>CAJQZP010001060.1:4382500-5582500 GCA_907164705.1 Parnassius apollo | reverse complement strand
ACAAAATGCATTTGAATTATGTATGTCATACTTACTGTGGAACAATTTTTGTGAATTTTTCACACCGTTTTTTCGTTATTTCGACTATTTATTGGAAAGATTTTAACTGTTTACTATTATTTTAGGGCGACAAACGGAAATACTTGGCATATCTATGTTATGTCCGCATGTAGCAAATAACAAAAATACCTCTACCTACTCCTATAAAAACTACTTAAACAATGTTTTTTAATTCTGAGAATTCCCGGGATTCCGGGAAATATTTGGCATATCCATGTTATGTCCGCATGTCGCAAGTAGCAAAAACAGCTCTAACTACTCCGACCATTATCTATGACATAAAAGGAATTGAGAAATAATGCATACCGAACATAGCTAATATAAAATAGTTTTTTGTTAAGAAAAGTCACAATCATTAGAGCCAAGATTTGTGCTAAAACACTAAGCGCTGATTCCGGTCTAGGTGTGCTGTGATTGTTCCCTTTAATATATTGATGCGGGTAGCTTAGAAACAAAATGTGCGATGCGGATTAGGGTTCGTTTTCTGTTAAGCAATCAATTTTGGGTTGGTAGCACCATTATATATATTTCTGCTGCCAAACGTGAGTGGACTTACTGCTTCTGGATTAAAGAGTTAGAAAACCATTACAACACCGACAGTGAGGTATTTATTTTTACTCTATTCGATATTCCCGCCTTTTTTGCATGTTTCACTTTCGGATTTTCACTTTTAAAACTATGACATGCCAAGTATCGCATGCCACTTGTGGGCAAATTCCTACTAAAACCATCCAGTTATAGTAGAGCCACGCTGCAGTTATATAATGGTTGCAGCACGAATGGGTCGACCTGACCGGGTTAGCACAACGCTCTCACAGAATACCAGCGTAAAATAGCAGCTTAATGCTGCTGTGTTTCATATGGTGAGTGTAGAAAAACGAAAAAACTTTGTATTAGAAACAAGGTATTCTATCTTATGCGTCTGGGATGACAACGCATCTGCATTTTGTTTCTCGATCGATAATAATTGTAGATGTCTATATGGGCGACAGCATCCACTTAACATAAGGTGGACTATGTGCTCGTTTGTTACCCTTATTCTAAAAAATAATCCAGAATATTTTTTTTCTTACAACTTCAATAACTAAAAAGGTGGACACTTTTTAAATAATCAAAGTATTAGATACCGGTATACATATAGGTACATATAGATACAGGCATGTGCATGCTAAATCACAGTTGTTGGGCGTTCGTTATCTATCTATCTACATAGTCTTGACAGCATTGCAACATTATATTGCCGAATTTTTTTTATTGCTGAGTAAAATTCCGCTATGGAGTCATAAACAATCTAATATATAAAAATTTATGTTTGGATGTTCATATTTTATGAGCTGCCCTAACGTTAGTCAGATTGCGGTAAAACTTTGTGAACTTATTCCTTGCACATATGCGAAGGTTAATTAAGGGGAAATACAACCTCAAATGGCTTAGCAAGATCCTCCGTTATGCCGAATATATTGCAGCATTAATTTTGAAATAAATATATGGTAAAGTTGAGGATTAATGTTATGGATTATGTTAGACGAAAACACGATTCCGTAAAAATTTTCTCGATAGAAAAAAAAATCCAAAGTTACCTCCAAACTGAACAATAAACTGCTATTATTCATAAAATACTTTAAATAAGATCATGAAACTTTGCATACTAACTGAACTAACTATAAAGCAGTGCTTATGTTATTTACTTTTTTTAATATCATTATTTTTACTGTAAAAAGAAATTACCTAAACTATCGGCGTCTTGAAGCTTGATTCCTGTCGCCCCGTTAGTATATAGTAAGTATAGTACCCGTAAGCGACTGGGTTGGCGTTAAGAAACAGGCATAAATATGATAAACCTAATGAAATAAGTATCTAACGACCTATCTACTTACAGTATTAGTGATTATAAACATGTCGGTACATAGCATACGACGCGCGGGGAAGTGGGGGCGAAATTAGAGCTGACTTACTATATCCCCTTAACTAACAGTAGCTGGCGCACGTGTTGTACCGACAACTTTATTTGAAAGTTATTTATTGTTCAATTTCAATGAACAACAACAAAATATTGACAACACCCTCAGTTGGCGACCGCATATATATGAAGCGAGCAAAAAAGTTGCTAACACTGCGTTTTCTGTATCGTCTCAATAATTTTTTACCGATATGGAGTAAGGCGATGCTAATACAGACTCTAGTATTGCCTATTTTAGATTATGCAGATGCCTCTCGAGAACTTCTAAACAAACTGGATCGACTTCTTAATAATTGTATACGCTTCATTTTCGGTTTACGTGAATACGACCACATCTCTTATCGTTCTCAGCTTAAATGCCTAACCTCTCCGCTATCGCAAATATTTCAGAATACTGTGCACATTATTTTCAGTTTGCACGATGCGTTTGTCCCTGAATATCTGAAATACAAATATTGGTATCAGGGTGATTCACGTAATCGTTTACTCCGTTCTACGGAAAAATCTAATCTCTATGTCCCCCTCTGTCACACTAGCTTCTTATAAATTTTTACTTTGCAGATTGTGGAACGAGCTTCCGAGCAGTGTACGTGCAGCCACGAGCAAGGCATCTTTCAAACGCTTACTCTGGAATCATTGTCTGGCGTTGCAGGAGTAAATTCTAACTGTTCCCTTTTCCTGTTTTTATTTCAAATATTTTGTAGTTGTTTGAATCAGAAACAGCTATATTTAATTATGTATGTACTATGTATGCATATATACACAGGCAGTATTAAGCAAATATATGTATATATTTATATATATATATATATATATATATATATATATATATATATAACTAGTCAGGTCATAAGTATTGTCACACAGCAAAAACTTTTCTTTTAGAATGCTGGCCACAAAAAAGTTTATTGAATTCGAATTTCGAATTGTTCATGAAAATAAAACTGTATACTTTTTAGAATGTTACTCATTTTTAAATATGGAGTGGACGCTTAAAGAAGACCGTGTTGCAGTTATTGCGTTGCATCGTTGCGGTTACGCGCCAATTCAAATTTTTGACATACTGAAAAATTTTAATATAACCAAAAGATTTGTTTATCGTACCATCAAACGATACAATGAAGACTCTAGTGTAGATGACAGGTCAAGAAGTGGTCGCCCTCGGTCTGTTAGGACTCCAGTAGTGATAAAAGCTGTGAAGGCGCGAATTCAAAGAAATCCCAAACGTAAGCAGAAACTGTTGGCCCTTCAGATGGGGTTAAGCAGAACCACGGTGAAAAGGGTGTTAAATGAAGACTTAGGGCTTCGGGCATATCGAAGAAAAACAGGACATCGTTTGAATGCTCGTCTAATGGACCTGAGACTGAAGAGATGCCGCGCTTTGTTGAAGCGGTACGCGGGAAAAAATATCGGGAAATTCTTTTTTCGGATAAAAAAAATTTTTACCGTAGAAGGGAGCTACAACAAACAAAATGATAAGGTGTACGCACACAGTAGTGAAGAAGCGAGCAACCGTATTCCGCGTGTCCAACGAGGTCATTTTCCATCCTCGCTCATGGTATGGTTGGGAGTTTCTTATTGGGGCTTAACAGAGGTACATTTTTGTGAGAAAGGTGTAAAAACGAATGCAGTTGTGTATCAAAATGCAGTCCTGACAAACCTTGTGTAACCTGTTTCTCATACCATGTTCAATAACAGGCACTGGGTATTCCAACAAGATTCGGCGCCACCTCATAGAGCGAAGAGCACACAAGACTGGCTGGCGGCGCGTGAAATCGACTTCATCCGGTACGAAGACTGGCCCTCCTCCAGTCCAGATTTGAATCCGATAGATTACAAGATATGGCAACACTTGGAGGAAAAGGCGTGCTCAAAGCCTCATCCCAATTTGGAGTCACTCAAGATATCCTTGATTAAGGCAGCCGCCGATATTGACATGGACCTCGTTCGGGCTGCGATAGACGACTGGCCGCGCAGATTGAAGGCGGCCTGTATACAAAATCACGGAGGTCATTTTGAATAAACTATAGTGTCATAAGAATCTATGTTTTGTTAAGTTCATTTTGGTATATAAATGGTTACATAATGAATAAACTTGTTTCAATTATTTTGTTTTAAACATGTGACAGAATTTATGACCTGACTAGGTATATATTGTATGAATATCTATTCAATATACAATATGTAACGTAATTAACGCACACCCTCAGACACCCCAATTAGTATATTACGTTATAATCATAATACATACACTGAATTTTTAGTTAAACATTTTTATGCACTGATTATTTATCAAATTAGTTATACTAATTCCGGAAGAATGTTGTGGTCACAGTACAAATCCACGAACGCAAAGACTTTAATATGCTTGAAATAAAGTTCATTTTTCTTTATTTTTATTCAATGACAGAATTAGTAATAATACAAATAAAACTGCACTCTTAAAAGTCTTATTGGCTAAGTTACGGTCCATTTCAGTTTGTTTTGATTGTACAGGTTTAGTGTGACTGTAATTTACGTAGTTTTAATTATTTTTGGGATAAAAAATTACCTATATTAAAAAATATAGGAATCGATTCAGTAAACGATTCTGAATAAACTACTTTCTCAAAGTGCGTTAATTATGTTATATACACCCACAATATCTTCTCTGCTTAGCCTGGAGGTAGACTGGCAGAGAATGCCTTGATGCATTAAGTCCGCCTTTTTGTACTTGGTGTGCAAATAAAGCATAAATAAATAAATGTATTATCATGCCTAACTGCTAACCTAACGTTTCCAATTTAAAACGATATTTTTACAATTATTTACTCTGTGGCACTTTGATACCTCGAAAAAAAAATTTATAAATAATACCAACAAGTCGTTTTAATAAATGAAAATGACCATAAATGACGTTTGGTTCATAAATAAGTAGGAAAATATTGTTGTCAGGTGTATAGAGAGTACTTTATATACCTATATCGCTTTTGAGTAAGAACATGATTTATTCCTTTTGCCAACCTTTCTCTTTATTTTTTAAATTTTACATCGGTATAAAAGCACTGCGCACATATCTTTGCTCGTATTACTGATTTCCATATATGAAATGGCAATAAATGACGTTTGGTTCATAAATAAGTAGGAATATATTGTTGTCACTTGTCAGGTGTACAGGAGTAATTCTTGTACCTATATCGCTTTTGAGTAAGAACATGATTTATTCCTTTTGCCAACCTTTCTCTTTATTTTTTAAATTTTACATCGGTATAAAAGCACTGCGCACATATCTTTGCTCGTATTACTGACTTCCATATATAAATTATGAATATACCTTGTATACCTTGTATAATAGAGGTCAGTAGCACGAACGATGACTGACCATCAACCGTAACACAATACTTTTTAATTTGTGTGAGTTGCCGGTCTCTTTGAAAGTATGTAACTTTTTTATTTTTTCTTCTTTTTTATTTAATGACAAAAACATCAGTGCCTATAAAGTCTAGTCTGACGAGCACGTTGTTTACAATATGTTGTTGCGTCACAATGCCAAATTTTTGGGGGATTTTGACTACAGATCAACCCAACGTCGATAACGTCTTCCGATATACATTGCGGCAACTGTTCATTTCTCACACTGGTAAAAAATTCGTTTCGTTATGGACTGCCAGTATACTGCCGCAGTAACCTAGAGAAATATATGACGTCATAAATCGCCACCATTTTTGTACCGTGAGCACTCTGGCGCTTGCGAGGTAAGGTGCTCTCAGTACTTCGATCACGTATTCAAAAAACATAACAGCGCCTAGAGATTTAACAACTTCCATGAATTATTGTTATTATTATGAATTAATGCTCTTATTCAAATAAACTCGGACATTAACTTTTAAAAGCAACAACATTAAAATGATAATTTGTCTTGTTGAACAGAAAACGTGTACATGATAAATATTTTCATTCGAATTGAACAGTGTCGAAAAATGGGCATGACAGTACACTGAACCGTGTTCCGTTTTAAATAGTAACCAGTAGGTATAGCAAACTAAAAAAGGAACGGCTTCACAGCAAACTGAATTGACGTCACATCTTACAGTGGTCACAGTGTATATCGGAACAGACTCTGTATCTCAAGATAGAACCTATTATAGTTCCCGACACGAGTGGTGAGCACAGATAAACTGTGGTGGGAGGTAGGTACACTGTC
Organism: Parnassius apollo; assembly: GCA_907164705.1. Taxonomy (NCBI): domain Eukaryota; kingdom Metazoa; phylum Arthropoda; class Insecta; order Lepidoptera; family Papilionidae; genus Parnassius; species Parnassius apollo. The sequence continues at coordinate 5,576,297 of CAJQZP010001060.1, read as the reverse complement.
GTCAAAATTATTGGATACCTTTATTATTTCAATTCGTAATTTAATATTTTCGGCGACTTTTATGAAAATGTTTACTCGAACACATCATCTTTTACTTTGATATAGTAATGTTGCAGATATTCATGTCCGTTATTTTATTATCTACTATAAAGTATTTAATGTATACCTGGTGGTTAGAATCGATTATTTTATTAAGAAGAAGGAAGAGGTGATATGCTTTCCATAAAATCTGGTGTTGCGGTGCGCCGTACAGTAGCTACTGAGACATTAGTCGCCTCAGCAGTCTGTTTATATACACGTCTATGATGTTTTTCGCAGTACCTAATTTTTTCATGTAACTAAACACTGAATAGAAAATTTGTCGGGATTGTGTTGCTCTGAAGTGTACGGAAGCCGAATGATACGTTCGAAACCAATAGACGACGAGAATCGACTGACGAACCAATCACGTTGAACGTCAGCGTGGTCAACGTCGTATCGACCAATAAAAAGTGTGCTCACGACTTATGTCGGCAGTTATACTTAATCGATGAAACAATAAATTTGCCTGTGCGGTGAAATTCCCGCCAAAACTCCAAATTTAGTCTTTTGCGTGTCAACAGCATAATATTCTTCCTGCCGACGATCGTGACGTCGACGTTGATGATCTCAGACCGGCTGGAGGGCGTGTGGGAGCGCAGCGCGGTGGCCGGCGTGCGCGCGCGCGAGATGCTGCACGTGCACTGCGGGCTGCAGGCCGTCGTCATACTGATGCAGGTGCGTAGCGAGCGATGTACTGCGAACTGTAGCAACGTATTCTATTTATATGCTTCTATTTATATTTATAGCAGCAGCATCTTCCTGATAACAATTCAATAATAATAAAAAAGTCTGAGACTCGCCTGCTAAGCGTAACAATTATGGCGAATATTCTCCCTACTGCGGAGGCTTATGTTCAGCAGTGGGCTTTTGATATGCTGATATGCCTTTTCAACCCGCAAAAGTACCGGGGCCTCACCTGTTGTATGAAGGATTTGTCTTAATTGCATGCACGTTTTGCACCTTGACACCGCTACCCGTTGTTAATTTTGATATCTTACGCTTGGCGTAAGTAGAAATGTGCCGAGTCAAACTCGAGAACTGACTCGAATACCCAATAGGTACTCTACATCACATATTTGAGTATTCTAAATACAGAATTTGGATACACAATACTCTATTACACATTTTGGAAAACTAAATCACGCACTCAAATCTTTTATTTTATGCGTATGATACGCGTAGCTCACTAAAGAGCATCGTCAAGTTAGGCGCGAGTCGACTGATTCGAGAGAGACTGATTGTTAACTTTTTCACCGAACCTTAATTTAGTTAACAAAGGATAATGATAAAATGACTGATTTATGAAATATATTCATTATTTTATTATTTACATATTTTTTCCAGCGTCATACATATGACAAATAACAGATAATTTATGATGAAATATTAGATTTTGGTACTAAAGGTAAAGCCCCCTGGTCAACCCATTGGCCATCGAATTGACCAGCCCATTAGCCATCGTGTGGACCAACATGAAGAGGAACTACAATAAGGTTTAGAGCTCTACTCACAAAGAACTCGAATCCAAAAAAGTAAAATAGTAATCAGGTAAAGCGCACCAGAACACACAGTGTGCCTTCCTCCACGGCTTCCAACTACACCCGCACAACGCACGCTCCCATGACCGATACGCGAAGGCCATGAAGCCAGGAGAAACAAGCACTCTAAAGCACTAGTCTTCCTGACCCCAGCGGCAGATCTGGTCTATGGCTCCGCCGTCAAAAGATTCGGCTGCGGAGGGTAGGGAAAGCGGCGCCTCGCAATACCGATACTCCTCTCCCCCCGCAGCCCACCACCACCGCATCAACGGTGTGGCCCCGTTTGAATCGCGGAGGAAAGGCCAAGTGGCGCATCGCCATACCAACACTCCTCTTCCTCCGCGACTCCACCTTGGCTGCAGCGGTAGGGGTAAGCACAGCCCTCTCGCTGACGCCAGAGAGAATGCTCTAAGATTTTTTAGCATTTACCATAGTTGCCTCTTATGACACCTACGGGACGAAATAGTGTAATGGAAATAAAGTGACGTCTAACTACGAAATGAAGTAACGAAACTTCTGTACAAATTATGTCACCGACTTACTCTCGACTTACTCCCGATGAGCTAGAAACTTTAAACATGGTAAAAAAAAGTCTAAAGATTGAATCATAATCATTATTATTGTATAATGCACATATGTGCTGTAAGTGAAAAAGAGAAAACAATAGTCGTCCTTCGCCGTCAATCTTTATTTATGAAAATTACATGTCACATTGTTTTTCCGCGATGAACTCCTAAGCCACTGAACTAATTTCAATGAAATTTTGCACACTATGTGCAGTCAGTGCCGGATTTAGAGTTCCGATAGCAGTCCTAAGCTAACTATGAATGTGTCCCCCCCCCCCCCGGCCCCTTCTGTCTGTTCTTGCCCAACGCACGAATATATTTTCTAGTTTTTATCTTTTACTAGCTTTCCATCACGCGGTTACGCTCACATTAAATCAAAATTTCTCCTGATAGTAATTGACGACAATCGCCCCTGATCAACTGCAACACCAGAAAAATTGCAAATCCGTAGCCGGCCTTTTAAAAAAGAGTAAGTACGTTTCTTGAAGATCTCTAAGTCGTATCGGTCCGGAAAAATCGCCGGTGGTGGATTATTCCACAAAGAAATCTTGCTAGCGAGAAAACTCTTAATAAATCGCACAGTCATGGTGGACCGCTAAACAGTACAGTGTAGATGGTACGATGAGTTTAGTCCCGATGTGCGTTCTTGAATATTGGCAGCTGAAATTACTCTGAACAATTTATCTAAGTAGTCCACGTGGAAAATGCGATAGAAAATGCAATTGGCATGCAACATCTCTTCGCAGCACCATTGAATCGAGCCGATCAGAAAAAACTAAGTTGTCGATGATTCGTGCTACTTTTTGCTGGAAGAGGTCAAATGGAAGGATCTGGCACTGGGGTGCCCCGGTTCAGAGACAAGAACAGTACTCCATGTGAGGGCGAACTTGCGCTTTGTAAAGTTACATGAAATACTGTCCCGCTTTGCTGAGAAGATCAAGCTTTTTAGAGGCCAATTTAACCTTCCCTTCCAAGTGATCGCGGAACTGTACGTCATTCGTATGATTTCGATATCGAAGTAGGAATACCGGGAAAGATGCGTTAGAACCGGTTTTAACACCGAAGCACTCGTCGTCAGCACAATAAGAGCGACTCCAACGGGCCCACTTGACTTGTGTGACTCGCATCGCTCGGTTTATATAGCACTCAGTGTGCAAAGCACGCATGCAAGTGCTGTACAAACCGCACATCCAGCATGGAGCAATCACATGAGCAATCAAGAGTCGTCGAAAAGGTCAGAACGTCTACCTGGCCAGCTAATAATATTATATGTCTTATATATCTATTTATATTATCATAATCGTCATTTCAGCTCTTCACAAGTCCACTGCTGAACATAGGCCTACCCCAAGGAATGTCACAAAGCACGGTCCTGAGCCACCTGCATCCATCGACTTCCTGCACGTCTTACCAGGTCGTCACTCCATCTAGTGGGGGGTCGCCATACACTGCGCCTACCGGTACGAGGCTGCCACTCGAGAATCTTTTGTCCCCATCTGTTGTCGGTTCTTCGAGCTATATAGCCGGCCGATTGCCACTTCAGTTTACTAATTCATTGGCTATGTCGGTCACTCTGGTTCTACTGCGAATATAATAAAGTTTATCACGCAGACAAACCCCGAGCATAGCCCTCTCCGTAATTCGCTGAGCGAACTTGAGCGTCCTATTTATACATTGTATAACCAATATTTATTTCCATCAAGTCCATAAACGATACTCGTAAGACAAGAGTAACACTATACTGTCAGGTCAAATTACCATTTCCTACCAAAAACTCTTGGATTATTTGTTTTAATAATACGTATTTACTCCTTTCACAGACGCTGGAAATGATGGCACTTGCATACCTCGGATACAGCCTCCCATCGAAAGGATCGTTATTCACATGCGGTGCTCTCCTGTTCCTGCAAGGCTTGTGTGGGATGTGCTACGGCTTCCTGCTCTCTGTGCTCTGCTCGAGCTACAGTTTGTCTTTCTTTGTATCTACGGGCAGCTTTTATCCAATGATTTTGCTCTCTGGTTAGTATTCTAAAATAATCGCTTCTTAAAATTAGGCTTAGGAGAATCTATTACTCCATTTCCTCCCGTGGGTCTCTGAACGTCTCTTAAGAAGCAACTGTGGAATATACCAAAAAGATAATTTTTTAAATAAATTTTTTCACGGTATTTTTTTATAGGATGGGGTGACAAATGAGCACACAGTCCACCTGACGGTTAGTGACTGCTGTGGCCCATAGACATCTACATCTATCCTCGATTACGAATCAAAATGCAGATGCGTTGTCACCCGTGAGGACTAAGATGGAATGCCTCGTTTCCAGTAAAAAGGGTCTCCGGTTCTCTACACTCACCATACGAAACACAGCAGAATTAAGCTACTATTTCACGCTGGTATTCTGTGAGAGCGTGGTCCTTCCCCGGTCGAGCCGACCCATTCGTGCTACAACTATACTACTAATAGTTAGTAGTAGTAATAGTGGCAGCATGGCTCTACCACGTATAAAATATAAAATATCATTTGTACCGCCAAAAAGCAGTGCGTGCAGGTCTACATACCTGCAGCCAGTATAATCACAGGCCGTGAGGCATTCCATATTAGTCTTCAAAGGTGACAACGCTTCTTTAGTTTTCTTTCTTTAAGATTGGCTGCAGGCGTCCGTGAACCGCAGTAGCCCCTTACTATCAAGTATGTAGTAAATTCGTTTGACGCCTCAGTTTTATATTTATAACGGAAACAAGTATTTGTATGTCCTACAAATAATTGTTCCGGGTCTGGATGTTAGTCCTTGTGCAATTTATGTTTGTAAACTGCCCCCACGATACAGGAGAAAATCCTAGTGTAGGGGTAACATTTTCTAAAAAATAAAAAAAATATATAGAAAAAAATTAAAAAAAATATAAAAACGTAAGTGGACTATTAAGTCACAGCGTCCACTTTAGTGGAAGCTGTGACTTAATAGTCCACTTACGTTTTTATTCTAGATTAAGTATCAAAATGCATCAGCATTTTATCACCTTTGAGTAACTAAAATAGAATGCCGGTTACCAGTAAAAAGGATTTCCACTTCTCTAAACTTTGCACATGAAACCTATTTAAGAAAAAGTAAGTACCTAAGAACACTGTAGGATTACAAGGTTTTTAAATAGTAATAACTATAGACATTGAAAGAATGGACTGTGTGTTACGTATTCAGTTGTGCAGTGAATACAGACGAAAAGTGCGAGAGAGACAAAGCGAATGTTCGACCAGAAGTTGTCTCTTTTTAGAACTCTGATTGGTCCACATCACTGGCATCGTCGTCCGAGTACAAAACCAAAGTACGAAACATCCAACTGCAGAAAGGTGTAAGCCAGGGTGACGTTATTTCCTCGAAACTCTTCACCGCTGCATTGGAAGACGTTTTCAAGCTACTGGACTGGAAAGGATACGGTATTAATATCAATGGCGAGTACATCACTCACCTTCGATTTGCCGACGATATAGTCATTATGGTAGAATAACTGGATGACTTAAACACTATGATCATTGACCTCAAAAGTGCCTCCCAACAGATAGGTTTTAAGATGAACATGGACTAAACACTAAACAAAGATCATGTTTAATGTCCATGTCACACCTATGCCGGTAGTTGTTGGGAGCACTATGCTCGAAGTTGTTGATGAGTACGTTTACCTGGGACAAATAGTCCGACTAGGTAAGTCCAACTTCGACCGAGAGGTCAATCGACGGATTCAACTCGGCTGGGCAGCGTTCGGGAAATTACGACACATCTTCTCGTCAGGTATGCCTCAAAACCTGAAAACTAAGTTGTACAACCAGTGCGTGTTGCCAGTGATGACCTATGAAACCGAGACGTGGTCCTTCACTGCTGGCCGTATGAGGACGCGCAAAGTCGCTCAGCGAGCTATGGAGAGGGCTATGCCCGGAGTTTCTCTGCGTGATAAACTTAGAAATGAGGATATCCGCAGTAGAACCAGTGACCGACATAGCCCAACGGATTAGTAAGCTGAAGTGGCAATGGGCCGGCCATATAGCTCGAAGAACCGACAACCGTTGGGGAAAAAGGTTCTCGAGTGGCAGCCTCGTATCGGTAGGCGTAGACTAGATGGAGTGACGACCTGGTAAGACATCCAGGAAGTTGATGGATGCAGGTGGCTCAGGACCGTGCTTTGTGGCATACCTTGGGGGAGGCCTATGTACAGCAGTGGACTTGTGAAGGGCTGTAATGATGATGATGATGAGATGCTGACCTTCTCGATTCGAACTTTTATCAAAAGAGTTTTGTGTTATGATCAAATGTTAAACCGCTACGATTCCCAAGTACGATCTCCGCCGGCACCAATGAAATTGTTAGTTGTAGTTTTGTAAGAGCTCGGTAGTGAAAAATAACATTACCTATATCTGAGGATTTTAAGGACGTGAAAACCGCCAATGGCGATCTAATTACTTCATAACCTCTTAGAAATTAAAGGAGTCCTGTGACCAATTGTGGTGCATAACCTGTAACTTTACTCTTTTTTATCCACAGGCATCGTCTGGCCTATAGAAGGCATGTCCGCTGGTCTTAGAGCAGTCGCGCTCGCTCTGCCCTTCACGATACCCTCGCAGTCACTCAGGGATATCATGGAGAAGGGATCTTCCATCACAGCGCCGGAGGTCTACAACGGATTTCTCATCACGTTAGGGTGGATCGTCCTTACGCTCGGCCTATGTTTCCTTAGATTAAAATACAAGAAAACGTAGTTATTATTCTTGGGCGGTCGCTCAACCGGGTCGCATGTATATAGCTTTCAATTAAGTATATGTTGGTAGCACTGAATATTCGATTGTATACTCTATGAGAGTAAAAGATAGGCAATATTCCTTTTAAGGTTAGAAAATAGGCGATGTAAACAAATTGTTTGTTTCTTGGTGTTAAATTTCGTTAAATTTTGTTGTTTAAGCGATATTTTATTATTTAAAATAAGGGATCAGAGTTAAATAACGCCCTATGACCAACCCAATATGGTACGCTTATTGTTTTTGAAAGTATTTATTAAAAATAATATCTGAAATACTATCTTAGATTTCCGTGAACGCAAATGAAATATGAAAGTATTATTTCGATGGAATTAAAAGGGCAACATGGCACAATATTTCAAACATACCTTCAGTTTATTATTATCTATTACGAATTGGGTTGCATACTCAATAGTTTCAAAGCCTTATTTTGTATTTTTAGTCAGATATGTTTTGGCATCCCAGTGCGACGATACTTTGGAATGAGGTGAAATACTCGACAGATTTCATAGCGGTGAAGTTAATATTCTTCATCGTCTTTTTCTAACATAAGCTAGAAAATTGTAGAATTTTATTTTTTATTTATTTATTTACATCCAATGTATATGTAACATTACAGTATTACCTTATAGCTAATTAATCACAAAGCAAGTTTTGTGAATTCGTTCAGAGTTCAAAAGAATAAATCTGTTTCTCTGTCGATCAGGTTTAATGTTCAAAACACTCGCGTTAGGAGTGCCTCTCGTAGTAAGTTAGTGCGATATCTAGGGACGGCCAGTAGGTCTGGCTGATGCCGCCGCCATAGGTACCTATCCGGAACACAAACATTAATCTTCTTCAACATGTTCTCATTAATTACCCGTAAGAATCATAAAAATATATGAAACTGGTCTAAGTTCTCTCCTTACACTGAGCCGATTGTATCCCACCATACCCAGAAAAAATAATGTGGGATATTGCAGTGGGTAAAAAGGATACACCCCATATAGCTTGAGATACAAATTATAAATTTGTTTTGTACTTTCTCCAGTATTAGATCGTACTTCTTCTCATGAGGAGCCCAAGTTATTGAATTACACTACAAATTACTCCGAACTAGTGTGTTGTACTAAGCTAAAATAGCTTGCACATTTGTGAAACCATTAACCGTTCGTAACGTAAAACCTAGAGTTCTAAAGGGCTTTTTACATAATGTTTCTTTCTGAAATATGAGTATTAAAAATGGAAAAACTAAACTAAACTAAACTAGGTATGTTTCCAATAGAAACATTAAAAGAAAGGAAAACCTGTGTAATAAATGAAAGAATGCAGCACTGAGGCATTGTTTTTTGTTTGTAGTAAACAAGAAACCGAAAAATATATTTTTAAATCACAAGTTTTCAATGAATAAACCTTCTCAGAAATGAGAGGCTGTAAATTAAACTTTTTTTTTTCAAAAACATTATAAAACGTCAGCGTCATCTGTTGAGCGTAAGATTTGTTAGTCCTCGCTGCTATAATAATGAAATACTTATTGTTCGAAATATTGTACCCCAATTTTCAAAGTTTTATTTGCGTTCACTGTTTGAGTCATAATAATAAAGGCAAGTTTTTTACATTTGTTCATATGGATAGAAATCCTAATCAATTTTGATATCCTTCAAATTCTTGACCAACATCCAAACCATTTTGGATGAGCTCGGTAAATACAAAATGATGCATTTAACAAAAAATAATGTTATGACAAAACTTATAGACAAAAATATGACATTTTCTATGTTTTTATTTCAATAAAAAATGTTTTAACAAAGGGAAATTGTTTAAATATTTGATATATTATTATTGCATTTAATCGTAAATTTATTCGGCCTTTGTAAATATGTTACTTGCCGATAAATTAAATTTGCTCAAAAATAATATCGTGATTGCCTTACGTTACCACTACTAGTTATTTTTATAAGACAAAATATTTTTTTAAATATTCCAGATTTACTGTGTGAACTCTCTTTTATTGCTTTAAATGAACGGTGTGTAATAAAAGAATCAATAAATCGTGAATTTCAATAAAATGTTTGATTTAACATTACCTATATGTCAGTTTTCCGTGTTAGGTACAATGTACAATAAATGTTAATGGTTTGCAACATGTCATTAATATGCACAAGGATACAAGACACAAGGTAGACGATAGCATGCAGTCTTGTGGAACACCGGCATTTACAGACATGGAGTCGGAGCACGCACCGTCGACTAAGACCTTAATTCTTCGAACAGCGATAAAACTGGTGACCCAATTGCATAATTTCCTGGGAAGCCCATAAGGGGGAAGCTTCGCTTTGTGCCAAACCCGATCGAAGGCCTTGGTTATGTTCAAACTAACTGCCAAAACCTCGACTACCTACTGCAATCGGTGTTGGGTTAACAAGATTAGCAGCAAGAGCTACCGAAGTAGGGTACTGTATGTGAAGACTTGTCCTGACATATCAGGGCTCTTGTCAGGATTGCGGTACCGGATTTTGGAAATGTCAGGCCTCTTCGATTTTTCTATTAAATACAGTAACGGTTTATGCGTGGTCGTGGATTTAATCAGGGACGGATTGATCTCAATAGTAATAATATTATATATAATCAAATTTTTTTACACGCTTGTTACCTTATTACGTTTGCAACAAAATGTCAGGACTAAATAGGACGTAAATAGTATACTACTACTACTGTTAAGAGTCTATAGACTTGTATAGATATAATCTCAGCTTGGTAAAATATTTATTAATCTGTGCCTCGGCTCAAATTCTAATTTCGCCCCCACTTCCCCGCACGTCGTATGCTATCTACCTAAGTACATGTTTATAATCACTAATACTGTTAGTAGACGGGTCGGTCAATACTTATTTTATTAGGTTCATCATGTATGCCTGTTTCTTTACGCCAGCCCAGTCACTTCTTATTTTTATTACGGTTATTTCCCATTTGAATTTTACGTCGTCCTGTTGCGTAATGTGTATTTTGAGTGCAGGTGCAGGCGACACAGCTTTAAGCCACTGAACACACGTGAAGAAATATTGTATTTTTATAATGTAGATTTAGAGCTTTTTAATAACTAAATAAGTTCTTTTTAATATAACCCTTTTACCATATTATTCATATTATAAGTGCGGTTTTTGTAAAAACAATGTACCACATTGTCAGTGCCCATTCATTTAAAAATACGGCCACTTAGTACCAATTTCAAAATATTATCACAATAACGGGTCTTATTGTTTAACATAAAGACATTCAATTTTAATTGGAGAGAAGATTTTCATTGAAATAGTTTTAAAATTTAGATTTTTTTTAAATAAGTTGAGTTATTACTGTTACAAAACTTAAAAACTATCAGTGCCCATTCGTTTATAATTATGCCTACTATATAATGATTTTAAAATGCTTTAATAATACTAGGTCTCTATGGCGATATAACTATCTTTACAAATGGCTAAATGAATTCTACTCATTAGTAAAAAAAGTTATTGCAATTTTAATTGAAATCGATAAAATAATGATTTTTGTTACTACTGTTGCAGAGTAATCTAAGAGTCTAGACTCGAGATCGAGATAATCTAGATAGAGATGTCTTCGATCGGGATATCTCTCCCAATAAAGTCGAGCTGCTTTCCTACCGACACCTATACATTCGCCGTTATTGAGTTATACAAAACTAGAGGAGCAAACCAACCACATTACCGCGCGTCAAAAAAAGTGTAACTAACCACTATCCAACCGCGTCGACGTAGCTTTGAAATTAGTAAACATTTTAAATAAACATATATCTGTCTCACTTACACAAGTTGTGAAAACAATACCGTCGCTAAGATTAGATAAAGATAGACACACCAAACATGCAATGGCTGGTTGGTGTGGCTTACTATATGAAATTTAACCCAAAATACGCAATAAAAATCAGGTTTTTTAAGCTGCAGTGAATTATTTTTATTTTAAAAGTATATTTTCTTATTTAACCTAAATCGCAATATTCGATAATTTTATTTAATTATTTGAGCTTTTTATGTTTATATGAAAACAAATTAAAACTTATGTGTGGAAAGTGATTCCGCTTGATTTATTGTTTTTGTGACCTTGAATCGCATTTTTCACTACGCATTTACCCATTTTTTGTCGCGGATCGTTCGGCTCAACTCTGTCGGCGTCACATTGAACACTGAACTGACGTTAGCTAGGCATATGGCTGTGGCCAAGCTGTGGCCATATGTGCAGTGCAACGCTTTGGCGCGGTGATTACTGATCTAGTGAAATATATAAATCAATGTTCGCCGTAAGCAAAACGCATGTCAGTATATTCGCGCAGTGGGTACTGAGACATTGGCTGCGTTTGGCAGAAAAAAGCACTATTAAGCGCTTGTTAGCAAAATGGCGAAACTAAACAGTTTTCGGCCAGGACATGTTTGCTAACTTCAGTAGCGCTGACTGAAGCCGCCATTTTGCTTATTTACTTCGTTTGTTTTGAAGTAGATTTTACAGAGTTTTGTGCAATATTAGTTTCAAGGAATATAATGACATGAATAAACATATTATACATGTTATTAAAAATTCATGATTGGTAATTTTTTAATATAAATTACTTTACAAACATATATTTAAATTAGGTTAGGTTCCTCGGTTAAAGCTAACTTCGTGTCCTAGAGGAAAATAGCTACTTACGATTTGACAGCGCTTACCGCTTACGATCGCCATTTTGCTTACAAGCGCTTGCTAATGCTTTTTTCTACCAAACGCAGCCAATTGTCTATTCGTCATGCCTTTGATTATATACTTGTCTTTCCTTTGATCCTTCGTTCGTTTAACCAAGTTGCGACGTAGTGTTGCCAGGTATCCCGATTTGCGCGGGACGTCCCAATTTTTAAGGGTCTGGTGACACGCCAAATGTCCCGATTTTCACCAACTTTCTTATTCTATATTTTGACCCATAACTTTGACAGCAAAAATGATTACATCTGTTATCTACTACCACATTAAACAATTCTTAATACATTTTCTACCATACGAAAAAAAACACAAATTGAAAAATTCAGACTGCAAAAAAAACAAATAGTTCAAAAATGTTTTCATTCGCCTAAAACGAAAAAACATGGACGAAGAGTATGCAGTTTTTACGATGTTTGGAAGAAAAGTTATTTGTCCATGAGATTAGACCAGAATAATAAAGCACAAAAAGGCTACAAAAAGAACCTATATTTTGTAGCCATTGTAGCTGTATTTACTAGACCCGGCATTACTAGTTGCGAGGCTTCTTTTACTGCGATCGTTGTTTTCAACTCTTTGCAATCAGAGATCTCACTATAATATAACTCCATGACTGGGTTACATAAATAAAACAAAGATTCAGATATAAAAATTTATATTTTAGGAAATATTTTGGATTCAACAACAACTCTTTCCATGTGACGCCTCCACGCCTTCGCCTTGAACCATGGCACATATCAATATTTTACTTTTGTGATACATACTTTATATAACTTTAAAAGTAAGCTTAATTTGTTAACTATTAATAAAATATTCTACCAATATGAACATATTTATACCTTGAGTAGTGCCGACATGAAGCCGTCAATTAGCTCACATGAGAGCTGAAGTCAAATTTTAATCGAGTACTATTGGGTTTTAATACAAGCAATAGGAAATATTGCGCGTCTAGAACTATACACAGAGAAACGTGTGACTCCGCTATATCCAACACTTCGGATTTGTTTGTCCGTCCGAACGGAAGCATCAAGGCGAAGGCGAGGCGCGTTAACATCCGACAGCTCCGATTCGTTGTCCACCGACCCACTCGAGGTACATCTCTCACACCAACTCACTGCTTACTGCGACCTATCATATCACATTGAAGCAATCACCCCGTTGATCCCTCGACGTAGGAAAAGAAAAGAAACTGTTATTTTTTGTTTAACTGCCGCGCGTTCAGTTTTCGCCTAACTATTACCTAGACTTAAATAAACTGCACACACAACGCTCTCTCCACACGCACAATCGCGCACAACACGCACGCTGTCTTTGCTTTTATACTACAGAGCTCGTTATTTTTTACACTGATATCTGTGGGGGACCTTAGTCAATTCCAAAATAACTAATTATTGCTTCCGAAGCAATCGAAACTTAGCTCGCGAAGGCATTTTGAAAATTATCACACATTTTATCACTAAGATTTCTATCAGCCAATATTAAATAGCGGACAGCGTTGTCGAATTCAGTGTACGCTTAATATACTAACGCGCGGGGAATTGACTGGGCCCCTAACAAATTACTACAAAAAAAAAATTAAAACTTAACACATTCTATACAAATTGCTCAACATCAAAAAAATGTTACCGAGGTTAAGTTTTCAACCTATGGAAACTACATGGACAGAACCTATTGGAGCCTATTGAAATGGATACATGTTTTACAGGCATACTGTTGTTCACAGGCCAATGTTATACAATTATGGACGTCGTATCACTTACGGTGGCAACACTTCTACATAATGTTTATACAAAACTCAACAAAACACCACTACAAAAATTCATTTCAAATATCTGGAAACATAATTTTACCATTCCAAGCTTTACACAATTAAAGTACAAATATATATTATGTATACATATAACTGTACAATAATATACGTATTGTGACAAAATATTCTATATTTATATTGTTCAGGCCTCTATTCGTTCGCTAATATTTACATTTTTTTATTATTTCTCATACCCTTAAGCTGCGTTAATACAATGAAACTTAAAAAAAATCACAATATGAACGAATCTAACTCCGTTGCAGTAAGTATTGTATGCCCAATAAATCCCATTTCTGATGGAATATCTTCCCACTTCCGCGAAGTTGTTACATTGACATCAGTTGATAAAACGTGACAAGTCGACTACATCCTTACAATGATCTGTTAGACACCGGACATAAAGCTTAAACCGTACATGTTGACTGTGAACCAATCATATTATTCTAAGCTAAGCTATTTGATGCGCTGCGTCCAAGTTTAACAGCAAGGTGTCGCGTCAACTTTAAATCTCGCGTACCACAAAAACGATCACAAGATTGAACAAGAAAAATACATAATAAATAAACATTAACAAAAACACTACTACATACATAAGGCACGAGCCTGGAAATCAAATACCGGCAAATCACCACAGCACTTGACCGTTTACGTATACAACCTTAAGTCGCTTCACACAGCCAAATGTATGAATGAACAGGACTCTAAAATTACCTGTAACAAGTAAGAAAATAAAAGTAGATATCTATTCCTCCATATTTTTTTCATAAATATTTTCAAAACAACAAGACAACGCATGGTTCGGCATAAAGTACGCACCAATATTATAGAAATTAAATTAAATTTCACTTCTATATTATGCTCATACTCAACTAGGGGATATTTCTTTGTTTTGATCAAATAACAATACAAAAGGAACACTGTGTGAAACGACCAATCCATAATATAACTGTGAAATTCATACATAAAATTATAAGTATTTTATATTCCTAATATTATTCAGTCGACGATAATACGGCGACATGACTGTCTTTACAGATTGCTAACTGGATACATTCTGTACATATTACGAGCAATTTGAAACGGACCATACAAGAATGCACACATGCTTATAACAGCTTATAACAATAGTGATAAAAATATTTGTTTTATCTAAAACATTATTCAAAGTAAAAATGTATAATGTTGAAAATTTTGTGACACCTAGTGAAGAACCACACAAGTGAAGAAAAATAAGGGAAATTAAATTATTTTAACTTGTCAATTCATTGTCAACCACACACTGACAAATACCATTTATTGTTCCATAAGTTTATATACTTATTATCCTATAATTTCAAGCAAACAACTTTCGTATAGAAATAAATATGTAGCTGGTGGCCCTGTTTACATGTGAAAATATACCTACAGTTTAAGGCGACACCGCGAAAAAATGCACCTCCTTTCATCGAATAGTATAGGACTATGACACCACTAACGAAAGTGGAATTTTGATATAGGTAAATTCATGTCTTTATCTTGAATTTGCTTGTTCAAAAACACGATTGTATAATTTTGACCCGATCATAATTATTTGCGAAAACATGTCTAAAAATCATTATAGTTGAAATTACAACGAAATTACTTAATACATATGCTTGGGAATCACTCAAATATATTCACAACATCAATATTAATAACTTATTAGCTCATTATTTTGATTACTTAAATCAATAATTTTTTTTAAATATTTTAAGATTGACAATTTCTAAGCGGTCTTAATGGTCACGGGCGCTACGCAATTTTAGACCTTATGAGGGCGTTTTTTCAAGTTTTTATATAAATTATGTATTCACTCGGATCAATACGGCGATAGCCCGGAGCAACTTTTTCGATGTGTGGTCTTAACCAACCGTAATCGGTTACCACCGTATGTTATTGTAATGCATTACCGATGCATCGTCTCCCGCACATCAACAGCAGATGCACATACACTGGCACGTCATGCAGATTTACATGCGGTTTAAAGTACTTTATTTGTCATTAAGACAATTGTCACTTACATGAGAACAATAATACATATAATTTTAGTGCGTGTGGGATTCCGAGTTACTTTACCTTTATTACCGGACTACTGAAAAAGGGTTATGCTTTTAGGTGTAGTTAACTGCAAACTGCTTGATGGATTTTAACATTGAATTTATCTCTTTTCAGTAAACATTTAATGCAATCAGGTGTTTTTAAAATACCGTTGTAACCATTATAGTCGGCGCGTGGAGTTATAATGCTCATAAATTATTATTATAACATACAAATAGTTAAAATTTTATTGTATGAGTATTGAAGGTGTAGTTGACAATGAATTTGTTCAATGTCAACTATGTACTAAATGAACAAATCCATCAAATGTAAAATCTTTTTAATACACTTGACTCTGATATTTTTCCAATTATATATGAATATGTTGTTATGAAATTTACATTATAATCATTTTTTGAGAAAAGTCATCTATTTGATTTATACGCCTACCTAGCGACTAAAAAAATTATATATTTAATTTCTACGCTCCCTTTCAAATTCAGTCAATACACTCCATTGTAAGGAGCTATGATTTTTAATACCAACACTGGCAACACTGTTATTTATAATACACGATTAAAGTTTTAATGATATTAAATAACAGGAGTTGCCAGTTTAATTCGTTCTATTCCGATATCATTTGATAAATCCTAACTAATATCGTCCCCACAAGGTTGAGGGACACCCTTACTTGATAAGTTTGTTTTTCATTAGTCAATAAATACTAAATTAGCTAATCGATCGCTTAGTACCTTAAGTATGACAAGCGTATAATTTCTATGAGAGATTTAACGGACTTAGAGCTAGTGTAGTGCGTCGAGTTGTTAGGGCGATATAGTGGAAGAACTGCTATATTTTGTATAAATAGTGCTTACGGAACATTTTTTTACCCTTTAATCGACGGATTTTTACACATTTATTGTGCTTTAAAGCTTTGTGTGATTAATTACAGAGACGGCATTACCTTACAGATAGAATATGTTTGCTTATTTACGATTGACTGATTAAAAAAAAACTCTAAATTGCAATGTATAAAACAAACGCCCATACAACGCGACGCAAATATTTATAACAATGATCCTGTGATAGCTAGTGATGCATTTACATTTGAAATTATAACAATAAGTTTTTATTACATTTCTAATGCTGCTGTCATACAATTTACGTGTACGTGAATAAGTATGTTAACGTGAATGTAACCCTTACAATGTAAATTCTCTTCATCTGTACTAAATTCTAGTGTTGCTGTAATATCATAATATCTAGAAATTTTGTCCAAATAGGTCTTTTAAGTTTTTAAGGTTGCACAAGCCACTTTCAAGTTTTCTTTTCGAAAGATCAAGCTTCAAAGAAATGGCAATATATATACAAAACTTTAAACAACATGCAGTCGGCATGCCGTAAAAAATTATGATACAAAAAACGCTTTATAAAAGTGAAATTTTTTTCGGATTTATTTTCGAGTACAGCTTCTAGAATGATCCATTTGCAGAATTCGTACATTGCTCATGTGTAATACAAACGAATAATAAAATAAATAATCCAGTAAGTACACTGATACTGGATTATTTATTTTAATGTAATGCAATAAATATCTTGTAGTATCAGTAGCTACCACAGATAATAACATCAGTTTTATTAATAATCAACCAGAGGTAATGAGGACTTGCTTTGATTTCGTATGGTGGGGATGTTTCCTATTTACAAAAAATGTTTTTTTAGATTTATTGTAATACATATTTTATTACAATACTTTTTTATTATTAAACATTATTTTAAAATAATAAATAAGCCCGCGAAGTTACCAAAAAGAATATACTGACTATTTGACGATATTAAGCTATATAAAGATGGTTTTATAAACAAAAATAGTTAACGTGAATGTACTATCAATTGCATGATTTACTTGATTTATTGCCATATTATCAATTTTCGTGTAACAAGATTTCTTTGTTTAATATTAATTCATTAAAAGAATTAACAAACTCTTCGCAATATATTTGCAAAAAAGTTTTTGATATTTTTTTAAAATATTTTGTGTAGCAAATGATTAAACTAAAAATCACATAAATAAAATTGAATTAATATAAGGCCGTTGACTAAGACAATTCACTTCCTTTAATTCAATTATCTATTACAAACAAAATTTAAATAAATTATTTGTAGTTATATGTAACTGATGTTAAAATTAAATATTGTCAAAAAATGTTACATCTTTCACAAAAATGCCAAGTTTATCATAAGTGCAAAAACTTTTGTTCCATATTATTGAAAATTAACAAAAGTTAGCAATTTTTGTAAAATAATAATGCTTATAAAAAACTATATGAAACCTTGTTGTGTTATATTTTTTTAAATGTATTTTCTAAATTTTTGTAAATATTAATTTCCTATTGAAATAATTGTATGTGTAAGCCCGAACATTAGTAAACCTTTTTTCATCTAACATAACTGGAAAACAAAGAATATCAACAATTAAATTTTAATTGCATTATGAATGCCTGATAAAGTTTGATTAAAATTGTCAAGAAATGGGAAGTGAATTCAAATCACACCCTCATCCCCCATATATTTCAGCAGTAGATATCACATGAGACTATGATATGACATCTTCATCATTTTAATCAATGGTAGTTTGTGCTTGGCTTGACACATATTTAAAACATAATGCTTAAAAAACACTACGGTGTGGATATTGCCATAATGCAACCAAGTCCACACTAAAAATACTCTATATTTAGATATTTTTCCATAAAATAAATTTGTGGACTTAGGTGTTGACATAATTTACAAATGGAATTATTAAATAAATTACATACAGTTTGGGGGATCTCTTCACGCTGCTTTTTTTTTTTTTTTTTTATTTTTTTTTTTTTTTTTTTTTCTTTTTAATTATTTTTTTTTTAATTATTTTTTTTTTGTTTGTTTTTTTTATATAAATTTTTTTTATTGGGTGCCCGTTTGGGGTTTTGTGAAAAAGGCCAGCTTCTTTGACCGCTTGTCGTGCTTTTTCTGATATTTTAAAGCCATGAAGTCCTCAATGATTAATACTCTAAATTCACAATAATAGCTGTGGGTCAAATTATTTTAGAATGATAGACTATTAATTGCCATATAAAATCCAGAAGAGTGCACTATGCTGGGTTTGTATTTTTCTAATTACATTAGGTTTACCCCAAAAACATTTTTGTAAAATTCTTTTCAATTCCAGCGAAAATTAATTTGGTGTCTTGCTCGGTTGCAAGAATTTTAAAATCAAAAGTATGATTTGATTGCTTTATTTGTGGTTTTGTATAATTTTTATGTGTTGTCCTCATACCTAAGGCTTATGTAACGTTTCTAGGCGTCAGTCCTTGTGTCCCGCTAAAACTTGTCCTGGAATATGAACAGATTGTTCGTGGCCGCCACAGCAATGATACTCTCGTGCGGATGCCACGCGGTGTGGAGGATCTTCTTGTTGAAATCTAGGCAATCTACGCCTATTTCGTCCTGTTGAAATGTAACATAAACTTTATCATTATTATTCAAGGCTTTTCATTAAGTTTTAAAAATTATTAAATATTTTTTGAATTGTTCCTGGGGAAAATTAACGCTAAATAACGTCACTCGAGGTTGTCAAATATAATTTTCATGTGGTACAGCTATGCTGCAGGGCAATATAATTAGCTTCATTAGGAATCAAACAGAAGCAGTATGCTGATATGTTTCGTTTGATAACCTTAGAAACTATTTATAGTTAACAATTCCATCCATTCCATTCCATCTTAGATCTCGGAGTTGCCAGAGCAGCGACACCATCAAGTGGACTGTGTGTTCATTTATCACCCTATAAGGATTCTGGAGGAAAAAGAAGTAGTAGTTAAAAGGTAATAAAAGAGTGTAGCTATATAAGATGTATGAAAGATAGATGTAAGGGCCGATCCTCATTTGCCGTTCACAGTTCTTTCTCAGTCCGATCCCGGTCTGATAAAATATTATCAAGTAAAAAATATGTGTGTGCATTCATTCTAACCGTAACAGTCAAGTTTCGCTCGAATCCCATTCAAATAATATAATAAATTAGACCGAGATCGGATAACAGTCAAGTGACGCTCAAATGCCATTCCAATAAATCAGACCAAGATTGGATCGAGAATGAACTGTGAACGGCAAATAAGGATCAGCCCTAATGCTGCCGTGTTTCGTACAGAGTGTAGAGAACTGGAGACCCCTTTTACTGGAAACGAGGCAATGGTAGTCGACCAACCACAACCATCAGATGGACTGTAACCATTTGGTTATCATTAGTCATAGGTATATAATCAACTTCCGTATTACAAACTTTAACAAAAAAAATATAGCTATGCACTAATTATCGAAATTATAATTCAGAATTATCCGTTATAGTGCAGAAAGTCTAATTTTTCTGCATTTTCAGGCAGTAGTTTACTCCTTTTTTTCTTGTAGACATTTTTAGGTTCAGAGAAAGGACACTCTCAATAAACACTACTTCCTTCCCGGAACTTCTGCCAACGCCATTGAATAAATTCGAAGAGAACTATTTCGGCTTCTCAGGTCGATGTAGTACTTGAAAATGGTAGAGCCACGCAGCAGCTATATTTTGGTCATAGCACAAATGGGTTGGCTCGACCAGGGTAGGACCACGCTTAAGGTTCGTATGGTGACTGTAGAGAACCAGAGACCCTTTTTTACTGGGAACAAAGCATTCCGTCTTAATCCTCCGGGGGTAATAACGCATCTGTATTATGATTCTTAACCTAGGAGAAAAGTAGATGTCTATGGGCCACAGAAAAAAGGTTCTCGAGTGGCAGCCTCGTACCAGGGTAGGCGTAGTGTAGGGCGACCCCCACTAGATGGAGTGACGACCTGGTAAGACATGCAGGAAGTCGATGGATGCAGGTGGCTCAATACCGTGCTTTGTGGCACACCTTTGGGGAGGCCTATGTTCAGCAGTGGACTTGTGAATGGCTGTAATGATGATGATGGACTGTGCTCGTTTGTTTCCTAATTATATACTTTTTTTTTGTTTCCTAATTATATACTTTTTTAAACGCAGCGTAAGTGTTAGGTGTGTGGGCTGTGTGCAGGCTGTGTGTGTGGGCTGTACCTTCTTCCTCTTGGCGGTGGCGGCGACGCGACGCGCACGCAGCGGCTGGCGCGGACGCGCGGCCGCCTCGCGCGACGCCTCCAGGGTCAACTCGCCGCGCCGCGCGCCTGCCGCACCCGCCCCTGCGCCTGCACCCGCGCCCGCTCCGCCACGCTCGAATATCCTGCGATTCACCATCTTATTACTAATGTAATACGTGTTTTTTAGTGTGAACGTTATTTTTGATTACGACCTTTGTAGAACACAATTATTTTAGTGTTTTAATCACTCCAATGCCTCAACATGTTCGAATGTCCTGCAATTTACATTTCTATTGACAATCAAATAAGTGTGATTTTAGCATGAATGTTATGGGTGGTTATGTAGTAATTGATTATTTTGCAATTTCAAATTACAGTAAATCCGCTTCAACGTGCTGCGATTCACACGCTTATTACTAACAGAATAGGTGTGTTTTGAGCATAAATGTCTTTATCATCAAGTTCATCAAGACCTTTGTAATTCTCGATTATTCTATAATTTTCAACCCCACTCCATCCACACCGCACAATTGCGCGAAATAAGCAATATAATACAAAAAACTAGAAGTGAATACTATTAAGACTCGACCACTTCCAATCCCCCGAACAACCGGTTTCCGAAAAGGCTTCAGTACCATAGACCACATACATACCATGCGGCAGATTGTACAGAAGACATAAGAGTAAAATCTCCACTTTACCATGCGTATGTGGAATTTGAAAAAGCCTTTAATTCCATCAAAATTTGCCGGTGCTACGTTTGGCAGTTCCTTCAGCGGTGCCAAGTTGTCTGTCGGTATATCGAAGTGCTGAAGTCTGATCTGAGTACAGAAACAGAGTACGAAACCTATCCAACTGCACAGAGGTGTAAGACAAGGTGACGTTATATCCCCGAAATTCTTCACCGCTGCATTGGAAGACATTTTCAAGCTACTGAACTGGAAAGGATACGGTACTAATATTAATGGCGATTACATCACTAATCTTCTATTTGCCGACGATATAGTCTTATGGCAAAATCGCTGGAGGACTTAAGCACTTTGCTCAACAACCTCAATAGTGTCTCCAAATGGATAGGTCTGAAGATGAACATGAACAAAACAAAGATTACGTTTAATGTCCATGTCACACCTATGCCGGTAGTTGTTGAGATCACTAAGCTCGAAGTTGTTGACGAGTATGTTTACCTGGGACTAATAGTCCGACTAGGTCAGACTCAACTTCAATTGATTAGTTTAATTTTTGAAGTTTAGTTTTATTTTATTATGGTTTTTAATACTGTATGTATTTCAATGTTTCATTATATGTCCGCAGTAAGCCGCCATGTCTTTTTTTCTTTTTTATAGGATAGGGTGACAAACGAACACACAGTCCACCTGTTGGTAAGTGGTTGCTGTGGACCATAGACATCTACATCTATCCTCAATAACTAATCAAAATGCAGATGCATTGTCACCCATGAGGACTAAGATGAAATGCCTCGTTTCCAGTAAAAAGGGTCTCCGGTCTCTACACTCACCATACGAAACATAGCAGCATTAAGCTACTATTTCACGCCGGTATTCTGTGGAGCTTGGTCCTTCCCCGGTCGAGCTAACTCATTCGAGCTACAACTAATTTTGTATAGTTAGATTTTATATGATGTCATGCTTTTAAGGTATCTAATTTTTCAAAATACGATGAGAAATTTAGAAGATCTGAAGGATTTGATGAACATACATACAAAGCCTTCTAAAATTATAAACATCCATTTGGATTCGCCGTAGTTGCGTAAAAATATTCACTTAAATCATCTGCGTCAAATCAGAAGACACGAATATACTGCAAGCGGTATCGATAAGTGAAGTTGAAGAGGACAATGCATGGTGCAGCACTATTTGTCACCCACACATGCATATTAAGCGCACCCTGGTGTATTTAGATTTTGGTCTCGCCCTAATGACTCTATTGCCAAACTATACTACACTATATCTATGGTAAACCACACAAACCAGCCAGTTGACTGCCTCGTTGGTCTAGTGGTTGTAGTAGTGCGACTACTGAAAAAATCAATTACTGAGTTTTTCTGTCAAGCAATTCTCAGTAGATGTCCGGAGTCAGGAAGTTGGCGGTGTCTCACCCCCGTGCTCGGAAAGCACGTAAAGCCATTGGTTCTGCGCCTGATCTCTCTCCGCTCGTCTCGGTTTACCGTCCCATCGAATTATTAGAGTGATGGAATGGAGAGAGCACCTGTGCTTGCGCATACACTTGGGCATTATAATCCTGTCCTGTGCCGATGGCTAGCCTCCGTTGAGGCAGGCCGCCGTGGCCGAAATTCGGTCTGGAGGACATTAATAAACCACACAAACCAGCAAAAATGTGGAACTAATCAATGATCTGTCAAATAACAATATCAAAGAAACTACTGCTCCAAATAAACTGGTCACGCAAGGAGGATCTGTCGTTAGTGAGGGTAGAGCTATCTGTAAATGTTTTAATGATTTTTTCTCGAATTTCGGTTCGATCCTGGCAAATTAAATACCTAAAGTTATTCAAACAATATAAGACGCAACAACTTACGAAACTGGAAGTAATGCTATCCTACTAGTCACCCGCAACCGCACACGAGATCGGCAAAATTATAGACCATTTAAATCCTAACACTAGTGCCAGATAAGACGGGATAAGTACAAAATCTATCTGTTAAGAACATACATAATTGTTAAGTGTAGCTTGTAAAGTGCATTAATAACTGCTTCACACAAGGCTTTGTTGCTTTAGACTGAAATTTAATACTCTTTCAGCTATAATAGATTTAGTCACAAAATCAAAGTTGACATAGACAAAAAAACTAATATTTATATTTATATTAGAGCCATTTATTTCCGAACTTTGCGGTTACATAATATTTGTGTTTGAGTTCGTATTGTAATACTAGTTAAAGTAAGTCCCTCAGTTCGATGTGCCTTTTGGCATAAGCCTCCTCCAACTGCTTCCATTGGGTTCTGTCTGCTACTACCCTTATCCAGTATGGTCCCAAGGTTAGGCGGATATCGTCTTCCCATCTTCTGATTGGGCGGCCCTGTTTTCTGACGCCATCTCTTGGGTACCATAGGGTTACCTGCTTGCTCCATTTATTGGTCTTGCAACGAATCATGTGACCTGTCCAGCCCCATTTCAGATGGTCGATTCGGGTCAGAATGTCAGCAAACTTGGTATTATTTCTTATTTCCTTGTTGTTAATTCTATCCTTGAGTTTTATTCCCAACATACTCCTCTCCATTGCTCGTTGACATTTCGCAAGTTGCTGCTGGTGGTTTTGGTTGAGGGACCACGTCTCACAACCATATGTGATGCAGGGGAGAATACAGGTGTTAAATGTTTTCTTCTTGATAGAGATGCTTAGCTCTTTACTTTTCAATATTTCTCTCAGAGACCAGTATTTTTTCCAACCACTAGCAATCCTTTTGTTAATTTCCTTAGATGTTTGGTCACTAGGGGCAATTAATTGACCCAAGTACACATACTCTTGCACATATTCAAGTCTTTTTCCATCTAATTCTATGTTGACTTTTGTAGAGTTGGTCATCAGTTTTGTTTTGATTGTGTTCATTTCGAGACCTGCTTTCTTTGCTTCTGTTGGCTAGAGTTAGTACCATTGCTTGTAGTTTACTTGGGTCTTCTTCCAGCAAGATAATATCATCAGCAAACCTCAAATGATTTAAGACTGCCATTGATGTTGAGGCCATATTCATCCCAGTCTAGTCTTCTGAGGATATCCTCCAGCAGAGCCGTAAACAGTTTGGGGGACAGTGGGTCTCTTTGTCTGACGCCTCTATTAATGGGAAATAGGTCTCCTTTCAATTCCAGTTTGATGCGGCTTTTGCTCATGCTATAAATGTTTCTGAGTATCTCAATATAGGTATTATCTACTCCTTGCCATCTCAAAGCCGACCAAATGTATTTATGTTTCAAACTGTCAAATGCTTTTGTGTAGTCTATAAAAGCTATGTAAATGGGTTTTTGGTATTCATTACTTTTTTCCAATATTTGTTTGATAGTGTGATATAGTTTTTTCTGAAGCCTGCCTGCTCTATGGGTTGATTTGCGTCTAGAGTTTTTGTAATTCTTTCTAGCAATACTATTGCGAACACCTTATAGACGTTTGAGATCAAACTAATTGGTCTATAATCGTCAATTACTTCCCTAGGCCCTTTTTTATGCAGGAGAATTATGTGGGACTCTCCCCACTGATTTGGAATGACGCCCGACTTGAGTATGTCGTTTAATATCCTGGTGAGAATTGGAACCAGTTCCTATGCCATGCTCCTCATGAGCTCGTTTGGTATGTTGTCCGGCCCTGGAGCTCTTTTTAGTTTTTGAGAGTGTATGGCTCTCTTTACCTCTGCTATAAGTATGGGCGGTACATCATCATATCTATTTGTTGGCGACTTATTGGTTTCTAATTCATGGTCTTCATCTATATTCGAGAATTTCTGAATTTCTTTACATTTGTTACATGACTGGATTTGTTGCTTTTAACCTGTTAATCAAGCCTAGCTCACCTTCGATCGCGCAATACCAACCTTACGCCCGCCAAGTAGTGATCGAATTAGATCAGAATTATGTAAACATGTCTACCTATGAAAAAACTATTTTTTCGTTTTAAACAAAACCAAAGACACTGTGCAATAGATATTAGTATCAAAGACAAAGATATGCTCTTTTATTTTAAACCATAACCTGGCAATGTTTCTTAGAAAAAAAAAAAGAAATCACTCTGAACTTCCGGCGTTCCACGTGTCACTTTGTTGAAGGTGCTCCGTCTTTTTTATAGAATTTTATATTTGTGTCTGGACTAAAAACGAAAGTATTATACTTTTTTATATTCCTTGTAATATAGTGAACACATATATATATATAATTTGTGGTATAAAAAAGTGAAAAGTAAATTGCCAAAAGTGCTTCAAAATCTGGAAGGCCCATTATGGCGGCTGGGTCATAAATGTGGTATTTTTCACATTCTCATTTATTTTTAGTGTAAAATGTAAGTAAAAATAGTTTTCTTACATATTTCAAATAACTTGACTTTGTATTTATTTCAAATTCACACAAAACTATTTTAGAAATATTGTTCTAAATGTCACACAGATAAAATATTATAATTTAATTTTTTTTAATTTCTTTATATTTTAATATTTTGGTATGAGTAACGAATGGAAATACATAAAACATAAAAATATACATATTTCCAAACAATTTGATATAAATTTCTCCAAAAACAAAAGTGTAGAATTCAAATTAGTAGTAATTTTGTCACTAAAATTGAAGTATATGCTACTACTATGCTATACAGGGTAATTTACGTATTTTATTACAATTTCTAGCAACCAAAAATAATTTTATTCGATAGTTTATACATTCAACAAGAATTCCTGTAAGTTTTATCCATTAATATTGTCTCAAAGTGAAAATATAGCAAAATTTGCAATATAGCAAAAAAATTTGCTAACTTACAAATTTTCCCGCCAAAAAAGGTCCCGAGTGAACGGGAGTATTACATGGCGCGCGCTCGCTTGGCGAACAGGTTAAGTCTAAGAATCCATTCCTTTCCATGGTCCTTTAACTCCTTAAAAGCTTTTTTTCGTTCCGCCAGTTCTTTTAATTATGTCTTCTAGTTTTTTAATTATTTTTATCTTCCTGTCTTTTCTCATACTTTCCCGTATCTGTTTGCTAAGGTTGGAAATTCTGTTAAGGTTTCTTTTACTTTTATTTTTATTTAGAATAGTAATTTTCTTTCTTTTAACAGCTCTATTGTTTTGTCACTGAATTTGTTCCTGTCCTTTTTCGTAATTATTTTCTTAATTTCTGATAGTTTCTTGTCCAGGTAATCATATTTAACTCGAACACTCAAATCAGAGTTAGCAATTTCATGCAGTGGCATGATGTGAGCTGGTTCAATATTTTTCGAGTACTGTTCTGGTAGCAATATCGGAGTGTTTGTTATAGCTTTCCTCAGATTTTTATATTTTTCTTACAGACAGCATTGAGTAGTGTCAAATTATTTTCTAGAAGGAATCCTATTGGTCTGTGATCGTTGGTACTACTACTACTTCTCTTGCCACAGCAGTACTTCCCTAGTACGAGTTCCTCTCCTGCTTCTCTGTAGCCAACTTGTGCGTTGAAATCCCCCATGATTACAAGGTTGTTGTGTAATATTTCTTTGTAATGTCAGATAGGTTGTTATAGAAGTCTTCAATGTTCTTGGCGGCTTGTTCGGTAGGTGCGTATACCTGAATGATTGTCCATACTTTCTTGTAGCCCGGTAGCTTCATGTTTAGTATTGCTATTCTGTCTGAAATTCCTATTAGCTCCAGTATGTTTTGTTTTAGGGATTGTTTTATGAGAAATCCTACACCTCTGTGTCCTGCTGTTTCTCCTTTGTGGTATAGGATATAGTTTTCATACTCTTCTATTTTCTCTTCCAGTCTTCTCATCTCACTTATTCCTAAGATATCGTAGTTTATTTCCTCTAGTGACTTTTCTAGTTCCAGCAGACTTTCCTGTGTTCTAAGTGTTCTTGTATTTAGTGTTGCGATGTTGATTGTTGTGCGTGATTTTGTTGGAGGGTTTTGGTCTAGATCTCCCGCGGGGACCAGCCGTGTTGGGAGACATTTTGTTTGTTGTGGTTCAAAATCTTCTGTTCTAATTTGTCCGGTTCTTGGCAATGTTCTTCTGTGTAGGTTTGGTTTGTATAAATTCATTGTATTTGTTTTCCTTTGGTTTGGTGTAATGATGTCAGTTACAAGTTTTTTGGAGCTTTGGCTGATGAAACCGTTGTAGCTGGTCTTTTCATTCAACATATTTGACTGTGCTGGGTTTAAAAATTTCTTTTGTTGCTGTTTTGTTAGGTGGTTGTAAAGTAATATTGTCTTGTGAGTTAACTTTTTTCTGCGTTGACAAGTTGGGTGAGTTTGAGTCTTCCCTTTTTCTCTCGTCACGGCCTTTATCTTTAGGTTTCTTTACTATTAGTTTGTCGTGTTTCAGATAGGCCATGTTTCCTTTTTTTCTTTCCTCTTCTACTCGTGGCTGTAACTGCTTTCGTTTCTCTAGGACATCTTTCGGATAATCCTCTTTGACAATAATACCTGGTGGTAAACTAGTTTTGTTTTTCAATATCAAATGTTTCTTCCATATAGATGCAATGGAAACTACAACGGGACGATTTTTGTTGTCGGTACGTTGTCCAATTCTATACACGTTGGTAATTTCATGACTATCTAGGTGTGTTCCCGATTCTATTATAGCTTCCTTAATGTGGTCTACCAGTACAGCTTCTGTTTTACCCATCTCCTCTATTCCAAAGAAAACCAAGTTGTGTCCTCGCTTCTCTCTTTTTATGGCACTTAATTTTTTCTCTAGTGTTACGACTTTATTTTTAAGTAGAGTATTTTCTTCCATGATAGTTTTCAATTTCTCTTTCAATGCTTCCATAAAATTTCTTGTCACTGATGTTGTTATGAGCATAGTTTGTTGTTCGAGCTTTTTGATAATAAAAGTTCCATATTTTTTTCCATTTTTGTGGTAATTTTAATGTTGTAGTGGCAACACTGAATTGAATTCAAGAGTTTTTATTCACTGGTAACACTAAACCTTCATTGTCAATGACAGTTGGTATTTGGTTATGTTGGCAATAGTGATAATGCTATATTAATTCTATGATTATAACTGCTATTCACAATTTTAGGTTATGTTGTTTAGTGATAATTGCAGATTTTTCGCAAGATGAACAATATTCGCACTGTGATCACTTCACTAAGTTTAGTGCCAATACTTTATTTTGATGGGGTTGCGTCAAGATTACTTGATTATCCACTTTTTGCACTACTTTTACGAAAATATTCGCGGAGGACTTTGACGTACGTGTCTACGATACAATAGCCGGAACCGGAAGACAAGAAACTAATAGCACTAGGTATTTTTATAGACCTCAAGAAAGCGTTTGATACACTTAGTCATGAACTGTTATTGTGTAAATTGAAATATACTGGTATTTCCCGATCTGCTTATATGATATGCAGATATGTTTGCATCATATTTAACCAATAGATATCAAGTTGTAAAGATTGGCTCTAAAGAAAGTAAACCGAAATTAAAAACTTGCGAGTACCCCACGTGACTATATTAGGACCCCTGCTTTTTGCTTATTTACATCAATAGTAATAAAGGTATATAGGATTAAAAGGTAATATAACATCATATGTAGACGTCACAAGTCCGTTTTACTAAGAATATTCAATTGACGCACTGATTACCAATCAGATTTCAATACATACAATATGTGGGTTCAATCTAAACGCCTAACTATAAATCTTACCTAAACACGCTATTTAATTTTTACATCAAAAAATTAAAAAAAATTGGTAACTATAAGCCTCTCAAAACAAATAGTGAAGTAATTTCTAAAGTAGATAATGAAAAATACCTTGTCTTTTGGTGGGATAATCACATGACATTTAAGTCTCATATGAACAATATTAAATCTAAATTTCTAATTTTACGGATTTTATCGCGTTTAATTTAACCTTTTAATTGCGGACGTTTCGGTTACTGTAAAGTCCCTTTCGTGACGATGGGACGCGATAAAATCTGTAAAAATTAGTTTAATTTAATGTGTAGTTTTTGCGTAAAATTAAGAAATCATTAAATTAGTTTCTTTTACTAGCGCACTGCGAAATATAAAATGTTTACCACATAATGTGCGTTACATTATTTATAACTCGATATAATTCGCTAGTCAAAACCACATATTAAATACCTTATAGAGGTCTGGGGCACAGCAGCAAAAACCAATATAGAAACAACACAAGTAGTACAGAATAAACTGATTAAAGTACAATTTAATTACGATTATTGTACAGTATGTTTTCTTTAATTTACACATAAAATTTTTATTTTATTATTTTTATAAAATTTAAACATATATTGAAACATACTAATAAATACAGAACAATCAAACTTTAATTAGTAACATGTATTAGAATACTTTAAATTACAAACATTAAATAATTTGATCGAGAAATATAAAAAAATACATTGACATTGTCATTAAAATTTTTTGTATATTTTTACCTTGAACCGTATCTTTTAAAGTACAATTATTTAAAACACAATTACTCTTACTACCATTTATATGTAAAGAATAAGAAACAGAAATCACTGCTGCGTTGCTTGCTCTGTCATGATGTTCGTCCATATAATCATTTAGTATTATACAATTTTTCAATAAAAAAATTGGATTTAAGTCACTTGTACTATAAAATAATGTACCATACACGGAACTTAAGTAACCGATTATTAAAACGTGTGAAGTTAGCACACGAGCGAAGCGAGTGCACTAACTCTACACGTATTTTTATTTTATTACTTATCAGTTCGTTTGTGTGTCGTATCGTTTGAATTATGCTAACATTGTAAAAATTTCTGATATAAGTGAAGTTTAAACCTTTTGAGAAATAAATATCTTAAAGCACATACCTAAAGAATCCATTGTAGGAGCCTGTCATTAATCTCTGGTCGTCTCCGCTCCAGCAACACTCAAATTTATCAAATATACAATCATTCTCATATAATGAACACAACTTCGAGCGGAGGTATTCATGCACCTGTAAACATATAATAAAATTAAAGCTAAAAAAGAAACAGTCCATATATACATACATCCTACTACTAGGCACAAGCCTTCATTTCTGAGAAGAATATGGAGCAGTTTGGCCGCAACACTGATCCATTGCATTGTTGGTAGATTTCACATCTTCAATCAATATGAAATGGGTATACCGGACATGTATCGAATCCTGCAAAATTTCGGCAATAATTTCCTAAATCTTTACTTACGAAACCTAATAGATTAATGGGGTGATTAGCTCCCACGAAATGAAGACTAAAATAGCAACATGTGTTGTTATGGTGCTCTGATATTACATTCATACAAGTTTTACTTTACGTAAGTCTTGTATTCTAACTCTTAAATACTTACAAGATAGAATAAAACTATATGGTAGTTTTAAAAATATTTGTATTAGCAATAAAATCCTTCGCAGGTCCAAAAGCTAAGCATAGACAAAGGAATGCCACAAATCATGGATGAAGTGACATTCCTAGTAAGGCCATGCGGGAAGTTGATTTTGTGGCAAATTACTTTTATAAATAATATTAAAGAAATATACTTACTGGATATGTTTCTACAGGTTTTGTTTCCATTCTAAGATCCCATACTTTTAAACCTAAATAGTCTCTAGACATCATGTATCTGAAACAAAAAAAAAACAGTTTATTAAAGCCCAATGTCATTCTTATGTAGTTAGATACAACTTGCAGCCCACATCCTAGTGCTTAGCAAAAGCTTCCTTCGATTTCTTAGATTTATTGAGCAAATAATACTCCACACTGATCCAGTGAGTGGAGGCGGACTTTTTATGTCCTTGACTCCTCACGTTTTCCTTCAAATCCGAGCATGTAGTAAAACAATGCTTTAAAATGTGTCATAATCGTGTGGTATGTGATATTGTGGGTGATAAGGGTGGGGATATTAGCAATATAATACTCTGTAAAAAACAGAACTAAAACATAATAAATTATTCTACATTTTTAGTTTAGCGATGGCGGCGTAAGAGAATCACCCCATTATTTCATGTGGGTGTCGTAAGGGGCGGCTATGGAGAATGCCATACAACTCTATATAAGCACTTAGTTTTCGCTAGACACAAAATATCTAGATCGGTACGAGCAGCAGCGTCAAATATGCATGACGTCGTCATGACGTCTGGTGATCGTCGATCCACATGCCAAGCGTTACCATTAAGGCGAATCAAGAGGCTGATGTCTAGCAATTGACTTTTTTGCAGGCTAATGAAGGAGGTGAAGAAGAATCCTAAGAGAAGAAATTTTTGATGGCTCCATGGCACAGTGGCTTAGTAAAAAGTTGCATCGCTTGGCGTGCCGGTCGCACAGCGCACAGAAGTAAAATAACGTTAAGAGAGAGCCTACCTGCCGGAGTTGCTCAGCTTAACGTCGCTGATGGAGGAGATGATCTCGGAGAAGAAGGAACGCGCGTGCGGGTCCTCCGGCTCCTCGAACAGCTTGGCGTGCCGGTCGCACAGCGCCGCCGCGCGCATGTCGCACAGCCTTATCGTACCTGCGCACCACACCATAACGATCACAATCCCGGCACACACACATTCATACACCAAACAATAATACACTATAGACATCAAAACAGCAGTAAACAATAGTAATAATAATAAAAATCCCCTGCACCTTAATTTCAGTTCAATAAAAAGAGTATGTTGTTTCATACCTAATCAATAATGTTCAAAACTGGCTGCAATTTTATTTAGAATAAGTAAAGTAGGGAAGTTTTTTTTTTAAATAGGATAGGATGGAAAACGGGCACACAGTTCACCTGATGGTAAGTGGTTGCTGTGGCCCATAGACATCTACATCTATCCTGTTTTCGAATCAAAATACTGATGCGTTGTCATCCATGAGGAATAAGATGGAATGCCTCGTTTCCAGTAAAAAGGGTCTCCGGTTCTCTACACTCACCATACAAAACACAGCAGCATTAAGCTACTATTTGACGTTGGTGTTCTGTGAGAGCGTGGTTCTTCCCCGGTCGAGTCGACCCATTCTTACTATACCACTAATATAATTGCAGCATGGCCCTACCACGTAAATTAAGGAAGTAAATTAATAGCAATAATCCTTACCGTTACAGCCTATTAAAGTCTATTGCTGTTCATAAGCCTCTTCATATTTATAATTGGATAATTGCTATAGTTGTCATGCTTACTTCAAAAGCATGATTGACAACACAATATGTGTTACCTCGGAACTTTTCTCTAGGTGAACCTATTTTGATGATCCTTTTTTATCAGGTAAGCTCGTACTTCTCATGTCCCATATAAATTTAATTAAGATCTGACTAGTAGTTTTTGAGTTATCCTTAATAACCGCTCATTTGCTTCTTGCAACCACAGTTGCAAAAACAGAATCCTTAAATTTGCTCTTTGCAACTGTGGTTGCAAAGCGACGAAGTTCTTTTAATTGAATTTAGACGATATTTTAAACGCACAGGGTCTAACTATTACGTATTAAAACCAAAAACAAATATATAAATCATAGATTTGGATCAAAATTACCAACCTCTTAGACGAAAAATATCGAAACTTTGTTAGTTAAAGTTTAGTGAGTGAAGTGACGCTTGAGTGGATTTAACGAGGTGATAAAATATGCCGTGAGTATTGAATTTTATTGATTTTTGCTAGTATTTATATACCAAATTTATGTCTTATTAGTATTTTCTGGTATTAAAGCAATATTTTTGCAAATACTGTATGAAAAATGTGATAAGTCGACTTTTAAAAATACTCAGAATGACGCGAATCTGAACATAATTTTCTATAGCTTACATTATCGTAATTATGTTGTATTCTTTAAATACGAAATAGTCGTAGTGGTATTTGAATATAATTATTTAATTTAAGTAATAAAGTCTTATAAATTGTTCATCATATTATATGTTTTTATGTAACAACAGCCTAGATTTTAACTAACAAATAGGGATCAACTGCGCAATCCGTGAATTCTTTATCAGGTTTCACTTAATATTTTTACTATGTATTTAAATATAAATCTTTTTATAATATAGATAAATATATCAAGTAATTCATTAAGTTTAAGGATATAATAAATAATCATACACTTATCGATCTTATTTTTTTGATAAACCCGATGTTTTACAAAAAGTCGCTAAAATGGCTTGTACTTGTGATTTCAACACCTCTAAAATATTATTGTAATCATATTTTGATAGAATAACATACGTATTTTCTTTTCTTATTCAATGGCTATTCATAAAATTTAAAATATTTGAAGTGCTCCTCTCGAGTAAGTCATAAATTAAGTTTTATTGACGGCGGGTCGAACGTGAGAAACACAGTCCCGACTTACTGGCAAAGTAAGCTACGAAGTTTTTTTACGCAAGCAATCGAGCGGCTAACGCGCATTTAATTGACTGTTGTTCTCATTTTAATTATATTTAAGTCAGTTGCACGAAATGTTTCATTTTACCACTTGTTTATTTTTAGTCGTCACTACAAGACGTTTCTGTCCATCTCCTAATTTATTTCACTCAGTTACCTCTAACAACACCCAAAGGATGGCATATATATATATATATACAACGTGTCCCAAAAAACAACGATAAGCTAACACCGGAGGATAGACCTGCCCCGGACTAATCGGGGAAAAAAAGAAAAAAATATATCCCGATTATATTTTAAGTTATATAAAAAACGAAATTCTTCAGAAATTGAGACCGTTTATGATATTTTTCACTACCATGACCACAATTTTTTTAATATTTTTTCTTTTTTTTTTTATAGGCAACCTGAATAGTACTGCTATCTACCACAATTCTTAAAAACTCCAGAATAACTCTTGTTTTATCACGAAAGTTAATGAAACTTATTTTATTCCATAAATTTTTTGAAGACTTTTTACTTTTAACCAAATTTAACTTATCGTGGTGTAAAAAAAAAGTATGAACACTAGTATGGCAAGTTTTATTAAAAATTGACGCAACTAACCAACATTCCAAAATGGTATTATACTCTAGGAAAACAAGTTATAAAAAAATATGGACCTATTATTTCTAAACAGGGGCCAAATTCCTTAAATTGTAATTGTCAGTAATCACTTTTACTACATGCCCAAAATGGGTTCTTGTTACAATTTCTAGGAATTTGAATGGGGCATTTAATACCTTAGTTGTTAGAGAGAGATAGATAGATAGATATATTTACGTTAAAAAGAGACAACAACAGGGCAGGTAGAGAAGCTGTTATTATTCTCAGCAAGTCAGTTCAGTACGCTCTGCTCCTTTGTTTACTGCGCACCGTTCCCAATTCAACTTACGTGGCTCTCGTACATACTATCGACTTTTGGCTTGGCTTTTTGGACTGGATTCGACCTGCAAACTTAACTGGCCTGGCATTATTTGGACTGGAAGTGATCTGCAAACTGAACTGACCTGGCATTATCTTGGACTACGATTGTGTGTTTTGTGATTTAGAGTTCTGGAGCATTTTGGACTGTTTGGCATTTAACACGCCGCAACCGTACACACCACAGAAATACGCTAATATGCATTTAATCTATGGAGAATGCCGATGTAATGCTAACGCTGCTAGCAGACTGTATCGAGAAAGATACCCAGATGCTCAAAAATATCCTGATTATCGAGTGTTTATTAATGTGCATCAAGCGTTTTCGGAGGGTCCTATGCCATCCAAGAGGAGAAGTGCTGGAAGACCTAGATTGGATCGTGATGAAGAAGTTCTCAATGAGATAGAAAATGACTCTACTACTTCGGTACGTGCCATAGAAGAAGCTACAGGAATCCCGAAAAGTTCTGCACATCGAATATTAAAACGTCACAAGCTTCACCCATATCACTACAGGCGTGTGCAGACGTTATTACCGCGGGACTATCCGCTACGAATCACATTTTGCCGTGTAATGCTGCAAAGGCACAGTGAAGATCCCCAATTCCTAGACAAAATTCTATGGTCGGATGAAACAACATGCAAGAAAGGTGGGTATTTAAATCTTCACAACCCACATAGTTGGAGTAATGAAAATCCACACTTGATGAGACAAGACAAATCCCAATATCAATTCAAGGTTAACCTATGGACCGGCATATTAAATGGAAAAGTAATTGGGCCCTTTGAGTTACAAGGAAACTTAGATGGCAATAGTTATTTAAACTTTTTACAAAATGACTTGCAAGAATTGTTAAACGACGTGCCCTTAGGTGATCGTCAAAACATGTGGTTCCAAAATGATGGTTGCCCAGCACATTATGCCCGTCCTGTGCGAGAATATTTATCCAGGGCGTTGGATCGGGCGACTTGGTCCTATCTTATGGCCACCCCGTTCACCCGATTTGAACCCCCAGGACTTCTTCTATTTGGGGTTGTCTTAAAAACAGGGTCTACTCAAAACCCATTGCGACATTGGACGAGCTTTGTCGAAATATCACTCAGGCTGCTGATTACATTAATTGCAGAAGATATGCAAGACAAATAAAACGATCATTTTTAAGGCGATGTCGTGCATGTATTAATGCTGGTGGCAAACAGTTCGAACATTTGCTATAATGTTAATAGCTTAATAAATTACACGTGAAACTGTTTTACCATTTTTTTGAAATATTAAACATTTTTCAAGAACTAATACTTTTATTACACCCGACCGTCATTTGGCTCCTGTTAAGAAATTATAGGTCCATATTTTTTTATAACTTGTTTTCCTAGAGTATAATACCATTTTGGAATGTTGGTTAGTTGCGTCAATTTTTAAAAAAACTTGCCGTACTAGTGTTCATACTTTTTTTTACACCACGATAAGTTAAATTTGGTTAAAAGTAAAAGTCTTCAAAAAATTTAGGGAATGAAATAAGTTTCATTAATTTTCGTGATAAAACAAGAGTTATTCTGGAGTTTTTAAGAATTGTGGTAGATAGCAGTACTATTCAGGTTGCCTATAAAAAAAAGAAAAAAATATTAAAAAAATTGTGGTGATGGTAGTGAAAAATATCATAAACGGTCTCAATTTCTGAAGAATTTCATTTTTTTATATAACTTAAAATATAATTGGAATATTTTTTTTTCTTTTTTTCCCCGATTAGTCCAGGGCAGGTCTATCCTCCGGTGTTGGCTTATCGTTGAATTTTGGGACACGTTGTATATATATATATATATATATATATATATATATATATATATATATATATAACAATATGTAATGTAATTAATGCACAACCTCAGACACCCCAATTAGTATATTATGTTATAATCATAATACATACACTAGACTTTTAGTTAAACATTTTATGCACTGATTATTTATCAAATTAGTTATATTAATTCCGGAAGAATGTTGTGGTCACAGTACAAATCCATGAACGCAAAGACTGTAACGTGCTTGAAATCAAGTTCATTTTTCTTCAT
The DNA here is from genome assembly GCA_907164705.1 of Parnassius apollo. Taxonomy (NCBI): domain Eukaryota; kingdom Metazoa; phylum Arthropoda; class Insecta; order Lepidoptera; family Papilionidae; genus Parnassius; species Parnassius apollo. The sequence goes on along the minus strand of CAJQZP010001060.1, from coordinate 5,539,563 downwards.
TTCTATTGAATGACAGAATTAGTAATAATACAAATAAAATTGCACTCTTAAAAGTCTTATTGGCTTAAGTTACGGTCCATTTCAGTTTGTTTTGACTGTACAGATTTAATGTGACTGTAATTTACGTAGTTTTAATTATTTTTGCGATATAAAATTACCTATATTGAAAATGATAGGAATCGATTCAGTAAACAATTCTGAACAAACTACTTTCTCAAAGTGCGTTAATTATGTTACATGTTGTATATATATATATATATATATATATATATATATATATATATATATATATATATATATATATATATATATATATATATATATATTGCAGTTTTTTATGTGTATATAGGAACCATTGATGACAAAACTACCTTATTATGCCCAATACTGCGTTATTTTTCTCTTATACATAATGTATTATCTATGGTTATATTCGCTGAGTGAGGACTACTACAAGTGAATACTCATTTCTGTGGTAACTTGTAAAATTGTGAAAATGAAATGAAATACATTTATTTCTTAAAAAATAGAAATTTTAAATTTTATGTCTAATGTATTTTCTTCTCAAAACTTATTACTGTTTTCAAATGAGGTTACCCTAAAGGAAGCAGAAACTGTAATAGCACCAGCGCAATGAATAGATCCCCCAATTATTCGAAAGTTCTCAAGAAAATCGTGATCATCTAATTTTGACAAATTATAAATAAAATATAAGATATGCAAGAAATATTTGGCTACTTTTATCCTATAATCGAATAATAATTTGAAACGGTTGAATACCGAATAATCTAAGTACTATTTGGCGGAATACCGAATACTTAAGTAAGTAGTTTTATTGAACTCAGATAATTGGTAAAATGAAAATATTCTATAATTAACTTTTTTTTTTCTTGTTATTCATCATAATCAACTCCCATATAATAAAAATTTAATTAAAAACATATGTTATAAATGTGTATGCAATCAAATTATCGTAATTAAAGTGAAATATAATGGTACAGAAAGACTAATTTTACTTCATTTTCAAGCAGTAGTTTACTCCTTTTCTTCTTTTAGACAACCCCAGCTTCAGAGAAAGACGCTCTGAAGAATAAACACTACAATGGCTATTCGACCAGGAAGTTCGCAGAATATTCGGTATTCGGCGTGTGGCCGAATATAATAGTCGTTGCAAGTCTAAAAAATATTAAAAAAAACAAAATCCCGACTTACCCTTACTACTAGAATATACAAAGAGATTGCATTCAGTCGGGTGGAACTCTGCCGCGGTTATAACCTGCAATAAACATATTATTTAAGCAAAATCGATAAAGGAAAATAAATATTATAGAACCTTAGGTATTGTCGGGAATCATGGAATTTAGAAATGAAAAAGATCATCTTATATGGGACTTGAACTAAGTGTCCAGTGTCCACTTAACCCATTAACGCCCTCTGTACTTGCTTGAGTACACCTCGTTATGTCGATATTTGATGTACTTTGGCATTTGTTTCAATAGAACTAATTGTTTATTTTGAAACTAGATGACTCTAGTAGACTATAAAATCAATCGTTTTGACAGTGACGCGTAAACTAATGTCAAAAATTTTATTTCGTGTAACGGTTTTGTGACTTTAATTTGGAGGTAAGTAATTATTGTTGATTTTAAATATATATTTTAAAGGTTTTGAATAAATTTTGGATTTTAACGTTCGATAATACTTTATTACTGCTTGTCAAATTGTACTTTAAATAAAATCTTTAATTCTGCCATATTACGATGATTTATACCTCTGTACACAGACAGGTACAATGGGCATATGTATATGTTATTTTTACTTTTTTTACAGTTGTACTTGAAAACCAGTAAATGGTGAACCGCTGCGTTTTTTCGAATCGAAATAACTACTCGAAGCTTGAGGAAGCACTAGAATCGATACTGGCTGGTGAAGATCAAGATGTAGAGTATGATGTAGTGTTATTACCGCCAGATCCTGCTACCGTAAGTGACGAAGAAGAGGGTAATGAAGACGACTTAATTTCTTCAACTCTGCCAAGGGATGTTCCAGGGACCTTAGAGGTAATTCTTCGCCATCCTGATTATGACGTTTCGGACTGGAATGACAGTGTCGATGAGCCCCTATCAAACACGGCTGGGACCGCAGAACACTCTAGAAATAAACGGCCTAGAAACCAACGCCAGCAGCCCGAAGTACCTGTTTGGAGGAAAACTTTACCCCAATACAGTGCTGTTTATGATACTACAGATACATTACAAAACTGACAACAAAGTATAATAGAAAGCTTAAAAGATTATAGTCCAGTTATGCTGTTTGAAAAAATGTTTGATGACGATGTAATGTGTCTCATAATAAATAACAGTTTGTTGTATGCTGGTCAAAATAATAAGCACAATTTTGAGCTGGACATCTATGACTTGAAAAGATTTTTGGGTATATTGATTCTTACTGGCTACCATCAACTACCATCTGAATGTGCATATTGGAGTTTAGATGAAGATCTGGGCATTCAATTAGTGGCAAGTTGCATGTCTCGAAATAGATTTACAGATATAAAGCGATACTTACACCTTGTTGATAATTCTTTAGCAAATAATACAACCGACCAGATGTTCAAAGTGAGACCGTTGTGCGATTTGATTCAGCGAAACTTGTCAGTGGGGAGTTTTCCACGAAAATTTATCTGTGGACGAGTCTATGATAAAATATTTCGGTCGTCATCCAGCTAAACAATTTATTAGAGGAAAACCCGTACGGTTCGGATACAAAAACTGGGTCGCAACTAGTTCAGACGGTTACTGCTATACTTTTGATATAATGATTTCTTAAATTTACGCGAACACTACACATTGAATAAAACTATTATTTACGGATTTTATCGCGTTTAATTACTTTAATTTATTTTTATTATTATCCCGACGTTTCGGGTGCTTTACAGCGCCCATGGTCACGGGGGGGGACTGAGATGTTTGACGTCCCAATGTCATAGTTAGTCCGGCTACCTTCAGTTTTTTAATATTAATTTTTGGTCCGATTTACGCAAAACGAGCTTATAGTATCATGAAGTCTTGCAGTGGTATGCTTGGGTTTGGGTTTAATTTTGTGGATTATAGGATCCCAAGCAGATGGTAGCACCCAACCATCTTCTCTATTGAAATTTGGATGTTTTTTAATTTCAATAGCCTCGCGTATCATCCTTGGTAGGAATCGGTGTTCTTTTGCGAGAATTTGTGGTTTATCAAATCTAATGTAATGGTGGGGACGATCTTGAACATGTTCGCAGACTGCAGACTTCCCGGAGCGTCGGTGCTTCACATCAGCTATATGTTCCTTCACGCGGGTTTTTATGGATCTCTTTGTTTGACCTATGTAAGAGAGACCACATTCACAATCTAGCTTGTACACACCTGCATCTTGTAGAGGAATATTACATTTGATGGATGGTAAAAATTGACTAATCTTCTTCAGCGGCTTGTAGTATGTCTTAATGGACGCTCGCTTCAAGATGTAGCCAATCTTGTCCGTGACTCCTCCAACATATGGTAGTAGAGCAGGTGCGCGCTCGACTGTTGCCGGCTTCACTCGTTCACTGTGACGTAGGCGCGGGACCCGAAGCTTGTTGTCTTGCAATACTTGCTTGACGTGCTGAAGCTCCGCGGCCAGATGTTTTCTGTCACAGATCCCTCGTGCTCTCTGAAACAAAGATTTACCCACGGTAGCTAACTGTGAAGGATGATGGTGAGATTCACCATTTAGATATCGGTTGGTATGGGTCTTTTTCCTATACACAGTGTGACCAATAGTGTTATCAGGATTTCGGATGACTAAAACATCTAGGAAAGCTAAAGAATTATTTGCCTCTAACTCCATTGTGAATTGTATTTTAGAGTTTATGGAGTTAAGGTGGTCTAAAAATGCAGTTACTTTGTCAGATGGTAAAATTGTGAAAGTGTCGTCTACGTACCGCTTGTAGAACCTTGGATTTACAGGAGCAGTAAGAAGGGCTTTCTCCTCAAAGTCCTCCATGAATATGTCGGCGACTATGGGAGACACAGGTGAGCCCATCGCCACACCATCTACTTGCTTGTAGAACTCCTCCTTCCACAATACATAGCCAGATGTGAGGCAATGTTCAAGTAGTATTGCATATTCTTGAGGCATGTTATTTTCTTCCAGCTTCCTAGTTACAATTGAGATGCAGTCCACAATAGGTAGGCATGTAAATAGTGACTGAACATCAAAACTGACCATAGTTTCATTGTTAGCGAGATGTAGGTCTTTTATCTCACTCACAAAATGGTATGAATCCTTTGTGTGTGCTCTGGTATGTCCTCTCAGTGGTGATAGTATTTTTGCTAAGTATTGTGCCAGCTTATAAGTTGGTGAATCGATCTGGCTCACTATGGGACGTAGTGGAGCGTTTGGTTTGTGTATCTTCGGTAACCCATACAACCTCGGTGGTTTGGCACATGATGGTATTAGCGAATTCACGTCGAGATTTAATTTTTCGGAGTATTTCTTTATTAAATCGCTAGTTGTTTTAAGCGTGTTAGTTGTAGGGTCTGTTTTGACCTTTTTATATGTACTTTCGTCCGATAAAAGTTGTTGTATTTTAAAATTATATTCAGACGTGTCCATTACTACCGTAGCATTTCCTTTATCCGCGCGGAGAATCGTGAGTTCTGGTCTGTTCCGTAAGTTATTTAGCGCTGTAAATTCGTCTTTGGGAAGGTTTGGTTTCGGCACTGAACTGCGACGTAACAAGGACGAAATATCTTGACGTATGGCCTCCAAATCTTCCTTACCGATATTATTCTTAAACAGACAATCCTCAACACTGCAGATAATTTCTTCGTACGGGATTTTTCGCGGAGTTAATGCGAAGTTCATTCCTTTCGCTAATACTTTCATTGTCGGTTCGTCCAGTGTATGTTTTGACAAATTACAGACAGTGCGTTGTTTATAGTTTGTGTCTATGGTCAACGGTTGTTTATTGTTCTGACGTTGACTTGGATGTTTGGCATTTAATTTGATCGTTAATTTTTGGTATTTTTCTATTTGTTTATTTTTGCATTCATTGTATTTTGATGTTTCTAGTTTTTTTAAAGTTTCGATGCAATTATTAAAATCAAATGTTACGGACGGTGATTCAGCAGAAACGGTTCGATTTACATTTCATAAACAACACCATAGACAATTTGTCCAGTGAACTAAAGACAATTTTAACGACATTTGATTTTAATAATTGCATCGAAACTTTAAACAAACGAGAAACATCAAAATACAATGAATGCAAAAATAAACAAATAGAAAAATACCAAAAATTAACGATCAAATCAAATGCCGAACATCCAAGTCAACGTCAGAACAATAAACAACCGTTGACCATAGACACAAACTATAAACAACGCACTGTCTGTAATTTGTCAAAACATACTACGTTGAGGATTGTCTGTTTAAGAATAATATCGGTAAGGAAGATTTGGAGGCCATACGTCAAGATATTTCGTCCTTGTTACGTCGCAGTTCAGTGCCGAAACCAAACCTTCCCAAAGACGAATTTACAGCGCTAAATAACTTACGGAACAGACCAGAACTCACGATTCTCCGCGCGGATAAAGGAAATGCTACGGTAGTAATGGACACGTCTGAATATAATTTTAAAATACAACAACTTTTATCGGACGAAAGTACATATAAAAAGGTCAAAACAGACCCTACAACTAACACGCTTAAAACAACTAGCGATTTAATAAAGAAATACTCCGAAAAATTAAATCTCGACGTGAATTCGCTAATACCATCATGTGCCAAACCACCGAGGTTGTATGGGTTACCGAAGATACACAAACCAAACGCTCCACTACGTCCCATAGTGAGCCAGATCGATTCACCAACTTATAAGCTGGCACAATACTTAGCAAAAATACTATCACCACTGAGAGGACATACCAGAGCACACACAAAGGATTCATACCATTTTGTGAGTGAGATAAAAGACCTACATCTCGCTAACAATGAAACTATGGTCAGTTTTGATGTTCAGTCACTATTTACATGCCTACCTATTGTGGACTGCATCTCAATTGTAACTAGGAAGCTGGAAGAAAATAACATGCCTCAAGAATATGCAATACTACTTGAACATTGCCTCACATCTGGCTATCTATTGTGGAAGGAGGAGTTCTACAAGCAAGTAGATGGTGTGGCGATGGGCTCACCTGTGTCTCCCATAGTCGCCGACATATTCATGGAGGACTTTGAGGAGAAAGCCCTTCTACTGCTCCTGTAAATCCAAGGTTCTACAAGCGGTACGTAGACGACACTTTCACAATTTTACCATCTGACAAAGTAACTGCATTTTTAGACCACCTTAACTCCATAAACTCTAAAATACAATTCACAATGGAGTTAGAGGCAAATAATTCTTTAGCTTTCCTAGATGTTTTAGTCATCCGAAATCCTGATAACACTATTGGTCACACTGTGTATAGGAAAAGACCCATACCAACCGATATCTAAATGGTGAATCTCACCATCATCCTTCACAGTTAGCTACCGTGGGTAAATCTTTGTTTCAGAGAGCACGAGGGATCTGTGACAGAAAACATCTGGCCGCGGAGCTTCAGCACGTCAAGCAAGTATTGCAAGACAACAAGCTTCGGGTCCCGCGCCTACGTCACAGTGAACGAGTGAAGCCGGCAACAGTCGAGCGCGCACCTGCTCTACTACCATATGTTGGAGGAGTCACGGACAAGATTGGCTACATCTTGAAGCGGCGTCCATTAAGACATACTACAAGCCGCTGAAGAAGATTAGTCAATTTTTACCATCCATCAAATGTAATATTCCTCTACAAGATGCAGGTGTGTACAAGCTAGATTGTGAATGTGGTCTCTCTTACATAGGTCAAACAAAGAGATCCATAAAAACCCGCGTGAAGGAACATATAGCTGATGTGAAGCACCGACGCTCCGGGAAGTCTGCAGTCTGCGAACATGTTCAAGATCGTCCCCACCATTACATTAGATTTGATAAACCACAAATTCTCGCAAAAGAACACCGATTCCTACCAAGGATGATACGCGAGGCTATTGAAATTAAAAAACATCCAAATTTCAATAGAGAAGATGGTTGGGTGCTACCATCTGCTTGGGATCCTATAATCCACAAAATTAAACCCAAACCCAAGCATACCACTGCAAGACTTCATGATACTATAAGCTCGTTTTGCGTAAATCGGACCAAAAATTAATATTAAAAAACTGAAGGTAGCCGGACTAACTATGACATTGGGACGTCAAACATCTCAGTCCCCCCCGTGACCATGGGCGCTGTAAAGCACCCGAAACGTCGGGATAATAATAAAAATAAATTAAAGTAATTAAACGCGATAAAATCCGTAAATAATAGTTTTATTCAATACTTTTGATAGTTACTGTAGCAAATCTGCAGACGCTTCGTCGGATAGTCTTGGCGCAAGAGTGGTAAAAACTTTACTTGCATAAATGCCCATAAATAAAGTAAAGAACATATCGTGTATTTTGATAACTTTTTCACGAATTACCAATTACTGCATGACTTGCATTTTTTGATCTTCAAGGAACTAGAGCGACTGGTACAATTCATGATAATAGAACAAAAAAATGCCCACTTCTTTCTGTAAAAGAAATCAAAAAGTGACCTAGAGCAGAATATGACTATCGCTTTGATACAAAAAATGAAATTGCGATTGTAAGCTGGAAAGACAACAACGTTGTCACTATGGGTACCAATTTTGACAAAAATGAACCTGTAGGAAAAGTAAAAAGGTTGCACCACCTTTTGTTGTACAAGAAGACAAAAAGTAGATGTGAATATGCCAGGACTATTCGTGAATTACAACAAAGGAATGGGTGGTGTAGATTTGATTGACCAATCCATAAGTCTGTACCGAGTTTCGATAAGAAGAAAGAAGTGGTGGTGGGTAATATTTACCTATTTACCGGATATGTCTATCTCTAACGCTTGGAGACTGCATGTTTTACTGAGCAAATCAACAGAAAATATAACTTTGACATACATGGACCAATTGTCCTTTCGAAGAAGCATTGCGCACCTGCAGCAAACAAAGTAAATCCCGTCCTTCAGCCTCAACAGTGGTTGGGTTAGACAAAAAAATTACGCCACAACCCACAATGCATCCAAAATCCGCTGCGTTGTGCTGTATGTCACAGTCGCGTCCGATGGCGTTGCGAGACCTGCCTAAAAACATTATGCGTAGAGCGAAGTTGTTTCGGAGAATTTCATTCTTGATCCGCCCACTGTACTCGCCTGTGTACACCCTTATAAGTGCGATGTGACAGTTATTTTTTAATTTTTTCTTATAAATGTTTTATATAGGGTATTCTATATAGGGTTGTTAAAAAAAAATTACAATAGTTTTATTTTGGGCGTTAATGGGTTAATAGAAATAAATAGCAAATCAATAAATGACCACACTAAGATTACATCTGAAAAAATTCTGTCTCTACTAGTATCATTCATATATAAATTATGACATGGGCCTCTACCGTTGTAAGACTTTGCCACAATTGTCAAATAGACAGTCACAGCATCAAGTCTTAAGGTACCCACTGATGATACATCCATTTAGAAGACTTCCAAATGGATGTACTCCAAATGAAAACTTATCCAGATACGGTACCATTGACGATACTTTCATTTGGATGCATAGCGTTACTTCGAACTTGGCAGTCGTACGGAATGAAACTAAATAATAATAAGGATAATAATACTTTACTGGTGACTGCAGCAGTGTGTATTTCATTAAAAAGACAAAAAACCTAAACGGAGTACTCCATCGTAGTCTTCAATGATAACGCATCTAAATTTTGATTCTTAATTGAGGATACATGTAAATGTCATGGGCCACCCACCACCAGGTGTACTGTGTGCTAGTTTGTCACTGCCATTCTAGATATGATGGATAAAGAAATCAACATATAGTGGATATTTTTCATTATAACTATATGTGGTAGAGCAACTTTGCATATATATTATGGCTGTAGCACCAATGGGTCGGCTCGAACGAAGAAGGACCACAATCTCACAAAATAGCAGCTTAAATCAGCTGCATTTCGTATGCTGAGTGTAAAGAACCAGGGGTGACAATGCATTTACATTTTGATTGTTATTTGATGACAGATTCAGTCTATGGGCTACAGTATCAACTTAACATCATGTGGACTGTGTACTCGTTTGTCACCCATATCACAGCCCGTAGTTTACATAATAAAAATATTTTTAATCCAATACACAGTTTGTGTTTGACAAACAGAGCACATGTACCACCATCAACACCAAAACATTAACTGACACAATAACGTCCAACAAATGGACGCCGGTTCGCCCATTCACTGACAATTCGGACTGCTTCCATTTAGCGTGGCGCACGTTTTTCACATTGTCGTACGGCCGTGGATGACGTCCATTTGAACTGGACGCATGGATTTCAATCCATTTGGAAATCCAGAGCCGGATGAAATCCATCCGAATAGAATATGTTTTTACCATTCACGGTACGATTTTGGACGATTACCACTCCATTTAGATTAATAGACGTATCGTCAGTGGGCACTATTACACTTTGGCAGCTAAAGTTGGTTGCACATCCATTGTCACTCTATGAAAACTCAGATGGAACACAAGTGCAATTATAATAAATTAGCTCTACTTAGTTAATTATCAATGTAAGTGAATTATCACACCTCAGTGAGTTCCTCCATATTGGCAGGCTTTATGTCCACGATATTAAAGCTCTGGTCAGTGATTTCAAGGTGCCATAGATTTATACGAAGATCATCTGCAGAAAGGTAAGTTTCTTGGTCCGAATTCAATGAGATCGAGTTTATGTGGTATGTGTGAGCATTTGCGAAGATCCGCCTGTAAAATATAAAAAAACATTTTTATTGATATTGTGATATAGGTGTTGATCCAGTGTTTTGTTTAAAAAATAAAATAGAAAATGTCATTAAATTTGAAAAAATGGCAATAATCTAAACACGTGATTTCAAGATGTCCTGACTGTAGAAGTGAAGGTGTATGTAATAGAGCAAGCTCAAATTGTAGTGCTGCTTCTTGACCTATTACAATGTCTCCAGACCTTATTTCGGTTACGGCGGCCCATGTCACTGGAGACTAGCCAGACAGTATTATAGTGCTAGAGTATATGCGCTTCTATTCTCACTCTCATAATCCGATGGGATCAGGTGCCGGACCAACGGTTTTACGTTCTTTTCGAAGCGCGGGAGTAAAGCACCACCTATTTCCTGACTCCAGGCTACAACTACTGAGAATTTCTTGACAGAAAAACAGTCCCTGGCTCTATGTGGCTTTGATAACCCCTCAAATTAGACAACTTTATTTTTTGTATTTAACAACTATAATTTATTAAGTAATTGTTTTATTTATATTTTTATTTTTACTTTTTTATTGTTGATACATGTTGTATTTTATTTTATCAGTTGCCTAAGACCCAGTATGAATAATGCGCAAAAGCTGTGGCAGAATAGCAGGAGTAATGGGTTTCCCGTTACAACTGAGTCACAGACCGTTTTGTCACAACTAATTATTAAGCTCTCTATTTAAATTTTAACATTGTATTTTTGTGTGGCAATTAAATACTTTTTATTTATTTATTTATTTATATTGAAGGATCTTCCGCTCACCAGATGTCGCTAGCTGACACTGAGGTGAAGGTTTTTGTTACAAAATATCTTTTAATTGAGAAGTTAGTTTTAAATAAAAGTTTATCAGTTCCTAGAGTATTATATTATTACACAAAACAATGCCTCAGTAGTTTGCCCTTTAATCTAATTCTACTTTTATGAATATTTGTGGTTTGATTTATTTATTTATTTTATAATCTAACTTTTTATTTATGTAAAATATAGCTAATAGTACAGTAAGAAAAATTACCCAACCCGGGATTCGAAACCAGGACCTTCATAATCAGCAATCGCGTAAACGACCACGAGATCAACAAGGCAGTCCATCTTGACTTAATATTATATTATTGAAGCCTTGTCTAAGGAAATTTATCGCATTTTCATTCTGTATAAGTAAATTTGCAGTAGTAGAGATAGTCTACATTCAGAGCCCGAAAGCTACTACCTTTTAGTAAGAACTATTTCATTGCTATATTCAACAGCAAAGCGAAATATCGCCTACAAGCGCTAAAAATACGCGTCACAGTCAACAACTCACAATTGATTTTTTTATTATTAATGATCTATAGCCCATCTGTAGCTGTAATGAAACAAAGAAAGCTGAATCTTGAGGAAAAAAAATACTTAATATATAATGTTGCATAGAACTTTTTAAATAGAATAGTTTAAAGAACATTTTACGGCCGCATAAAGTGTTTTAATCAAATTTTTGACTTATCAAAAGAACAAACATTAAAAATCTAGTTATTCAAGGTAAGCATGACATATAATAATGCATGTAACGAAGCAGTTCTAATATACATTACAAACAGGTAATATGTTTTTTACTGGAGGGATAGATAATAATATTTACCCTCCATTATCACAATGCTAATATACTTTGAATGTGACGCGAACAAGTAGTGCACGATTGTTTTTGAACTGAGTCTGACAAACAATGTGATCTTAACCAAAGTGAAATACTTTCAACTAAACGGATATTTGGGCCCTGATTTGTATTCTAACAGTTTCGTGCATCAAAATTAACTGTTATAAAAAATTTGCAAAAGTGTGATGATGGGCGACGCGTTATTGTTATCGGTAATATTTTCTTAAAATTAAATTCTACAAAGAATGTTTATTTAAATTTTTAACCGAAGTATTGGCATAAAATTTACCTGGTTAGTCGAAAATAAGACTTAATTATTAAACAATATAATAACTTCATAACTTTGCGAAAGCCAATTAATTAGAAATAAAAACCGATAATTGTTTATTAGAACACTATACTTTTTTTAAGTTACATACTAGAATATCTTGTTATTGCTCTTTAGCAAATTGAAATTGCATGATTTAATTGTTTACGCGTGCGAGCGCGCGCGCGCTCGCAGTGTGTGTGTGTGTGTGTGTGTGTGTGTGTGTGTGTGTGTGTGTGTGTGTGTGTGTGTGTGTGTGTGTGTGTGTGTGCGCGTGTGCGTGTGTCTGTATGTGTGTGTGTGTGTGCGTGTGCGTGTGTCTGTATGTGTGTATGTGTGTGTGTGTGCACGTGTGAGTGAGTGCGTGTGTGTAATGCACGTGCTCGACTGTTTTGTCATATTCCTTGGCGGGACAGTTCCTAAACCTTTCCTCCATTTCATTCCCGCACGACTCCATCCCTGGACGGCTCACCTCGGTAGGCCCCGTTCAGGATTGATAGGGCTGATAGGGCTGTTAGGGTGGTAGTAAGGTTGTAGGGTTGGGAGATAAAGGGGGGGAGGGGTAGTGGGGTTAGGTTGGGGTGTAGAAGGGTTGTAGGTAAGGGGTTGTAGGGACCGTAGGGACAGTTAGGGACCGTAGGCCAACAATCACTAAATGTACATAAAATTATCTTGTTTAATTTGCCTTAAATACAGAGTTGGCCACAGGAGAATAAAATAAGATATGATTTAAATTTATTTTATATTTTTATTAATTATTAATATAATGATTTCTTAAATTTACGCGAACACTACACATTGAATAAAACTAAATTTACAGATTCTATCGCGTTTATTTAAATGATTTTACTTATTTTTTTTAAGATAGCTTTTATCAAAATCCTCCCTAAGCCCCACAAGAACGATTATTTAAATATCTCTTCTTTCCGCCCCATAGGTCTGATTAATGTATTTGGAAAATTATTTGAAAAACTAGTTATACGTAGGTTAACATATTTCATGCACCATGTGTATTATTGTGTGCACGTGTGAGTGAGTGTGTGTGTGTGCACGTGTGAGTGAGTGTGTGTGTGTGCACGTGTGAGTGTGTGTGTGCACGTGTGTGTGTGCACGTGTGAGTGAGTGTGTGTGTGTAACCGTGTACGTGTGCATGGTGTGTATCGTCACCTGGGGGAGGCCTCCACCATAAGCTCGGCGGGGCGCACGGTGGGCACGCGCAACTGCGTGACGCGCGACGGGTGACGCATGCGCCCGCCCTCCTCGCGAGTGTTATAACCCGTCACGCGCTTATCACGCTCCGAAACCTGCAATGGCGTTCAAAAACTTTAATGTTAAATTGTGCTCGAAAGTCTTCAAAGAATTTTCTTGAGAACTGGTCACAAGTACTATTTTCATATTTTATATAAAAAAATAAAACTTTAGGGAGCAAGGGAGCGTGCAGTCCACCTGATGCTAAGTGGATGCTGTGGCCCATAAACATGCATTTTACGTATTATACACACTCACGCCTTTAACCCAGAAAAAGATAGGCAAAACATACAGACTTTCATTTGGCATAATCCTGACAGGATTTACACATTCCTCCTACGCATAGATCTTGTTGGTTAAGGCCCCAGTCTTGTAAAAATTTGTGTTCTCGCAAAATTTACAGCACAACAAATATTTTTTTATAGTATTTAAAAAAGAAAAAGTGAAACATATTTTACATTTATTTAAAGTGTAGGATTTGAAATTTTCGAAACTGTTTTTTAATTTTATTTTGGTGTTTAAATTAATAGTTCTATTAGGCGTTAAACATGCCGCCCATGCTAAGGTTACATGCGTAAAAGGTCTTATTAAAGCCTCTGCTATGACAGACAAACTATAACAATATCAAGAAAAGTATTCAGATCACATTTATTTACATATTGTTTACAATAATCTGATCTGGTCACTTTTTTTATAAATGCTTTAATTTTCTTATTTGAAGGGCTTAAAAAGTTGTAATTTCATGATTTTTTTACTGCAAATATCAATTTTGTTCTATTAGAAGTATAAAAGTAGCAAAGTCGTACTTAAAACCAAATAAAATAGAACTATTTTCAAGTGAATTAGAAATAAATAAAATTAAAAATATATATTTTCGTACTTTTTACTTATATTCCCTTTATAAACCAGAAACGTCTGAAAATTCTCTGTTCCGCTGGGATTTCTCGGCGTTCAGACGTGTGCAGTGTTGCGCAACGTTGCCTCTCGCTCGCACGGTTTATCTCTTTCCCTTACGCAGACTTATGGACGCTCAGTCCATAAGAGTCTGCGCAAGGGAAAGAGCATATCGTGAAAGTTGCTCTACTTAAATATATTTTATTTTCATTTAATTGTCATATTAGTTCTAGTTTTTACTGTATTAGTGTTTATATTAGTATTAGATTAATTGACTTGGACTTATATATTTGGAGAATTAAAAATTTATTATCAAAAAAAAACGGCAAAAGATGGATAGACAAAAAAGAAGAAATATCCTTGTGTCAGTAAAAATAGTAGTAAAAGTAGTAGTAAAGTACAAAATGTACAAGGTAGAAGCGAAATTTGTATGAAGAGGCAGTTTTTATTTTCCTTCGGTTCTATTTACCCTTTTTAAACCCACACCCCGTATAAACATTACTAAAAACGACATTTATGAAATATAAAAGGGTAAAAAATTATACTACCACGCCAAAAGTAAAAAGGATATTTCTGGAAAAGAAATTAATGAGTTATATATTTAATGAAGTAGAGCAACCTTCACCTGTGATCTCGAACGTATTTATGCACGGGGGAGAGCGCCCCCTCTAATGGCTGCGAATGTAAAACAGCAAAGCTAGACGGAATCCTTAAGAGTAATTTATTTACCTATTTTCAACATGTGGCCAATTCAGTATGTAAAGTTTTATTTAAGGTGTCGTTTTTATTTTTGCCTTATACATAAGGCTAAGAAAAACACTAATTTTATAAGTTTTGTTATCTAAAGCAGTAGTATTTTATAGCTTTTGCTAATAATGACATCAAGAAGTGTGCTGAAAAGTTTGCTGCTTTTATCAAATATAAAAAATTAACATTCAAACCATTTGACATTTTACAAATATGACAACATTCTCACATATTTTGTTATGATTTGGTAATGAATTTGGTCACACATTTTTTTTTAAATAATTGTATAGAATGCTTTGTACCGTAACGTTAATAAATTCGAACTGATTGTCTAAGTAACCTCGCACAAATTGTTTTATAATTAAAATAAATCCAAACTTTGTCACATACCTTCCAGAGCTTGATCGTCTTGTCATTGGTGGAGAGGAGAAAGTGTGCCTGGTTCTTTCTCTTCAGCCACCGAATCTTGTTGATCTTCTCCTCTATCTCGAGCGACTTTAGGTAGTCGAACTCCGGCTCGTGGGACTGGAATGTCGAGTACACATTGTACTCTCCTTTTTTCGGTACACATTGCTTGGATGCTGGGTCTCTCTGTGGAGGATAAAAATTCATATTAAGGTATCTCTACGAACAAACAGACGCCTTAATTTCAGTTTTTTAACTTCCCGCTTCTTAGCGGGATTGAAATAGAAAATTTTCAAAAATCGGGAATTTACTGCTTTTACCCCGTTTTTCGAAAATTGAATTTTCATAAAAATTTTGACGTTTTGACGTCACAGGAAGCCACCCTGACAATTTTTCGATGGTGTCTGTGTGTCTGTATGTATATGTGTGTATGTATGTAAACCTCTTATAAATTTTAAACGGCTTGACCGATTGAAATGAACTAAGCGAATTTTAACTAATTCGGACCGGTAGATTTTGAGAAATACAAAAATAAAAATTTTGAAAAACTGTTTTTTTGGAATAACTTTTAAATGGCTTTACCGATCGATTTCAAAAATTAATCAGCTTTTATAACGAAAAACTGACAAATTATTTTTTAAGTTACTCTGATATTTCATATTCACCGTCATAATTTGGTGAATTTGGAGCGCTTTGCATTTGTAATTGGCGGGAAGTTCCAGGGATGGCTCGAAGGGTCAACAATTTTTTTTAATTGGTTGTCCTGATGGGGATTTTCCCTGATACGGTAAGATCGTATGCAGCGTAAGAGCCACGTTAGGTGTAATATCGTTACTTTGGATTTGAGCAAAATAGCCAGAGTAAGTTGGCAGTAGGGCTCCCTGGCGTCGTAGACGAAATAATTAGAAATCAGAGGGCTAAACGCATTATTTTAAACGTTGTGATTTTGATAATTGTTTTCATCATTATTCATGACAATAATAGTTACAGCCTAGCCTATATACTCCCATTGCTGGGGACAGGCCACCCCTCATTTCTGAGAGTTTTAGGGCAAGAAAGTGTCCGCCGCGCTGCCCCAATGCGTGTTGGCGAACTTCACGTCTTCGATTTTTTTTTCTTATTCTTCGGACATGCAGATTTCCTCACGATGTTTTCCTTCACCGCCGAGTACTTGGTAAATCAGCACGTAAAATTGCAATTAACAATTTCATTGGTGCCGACGTGGATCGAACCCGGGTTACTCGCGTTCTGTTATATTTATAGCGAGCGTTAACCATCTGAGCTACCACCACAATAATAAATATAACGAATTATTTTAAACGTTGGTATTCACGTATTAGCCAATTATACGCTAAAATTTATGTAATATGGCCATAGGTTTGCTCACTGAGGCAAATAAAAAAAAGATAAACTATTTTTTTATAATTCTTCTGTAATATATATAATTCTTCAAGATGATATGTATAAAATCAGATTTAACTGTTTTTTTTTTAATTTCGATTATTAATTTTTTTAAACAATTCGTCTTTCGGCTCACTTGTATGATTCTATCCAAAAATCTGGCCGCATTCTAGGTTTATTTATAATTCACCTGAAATATAACAACTCTGCCGCCCTTGTCGCCGGTGGCGAGCAGTTCGCCGTCGTGATTGAACTCCACGCACGATATGAGATCGGCCTCGGTCACGTCGTCCTCCAACGTGCCCTTCACCTGACTGAAACACCATGTCGTCTCCCCACCATTGCCTGTAAATAGTAAATCATGTTTGCACATACCTCTCAACAAATCAGAGCATTTAAAGGATAAGGAGAGAAAAGTTGCTTTGAAACACAGACTGACCATATTATTGTAAATCAATGTTTTTGTCTCTGTTAGGTTTTGTTAAAATTGGCATTTTGTGTTATTTATCGTATTTTCATTCAAGACCTACAACTTTATCAAATTTGTATTTTGACCTTTCGTGCCACTTATAACATTATTAATAAATTATAATATTTTAACTACTCTCACAGACTATCAATCAAAAGTTTTTAACTATAGTATAATACTCAGTGCTTGATTCCACACGATGCACTTATTATCCACTCCTTTGATGTACGCATTATTAACGACGAAGCAAGCGGTTTGTTTCGGATGCGTGGTATGCCTGGTTGTCCTATAATGGAATGCAGAGCGAGGAATTAAGTCATGCGATTCCTACGCAAACTCCGAAATCCTGTAAAACACCGAAAAGCTAGCAAATTTACGCCTAAGTTTACTGATAGGTAAAAATTTAGTTAAAATTACACAAAACTATTTTGATTTTGATTAATTTCCTTGTAAGGTAATTTATTGAGGTGTCTTTTTTGGATTCACTAAGTAGTTACGTTAAGTTACAATTACACTACAGTTAGGCTGCTTCTTACTCATCGGGAGCCCTCAAAAAAGACGATCAATAAACTTCCAAAAGACGAGACCGACCGAGAATTCGAGAGTCAATTACGAATCTGACTAAAATTGCGAAATTTATAGCAGGACTGATAAAATTACAAAAATAACTGTAAGCTCACTATAATAAACAATAATATGAATATCAGTAAGTTATACGAAATTATGCGTACAATCGCCAAACGTGTAAAACAAAATATTTAAGCCATTCAAATCTTTTGTTAGTATTTAAAATTTAAAAACAAAACCAAACAGCGTGATTCCATTTAGACAGATATAGGAAGAAAGAATTAGTAAATGCAATGTATAGGAATTAAACCAGGCAGTTGAAAGTTCAAGAGTAAAAAGTTCTCGCTTAGGTTAGCTACAAGGAATTTATCAATTTCATCTTTTTGTGTTGTTCTGAGTATTAAATGCATCATTTTCTAGAGAAAATGTGTTGGCATTATCTCTAGAAAATGATGCATTTACCATCTCGCGCGAATACAAGAGTAAAAAAGTTCTCGCTAAGGTTAACCAAGGCATTTTCAATAATAAATGCACCTTTTTTCTACAATTGGGAATGCCTAAACATAATTACCCCCTGTATTTGCACTTCAAAAGTAAATATATAAAAAGTTCTCGCATAAGGTTCGATATAAGGCATTTTCAATTAATTGCATCCTTTTTACGGGTTTACACATACACGTCTTCCTAGAAAGACGGCATCTTATTCGAAGGACGAGTAATTTAGATCGTGTACAGACACGAAAGCCAGTTTATTATGCCTTTTTTATAGCATAATGGTGGCAAACGAGCACACAGTCCACTTGATGGTAAGTGGTTGGCGTGGCCCATAGACATCTACAGATGTAGTATTCAGTCAGTATCCTCGATAACGAATCAAAATGCAGTCACCCATGAGGACTTAGATGGAATGCCTCGTTTCAAGTAAAAAGGGTCTCCGGTTCTCTACACTCACCAAACGAAACACAGTAGCGTTAAGCTGCTATTTTACGCAGGTATTCTGTGGGAGCGTTGTCCTTCCCCGGTCGAGCCGACCCATTCGTGCTACAACTATAATATAGCTGCAGCGTGGCTCTACCACACGTAAAAAACCTTCGCCTTATATTTACTAGGTGGTCGAATTCCTTTCTGCTTAAGAATCCGTTTGGGTAAGTACCACTCTCTTACCAATTTCTGCAAGTAACAAGTACTTATATTGATGTGTTTCGGTTTGAAGGGTATAGAGATCGGACGGAATGCCTCACAGCCAGTGTAACTACAGGCTGTGAGGAATTCCATCTTAGTCCTAAGAGGTGTCGACACATCTGTTGCCTTCCTTTTTTGAAATTGCAGATGTCCATGAATTGCAATAGCCACTTACCATCAGGTGGTACTGTAATTTTGTCACTTCATTTTAATTAAAAAAAAAGTATTGGCTTGGTCACAGAAACAGAAACGCATTTCAAGACATCCTCAACAACCTCCCAGCGTAAGCCTAGACCTGACAGTTCTTCCTCGAGAGTATTGAATGCATCCTAATGATTTCTTATATTTACGCGAACACTACACATTGATTAAAACCACTTTTACGGATTTTATCGCATTTTATTTTTAATACTTGACGTTTCGGGTGCTTTCCAGCACCCATGGTCACGGGGGGCTGAGGTGACTGACGTGACGATGTCAAAGTTAACCCGGAGTACCTTCAGCTTTTTAATTATCTAATGAAACGTCGGGTATTAAAAATAAAATAAATAAAACGCGATAAAATCCGCAAAAGTAGTTTCAATCAATGAATGCATCCAAAGTTAATGTTTTTTATGTACTCAGAAAAAAGTAATGTTACAGGTTACATAATATACGCCACAGCTGGAAGGTTTAGGAGCAAAAAAGTGTTCGCCGCACTATTCTATGTGCCTCGGCGGACGTCACAAGTCTCCGTACCATATTAATTTGTACGTTTACTCCACGTGATTAATCAGTACTTGAAATTCAATTTAATTGGTGCCGTCTGCCGCCGGGATCGGTATCGGTTTGCTGGCGTACGTATGAAATTTAAGGAGACTCGTAAAATAATTTCCACATGACAGCTTCAGAAGTCGTTACGTACGCATAATAAGCATTAAAACTCCGAATTCAGATGCTATTCGATGTATTGTTTAAATTGCATTATCTACTCATTAGTGAACTATAACTGCAATGCAGCAATTAAACTTAGGCGACCATCATATTCCTTGCTGCATCGATCAAACTCATCGAATGTTCCCTAGAGCTGATCACTGTCCTTTAAAACATTTGTATAAACTTTATGCAACTTAAGCATATCACTTTTTGCTGTTTCATTTCGGCAATTAAATTTATTATTTCCTCTTCATTGCGATCTCTTTATTTACCAATTCTCTTTTCTAAACAATATAAATTTAACGATCTTTCTAAGAAATCTTTAAAAATTAGAAAAATAAATTAAACGATTCGCATCAGTAGATATGTATTTTTAAAGGTTTTCACTGCCCTTAATAACACGTTAGCTGCCAGAATGATTTTTCGAAAAACGAAAAAATTTTTTTTTTAAATTTTGTCCAAAACCATTTTAAAACACCTAAAAATATAGTAATACCTTATTTACATTGCTCATATACTTATTATTTACATATTTACAATTCGTCGGACATATAGTCCGACACGGCCTGAACGAAGTATTTTTCAACACTACGCCGCGCGGGTCACTTTCTTGGACACGTGCATGACGGTTATTATTTGGGCGCGTAGCGCGTACCAATAAGAAGCACTCAAGAGTTTTGGACAATCATTGTGCATGATTCTACTGTCCCTCGCTCTAGGCAGATCAGATCAGTTGCATGTTGCACTTGCATCGGAATCGCATTGAACCACTTTTTGTTTTATTACGATTTTGAGGTTATTTCAACTATTCGTTAATAGTTGTGTCGTAAATAGTAAATTTTCGACTGTGAACTATGTTTTTCGACGATATAGAATTAAGTCAAGACGATTTAGATGAAATTAATAAAATCGAACTATCGTGTCAACGCAAGCGCAGTTTTTCGGCCACAGATAGTGAGGAAGAATCTTTGGCTGTCCCACGTAGTAGGAAGCGACGTCGTATCTTGTCAGATAGTGAAAGTAATGATGAGCAGTGCTTCTCATCTGCGCGCCCATCTACTTCAGGCGCTTTGCTGAATGATGTGTGGTCAATCTCGACAGGTAACCAACCCAAAATTATACCGTACACAGAATCACCCGGGCTAAAACCTATTCAACTGAGACATTTGATGGCAAATTTCGACCCGCCAGACTTTTACTCATTACTCGTACCGGACACAGTTTTTGAAGACATCGTACCTATATCAAACGAACTTATTTGCAGAACAAATAATCTCAAAGGGTGGATTAAAACGAGTCTCAAGAATTCACAAATGGGCGCCTACAGACGTCAGAGAGATAAAAAAATTCTTTGCTCTTATTCTGTGGATGGGGTTAGTGAGATTACCATCTCTTGCCGATTACTGGTCTACAGATCCGATGTTTCGACAAGATTTCGCAAAAAATGCCATGACTCGAAACAGATTTGAAATTTTACTTCGTATGCTACATTTCTCAAATAATGAAGAAACTGAAAAAGGTGACCGACTACACAAAATTAGATAAATTAGTTAAAACACTAAATATGAATTTTCAAGACCATTTCATTCCCAATGAGTCATTATGTGTTGACGAAAGCCTCATTCCTTTTCGAGGCCGAATTATATTTAGACAGTACTTGAAACAGAAGAGGCATAAATACGGTATAAAGATTTTCAAATTGTGCACAACGCCAGGTTACACTTTTAGGCTAGAAATATATGCAGGGAAAAGTTCCGAGTCCAAAAATAATACACCAACAAATATAGTTCTTAATCTTTGTAGTAACCTGCTGAATAAAGGACACACTATGTATACCGATAACTGGTATACCAGTGTAGATTTAGCAGACAAATTACTTGATTCAGAGACGCATCTGGTTGGTACGCTCCGCAAAAATAGAAAGAGATTGCCGAAAGAAGTCACTGAAACGAAGCTCAAACCTGGTGAATATATTTCTAGAGAGAATCAAAGGGGTAAAACCGTTATGAAGTGGCGAGATAAACGCGAAGTACTTCTGCTGTCTACAAAACACTCAAACATACTAAAAGAAAGTACGAGTAAACGGAGCCTTGTTACCAAGAAACCCAAAATTATTTTATCCTACAACCAAGCGAAGTCGGCCGTAGACCTGTCTGATCAAATGTCAGCATATTCAACACCATTGCGTAAGACAGTAAAATGGTATCAAAAACTTGCTTGTGAGTTACTACTCAATACATCAATTGTAAATGCCTTAGTTCTATATAAACAAACAACAAAAAGGAATATTTCCATTGTTAAATTCAGACAAGCCATAATAAAATATCTAATGACTACTCCACAGGAAATAGATACACCAAGACCGGTAAGACCAATGCGAGGAATACATAAGCTTACACGGAAAGAAGGCGTTTCTAAAAATATTCGTAGGAACTGCCAGCATTGCTACCAAAACAATGTCAAGAATCTAGGAAGACTACAAACTCGCAATAAGACAAAAAAATTGCGAGTTATTGCCCTGGCTGTCCAAAAAAACCTCATTTGTGTCTTAACTGTTTCAATGCTTCTCATAAGTAATTTTTTGTACCTTTATATGTCTAACTTTAATTACCGTTGCTAATAATACAATTGACATTTCATTTTTAAAGATAATCATAATTATGTTCTCCAAAAGTAGTAATAATAAACGTTTGATTTGAGCTATATAAATTTTATTTAAAATTACTGTCCCTTCGAAGTTCATACTGCTATTATTACTAAACAGTTGATAAAAGTTAGGTTGACCCGCTGTTTATAAGCTTTATGGGGCCTTGCGAGTCACGCTGTATACAACAATTCGATTAAAAAGCGTCCGACAAGCCACAGCGAGGTGTTGAATGGAAGTATGGCTTGTCGGACACATAGTCCGAAACGGCCTGATTGAAACATTAGCTTGTCGGACATATAGTCCGACATGGCAGCTAACGTGTTAAGAGTAATAAGAAATAAGTTTAAGGCAGACTATCGTCATGAAATTCGTCGATCCAGCAGGGCAGGCGGATTGCAAAATTATTTTATATTGAGTAGGCGCCATGACGACGTCACTTGAAAGACCTTCGACCAGTACGAGCCAAGTACACTATGTATTGTCGACATCGCGACGATACCTAATTCGGATTACGGCCAACTCATAACTCTTTCCATTATAATCTGGATGTGAGAAAAAAAACCTAAGTATTTTATTTATTTTTTATACCCTTAAGCTAAAAATAAGTCCTGTAGGTAATAAAAATAAAAACATAGCTAATAACTGTTATAAAATTGGTCTGTGTTTGCAACATAGTATTGATGTCACTCACTTCAATTTCTAAATCAGTAACTTATTTGGGGAAGACTAATTACAAACTAGTATTAAGTACCGCCAAAATAGGGAACATTTTACTGAGCAGGTGGCATGCACGAAAAAACCCTTTAACACAACACGATAAAGTAAAATGAGAACGGGGCTTTTTTCGCTAAAGACCACAAAATCCTCATTATTATAATAATAGAGGAACTGTCGTAGTTTTTCAGTTGTGTTGATATCCATAATACGCAATTGACGAAAGAAAATCCACTAGCCAATATTATTTCGTGGATATAGTAAGAGACGACAGAGGCTAACTGATAAAGAAGATCGGCGGCAGCATCTTTTTTTTTTTTTTTTTTTTTTTTTTGTTGGGGGCCTTTTTTTACGGAAATACATTAAAAACTAATTTCGGATCCTTTTTTTTTTTTTTTTTCTACTTTTTATTTTTCCGCTGTTGGGAAAAAGGGAGGGGGGAGGGTTAGTCTTGGGAACTCGTGGGCTGTAGAACAACTTAATTATTTTTTTTTTTTTTTTTTTTTTTTGGTTTTTTTTTTTTTTTTTTTTTTTTTTTTTTTTTTTTTTTTTTTTTTTTTTTGTGTTTTTTTTTTTTTTTTTTTTAATAAAAAAAAAATAATATAATTTGTTTAAGGGTTAGTTTTAATAAGATATCTAATACCCCTCCTAAGAGGCAATCTATAATAATTAAAACTTAACAGACGTATCGTACAAATGTGGCTCGAATTCATTAACACTGGACTCGGTAACAGTCTATGGTTGCTTTTTATAGAATAAGGGTGACAACGAGCATACAGTCCACCCGATGGTAAGTGGATGCTGTAGTGGCCCATAGACAAGATTATGAATTCATTAATATATTATATATTAATAAATTATCTATATCCTATCCTAGATTAAAAATCAATACGCAGATGCGTTGGCACCCCTGCGGACTAAGATGAATGTGAATCTGACGTGAGGATGCTCGTTTCCAGTAAAAAAGGGTCTTCGGTTCTCTACACTCACCATACGAAACACAGCAGTATTGAGCTCCTATTTTTCGCTGGTATTCTGTGAGAGCGTGGTCCTTCTACGGTCGAACCGACCCATTCGTACTACAATCATAATATAGCTGCAGCGTGGCTCTACCACGTATGCCACGGTGCCGTGTAAGTGAGGGCGTTAGAATATCTACTACGCCATACAGGTAAATGAAACAGGAGGCAGCGGTATCTCTTTCTGATGCGGAACCTTCCCACTCAAAATAATAAAAAAACTGAGGTTGCCAACAGTTTAAGGCAACCTATGGGAGAACGTTACGTTTTTTTTTTATATAGAATAGGGTGACAAACGAGCACACAGTCCACCTGATGGTAAGTGGTTGCTGCGGCCCATAGACATCTACATCTATCTTCCATTACAAATCAAAATGCAGATGCGTTGTCACCCGTGAGGACTGAGATGGAATGCCTCATTTCCAGTAAAAAGGGTCTTCGGTTCTCTACGCTCACCATACGAAATACAGCAGCATTAAGCTACTATTTCACGCTGGTATTCTGTGAGAGCGTGGTCCTGCCCCGGTCGAGCCGACCCATTCGTGCTACAACTATACTACTAATATAATTGCAGCATGGCTCTACCACGTAGTATACGTGGTCGAGCCAAGCTGCAGCTATATTATAGTTGTAGCATGAATGGGGCGGCTCGACCGGGGCAGGACCACGCTCTCATAGAATACCAGCGTAATGCTGCTGTTTCGTATGGTGAGTGTTGTCAACCGGAGACGCCTTTTACTGGAATCGAGGCATTCCATCTTAGTCCTCAGAGGCGATAACACATTTGCATTTTGACTCTTATTTGAGAATAAATGTGAATGTCTATAGGCCACAGCATCCACTTACCTTCAGGTGGACTGTGTGCTCGTTTGTCACCCAATGAATATAAAAAAACCTATATGTATGTTCAACAGCTTACTTTTGATAGGCTGTAATGATGATGACGTTGATGAACAGTCCACTGCAAGATTTAGGTTTCTCTTATCTATACATACAAATATCTAAGGCCCAAGGTTATTTTAATTCCATTAAGATATGAGTAACTTTTTTTAAATTGTGTTTGTGGTCCGGACTAATTTTCGGAATAGCTGGACCAATTGTAATTAAACTGTACCAACAGATAGAGAGTAATACCAGGAGTGATCTAGGCTATATTTTTTTAAAAACATAAAACAACATTTTCTTTATGATTATCTTAAAAACTGTAAAAGATATTAAGAAAAGTTTCGAACAAAACTATTTTTTACTTTACCTTCCGACTCCTAAAATGTTGCAAAAATAAATTTTAGATTCTTTTCCGTTCAACACAAAGTTTTTTTGCGTAAAATTAATAGATGTTCAGTTTTAATTTGTAACAATTTCCTATATCTTAAATTTTTTTTGCAAAAAGAACATTTTTCTAATTTTCATTTAATTGTTAAAAAAGAACACACGGTCTACATGATAGTGTGTAGTAGTTAGTAGTAATACATCTGTTAAATTAAGAATCAAAATGCCAATGCGTTGTCACCCTGAGGGCTAAGGTGATGTTTAAAGTGGTTTATCGATAATTGAATTACTTGTCCAAAGACCATCATTTTGATAGATCTGCACGTATATTTTCTTCAAGTGATACGCTGATAAAGTCGCGGATAGAGCTATTTAATACTTTAATTAATAGTAGATACGCAGCCCTCGTCTTAATGGAGCGATTGTGACTGAATTATCAATTAGTATTCAGTGATTTGCAAAACAGGACGAAACAAATGCATGTACGTAGTTCGAGTTCGATTGAGAACGACCGTATCTTTGTCTCATAACTAGTTAAATCAATAATTACGCTTTGTGTTGTGTTTCTATATTTTAACCTTTTGAGCGCCACGCCAAAAACGCATTACCGTGTCCTGTACGCCAAAGTGAAAAGTAAACAAAAATACCTACGAAAAAAATAGTGTTGCCAAGAGTTGATATATCGATAACACAAAATAACTTGATTTTGTTGGTTTTTTATGCAATAAATGACTCTTTATAATCTGGTATGTTTTATTTAATCTTGTGCTGTCTTCCACTCTTTTTATATATGTACTTTGTACATAAATAAAAACAAACAATAACAATAAAATAGTAGTAAAACACAACACTACTCTTCATCGTGATGACGACACTGTCACGACTGGACGACAACGGCGTAGCTGATCTTCCTTTTTGATACTTTCTTAGAGATGTAGCCGTGTCGCACGTTGTGTATCGATTTCGAAATCGATCTAACCAAAATATACAGAGATCGAATCAAAATATTTTATGTATCGGGGGAGGCGTAGGCCAAGTGAAGCACAGAAGAAAAGTCTTACACTCTTATGACAATAGGGATTTGATATGATGCTGATGCTACCAGATGATTTTGAGATAATCATAACCTTTATTGCAATCAAATGGTAACAATAGATATGATGTTTTAAAAAAAATAGTCCGCATTTGAACCCATTTTGGGCGTAGCAAATATAAAAATATTAAATATTATTTTTAAACTACAATATTAGATTTCATTAATAAATTACATTAGATTATTATATTATTTTAAAATTCTGTAAATTTAATTAAATTAATAACCACAATGTCAAGTAAAATAATAATAATTATTATTATAAATAAAATTAAGTAAAAAATAATAATTGAATAAAAAAATATAAATTAGATAAGCACAGGCCGAAGTTGTCCACACAAATTAAATAATATTTTTATATTAATTTAAATTATAGAAACATTTTTCAATTAAATATAACTTTAATTTGGATAAAAATAATGTATTACTCGTTAAATTTTTTATGTCTAGTAGTCTACGGACTAGAGCTATGCAAAGCAAGAGTAGATTTTGGCAATAGTAGCCTATTTTTATTTGGTCTAATTGAGTATTTGTAATTTGTTTCACTTAATTTGGTAAATAGTTCTGGGTGGTTTTTTTACAAATTTGCATGTTTCCCAAATTAAATAGACGTCAAAGTCAAAATTTTAAACTTTTTGAAGTGGGGCTTACAACTTTTTTATGTTTGCCAAGATTCTTATATTTTTTTGCATTATAAATAATTGCTGTGCATCTTAACTATTTCCCCACAACAAGACACAGTATGACAGCCACGAAGATGTGTATGCGTAATATGCTGACAGAGCGCTGGGGACATCTGTGGTTTTATTTATTTCTCGTAATACGTAAGTGAATTTTGATAGCCTATTTTTTACTTTATTTATATGGGCTTTCCAGTTTACATGGCAGTCGATTTCCAGGCCTAACTAGTTGAAGTTGTCAACAGTTCCTATAGGTATATTATTATAAGTAAAAGCGATATTTAGTGGTAATTTTTGAACTGGTCAGAATTGCATAATTTTGGTTTTATTAAAATTAATCTCTAGGTTGTGATGTGTCAGCCAATTTGTAACCTGGTTCGATACTTGATTCAATTTATTATTTAAATTCTGGTCTTTTGTATGCGGAATAAGAATGGAAATGTCATCAGCAAATATAATAGAGGTATCAGTCAATACCTTGATTGAGAAAGAAAACGGCACAACACAAAATGTAAAATTGCTCTTCATACCTTAAGAAAAAAATAAGCATTTATTAATTGTAATTTTATATTACTAAAGTAAAAAAATTCATCATGATCGACGCTTTCCAAAATGCGAATTAGTTCTGAGGAATCGTTCATGTTGCACTGCACTACTTTTACCGCTATTCGTTTATGACGTCATCAGGATGTCGTCTATCTTTGACCACGGCGCCCAATGAACTGATAATCGATGACGCGCTAAGAATGCGCCGAGTTGAGATATTAGATTTATAATGCGAAGTTGATTTGATGAAATTTTCTTTTATTTATGTAGCTGATGGTAGTTTTATGTTTTTACCTTTTGTTTTATTTAAATATCAATAATAATTTAAAAAATAACACGTTTGCTTTTGATTTTAAATAGTTTTCAATAAATCTATGCCTAACGTATTGTCGGTCAAACATAGACGACTTTGGCGTGCTGGACATAGTATTTGCTTGGATAAAAATCCATTTTTAGTTCAATGTTTCTTAGTACTTGTTGCTGGGTTATTCTTTTTTGAGGAGTGTAGAATTAAAAAACCAGTAATAATTTTCCAATATCTATATTTCATATTTTTGTGGACCGGATTTTTTGTCAACTAGAGACGTCGTTGACGCTCAGAGCTGTAAAAGCAGGTGCTGGTCAAGTATAGGCGACTTTGGAGCTCAAAAGGTTAAAAACGCTTCGTTTTGTTTTACGAGCCGTTTTGCAGTAAATGGAGTGCACAAAAATCCCTTTTCTAAAACAAAATGCCTGATCAACTATGTATGATTTTTTTTCTTCATATCAAATCATCCTACGGAGAACGAAACTTAACAATGTCTTGTATCTAGGATTGAGGCATTAGTCGTCAGAGGTGACAACGCATCAGTAGTCTTCTTTGATTAAAGTTGGCTGCAGGTGTCCATGGACTTGACATCAGGTGGCCTGTAACCTCATTTGTCATTTCAACTTTATAAAAAAATATCTATTTGAATATATCCTTTTATGATTTATTTTCCTATGGCCTGAAATGTGTGGTACTTATATTTAAAATATCTACGTTGATAATTAATCAGCTAGTACCCAGCATTAAAATCATTACGTTAATGTTAAAAAGGAAGTTATACTAAGATGTTACATGCCCAGCTTCAATACCATACAAGTACGTGAACTGTTAGCTACTACGACTTTGCTAAAATACATTATACCTTAAAAACTGTCTCAATGATAGTATGTATTAGACAGTAGTTTCACACAATGACACCTGATGCTGAAATCACCAATCTAAGCGTGGCTACAGCGGGAAATTCGAGGCAAAGTTTTGTTATATAAATTTTTATAGAAGTGGCATACCAGCGTGCGGGCGTAGGTACCTGATGATAAGTGACTACCGCCGCCCACGAACAACTGCAACACCTGAGGTATTGCATAGTGCGTTGTTGCATATTAAAAAGGTGTAGACTCTTGTACTTTGATAACAGTACCCAACTTCAAGCAAATACACTCACCGGCACGGAAACTTGGCCAAGCGGTTATCTCGCGATAGCAAAAGCTTTACGTGTTTCTGATGAATGTTTGTTATGCAAGTATGTCAAAAAATGTTTACCCTCAAGTTCAAGAGGGTAATTCATTATGTTTAAGTGCACCATGACGAATTCTTTAATTTTTAGTTGAATCGGGTCATTTGAGCGACTAAATTCACATTTTAAATTTGTGTGTTGTGAAAAGATTACTGTAAGGTTATTCAATTATTGTGATCTTGTGTCTTAATTAAATAACTAAAGGTGCTTTAAAGCTAATAAAAATGCCATTAACACCAGCACAAGTTGCACAAGCAGTAGCATTAATTGACCAAGGGCTGACACAGCGTGAAGTTGCTATTGTGCTTAACGTACCACGGTCCTCAATGCAGTATTCACTGAAACGATACCAGGAGACAGGCCGCTACACCCGCAGGCCAGGCAGTGGGGGCGTAAGGTGCACATCGGCCCGGGACGATCGTTTTATTGTTATGGAGATTTTGAGAGACCGCTACCTGACCGCTGTTGAGATACACCAGCGGCTCCAAATCGCAAGAGGCGTTAATGTTAGTGAGCGTACGGTGAGAAGACGAATGGAGGAAGTGAATTTAAAAGCTCGTAGACCAGCACGAGGTCCAGAACTTCTCAGACAGCACCGAGTAGCCCGACTTCAGTTCGCAAGAGAACATGTCAATTGGACCCACGAGCAATGGGCTAGAGTGTTGTTCACAGATGAGTGTCGAATAGCTTTACGTGCTCCAGACGGTCGAGAACGAGTGTGGAGAAAAAGAGGAGAGAGGTTTCTACCCATTACCACCACCCAAACTGTGAGTTTCCATGGAGGCTCAATAATGGTATGGGGAGGTGTAAGTTATTCCGACGCACGTACAGAGTTAGTCATCGTCGCTAATCGGCTTACAGCTACTCGATACATCGAGGAAGTTCTTCAGGAGCACGTAATGCCTTATTCGGGATTCATTGGACACGACCAATTCCTCCTCATGCACGATAATGCACGCCCGCACGTCGCACATTGTGTAGAGGAATATCTGGAAGAGGTTGGAATACAAAAATTACAGTGGCCAGCTCGTAGCCCGGACTTAAATCCAATTGAGCATGTATGGGGTATGCTCAAAAGAAAGATAAAGTCCAGCTCCAAACCGCCACAAACTCTAAATGAGCTCCGAAATGCAGCGCTGGCCGCTTGGGACAGCATACCGCAAGTTGATGTCAGAAACATCATTCAAAGCATGCCAGATCGAATCCAAGCGGTTATCAGGGCTAGAGGAGGAAACACCCGATATTAAAACTGATAGACAATAAAGAAACAGACTTAATTTTTAACTTTGTAGTGTTTTTAAAGTGACAATGGAAAGATGTTAATTTTAGTGAAAACATGTTATCTTGAAAAGAAAAATTTCGGTGAAGTAAACTTTAAATTTCTATGTTCTAAAACCATTAGAGACACTTATTGAATGCATCTACCCTTAATTTACTGTTAAAAAAACGTTTCAGTGCAAATAATCAGCAAATTCACGAGTGGCCAAGTTTCCGTGCCGGTGAGTGTATTAAAAAAGATGTTACTACGTATAATATAATGTTGCATGACTAGCTTCCATACTGAACAAATAACATAATGAACAAATAAATATTGAACTGTAAACTACACTAAGATACCTTGAAAAAACTGTCTAAAGAGAGTTTAATGCCTTGTTAAGACTATAAAGACAACTGTGTAAATATAAAATGGACAAGAGACAAACTAAAACAGCATTTTACATCTATAGAGCGAATAAAACTTAATTAATCCCGAGTACGTACAATCGCAGGCGGTATTCCAATGCTGCCTACAGGAATTCGACCTCCAGCCGACATGGCTGTCTTGATTTCTGACGCGATGATTCGAATACCATGCCACCTCCTTCTTTTTTAACATTTCTATTCAACTCAATTTCACGCGCACTTGTTAACTATAAAAAATGCACACACAAAGCATCACAATATCGAACATTTTGAGAAATATCAGTACACAACGGTCCGCAAACATATCCATCGGTGGAATGTAAAACAAAAGTAAAGACTGCAAACCAGTTTTGGATATCAAAGTGGTAATCTTATGCCTTTGAATGGCGAACTTGTCAGGTAACAGAACACCAGCCTTTTATGTGGTCGGTGAATTAAATACAATGGAATAGAGGATAAGTCCGTCCGTTATGCGGTTGGGAGCACCGATGAGCGACATGGTGTTCTAATAAAACTAGCGCCCAATATAAGAACATTTCACTATGTATTGCAAAATATTTCACATTTACGAAAAGTGTAAAAATGTAAACTACAACATAGCACTTTAATCTGCCTATTTATATCAACCTTAAACGGAGTTTTTAACGAAACTACAAATATCTTGAATTTTCATAAATAATTTACTATAGATATTTCTAGTAGAGATGGGCCGAATATTCGTTTTCATATTCATACATAGGGCATATTCGGCAGCTTTACCAATATTCGTATTCGGCCGAACATTCGGCTAAATCACCGAATATTCGTTTTCATAGTGTCCAATGTATTGAAATGTACGAATTGAGTAATGCGATGTCTTTTACTGTCGAAAGTGTATTTTATTTATGGGTTAAATCTACTTACTCTAAAGTGCCTCAAATTCATAAATCTACACATTTATGTTTTTGAGGCACTGTAGATTTTTTTCCAATTATGGCAAATAGAAACTTGGCAAATAAAATGTTTTTGGAATCAAACAAAGAAAATACTTACATTAGTATTTTCTTTTTTTGTCTTGAGAGTTGAAGTTTTGGGGTTAGGGTGGGGGGGGGCCGGCGCTAATCCCGCGCGCTTACGGGAACAAGGTTCGACATAAATTGGGGAGGTTCAGGGTATCCTGCCGAATAATGTTGGGCCGAATATTCGGTTTGGTAAAAATTTTACCGAACATTCGGCCGAATATTCGTATTCGGTGAAATCCATATTCGGCCCATCCCTAATTTCTAGCACTGCCCCATATCGTCCCGTGGGTGTACTATGGGAAATGCCATAAAATCTCATGGCTAAGATAACCATGGTATCACCATCTAATGCAAACCAATAGTATTATATACCCAAACTAGCTACAGGGAGAAGCGTCTAAGTTGCGAAACATGGTACTATGGTCACAGAATAAATAATAGGAGTGGTGGACTCTGGATACTGTGATCAACTAATAATGCAAGGACTATAAACCTGTGAAACTTGTTGATTAAAACCAAGCTCCATAGCAGTTCCAAGAACGTTTTATCATCATCTTTATATCATACCTATAGATAGCCGTTCAGTTGCGTACGTCGTGTGTACCGAACTTAGCGCCTTTTTCACATTTGTTTTTGGTACTATATCAATAATTTTTACATATACATACATAAACACTCACGCCTGTCACCCAGAGGGGTAGGCAGAGACTACAGACTTCCATTTGGCACGATCCTGACACACCTCTCTCGCCTCCTTCACATCCATACACCTCCGCATACATGCTCGTCGGTTAAGGGTACTCCTAATTTGGCCCGTTTTCAATAAATCGCCAATTTGGTCGATAAATTTTCGCCTAGGACGTCCCTTTCCGACTCTGCCATTCACTTCTGCAACATAAATTTTCTTTGTCACTCTTTCCTCATTCATTCTTTCCACATGACCAAACCACCGAAGCATTCCTTTCTTAATCCTGGTCACAACATCATCTTGCAAACCACACTCTTCTCTTATTACACAATTTCTTACCCTGTCATTAAGATTCAGCCCTAACATACTCCTTAACGACCGCATTTCTACTGCGTTCATTCTACTCTCGTGCTTCTTCTGCCACACCCAACTTTCACTACCATATGTTAAAGTAGGGACCAACACAGCATTGTGAATTGCCATACGTGCCTTTTTCGACACATTTTGACTCTTCACAATAGAGTGCAGGGCCCCATTTACTCTATTTCCCGCATTCACTCGTCGTTCTATATCCTTATCATATCTCCCATCCCTGCTAAATACGCAGCCCAAATATACAAACTCATCTACTTGCTCGATCAACTCCCCTTCTATTCTTATTTCACAAATCGTTTTACTTTCTTCTCTTTCAAAAACCATAACCTTCGTCTTACTTGCGTTCACTTTCATACCCCTTTCTTTTAATGATCTGTTCATTAATGTAACCATCATTTGCAACTCGGCCGCCGACGACGCAAGTATAACTTGATCATCGGCGTACAAAAGGCATTTGACGGTTAACTCACCCATTCTTAATCCGCATTCTTCAACTTTCAAATTTTGCAAACAACTGTCCATAAATAGGTTGAACAGCCACGGGGAAGCTACACAGCCCTGTCTGACACCTTTATGGATGTCAAACCAGTCCGAGTAGACCCCGTTGATCCTAACACAAGCACTAGAGTCCCTATAAAGGGACTCCAATGCCCGTATCAAGCCAGCGCTCAACCCAAATGAGTTCAGTGTTTGCCATAGCACATCCCTATTCACTCTGTCATAGGCCTTTTCCAAGTCCATGAACGCACAAAAAACCTTTTGGTTTTTGGCCAAAAACTTCTCCGCGATCATGCGCATGGAAAAGACTTGATCTGTACATCCCATTCCCTTTCTAAATCCTGCTTGCACATCCCAAATTTTTCCATCAGTTTCTTTCATGACCCTTTCAATCAGTACCTTAGCATACAGTTTTCCCACAATGCTAAGAAGGCTGATGCCACGGTAGTTTTTACAGTCCTGCTGCGACCCTTTTCCCTTATATACTGGGACTATCACGGCTTTGCACCAGTCTACCGGTACCCGCTTCAGTTCCCAGCATAAATTAAACAAGGTGTGCAGCAGGCCTGCCACCACTTCCTCTCCAGCCCTTAGCATTTCGAGTGAAACTCTATCATATCCGGCAGCCTTACCTGCTTTCATGCTTTTCATTGCTTTCATTATTTCACCTACACTAATCTCGCTACCTCTTTCCTCTTCTTTCGGAATTTCTACTTCACTTAGTACACACGTTGTCTCCTCACTCATAAACACACTTTCAAAATATTCCTTCCATCTCTTTAAACTCAAAACTTCATCATTCAGAATATAGCCATTCTCGTCTCTTATAGCATTCATCATAGGCTGTTTTGAATGTCCCCTGGCAGTTCTTACAAGTTTCCAGAACATTTTAATATTTGCCTGGAAATTATCCGATATTCTTCTATCATTCTTATCCGTTCTTTCTTGCTTTTTTCTTTCAACTACTTCTTTTACTCTCTTATTAAGATGTCTAAAGACTGCCTTTTTTCTTTCAATATCATCATTCGTACCGCTAGAATTACCAGCCTTTGTTGCTAGTAAATCTAGCCATGCTCTCTTCTTTGCTTCAACTTCCATACGTACCTCATCATCCCACCATAACGTATTATTTTTCCTTTCATTCTTTCTCTTACTAACACCACATACTTCGGTAGCTGCATCCACTAAACCTTTCTTTACATTTTGCCATACATTCTCCAAGTCTAACTCCTTCATACATAATTCATCCAAACCACTTATATTTTCTTTCAGTCTACATTTGAACTTCTTTTTTCTCACCTTCATCTTGTAACCTTTCTGTTCTAATACGCTGTAACGCAGTGGTAGACCCAGATGACCGATGGCGCCAACGCCTGAATAGACCATTAATTCGGCATAGAACCAAATAATGATCCGTTCCTACGTTAGAACCCCGGTAAACCCTTGTATCTACAACTGCGCCCCTCAATCTTTCATCCACAATTATTAAATCTATCATGCTTCTATCGTCACCTCTTTCCCAAGTATACATGTGAATCCTCTTGTGGCGAAAGCAAGTGTTCGTCACAAAAAGATTCTTTTCCATACATACGGTGAGGAGACTTTCACCATTCTCATTTATACTTTCATCACCAAACGTTCCCAATATCCTTTCATAACCAAGCCTCCTCACCCCAACCCTTCCATTAAAATCTCCTAGCATAATAATATTTTCATTTCCCTTACACTCCATTAACACCATCCTTACCATTTCCCAAAACTGCTCTCGGATATAAGTGGGCTTAGACATGTCTGGGGCGTAGACCCCTAACACAAACAACTTCTTTAAGCCCACTTTCATTCGTATCCACAGCAGTCTTGGGCTTACACATTCATACTCTTTCACACATTGGCCCATTCTTTCTGAAAGGATGATACCTACTCCCTGGCATGCCCGCTCGATCTCGTCTACACCAGACCAGTATGCGGTATACATGCCATGTGTAGTGATATCCTTTCCCTTCCTTTTCGTCTCATTTACACATAACACATCTATTCCTCTATCATTCATCATATCGCATACTTCATCCATTTTATCATTCATTGCCCCACATACATTCAACGTAGCCAGACGGACCTCTGCAATCCACTTTTCGCCTCTCCGGGAGACAGAACGTGACGGGTGGCGAACCTCGTCGCCGGTTTTCCTCCCGGAGATTCTTCGCACCCCTGCCCCATTAAAGGGGCGCCGGGAACTCGGGGCCATTTCTATTATATTGTTCCTCATGGTGCGGATAAAGGGTGGTATATTTTACGCCTCTACCAGGGCGTGGAGCCGAGTCTGTGCTATCGGCTTGTCGCTCATTTAGCACCACCCGGGGGACACGTGTAGGGTGGGCCTAGGAATAGGTGGTCAGAGCCTACGGACGCGAGCGACTTATCCCCTCAATAATTTTTAATACTTTTAAATCTATTTTTTAATCTAAATAAAAACATGACACCCGTTTTTCTTGTGTTTACACTTCAATGTTTTTTTAATGAAGCTGTAAAAATTAAATATCGACAAAGTTATTGGTATGATAATAATACTTTTTTTAATTAAAAAAAAAAAACCAGCAATGCTATTTATACCTCTTTACCACTTCTGGAAAGCTTAAAAATTTTCGTGTTAGGTGTGATTCACGACAGTAGACAAATGGCGGATCCACACCAAATATTACAAAATTATAATGAGAAACCGAACTTAACCGACACACGGCCGTGTCTAGATTTCTTTTAAAGTATGTTAGTGAAAAAAAATCTTAAATAAATTAATTTTAACCAACTGCAAAAAGGATGAGGTACTACTCAATTCGACTGCATTTTTTTAATGTACTTTACCTCAAAACTGTTTCTAGGTGAACCGATTTTGATAATTCTTTTTTTATTTGAAAGTTTGTGCTTCTCATGTAGTCCCATATAAATATCAAGACCTAACCAGTAGTTTTTGAATTATCCTTAATAATGCATATTTGACTTCCACTATACTGATGATGTACAATATACAGGGTGTTAGTGTACCCCCCGAACGGGTTCCCGCCTTGTCGTGGCGGGGGGGCTTAGAAGCCGTGGCTTTGTCACCCACGGCGAAACAAAGAGGAACCCATATGGCTGGTCCGAGGTGGAGGGCCGGCCCGAGGTGGCCACTCCGAGTGGGCTTGGGAAGCCCACTTTGGATGTGTGTTGGTGGACTGCGGTGAGAGGTGTGTCCTCCCCACCTACTGCTGCAGCCGAGGTGGAGTCGCGGAGGAAGAGGAGTGTTGGTATGGCGATGCGCCACTCGCCCTATCCTCCGCGACTCAAACGGGGCCGCACCGTTGATGCGGTGGTGGTGGGGCTGCGGGGGGAGAGGATTGTCGGTATTGCGAGGCGCCGCTCTCCCTACCCTCCGCAGCCGAATCTTGGTTGGCGGCGGAGCCATAGACCAGATCCGCCGCTGGGGTCGGGAAGGCTAGTACTTCTAAGTGCTCGTTTTTCCTGGCCCCATGGCCTTTGTGCATGGGACGCGGGGGGCGTCTGTTGCACAGACGTAATTGGAGGCCGTGGAGGAAGGCGCGCCATGTGTTCTGGTGCGCCTTACCTAGAAGGAGAACGGGGAGGAATTTTCCTCTCCCGAGGAGGTGCTGCCATGGGGCGGCAGGCGCTAGTAGGGCCGCGGATGTGTGCGAAAGCGTTCCCGTAGCCCTGCCAATATGCGACAAAGGTGGAACACCATGGGGTTTTAGTCGGTGCGAGTCCGACATAACCCGTCCTTGCCCCCGCGAGGCGGGTATGCGTAGGCATTTCACCAGGTAAAAAAAAAAAAAAAGGGTGTTAGTGTAAACACCGTTATCCTTGAAACCAGTGGTTTGGTTTCACTTATAGAACGTAAATTCAATGAAAAATAACAACATTTTTTTTAGTAAAATCTCAATTTTTCCTTAATTCCTCAATTTTTGCCTGTCCTAAGTCAGAATGAAAGTATGAAGGAAAAGTTACACAATAGGTTATGTGTACCTATTGTGTTTTTATTGGAATGTAGTGTAGATAGCTAGCGCAGGCGGTGATCTTTACAGTGATTACGTCACTCGGGCGCATAGGGTATCCATGAATTTACGGACGCTGTCGGACAGAAACTTTTTAAGTTTTATGAAA
The DNA here is from genome assembly GCA_907164705.1 of Parnassius apollo. Taxonomy (NCBI): domain Eukaryota; kingdom Metazoa; phylum Arthropoda; class Insecta; order Lepidoptera; family Papilionidae; genus Parnassius; species Parnassius apollo. The sequence continues at coordinate 5,501,945 of CAJQZP010001060.1, read as the reverse complement.
GAAAATAGCGTTTTTTTTAATTCATTGAATTTACGTTCTATAAGTGAAACCCAACCACTGGTTTCAAGGATAACGGTGTTTACACTAACAACCTGTATATAATGGATGATAATAACCCCTGGGAAGGGTGATTGCTACCAAGCTATTTCTAATTTGTCTTTCTTGCTGGTTTCTTGGGTTCTTCCCAGGCCAGAGGTTTTTTTTGTGAACCAGTGGTAAATAAAAAAGTGATATTTTATTTTAAAAAAATATATAAAATATAAATTACATTAAAAATTATTAAAAAAAGTAAAAAATAAAGAATTTTAATATTATACTCTTCACTTCATTCTCATCTGTTCGTGAAGTTTTATTACAATTGGTTCAGCCAGTTTAAAATTATCGATATTATATACAAGTCAAAAGTGTTAACAAAGTTATAGGTGCGATTATCTCACAGTACTGTCATAATTATATGTGGTAGAGCCATGCTGCAGCTATAATACAATTGTAGCACGAATGGGTTGGCTCAACCAAGGATCAAACTCACAGAATACCAGCATAAAATAGCAGCTTAATGTTGCTGTGTTGCATATGGTGTAGAGAACCGAACACCCTTTTTATTGAAAACAAGTAATGTACTTGTTTGTCGCAATCTTATTCCAAATTTGGTTAAAAAACAACATCTACATCTATCCTTCTCCCTTCTATATAAATAAAAATGTAGATTCATTGTCATGAGGAGTAATATTGAATACCTAAATACCAGTAAAAAGAGTTTCCAGTACTCTACCCTTATAATACAAAACAGCAGCATTAAGCTACATTTTACATTATTATTCTGTGATAGTGGGGTCCTGCGCTATAATAATATTATGAAGTTACTGATTATTTATTTCCAAGCAAATATTATGTAAATGAAGGAGATAATTTTTAATTGAACATTGAGATCCTCAGTCAATTCCATTTTGCAGATTATTGTAAAACAAAATATATTTCTAATCGAAAATAATACATTTGGCCAGACAGTTTTTTTAACAGATAAGATAAGTAGCACAAAACATAAAGATAAGATTAAGCTAGAAGATTTTAAAATGATCCTGACAATGAACTATTTCTTAGATACATTTATTCAGTGGCTGTGTAATATAACCAGCCTCTATAAAGATTCTATTTCCCTGCATTGGCTTTGTTCTGCAGTAGTAGAGGCACCATGCCACTTTATGTCTTACATTATATATACATATGGCTTTCTAGTAATTTATAATATAACTCAGAGCTGAGGTAGCTCAGAAAGGTTAGCACTCACTGTAAATTTCACAGTACACAAGCATACTGGGTTCAATACCTGCTGGCACCAATAAAATTGTTAATTACAATTTTAAGTGCTGATTTACCACATGCTCGGTGGTGACGAAAAACATCGTGGTGAAACCTGCATGTCGGAGAAATAAGAAAAAATATTTCGCAGACATGTGAAGTTCGCCAACACGCATTGGGGCAGTGCGCTGGACACTTCCGTACCCTAAAACCCTCTCAGAAATGGGAGAGGCCTGTGTCGAGCAGTAGGACTCGACGACTGTAACTTTTTTTAATTTCATAGACTTAAAAACTACTGATCAGCACTAGCTTTCAAATAAAAAAAGGAATCATCAAAATCGTTTCACGTAGAAAAAAAAGTTCTGAGGTAACACACATTAAAATAACATACAGTTGAATTGACAACCGCTTCCTTATTTTGAAGTTGATTGAAAAGTTAATTTCATTCATTCAATATTGAAAGAAATACAAATTCTGTTAATGACACCTTAAGTGGGTTAAAATGACTTAAATTGATGGAGCCTAAACAATGTTTGTATTATATTATAGGAATAGCATTAGTAGTAGCAATTAGAAGAAACTCAAAAAAGCAGCAGATTAAAAATATTTACCACCCCATATCATCTGCAGGTGTTGTGTGGCAATAGAGGAAACAAAGCTGAAGATGGGAAGCACCATCTTCCTATTAACAAATTAAAATTTAAAAAAGTGGTTGCTTATCCACTTGCTAGGGGAGGGGGTGGGGGGTGACGATGGCAAATATTCACCCTATAAGCAGTAGAGTGGACTTTAATATTAATTCTGTAATTTTAATTCAAAAGAATACTGAAAATATGCGAAATAAATATGCAATGAAAAGGTAAATGTACAATTCTCCACGTAAAAGGGAACAATGTATTTTTATTACATAGCAACATTTGTATTTCTGTAACCCACTTCCTTCCATTTTTTATATTACTTTGCTGGAGGTACTTGCTTGAACATGCTAACTTGTAACTGCAGCTATTCAATTTACTTGTTTGTGTCACAAGTTTGTGTGTGTTTAGATTAGCCACCTAACAAACATAAAAGAGTTAAACATAAATATCTCCTCATTCACCTTTTCCATACAATGAACTTCCATTTATGTTTTATTTGGTGCCATATATAGAAGTTTGATTTAAACACAACCAATGTTTTGAAGTGCCTAGGGCCCAAATTAACTATTTCAAAAAGGATTTAATTTTTAATTTGTGTAAATGTTGTGTCATGTCCTGTCGTATTTAGTTAGAAAAGACATGCAAGTCAGCTAGCAAGTTGTATTATGCTTGGTTATGATGATACCTGACTTTGTTTGACTTTCTACTTGTTATTTGTGCTACATATATGTAGTTTTAAGACAATAGACAATCACAAAACTAACTCAAAAGGGAGATCGCCGTAATCATCTTGTAGCTCGATCAGCGCTTGTATCACATTTTTTGCAAGGAAATACTTCATGTTTTGGGACCGTATTTGTATAATAAATTACACCAAAAATTGTCCATTTATGGAGTTAACAAATGGTCACGTAAAAATAGACTTGTGGAATATCTTCATTCTTTCATAGGCAGACACTGAACAATTGCTCTCATAATAAAATCATAATCTCATAAATATACATAAACATACACATGCACATATGAGGGGTGATCCAAAAGTAATGATAATCGGGTACTTCAGGTCCGCATAAAAATCCAAAAAAAATATTTTTTGCTTGCTTATATAATCACTACATCAGTCTAAAAAATCATATAAATAGATCACGATTTCTGGGAGATACATTCATTTGAATAAGAACTGTCAAAGAGATAACATTAACATGGAGAAAAACGAAATTAGAGCTGTCATCAAGTACCTCTGTTTGAAAAAAATGTCTTCAAAAGACATACACAGTGACTTAGTGGAAACATTGGGCGACTCTGCTCCTCCATATTCTACAGTTGCACGCTGGGCCAAGGAGTTTAAACTGGGCAGAACATACACTGTAGATGAAAATCTCAAAGGACGCCCATCCACGTCCCTCACTGAAGACAAAGTTGAAAAAGTCGAAGATGTTGTGTTGGCAGATCGAAGAGTGACCATCAGGGATGTAGGTCACAGGGATCTCATATGGCAGCGTTCAAAGAATCTCTGCGCTTTGGGTACCCAGAATGTTAACCGACGAGCAAAAGAAAAATCGAGTTGACATTTTGAGGGTCAATCTCGAAAAGTTCCAAGCAGATCAAGAAATTTTTTTGTTCCATTTTAGACTATGGACGAGACCTGGATCCACCATTTTGACCCTGAAACGAAACAACAATCGATGACTTGGAAGCAAGCCTCCTCACCGACGCCAAATAAATTCAAAGTTTCAAGTTCAGCGGGAAAGGTTATGGCATCTGTTTTTTGGGACGCTCAAGGCATAATTATGGTGGAATATTTGGAAAAGAGAGCCACTATTACGGGCTCTTACTATGCAGACCAAATAAGAAGATTACGGGAGGCCATTAAGGAAAAAAGACGCGGCAAACTGAGAGCTGGAGTGCTGTTTCACCAAGACAACGCACCAGCTCACAAAGCCGCAGTTGCGATGACTGCCATTCAAGAAATGGGATTCGAACTGCTCAAACACCCTCCCTATTCGCCAGATCTAGCTCCTAGTGACTTCTACTTCTTTCCTCGGCTCAAGGAACACCTCCGAGGCAAGAAATTCGAAGAAGATAGCGAAGTAATGGCCTCTGCTGAAGCGTTTTGGGAGGGTCAAGACAAAGAATTTTTTTTAAAGGGAATCCTGGGTTTAGAAAAAAGATGGACAAAATGTATTGATTTGTTAGGAGACTATGTAGAAAAATAAATTATTATTTTAACTTTAATTACCGTGTTTTATTTTCATTATCATTACTTTTGGATCACCCCTTGTATTGACAGTCACACACTCACATACATGTGGGATTGCAAAATATTGTGCCGCTTGCCATTGGTTCTCTATCCCTGTCCTAGGCTACCCAAAATCATTATAAAAGAAATTTGCGGTATCACCAATATGAGGCATTTCAGTTGGGCATACTTGAATAGGTGTAGTCCCATTTGTTGAATTGGTAAAACAATATTCAAAAAAATACCACACACAATTAAAGATGTGTGTGGTAGTGTGTTCTTCAAAATAGTCTCAGTGGCTTCTTCAAAATACATTTTACTCAGTTAATGAGTTTTTAAATTACTAATGACAACTTTTTAGGACTATAGCTCATAATTGACATTTTATAATTAATTGACATGGTATATTGTAGGGATGTTGCGAATATTCGCATCCGCATCCGCAAATGCAGATCTTCCGCATAGATGTGGACTTCTGCATCCGCATCCGCATCCGCAATAATCAATGCGGATTTTCATGCGGATGCGAATGTAATACAAGTTGTGACAAGAAAGAAATGAGCGGGGCCAGCAATGGCGCGTGCCGTTTGCACATAACAAATACCAATGGGAGCGAAAACATCGGTGGACAAGATCCGACGCGTTTCCTGTGGTGCATTGTTTGTTTATTGTAAATAAATCATAACGTGTTTGTTTGCGCTGTGGATTACTTGTTGTGTGGATCGTTCTATGTACTTAAATAATTGTTTATTGGGAAATCGTCAGGTAAATGCCATTATGTAACGTGTACACCGGTAATACGTTTTACTGTAGTTAAAGTTTATAATTTTAAAACAATTTTCTTTATTTATATAGTGAGGTTTCCGTTATTGTTAAATTATCTAACACGGTAATTAATAATGTCACCACCGACACAAAGTAATATATGGAATTATTTTGAACCAAATAAAGAGGACCTTGATAAGACTGATTGTAAAATATGCAATAAAAGCTACTCTCGCAAGGGTCGAACCACCTCGTCTTTAAAAATCATCTAAAGTCGATTCACCCAGAAGAATTTTCCAAATGAGATCATGAGTAAAGAAAATCAATTACAGAAGATAAAATATTCGCTTTTTTAGCAAATATTTAGTCTAGAAATTTATCATAATATCATTATTTAAATAGGTAGTGATGTCTTTTTTTAACATTTCTTTAGTCGTAGCTGTCTTGATACTTAATCCTTCACATTTTACGAAAAAATAGAATGTAAACAAACAAACCTGGCTTGTATGATCCGACCAAATTAAGAAATACTCGTTCCTTTCGCTTTTTAGTTTCTTTGTAAATGTCGGTTAGTTATTTGTTTTATTTTTGTCTTAATTTAAATTTTATACTTATTAATTATGACTAAGACACTAAAAAGTTTTATATTTTACATAAATTTTTATATTTGTGATAAATGATCACATTTTGCTATGATAATAATCATAATAGGTTTAAATTGTAAAAGCGACCTCAAAAGAACTCTTTTTACGATTTGTTTACATTTAGATTTAGATTCGTCAAGTGAAGATGAGAGTCAAGAAGTACAAGGAAATGGTAGCACTGAAGCTGTGCTCAAAAAGGAATTACTTTCATACCGCACTAAAAAAGACTCAATGTGGATGAAAATCCTCTTAAGTGGTGGAGTGTTCATCGAGAGGAATTAAGATATTATCACCGATAGCACGAAGATTTTTATTCACTCCATCAGGCAGTGTTCCTAGCGAACAATTATTTAGTAGCGCAGGTTTAATTTACAAACCTCTGCGTAACCTCCTTCAATCAGAAAAAGCGTCAGTATAACTCGTTATTAAGTATTTTTAAGTAGTTAGTAAGTGAAGTTAAAAAAATATAGAAGCATTATACTTAACACTGATTTTCATTAATAAAATGTTGATAATTACTTTATCATTAAGTTCACTAACTAATATGACAATTAGTAAGTGAAATACTTAAATAAAAATTGGAGAATTATACTTATTACTAATTTTCATTAACAAAAATGTTATTAGTTACTTTATCATTGTTTTAATTCTTCATTCATATACTATTTTTATATAAGATCTTAAACATCCGCGGATGTGAACCTTCAAAAATCCGCATCCGCATTCACATCCGCGGATGTGAAAAAATCGGCATCCGCAACATCCCTGGTATATTGTTTATTTAAATTTTGTTTATTTGTTTATTATTATTGTTATTTTAATTATGCTTTTGACATCTTTGTATAGTTGGAAGAATTTTTTTTTGTTGCTGTTTTAATGATTTGATATGATAAATTTTTATATGTAAAATTTTGTAAAGCTGAAATTTCTAGCAATAAGCAAAGAATGTTGGTCACGGCCCATACATGCTGTGACCTGAATATAAAATATCGCGAACATGACTAGTGTATGGATTAATCTGTTCCCCTAGGCACAATCACCATTCCTAAATTGAAAATATATTATTTATAAGCCGAGGATCATAGAACATTACACTTATGTATTTCGTCACTTTTCCATGACTAAAACTTCACCTAAAACCATTGATATAAAAATAGAGTAGAACATAAAAATGCCTCCTATAATATATAACCTAGTAAACAATAAACACTTTGGACAGCTCTTACTCATAATACGACAGACTAAACAGAGAAATAGAGATACTCATGATACATTCCATTCTAACTATTAGTACATTTTATATTAACTATCAACCTATAATTTGCAACTCATTTTGGAATACTTAATCCATATCCCCATCTAAAAAGAATGTGACTGAAAATAAACTACAAAAATAAATAAAAAATCTACTGTAAAATCTAGTATTTTAAAAAGTTTATGCATAAAGGTAGTGTTACTTTAATGTTATAATGAAACATGTACCACAGATAAAAACGGGACTGGTTTAGATGCATTCAAAACCTATAAAAATTAGTAAGGAAATGAAGTTTATATTACAAAGCTAACTTATTTCACGGGTTTCATTTCATTTCATTAATAAATTGGATACACATAATTCACTATTACTACAAGCTATTTCTAATTTGTCTTGTCGTTAATTGTAAATGTAAAATGATTGTAAGCTATTATTTGAAAAAAAAAAAATAGTCCCGCTGCTTTTCTTGCTGGTTCTTCCCAGGACAGAGGTTTTTTTTTTGCGAACCAGTGGTAAATGAAAAAAGTGACTTTCAATAAGTATTGTTTATAATCTAAGTATATTGACTAAAAAAGTTTTTGTTCCTGTTTCTATTGGTGGTCGTTTCTTATTTTGGTCAGATAATATTTGACCCGTGTTCTTTGGATGTCTCCATTATGGACTTAGTATGTAATACATAGTATTTAATAATATCTCAAGTAAAGCTATGGCTTCATTAAGGATTAAGAGTAATAACTTTTAGTTGGCACAGTTGAAAATTATTAAATGATATGAAAGAATGAATTTTGTTCTTATCCAAATTTTTTGTAAATTATGCTCACTAATAAATAATCTTTATATACTCGCATAATTCTTCTATCTGTGTGTATGTGAGTGAACTCCTCATTAACAGCTGGACTGCTCTTGTTAAAATTTTGTGAGTGATTAAGTTGATTCGATAATGGTTTAAATTTACAATTGTAGCTAGTAGGCGGCGCTGTTTCGAGATCCAGAAATCACCCATGTAAAGCTGGGGTGAATAGCTAATACAAATATCCTCTCGTCTGTGAGGTGGCAGATATCAAACAGAAAAAAAAGCTGCATCTGTGGGCAGGCTGAATTCTTCCATTACTATACAGTCGTATTTCACGACAAAAATCATATGTTTATTTATCTTTCTAAGTGCATTAAGATTCACGATCTTGTTCCCTATGAACTTGGTATATGGTATACATTAATACTAGCAATTTCTAAAGAATGTTAAAATGTGGAGGTCACTTTTGTATACCCTCAGATTAGTTGGTTTAGAATGAAAGTTTTAAACATTGTTTTGCTGAAAAATTTGTATGAAGAGCATTGGTTTTTTGTGATAGATCTGTTAAAATATGTACTGTTGAAGTGATTAAATGCTTATTATAATTAAACATTTGTTTATATCTATTTTTTACATATAAATAAACACAATAAAAAAATAAAAATAAACTACTAATAATTACATATTAACATATTTATTATATTATTGCATTTCTACGATTTGAAGAAATAGGAACAGAAACTAATTCTGAGTAATGGATAAAGAAAATAAAACCTTAATATAAAATAGAACTGGAGATATTATAGTTTTTACAAACTTAGGGCCAAAAATAAGCCAAGTCTGTGATGAGGCTGAATTCAGCCACCACAAACATGACCCTTTCTATTTTGATTTCCTCACAGACGAGAGGATATATAATCACTGGTGTGTAAGTTAGCAATCATGTAAGTTCTGGAGAGTTGACTGATTGTGATAATATTCATACAATATATTTGTTTTACCAAGACCATGGTTCATATCTATGTTAGGATCTGATAGATAATAAAAAAACTTCGGTTAAACTATAGACGTCTGGTAATCGCGTACGGTGTTAGGAGGGGGAGAGGGGGTCATGGGAAGCCCCCTATACTTTTCCCCCATTGCAGAAATGTATAGTTTATGATTAATATATTTTTTTTTTGTAAATTTATAACCTCACTTTTTTATACAGGAATATTGACACAGTTAGTTATGCAACGGCCGTACGGTGACGGGAGGGGGAGGAGGGAGAGGGGATCATGGGAAACCCCCCTACCCTTCACCCATTACGGAAATATAGTTTATGAGTAATAATTTTTTTTGTAAAATCATAACCTCACTTTTTTATACAGGAATATTGACGCAAAGTTACTTCTGCAATGGCTTCGGCACTGCGGGAAGTGCAGCTCCTTCGCCCTTGCGTAGCAAATCGTAGGCACCCATGCTCGCCTTCGCAGCTTCAGCTTATTGGTCCCCTTTGGCGACCAGCCTCAGCCCTGCCAGCGATTTGCTACAGCGGGCGAGGGCTGCTCTCCCTCCATGCCTATGGCTTTACAAAAACACTCTAGGGGTAGGGCAGACAAGACTATGTGGAGTCGGGGTGTGCTAATTTGATTTTAGAACCGATTCGACCATTCTTATCTATAAAGTCTGTTGCCCTAAACTCTGCTATGATAGTGATAAATGAAATAATGTAATGTGCATTGTTATAATTTTGTTTTCTGAAAAACCTCTTGACTGCTCTCCACTGCAACTCAATTTGTTGTATATAAGTCCCGTCTCCAGCCACAAATGGATTGTCTGGGTCCGAGTTATTAACTTTTTTATGAGTGTATCTGTGTTAAAAAAAAAACAAATTGACATATTTGCGTTTCGTTATTGCAATTTTTAGTGAAATTTATTTTTTCGTAATTAATTTAAAATGCATTTCCGAAATCCAAAAACAGTGTAAATGGCTCAAGCTTAACCCTGACAAACCTCCTAAATTGAAAACAAAATTAAAAAATCAAGTACAGGACATCTACTTCATAATACGAAAACAAATTGACATATTTGTGTTTCCTTATTACACAATTTTTAGTGAAATTTGTTTTATCGTAATTAATTCAAAACCCATTTCCGACATCTAAAAACAGTGTAATAGGTTCAAGCTTAACCCTAACATGCTTGCTAGACTAAAAATATTATCAAAATCAAGTACCGGATATCTATAGCCAACCCAAAACTTATATATTTTTGGAACTAATATGACAAAACAATAAACCCACACCCCATAATATTGTATTTATTATTGTACAAAATCTGAAGCGAATTTGGAGCAAAACTCATCATGCCACCCACTGGAAAGGATAACACATTGTTATGTGTTCTCCTGTTGGGCAATTTTATAAAATTACAAATGTCTTTAATCATTTGTTTGTCAAAAATTTATGCATAAAATTTTTGAAGTTCTGTATTAGTCAGAATTTACAAATTTTTAATATACTTCTTCAAAATAACAGCAAATACATAAGAATTGTTTTAATTTGTAGAATCTTCTGATTAATGGAACAAACTTAACAAATAGCACAAGTTGTAATATATTAACATGACCTTTGCTTATGCTGTTATATTAAGTGATAAACAAATATACAATTCAAATGTGTGCAGCAGAGATTTATACTGTATAATTATTAATAGAAATAATTTACAGATAATCACCACATAAGACATTAAATCGAGCTGAAATTTAAAATATATCTGGATAGTTAAATATGCCTATATTTATTAGGCTTTTTCATTTCTTTGCAACAGAAAAGACGTAATTTTAGAACGAATGGCTAATATTCGTTATTATTTGAAGTGGGTACATAAAAATTGCACGAACTGATAATAACCTCGTTACAAGTTTATCGTCGACCTGTTTTAGCATTTGGAATATATTGAAAAGAATCCTAAATGCAAAAATCTGCTAAATACATTGATTTGACCTTCGAGTCGTAATCAACAATCGAAATCATCTGATCACACAAACAAATTAGCAATAGTCCATTTATGTATATGTTCTTGTGTTTATGTGGTGTATATACAAGGAAAACCCTTTGCGAGAACCTTCTTTTAGTAACAAATTTAGAGCAGTAGTGAAATCATAAAGAAAAAGGTTAAAATGATTGCCTCAAACATTACAATAACCAAACACTGGCACTATGCTATTATTACATTAAAACACTATAAGAACTAATAACCAAACTAAGGACAAAAACATTGCATTTACCGTCGGAGTTCGAACGATAAAACATCTTCGACTTATTTCCGATTCCCGAATCCGATTCGCCCTTGTCTATCGGGCGCTAAAAGTCAGCACTTACCGGCCATGACAAAGCCCAGCACAAAAATTTTAAGAAGTTCAATAGTTTTATTACACAATCACTTCAATATTTTATTAAAACATCACACATAACTCCCGATGAAAACTGATTAGAATCATTTCAACATTACATCGGTAAAAAGCAATGGCGCTCAGAAAATTCAGAAATACACACAATAATTACTGCAGAGACGAGTGTTGCCACTGTAAAATAAAATCGACTTAAAAACTACTACAACTACTATGATACTAATACATAATACAGAAAAAATAATTAAAAGTCCGGCAACTTGAAAAACATTTAGTGAGCAAATAATTATTATAAATTATTGAATTTTTGTATGAGTTACTTAATTATCCCTTAATTATCATACTTGGTAAATAAATTCTGATCGAAACTTTAGCTTCGGTTTTTCTTATCCTCTGCTAAAATCAGCCCAAAAACATTTGTCCTAAACTGAAGTTTAGATTAGGCCGCTAAAATAGTTTTTTTTTTCTAAGAATGACGTCAGCGCGACGTGTGTTATTTGCCAGAACAGTGCCGGTGCGTGTCAGTTTGTTGATATATTATAATTATCGATGATAGCAAGCGCAAAAAGGATTTGTCATAAACCACATACCTAATTCCTGATAAATATCAATCATAATGTTCCAGGGCTGATTAAATGTACTATGATTATTGTTACATTATTTCGATTAAAAATTTAAAGAAAACCAGTTTTTTATATGAACTTTTATTTTTTTGTAAATTTGCCCTTTGAATGCCCATTATGTACACTGAATATTTACATTTTAAAGTTTAAAAAATAAAAATACGGACTCTCAATCTTCCTCGGAAAACTATCGTTCATTCTGTGTAATATATACTGTGTATAGGGAAATAAAAATAGAAAAAAAGATGAGAAGACAAACCTATTCTTAATGAGGTTTTCAAAACGCCTAATAAATGTAGTAAATACAGAAAAAAAAAGGTTTTATTTTAAAACCAAAAAAAAGTAAGAATGTTTAGGATTAAATGCCAAAAAAATATTGAAATTTATATTTTGCAGCATAGGAAAATAAATAGACGATAGACTTAACGGATGAATAAAATAATCACACGTGTCTTTTTATTCAACCAATTGTTGAGATGATAGTCGACACAAAATGGCTTCGACCTTTAACGGTTTGTAGTTATTTGTTTATTGTAGTGGCGGGTAAGAATATTCATTACCCCATAGCATACAGTGGATGTCGTAAGAGACGACAAAGGAAAACAAACAGGAGATGGGTAGCAACGCCTAATAACAACTAAAAATAGAAAAGACTGCGGTTAGCGGTAAGCGTGGCTACTAAGGCAAATACCCCCCACGAGGCAGTATATGAGGAAGGCCTATATTCAGCAGTCGAGTTTAAGTGAAGACAATCAACGATTGACGAGGACGATGTGCTGTTGTAAAACGTCGAGAACGCTTCGTATTGAAATCGGTGATAATTCCATTAGTTTATTTGTGAACTGTAACTGCCTTAAAACTATTCCCTTATTAAATCACGAGCAGATCTATTGGGTAAATTTTTATCTCTTTTTTTATAATATAATTAGGTTTTTTTTAATAATATAATTTATAATTTATAAATAGGGTCAAATTAACGAATGTTATTAAAAACTTGCGATTTATACAATACTACATTTCTACTAAAAAGGCACATATTTTTTAATTATAGCAACAATTTTGTCATAACCTTCAAAATAGATGTCTAACCAACACACAACACAATTTAGTGCCGCCATCTCTTGTCACATTTCAAAATGTATTTAATGTTTGACAGCGTAACGTTATTAACGTTTTTAATTCAAATTGCGTTTGTAAATAACATTGAATTTTTAGTCGCATTTTTAATATATTTAATGTATGTATGTACATAATATATTTATAAGCAAAATGCTGCAAAATGCAAATGGCCATTTTTGAAAATGAAAATACGAGTTAAGTACCACAATGCGTAATCACAAAGTAGGTACCTACATACACGTAATTTATTTTTTCATGTGTTGTTTGTTAGACATGGTACAACGGGTAATATACTCTGGATAAATTACTTAAAGTTATCTAAACATTGTTTAAAGTTTGCATGCTGTATGTTTTCATTAAAACTTAAGAAGTTATCAGTCAGTAAACCGTGAGATTTGATCCTAAAATTATATAGGTACTTAGTATCACAGACTAAGTAGTTTTTTAGCGAACCTCTTACATATTATTCTCATATTCAGTAAGCTAAGTGTATTGCGGCCCTCCACTAGACGGAGTGACGACCTGGTTAGACACGCAGGAAGTCGATGGATGCAGGTGGTTCAGGACCGTGCTTTGTAAAATTCTTTGGGGTGAGGTCTATTTTCAGCAGTGAATGATGATGACTTTTTACGTGGTAGAGCCACACTGCAGCTATTATGGTTGTAGCATAAATAAGTCGGCTCGACCGGGGAAGGACCACGCTCTCACAGAATACCAGCGTAAAAAAGCAGCTTAATGCTGCTGTTTCGTTTGGTGAGTGTAGAGAACCGGAGACCCATTTTACTAGAATCGAGGCATTCCATATTAGTCCTCAAAGGTGACAACGCATCTGCATCTTGATTCTTAAGCGAGGTTGAATGTAAATGTCTGTGGGTCACAGCATCCACTTACCATCAGGTGGACTGTGTGCTCGTTTGTCACTCTAATTCTATAAAAAAAACCTTGGAACTGCCATGGGTTTCTGCCAATGTTATTTTTCAGTCATTTTTATTGAATATTTGAAGATATCAAGCGGCAAACTTATTACTTTAAAGTTTTTTTTTTTCGGTTATTTTTTACACATTTTACGTCTGAGCGTTTCTATAAAACCGCCGATCAAACCAAAGAGATCCTATTTCATGTACCTCAGGGAACTAACTGAAAAAAAAACGTGAAGTTTATTGAAATACCGTAAGTCTACCGCTCAATGGCTCTTAAACTATGGGTATATACTGCAAAGAGTATATAATCAGTACTTTTGAGACGTTTGACCGTTTGACCTAGTGATTTTTTAAACTCTTTGTCAGTCAGTTATGACTAACTCAGTTATAGGGTGCGTTTGGCAGAAAAAGCGCTAGCAAGCGCTTACAAGCGCTGAAATAGTTTTCGGCCAGGACACGATACTACTTCAGTAGCGCTGACACAATCCGCCATTTTGCTTATTTAATTTGTTTGTTTTGAAGTAGAGTTTTTAAGTTGTTTTGTGCAATATTAGTTTTAAGTAATATAATAACGTGAATAAACATATACATGTTATTAAAAATTCATGATTGGTAAGTTTTTAATATGAATACTTTACAAACATATATTTAAATTAGGTTAGGTTCCTCGGTTAAAGCTAACTTCGTGTCCTAGAGGAAAATAGCTACATACGATTTGACAGCGCTTACCGCTTACGATCGCCATTTTGCTTACAAGCGCTTGCCAGCGCTTTTTTCTGCCAAACGCACCCATAGTCTAACTCACAACATGCGTAGTATCCTCTTAGTAGTCTGTGCTCACAACTTTATGGTCGCTAACGTCAAACACTGTAATTGGAAATCTCAGACGGCGATTATAACTAACACAGATTGGCAAAGTTTTATTACTGTTCATTGTTATACCTACTTCATACGTATATGCACATAGGTATTTGTTTTTGCAGAATCATAGTGTTTTCAAAAATGAGTGAAGACCTCATGTTTGATCCAGTATGTATTAATTACCTACCTAGTACTATCATTGACATATATTACTAGCGTAAGGACTGGGACGACCGAACAACTAAAACGGACCTATACGCTGGCCCTAAAATTACAGTTTAGGGCCAACGTGAATCGGTCGACAGTGGTGCGCGCGCAGGACAGATTTGCCTGTCACAAATGTCTAGTTGCGTGGTAAAAGAATGCATAAATTACGATACAAAGATTTGAAAAAAAAAACATGGGATATCGTATCATCGGTAAATAACCTTATATTAATTTTGTTACGATTGAATTATTATATAAACGCATTTTTAAAGTTTTATTTTACAGTTAGTTTAGATACGTTACCAAGATCAGGCCAGGGTTGGATTCAGATCCTCAAAAATATTATACATGGAAAATAAAATTATACTATTTAAAAAAAATTATATCACGTTTGACGTTTCATGTTTCTTTTTTCCAATGTGGCGGGATTTTGGCGTCACGCGTCTAGTTTATCTATACGTTTCGTTTTTTGACGGTTTTATTTTTATTTCTGTTTAATTTTTTCTAAAGAACTTAGTGTAAGTTAAATTTTGAATATTGGTATCTACCTAATATATTTTATATTCAATTAGACTAAAACCCCCCTCCTCCCCTTCCCCTCGGACATCCGAGAAGTGCAAACGTGTTCAAGAAATTATGTGTTAATTTTATTCAATTAAGTAAAGTTAAAAATCTACTTCCAATAATGAGTGTGAGAGTGAGAGGAGTGCATAACTGAGATGACAACGTTTGTGTGTTGGATAAAATGTACGAGTGTGAGCTTTAAGAACACGTCACGCCTGTATCTATTTTTTTTTTTGCGCCCGAAGCAATTAAAGGGCTACCCTATACGTAGGGAGGCGGAAAATGCATTACGCATACCACGATAGCCGGTATATCGTGGTTATGAGGGGCTCACTGTCCTACCGGGGACCCTAAGTGATACCCTCTAAAAACCGCCTTTGGGGACAGGCAACCGGCTGATTAAGCTCTATTGTGCGTTATCATGAGCGACCCTCTTTTGGGAAAAGAGGGCGCAGACCAACCTGTATCTATGTGAGTAACCCTGTATTTATATCAAAATAAAGGACAGAAAATTGTTTACTTACACTAATAACCCGAGTCAAAAAGAATAAACAATATTATTGGAGCGTGGATCAAAATAAACCAGACGTAAAGAATATTTGTATGAATTCGTCGATTGCGGCCATTTATTTCAGACCTCTCTGGTAACACATTGTTTACCAGACACCGTGTATAGTACGGCGTATTCGGTTATAATTAAACGGTAATAGTGGTCATATTCCTCAAGCAAAGCTTTCATATAGACTTTACTAAGTATTTATTTCCTCCTGCGACCCTGGTACTATAACACAATGCCTGTCGATCGTACGCCGCCTAAGACGCTTGTGCACTCGGATCACTCTGCGTCTGACCCAAATATCTGCACAAAGCTTGATGAGCCAGAACCTTGTACAATTACCAGCCGACCTAAAATGAAAAGGGAAGAAAGTATAAGACAATCAGAATTTATTGAATTTAAAAAAGGAATTCATAAAAATGTTAACTGAATTTAAAGAAGAACAACGGTTATACCTTGCATCTATTAGTTCTAACGTCGACGAAATCAAATCGCAAAACAACAAATTACAGGAGTCCGTGGAATTCATGTCTAAAAAATACGATGAGGTAATACAAAAAATTTGCCATCTTGAGGAGGAGAGAAAAGAAGATCGGAAGTATATACAAATTCTAGAAGAAAAGGTTGAACACTTGGAACGCCAGTCCCGATCAACCAGTTTAGAAATAAGAAATATACCAAAACAAGCATCCGAAAATAAGCAAGATTTGACTGGTATTATTATTAACTTAGGTAAAGCCATTAATGTCCAGTTCCAGCCATCAGAAATCAAGGATGTGTTTCGAGTCAATTCCAAGACAACCAATAAACCAATAATTGCAGAGTTCTCAAATGCCTTAATAAAAGATAAATTTCAAAAATCAATAAAAACTTTTAATAAGATTAACAAGGATGATAAGCTTAGTACCCGTCATTTAAATCTAAACGGTCCAAAAACTCCTGTCTATATATCGGAAAGTCTCACATCCAAGAGTAAGCGTTTATTCTACCTGGCAAGAGAATTTGCGTCGACATACGGTTATAAATACTGTTGGACTTCATACGGCAAAATATTGTTGCGTAAAGAAGATGGATCCACGCTAATAAGAATTAATAGTGAAAGTGATATAAACAAACTAAAAAGTAAAAAATGACTATATATTTGTTCAAAAATTATTAATTTTTTAGTATTTTTCCATAACCATATATTTTTTAAAATGTCTTTTCTTTGTAATTTTTACTATTATTTTTCTTTTATTTTATATAATTTTAATCAAAACACAGAAAAATATGCATGTAACACACTACACACAAACACAATCAGTACAAGCATACTATTTACAACTACTCGTAGTTTTGTACCCAAAATCGACTGTTCAAAAAAATTGTCCACGTATCTATATTCTAGCACTGCATTATTACCTAAAACAGAGTATAGGCTAAAAATGATGTTTGAGTATCGATACTGCCTTACAAACTGTAACAAATTACATCAGATATTATCATCAAACCCCAAAACTGGTCATATATATATTATTTCACTTAAGTAAAAACGAAAGAAATAAATAATATGTTTATTAGCGATGAACTAGAAAGCCTACTAAAACCTTCATGTTTTAAGGTGGAGGACCCTGCTAAGTGTTGCACCATTCTAAATTTAAATAATAAAGATCCCTTAAGTATATTAACAGTAAACATCCGAAGTGTTAATAGGAATATTGACAACCTGCTTATATTCATTACGCGACTACAGATAAGACTTGATGTTATTGTGCTTACTGAGTGTTGGATAGGTGAGGACAGAGAGGTACCCTCAATTACAAATTACAAGGTATTCCGTACAAATAAATCAATAAACCAAAATGATGGTGTAATTGCTTATATTAAACAGCAGATTGTAGTAGATGCCTACGAACCTGCCCCAAGTGATGGAAACTTTTTGATCTTAAGCTTCGGTTCGGAATACACTATAATTTGTTCGTATAGACCTCCTTGTTTCAATAATCTCACAAACTATTTGGATGCTTTAAATGCTATACTATGTAACCTTGATTGTTCAAATATTATTCTTACAGGGGATATTAATTTGGATATTTTACCTGGCAACCTTTCTCGTTACTCATCTGAATACATAAGTATCCTCTTATCTCATGGTCTATTGCAATGCGTTAATTTACCCACGAGGAAAAACGCGTGCTTAGATCACTTTATGGTAAAAAGCATGAAGGCAATTAAAACGATTGTTTTTGATGAATTAACCGATCACTGTCCTATACTCTTATACATAGAACAAGCGGAATTCGAAAAACGAAACATAAATAACAAAAAATTACTATTAGATTTCGATAACTTAAACAAAGTTTTAACGCATTTAAATTGGGTAGATTTATATAATGAATTTAACGTAAACTTAGCGACAAATATTTTAATTAATACTCTAAAGAAAGTTATTAATACTAACAGTAAAGTTGTCAATATTTCAAAAAGAAACAAGCCACTAAAACCATGGATTACCCCAGGAGTAATAAGATCTATTAAAAAGAGAGATAGGCTTCATAAAAGACTAAAAAAATTACCCGAAAATGATGAAATAAGAGAAGTATACAAAAAATATAGGAATATATGTACAAACATTATTAAATCGTTAAAAGGCAGTATTATCAAAATGAACTAAAAAGAAACCTAGGCAATTCAAAAAACACTTAGAAATTAATAAAAGACGTATGTTATTTAAATCAACTTAGAAATATATCCGCCGAATTATGTAAAATTGCTGAAACACCAAAAGTATCTCTCAACATAGTTAATAATTTCTTTATATCAATTGGAAATCATTTGGCCAATACTATCCTAAAAAAATTAAATAAAACTGACCTTCAACTTGCTAGGGAAGCTAATAAAATTGGTCCAGCCTAATCTATGTCATTATTTTTGACAGATCCGGAAGAAGTTAGACTCATAATTAGTAGCCTTAAATCAAACTGTGCTTCGGGATGGGATGACATTTCTGTAGGTTTTTAAAAAAAATTTAACACCTTGTTAGCACCCCACATAGCCCATATATGCAACTTAAGTTTTCTATCTGGTGTTTTTCCGGATCAATTTAAACAAGCAATAATCTGTCCAATATATAAAGCAGGAGACAAATCATCTCCATCAAATTACAGGCCTATAGCTCTATTATCATCACTTTCTAAGATACTAGAGAAGCTTGTAAATAGGCGACTAATTAAGTACCTAGAAAACAACAAATTCCTTCCTGGAAATCAATATGGCTTTAGAACACTTTGACCACTAAAATATCACAATATCTAGATGAAGGTAAAAAGTGCTTAGGAGTTTTCTTAGATTTGCAAAAAGCATTTGATACAGTATCCATTCCTGTCCTTATAACCCGTCTTCAGAATTTTGGCATTCGAGGAATAGCATTGGACTGGTTTATTGATTATCTCTCCAACAGGAACCAAAAAGTACGTATTGATGACTGCCTCAGTGACACTGCTATCTGCTCACATGGAATTCCGCAGGGCAGTACACTGGGACCAACTCTCTTTTTGGCGTACATTAACGACTGTGTCACTTAAATATTCGTGCTGCAGACCTTTTCATGTTTGCAGATGATACAGTCTTACTTTTTCATGGTCCAAGTTGGGATGCTGTTAAAAAATCTACTGAGGAAGGACTGTGTAAGGTTACTAGTTGGCTGGAAGATAACCTGCTTACATTAAACACCACTAAAACAAAATTTCTATGTTTTTCAAAAACCGCTGTTTGTAATCCACGAAACGAATTTAAAATAATAATTCACACGCATGCTTGTAATAGAAACTTTAACACTCATTCGGCATGTGAGTGTCCCACTCTAAGTAAAGCTGCCACAATTCGATATCTCGGTATAATTGTTGATGATAAGCTTAATTGGGCTCCACATATTTCATTTATATCTAACAAAATCAGAAAGTTTATCTATGTCTTTAAGAATTTAAAAACAGTTGCAAACAAAAATCTACTACTACAAACGTACAAAGCTTTGTGCCAGAGCGTTATCAGTTATTGCATATGTTCTTGGGGATGCGCTGCTAAAACACATCTTATAGAATTCGAGCGAGCTCAAAGGGCTGTACTAAAAGTAATACCTTCACTTCCTTATAGATATTCGACAGAAATGGTATATAAGTTAACTGATGTACTAAGTGTTCGCAAATTATTTGTATTATATCAATGTCTTAGACGATTTCATAGATTTAGTGTTCCGCAAATACTAAATTCAAAAAGAACTGTACGTATAAATATCCCCAAAGTTAAATCCATATTCGGCAAAAGGAATTATAATTACGTAGCTCCCAAGTTATATAATATTCTAAATAAAACAGTGTGCACAAGAAAGGCTTCAAATCATGCATTTAAAAGTATGTTATATAATTGGCTTAAAGAATGTGACTATGATAAATGTGAAAATTTAATAGCTCCATATGAATAACTTTATGTGCAGTGCAACAAACACGCTACTCACTCACACATACACCCACACTCACACACACACACACACACACACACACACACACACACACACACACACACACACACACACACACACACACACACATGTATAGAGTGTTAACTATGTAAGAAATTATTATTATTATGGGGTATCTATATAGTTTTCTCATCTGGTTGGGTTCTATAAATATATAATTATAAATGAAAATGAAAAGATAAATATACATAAATATCAATAACATAAAATAAATATAAAGTACATAAATAAGTAAAAGCCCAACCAGATGGAGGCCCTCGGCAGGGGAGACCAAACGGCCGAGGGTTAGGGGGAAAGGGAAAGAAACCGGCGGACGATGCGGGCGGTATCGAGGAGCACCGCCTTCTGCATTTGAACCTGGAGCGGTCCGCCACGTAGTCCCAGCCGCCTCAGATGACCCGAGAGGCTGACTGGGATTAGCCCGTTTGCAGAGACGACTACAGGAATAATTTCGGTCGGCAGACCACCCCACATGTCGGTCACCTCGTGAGCCAGGTCCAGATATTTTGTTTGCTTGTCTGTTTCGGCTTTCACGAGGTTCTCGTCATACGGAATGGTAATGTCGACCAAAAATATCCTTGACTGTGCCCGGTCCATCAGCACAATATCAGGCTTATTCGCAAGAATAGTCCTGTCTGTGATGATGGCCCGGGCACAGTCAAGGAGCCTGGCGCGATCATTTTCGAGCACGGCTTCCGGCAAGTACTTGTAATACGGCAATTTCCAATCCACGAGACCGTATTTCAGAGCGAGCTCCTGGTGTAGAATTCTGGCTACTAGGTTGTGCCTGTGCAAGTACTCAGAATTAGAAAGCGCCGAACAACCGGAGATAACATGCCTAAGTGACTCATCGGGATGGCGACAAGCTCGACAGATGTCGACGGTGCCATCCTTTAGGATGTATCTCCGATAGTTGTTGGTCTTAATAACCTGATCCTGTTTTGCACAGACAAAACCCTCGGTTTCCCCCGAAGAGATCACCAAAGCGTAGCCAGTGGAGGGAGGCTACTGTGTCTACGAAAGGCTCATGTAGAGCCTTGTAGAACCTCCCGTGGAGCTCCTTCTCCTTCCATACGGTCTCCCGGTCGGAAATGCTCTGCACTGCCGGGTCTTGCCATTGCTCGTTTGCTAAGGATAGAGGGGTAAGTCCTTTATCACAAGAAATGACGTCCTTATAGAATGGATCATCCAATCTCGCCAGGAAGTAATCACGGAGGCTGCACACTTCGCGATTATGCATGGTGAGCGCGCTCGACCACCATGCTTCCGCGGCAAGTACAGCCTCATTACCGACGATCTCGGATGATGCATCCTATGGGACGTCATGGTAGTGCGGACTTTTCTATCCAGGGCGTTAAGTTGAGTCTGAGTCCACCTGAGTATGCCAAAGGTATACATGAGGACAGGCATGACCCAACCGTTATATGCGTGTGCCTTATTCACACCGGACAAAAAGGCTGTTAAGCACTTTGGTCAAGCGTGCATAAAACACGTCGCAAACTGACTGTTTCATACCAGCCTCATCGATACCGATGTTCTGTGACATACCCAGGTTTCTGTGACATACCGATGTTCTGTGACATACCCCATTATTATTATTATTATTATTATTATTAAAACGAAAAGAGTACAAAAAAACCATATCTGCTCAATTGAATATGAAAATCTGATAAGTACATAAAGTATTTTTAAATTCTGTTTTCAAACCGATTGCTTCTGGAGCATAGTTTTTATCATGGTAGCTCCTCGTTATAGTTGTATCAAGGATGCAATATAAATGCATCGATCGAGCATCGATTGATCAGAAAGGGAGCTAATTTTAATTTTATTAAAAAGACGCGGTACTACATGAGTACAATACAAAAATTCTCGATATCGTAGGGTTAATATTAAAATGTAAAAGGACCCAATAATAATACAAATCGACCTTTAGGTAAAATTATGGTATTTTCGCTTTGTATTATTACGATATTTAAAACTATGGAATAATTGTACAATTAGGATAATTATACTACGAAATCCGACCCTGGTTACGTCGTGTTTTGATATGACGTTTGTATTATGACAGATGCGCTACTTTTTCTTGTATGAAAAAGTTTTGAGTGAAATATATAGATGGGCCCTATCATTCCTTTTGAAATCATTGGTTACTATTCATTTACTTCATTCATTTCGTTTAGCTGAACATAGGCTTTCCCATAAATTGCCTTATAGGGGACATTTCCACAAATCTATAGTTAGTACTAGTTAGTCTACTGTAGTTAGCTTAGACCATTGAATGGTTTAAGCTAGTTAATTAATCATACAGAAATAGTAATAATAATAAGATATTATTACGATTTCTGTAGGTAATCGTGAAGCATTGACTTGGAAAATGGGTTGTCAATAAGGCTAACAAGTTGTCAAAAAAAGCAAACTTAGTGTACGGATTTGCGGAAAAATTTCAATCACAATGCGGGTTGTAGCTAAAATGGAAAAGAGAAGAATGGCAAAAAATTTTATCTGTGAATTTTTTTATCTGAAATAAGATTCTACTTTTATATTTTAAATACATTTTAAGCGATTTCAAAAAGGAGGTTCTTTATTCGACATGTAGTTGTGTTTTGTAGCTGACTTCAAAAAAGGAGGCTTACAACTTGACTTCGTCGATTGTGAACCGATTTCGAAGGTGTTTTTTTTTAATTTTATTTAAATAGGTAACATTTCAGGGGTGGTCTCATAGTCCCATATTTTGGAGAAAAAATAGGCGATGAAGTTTTAAAAGTAACCATTTAAATGACGCGACGTTGAGACAAAAGGTTAAAAAAAATAATAAAAACGAAAAGCCGACTTTAAAGAACTGAAAATAAAATAATTTCACATTCTGAAGTCCGTGCTAACACATAGTTTATAGAAGAATTGAAGCCGCGACTTCGGAATAAGAAATTCTTTTAGTTCTTCAAAGTCGGCTTTTACTCGATATAATACGTAATAGTGTTTTTTACAAGTTCTCCGATTTACTAGGAAGCTTCTTCACCGATTTAAATTATTTTTTAAAATTAAATAGACACACACTTCATATAGGATAAGACAATAATATGACAAACGAGCACACAGTCCACCTGATGTTAAGTGGATGCTGTGGTGTGGCCCATAGACATTTACATTTAACCTTGCTTAACAATCAAAATGCAGATGCGTTGTCACCCTTGAGGACTAAGTTGGAATGCCTCGATTCCAGTAAGTTCCCATATAACTTAAAAAAAATCCAACCTTATCGTCGTCACTCTTTATTTTTTGTTCTTAGGGACGGATGAGTTTTTTCTATTTACGTTCAGATACGTCGTATTACCTTGCTTTGTGCTTGTGATATTGCTTATATACTCAATTGGGGAAAATTAAATTTTTAATAAAAGCAGACTGCAAAAACTATTAAGACTAAAATAATTTTCAAAATAGATTCTGAAATCGGTGCTAAGAAATAATGTATCGATAAATTAAAGCTCCTTTTGAATCGAGTTGATCTCCTGTGGTTTTTATGCTAAAGTAAAACATAATTAAAAAATAAAATTAGTATGCAATGTCTACATCTAAATCGAATGAGACCATTATGATTATTTTTTTTGAAAATACTTGTGATTTACACATTTAAGTATTTTTAAAATATCATTCGAATAGGTTGAACTGAATGTCCGTACACTTCTAGATACTTTTGCCTGAAATTTAGTCATATATAGTATATAGTCGTGTACCGGAACGAACTTTTGTCTGAAGTCGAGTCTTTTCTGAACAAAGTCTCGGATTGGGGGCGACTAAATCTAGTCAATTTTAGTTCCCAGAAGACACAAGTTTGCGCGTTTACTTCTAAAAAGAGTCCGTTTGTTGTATCTCCTCAGTTTCAAGGCACTCTCCTTGTTGCCTCAGCCAGTATCGGAATCCTCGGCGTCGACATATCAAATGATGTGCAGTTTCGTGGTCGCTTGGAAGAGAAGGCCAAGGCCTCTAAAAAGCTTGGCGTGCTCAACAGAGTAGAATAGCATTCCATGACGGGACACCGCCTGCAACTTTACAAGGCGCAAGTTCGGCCGTACATGGAATACTGTTCTCATCTCTAGGCCGGGGCACCCCAGTGCTAGCTCCTCCCACTTGACCGCATCCTCGACGATCCAGTCCTCTCCGATCGACTCGACCCACTGGTGCTGCGAAGAGATGTTGAATCCATTTGCATCTTTTATCGCATCTACCTTCAAGAAAAGAGCTTACTCCTATCTAAAAGGCCTGCAACGCACGTGCAATTCCCCTGGCGTTGCAGTTGTTCATGGGCGGCGGTAGTCATTTAATATACATATGCCGTCCCAAAAAAAAATTGAAAAATAATTTTGGATCAATAATTAATCTTTTTTAATTCAAATAAATTACTCCATAAAAATCAGTTTGGTTTTACAAGGCATCGCTCGACGACTGACGCAGGTGTTGAGCTTATGAAATATATTTTCAATGCCTGGGAGAATTCACAAGAGGCCTCAGGTATTTTTGTAATCTTTTCAAGGTTTTCGATTGTGTTTATCATGAGATATTAATCAGGAAACTACAAGATTACGGTGTCAAAAATATTGCGCTTAGAATTATTATTTCATATATAAATAACAGAACTCAAAAAGTCTTTTTAAATGGTAAAGGTTCCTCCGGATCGGTAGTATTAATGGGCGTTCCTCAGGGCTTGATCCTTGGCCCATTCCTGTTCCTAATCAATATTATTGACTTACCTTATCTTATTGGTGGTGCTAAGAATCTCCGGTGGAGGTTCGGTTGCCACCTACGACGACTCGACCTGGCAACATATAACGCACGCACCCTGAGGACTGACGAGAAGATACTGGAGCTGGAAGAAGAGGTAGACAAGTTGCGCTGGCATATTATTGGATTATCCGAGGTCCGAAGAGAGGGGGAGGACACGGCAATCCTCGAGTCCGGCAACTTGTTCTATCACCGGGAGGGCGACCATCTGTCCCAAGGAGGTGTCGGATTTATCGTCCACAAATCTCTCGTCAACAACGTTGTAAAGATTGGGAGTGTGTCGACGAGGGTCGCGTACCTGATACTCAGAATCACCAAACGGTATTCGCTGAAGGTCATTCAGGTTTACGCACCAACCTCGGCACATCCCGATGAGGAGGTGGAGGAAATGTATGAGGATATTTCCAGAGCCATACATTCCTCCAAAACCTACTACACGGTGTTGATGGGAGACTTCAACGCAAAACTGGGCACAAGAGAAAGCGGTGAGCTGAAGGTAGGGAAATTTGGAATAGGGCAACGGAACCGAAGGGGCCAGCAGCTGGCCGACTTTATGGAGAAAGAGGGACTCTTTATGATGAACTCTTTCTTCCAGAAGCGGCCCCACAGGAAGTGGACCTGGTCGAGCCCCGACGGTTCGATAAAAAATGAGATTGACTTCATTATGACGACCAGACGCCAACTGTTCAGTGATGTCTCAGTGATCGCAAGGGTGAAAACTGGCAGCGATCACCGAATGGTTAGAGGCACACTGAACCTAAACGTTAAGTTGGAGAGGTCTCGTCTAATGAAGTCAACGCTCCGTCCCCCCTCGTGCTCTAATCCAGAATCCCGAAACCTTTCAGCTCGAGTTACGTAACCGCTTCCAGTGCCTAGAAGATTGCAATGCAGTGGACGATATGAACGACAAGCTCGTGGAAACTGTCCATGCGGTCGGAGCTAAGTTCTGCAAGACCCGCCGCAGAAGAACACAAAAACTCTCCGATCACACTCTTAATCTCATGGCTGTTAGACGGGAGATGAGGCTGCAATCGTCAACAGATTTGACAGCATACAGGCAACTGAACAGACAGATCTCCAAATGCATACGGCGAGACTTACGCAACTTTAATACTTCTCGTATTAAAGAAGCGATCGAGCGGAACCAGGGCTCCAAAGTCTTTGCCAGAGATCTGTCTGCCAGAAAGAGCCAACTGTCAAGGCTGAAGACTGAGTGTGGCAACATCGTTTCCGGGACACCTGAGATTTTGAGTGAGATTGAGAGGTTCTATGGGCAGCTGTACACATCATCGTTGGAGCCACACGCAAGTGTGAGTAACGATCCAAGAGCAAGTCTTATCCGACACTATTCCGATGATATCCCGGACGTCAGTCTAAGCGAGATTAGAATGGCTCTCCAGCACCTTAAAAACGGCAGGGCCCCAGGCGAGGATAGAATTACAGCGGAGCTTCTGAAAGCGGGTGGAACACCGGTACTTGAAGTCCTTCAGAAGCTCTTCAATTCCGTCCTCCATGGTGGCACTACTCCAGAGGCGTGGAGCAGAAGTGCGGTGGTCTTGTTCTTTAAGAAAGGCGACAACGCTCTCTTAAAGAACTACAGACCGATTTCCCTTCTGAGCCGCGTCTACGTGCTGTTTTCGAGAGTCATTACGAATCGTCTCGCACGCAGACTTGACGACTTCCAGCCTCCCGAACAAGCCGGTTTCCGAAAAGGCTTCAGTACCATAGACCACATACATACCCTGCGGCAGATTGTACAGAAGACTGAAGAGTACAATCTGCCACTTTGCCTGGCGTATGTGGACTATGAGAAAGCCTTTGATTCCGTCGAAATTTGGGCGGTGCTACAGTCCCTTCAGCGGTGCCAAGTTGACTGTCGGTATATCGAAGTGCTGAAGTGTTTGTACAGTAGGGCTACGATGGCTATCCGAGTACAGAACCAGAGCTCGAAACCTATCCAACTGCAGAGAGGTGTAAGACAGGGTGACGTTATATCCCCGAAACTCTTCATCGCTGCATTGGAAGACGTTTTCAAGCTACTGGACTGGAAAGGATACGGCATCGACATCAATGGCGAGTACATCACTCACCTTCGATTTGCCGACGATATAGTCCTTATGGCAGAATCGCTGGAGGACTTAAGCACTATGCTCAATGACCTCAATAGTGCCTCCCAACGGATAGGTCTTAAGATGAACATGGACAAAACAAAGATCATGTTCAATGTCCATGTCACACCTATGCCGGTAGTTGTTGGGAGCACTATGCTCGAAGTTGTTGACGAATACGTTTACCTGGGACAAATAGTCCGACTAGGTAAGTCCAACTTCGACCGAGAGGTCAATCGACGGATTCAACTCGGCTGGGCAGCGTTCGGGAAATTACGGCATATCTTTTCGTCAGGTATACCTCAATCTCTAAAAACTAGATTGTACAACCAGTGCGTGTTGCCAGTGATGACTTACGGATCTGAGACGTGGTCCTTCACTGCTGGCCGTATGAGGACGCTTAAGGTCGCTCAGCGAGCTATGGAGAGGGCTATACTCGGAGTTTCTCTGCGTGATAGACTCAGAAATGAGGATATCCGTAGTAAAACCAGAGTGACCGACATAGCCCAACGGATTAGTAAGCTGAAGTGGCAATGGGCCGGCCATATAGCTCGAAGAACCGATAACCGATGGGGAAGAAAGGTTCTCGAGTGGCAGCCTCGTACCGGTAGGCGTAGTGTAGGGCGACCCTCCACTAGATGGAGTGACGACCTGATAAGACATGCAGGAAGTCGATGGATGCAGGTGGCTCAGGACCGTGCTTTGTGGCATTACTTGGGGGAGGCCTATGTTCAGCAGTGGACTTGTGAAGGGCTGTAATGATGATGATGATGACCTTATCTTATAGGGAACAATCACGATATGGTATTATTTGCTGATGATACCTCTTTCATTTTCAAACTCAAACGGCAGTCATCAAGTTTTGACAATGTAAATAATGCTCTATCAAAATTAGTACATTGGTTTAACGCCAACAATTTGGTCTTAAACGGCAATAAGACAAAATGCATTAAATTTATAATACCTAATGTTAAACATTCGAATACCAGTGTGCTCTTCAATGGGGAGGAGTAGAGTCTTGTGGATACCACTGTTTTTCTTAGTATTACTATTGATGGAAAGCTTGAATAAGGCCCCAATATATCTAAATTAGCAGGCAGACATTAGTTTTGCAGTAAATGCAGTAAGAAAGATTAGAAGTCTCACCAATGTTAAGACAGCTAGATTAGTACGAGCTTACGACATCTATTGCACGGACCTATAATTGCAATAATAATAACGAAATACTTTTCGTCTCTAATATAATAATTATTTGTTTCCACGTTAGTGGCGACACAAAACATGAGTAAACGTAATTTTTTATGAAAAATTTTCACGCAGATCCAATTAGCACTCTCCATATTTTTTATACTGTTAGAGATACAAAAAAGTTCGCAATCCAAATAATGATAAGTGTGCAATGCACCCATGTATCCCATTTGCAATGCCATCTCTGAAAAATGAGTGCTCATAGAGGTTCTTATTTTTTTTAATATCGAAATAGGGTGACGAGTGAGCACATAGTCCACCTGATGGTGAGAGGATGCCGTGGCCCATAGACATCTACATTTATCTTCGATTAAGAATCAAAATGCAGATCCGTTGTCGCCCCTGAGGATTAAGATGGAATGCCTCGTTACCATTAAAAAGGGTCTACGGTTCTCTACACTCATCATACTAAACACAGCAGCATTACGCTGCTATTTAACGCTGGTATTCTGTGAGGGCGTGCTCCTTCCCCGGTCGAGTCGACCTATTCGTGCTACAACCATAATATATAGACTTACAAAAAAATTCGTAGTGCAACTAATGGTAGGTGTACAATGCACCTATTCATCCCTTTTGCAACCTTACCCTTCAAATAGGCTAAAAAATAGGTAATATAAGGTGAAAGCTACCCAAGCGAAAAATGCTTGTTTCAATTTTGAACTTTATTTTCTACATGGGATTTACACCGGTGTTTAAGCCTTTATCTTACTATCTGTATCTTTTTGAGTGGGCTGTCTATCCGACCGGCGATATTAATTTGTTCGGTATCAATCGGATCTTCACATGTTCACTTAAAGCTTATCGCAGCTTATTCGATGAGAGGTAAAGTTTATGGCATAGATAATACATTGATTTTTTTTACTTAATTTACCCACCGCTTTTATTTCCATGATCGAAAATGACGCTCAGCTTTTGAAGACTGCTCTGTCTCGCTTCGGCAAAGAGTCGCCTCTTGTTTTTAGGCGAGGACTGGGTTGCTAATGGCGATACGACCATTGTGGTGGTAGCCATGCTGCCAGTTCATGACACGTTAGATCTGAAAAAAATAAATATAAGTACATTGGTATTATAAGTAAGTAGGTGTTTATGGAGGGTAGCTTACATATTTTTATTGCTCCACCCGCACTTTAGCTGGGTAAATGTTCTTAGTGTCAATCCGAAACTCCTTAAACTATAAAGTCATCAGATTTATCATGCGCTGTACCGTCTCCGGCTGCATCACCACTTACCATCAGATGAGAAAGTAGTTGAGGACTGACTTAGAATAATAGTTTTAAAACCAAGATTAGACATAGACAAATGATATGTACACCGATAAATATATTTATTATTTTGTCCAAGTATTTTTGTTACTACCTACTAAACCACCACAGTATCTATTTACCATCAGGTGGACTGTGTCACCGTTACATTATAAAAATTAACTGCTGTATTTTGGTTTGGAAGGTAATAAAACCAGTATTAATGCTGTCAGGCATTCCATCTTCGTCTTTAGCTGGGTTCACGTATCGGCAGTTTTCTTTGCTTAGAGTTGGTTGCAAGTGTCTTTGAGTGCAGTAGTCACTCACGAGGTAGACTGTTGCTTGTTTATTACTCTAGTATTATTCAAAATACAAAAAAAATATCACAATGGTATTTTTGTAATTACCTACTAAAGTAAGTCATTATAAAATAAATATGTCGGTCATAAGCTGTCACAAGGTAACGACCTAAAATTTATTATAAGAAAATATTTCGTGTATGGTCACTTGAAAGGAATTAATGAATACATTCGAAATACGTACATAGTACTAGCTTGGCCAACAGACGTTTTTCTGAATTATCCGCTAGGCGACGCGATGAGTTTCACTCCGAAATAACGTTTTACACCGTGTATATACTTACAACATGTAACATAATTAACGCACTTTGAGAAAGTCGTTTGTTCAGAATCGTTTACTGAATCGATTCTTATCATTTTTAATATAGGTAATTTTTTATCCCAAAAATAATTATAACTACGTAAATTACAGCCACACTAAACCTGTACAGTGAAAACAAACTGAAATGGACCGTAACTTAAGGCAATAACTTTTAAGAGTGCAGTTTTATTTGTATTATTACTAATTTTGTCATTCAATAAAAATAAAGAAAAATGAACTTTATTTCAAGCATGTTAAAGTCTTTGAGTTCGTGGATTTGTACTGTGACCACAACATTCTTCCGGAATTAGTATAACTAATTTGATAAATAATCAGTGCATAAAAATGTTTAACTAAAAATTCAGTGTATGTATTATGATTATAACATAATATACTAATTGGGGTGTCTGAGGGTGTGCGTCAATTACGTTACATATTGTATAAAAAAATATATAAATTTTTCTACCACAGCGTCACCTGTTAGGTGTTTTTGGCACTGAATAAATATGTTGTTAATACTATGACCAAAGAATAAGACTTATTTTTCAGGTCATTGTGTTAATATGAGTCATTTTGATCCATAAATAATTTGTTAGTAACTTGAATACAGCGCTACATATGGGATTGCTGAATAGCTATAAACCATCGTCTCGACAAAATAAATATATCGTGTGAATATGACCTCTATCGCATCGGTCAAGTCGTTTAAAATTTACACGATCCAACGATAATCTATGTATGTATTAGTATATTAACATCTTACATAGATTTTTTTGGTATCGTTACACTACTCCTTACATAATATTGTAGTCTGCTTTACTCTTAGACTTAGATCGCTACAGACTGATTCTTTGTTTTTGTAATAATAATAGTTTTAAATAAATTACGTGTTATCGTGTATCGTGTCCACCTCATCATTTACAAATTGACAAGTCAACATAACGAGCACGCACGAGTATGTGTAAAACAAAGTCGTTAAAGCTTCCAGATCAAACAGTCTATGTGAATTTCACACATTTATTAAGTTTTAAGTTTCAAACCTAAATGGTTCTCTTTCATATAACTTGTTTAATATTTGTTTTGTTCTTGCTTTGTCCTAGGTATTTAACTTTATGCAAAATATATTTTTTTTGCGAATATGTGGCCGAGGCCATTGCCTCTCGCTGTAAATTTCACAGTACGCGAGCAACCCGGGTACTATAACCGCCGGCACCAATAAAATTGTTAATTTCAATTTTAATTGTCGATTTAAACGAGTGAATGAGCGCGGTGGTGAAGGAGAATATTATGAGGAAACCTACGTATATGAGAAATAAGAAAAAAAAAATTGGTTGACCCTGCAGGCCATCCCTGGGACTTCCCGCTAATTTCAATTACAAAGCACTCCAAATTTCCCCAAATTATGTTGCGAAATCTCGAAGTTATGTTAAAAAAATATTTTCTTCAAATTATTTCTCCTTCGATATCTCGCGAACGAATGATCCGATTTTTACTTTCCAAACGGCATTCGACGTCATTTTTTGAGGTTAAGAGCTGATTAGTTTTTGAAATCGATCGGTAAATTTTTTTTTTTTTTATTTTTTCCTTTTTCTAATTCTATTTCCTACATACATCCGTACGGACGTCCACGTGAAATTAGAATAGCTTCCTGGGATCTCAAAACGTCGAGATCTGATGAAAACTCGATTTTCGAAATTCGGAGTTAAACCTTACCTATTTTTGCAAATTTTCAATTTTCTTAGCGAGAAGTTAAAAATTATTTCATAGACATGTGAAGTTCGCCAACACATATTGGGGCAGCGCGGCGGACATTTCCTTGCCCTAAAACCCTTTCAGCTATGAGGGGAAGCCTGTGCACAGAAGTGGGACGTGTATATGCTGTAAGTTTGTTTTACTTTAAGTTTTAATCTATTCGATGGATAATTCATTGGAAAATTGAAAAACTAGCTCTAAATAATACAAAAGTAAAATCAAAAAATGCGAAGTTTCATTTTCTAAGGAAAAACTTTTTTAATGTTTTAATAATTGATTGGAATTAATCAACTCCACTCATCTACACACACGCTCTACAGCAACGTGAGGATCAACAATACCGTTAATTACGAACATTGGCTTTGACGCGGTCCATGGAGCAGAGCTCAATGGAAGCCGATTCGGACTGATTCCGTCCCGCACAAACCAGATTGAGCACTGTTAAAATATAATAAGTTGATGGCTAATCTGTGTTGCTGGCTCGAAAAAATAAAATCAATACAATATTTAACTATTCAATATAGTATATTTTTTGTTTTAATTTACTATAAGAATCTTTAGAAAAGAAAAATTCTTGTAGCCAAGCTCTGGAACCCTACCGTTGTCCATTAGACGTGCTCAAACAATTGATTTCTTTAAGAAACAAGCAATAGATGTTTTTTTCTCTGATGTCTCCCTTATTCTTTCATCTTTTCTTATTATTTTACGATCACTCTTGTCTCACCTTTTTAGTATGTTGTCTATGAAGTGTATATTTTTGGTCATAGTATTATTTATAGTGCATCTAACCCATATTGCACCCCTTCACGTGTCGGGCCCACCTGACGGGCGAACACTCCCACGAGAACTTCTACGCACGCCGCCCGGCGAGGGAGCCACCGGGAACGAGTGAGTTTCCTGATCTGATGGCGTGTAGTGCGCAACACTCCAACCGACAAGCAGCGCAGCGGCACCCAAGACCGGGGGAGCCGTGCTCCCCTCACTCCCCCCGCGTTGACGCCCAGGTAAAGAAGGATGCCTCGGTATTTGCAGGACCTCCTGTCCCCAAAAGGGACGAAAAGGAGAACATACCTAACCCATATATTTCCTCTTTTTTATTTCCCTCTTGTAGGCTGTGTAGAAGAATTTGCTGTATAGCAATAAAACCGCCATTTTGTTTTCTCTCCGCGTTTTTTTATTCTATTGTCTAATGTCGTTTGTTTTGTTTGGTGTGCAATAAATAGTAACGTATTGTATTCTCAGACCAATGAAGTATTGCAAAATATTTGTGGCGATCGTTTGAAGGGAGCATTTCACGCGATTTATAAATTATCTAATTTTAAATTAAATGAAAACGAATGATGCAGTAAGATTGTTCACTAAAACATAAAGGTAAAAAGGGGTCAAGTCGAGAGTTGAAATCTGAACTGCCTCTTAATCAGAACGGAATCCGTAATTCTGCTTACAAAATATCTTACAGTAGCATAAATTGAGGGTACGTACATGTATATATACGTATGTAAGATATTTCATGCGGGATTGGGCAGCAGATATTTGCACACTATAACTTCCGTAAAAAAGTATGCTTTAACTTGTATTATGTAAGTTCATACTTATTTAATTTCTTTTCTTGTTTGTTGTTCTAGTTTATTATTTATCACGGATCGCGGTACTAGTGAGATGAAGCATTACGTGGGTGCCTAGATATGATGTGAATGTATATAGATGTTGTACTCATTAAGAGGTTAGAGTAAGTCAGCTCAAATTCTAATTTCGCCCCCACTTCCCCGCGCATCGTATGCTATGTACCGAAATATTTGTAATCACTAATACTGTAAGTAGAAAGGTCGTTAGACACTTATTTCATTAGGTTTATCATATTTATGCCTGTTTCTTAAAGCCAAGCCAGCCGCTTCTTATTTTTATCACGGTTATTTCCCATTTTAATTTTACGTCGTACTGTTGCGTAATGTATATTCTGATTGTAAGCGACACAACTTCTCCCTTCAAAAGCCTAAGCGATACTAACGGAACGACAGGAATCAAGCTCAAGATGCCGATAGTTTAGGTAATTTCTTTTTACAGTGAAAATAATGGTATTTTAAAAAAAGTAAATAACATAAGCACTGCTTTATAGTTAGTTCAGCTAGTATGCAAAGTTTCATGATCTTTTTTTTTAAAGTAATAAAAAATAAAATAAAATTTTAAGTATTTTATGAATAACAGCGGTTTATTGTTTATTTTGGAGGTAACTTTGGATTTTTTTTCTATCGAGAAAATTTTACGAAATCGTGTTTTCGTCTAACATAATCACTAACTATAATCCTCAACTTTACCTTATATTTATTTCAAAATTAATGCTGCAATATTTTCGGCGTAACAAAGGATCTTGCTAAGCCATTTGACATTATATTTCCCCTTAATACATCACATAAACAGCTCTTTGAGTCCAATACTGATAATTACTTAGCCTCCGTGCTCCGTCCGTCCGACCGTCTGGTCAGCGGGCTGTATCTCATGATCCGTAACAATAAGACAGTTGAAATTTTCACAGAATGTGTGTTTAAGTTGCCACTATAACAACAAATAATAAAATTAAAAACAAATGGGAGCTCCCCTACTAGAAACGTGCTTTACGATGGTACGGAGCCCCTCACGTGCGAGTTCGACTCGCACTTGGCCGGTATATCTCAAATCTAAATAAAACCACATTAATAGATCATATGTAGTATGTAGTAACATTTCTTAATCAAAAAGCTATTTAGCGCTATCTCAAACTTCTTATAATTCTTCTATCTCTATTATATCTTTGGGTGATGTATTAGATAAATTAACTGCCGTGAACGTGAACACTTTTTGATAATTATATAGAAATTATATATGAAATGAAAGGTAATTTAATTTGGAATACAATTTTATTTACATTATTCAAAATGCCCTTTGTGTCCAAAATGTCCCATATTTTTTTAATAATGTAAATTTTATTGACATTATTAAAAAAAATATGGGATATTTTGGATATATGCCCTTAATCGTCGCGGCCAATCATCAATCGCAGCACGCATCACACCTATTTCTGCCGCTGCTTTAGCCAAAGATGCTCGAAGAGATTCCAAATTCTGATGAGGTTTAGCAGACTTTCTCCTCCAAATGTTGCCATATCTTATAATCCAGTGAGCTTAAATCTGGACTAGAAGAAAGCCAGTCTTCATGTCCGATAAAGTCAATTCCATGGGCGGTCAACCAGTTTCGCGTGCTTCGTGCCCTATGAGCTGATACTGAGTCCTGTTGGAATATCCAATGTCTGTTTTTGAACATTGTTTGAGAAAGAGGTTCCACTATTTTTGTTAGGACTGTATATTGATACACCTAGGCACTCGTTTTTACACCTTTTTCACAGAAAAACACCTCGGTTAAGCCTGAATATGAGACTCCAAGCCTAACCATAAGTGACGAAGGATAATGTGCTCGTTGAACCCACGTAATAAGCGTACTTGCTTCTTCACTGTTGTGGGCATACACCTTATTATTTTGTTTATTATAACTTTCTTCGATGTTAAAAGTTTTTTCATGCGAAAACAAAATTTCACGGTATTTTTTCCCGCATATCGCCGTAACAAAGCGCGGGATCTATCCAGCCTATTTTTTTCAAACGCTCGTTCAAAAAATGTCCGGTCTTCTTACGATAAGCTCGTAGTCCTAGGTCTTCATTGATCACTATTTTGACCGTGGTTCTATTTAGGCCAATCTGAAGAGCTAAGATTTTTTGTTTACGAACAGGATTCGTGCCCTCACTGCTTTGTACGAGTAGACGTACGAGGTCGGCCGGTCCTTTCACGATCTTCGAAGCTTGAATCTTCAGTGAACCCTTTGATAGTGCGATAAGCCATAAAAAGGGTTATTTTCAATTTTTGTAGAATATTGAAAATCTCTTTTGGCGCGTAGCGGTGCAACGCGATAACCGCTACTCTATGTTCTTTCTTCGACCACTCCATATTTGAAAATGAATGAAAATGAATGTCTTTTATTTTCGGCAAGTGCAAACGATATATTTTTTATATTGAAGTTCATCTAGCCAGTATTTAAAATTTTTAAATAATAAGGTTTTGACAAAACTTATGACCCGACTAAGTAATTAGTGATCGATCGGTATACCGTAGCGCAACCACGCGTGCGCAACTCATTTAGCGCACATAAAAATCTGAACAATTTATAATTTATAATAATTTACTCACTCTAGTTTTATATTACAAATTTATATTTAATTGTTGTTTTTGATATGGTTTAACAATCATTAATTTTGTTTTGTTAAAATTTAATTCTAAATTGTGATCTTTTAGCCATGAAACCATTTCATTAAGAATATTTCTGTTTCATTTGTCGCAGGTAATATTACTGATATGTTATCTGCAAATAATATATATTCTTTTTCTTTATATATATATATATATATATAGATTTATATATATATATATATATATATATATATATATATATATATATATATCTCCTATAAAGGGGAAGAATCCTATTACATTTCCATGGGGTATGGATTTTAGTACAGATACATTGCTTGATTTTACTTTTTCAATATTATTCTTTTCTAGGCATGCCTGTTGTATTTCAACACACTGAACTCGGATTTGAAAGTATAATCTAAGCCAGTTTGGGCCACTCTTCTGATACCTATGCTGTATAATTTGTTAAGTAAAATATTTGGTAATACTCGATCATTTACGCATACGCATTACGCAGCCTTACGCATATCTAATAAAATTCCAATAGCGTATTTCTTTTTGTTAAGAATGTCTAATATATTTTGTGAACATTTGAAAACAGCTATGGTAGTTGACTGGTTACATGGAAAACCATTTTGGCTGTCATCAATTATATCAAACTTAAAAAACAAAAAGCGCAATATTTACGTTCACTGATTATTTTCAGACCGTTAAGTATAATATCGTCTGCGAATATTGAGCAATTAAAGTGCCCCAAATGTCTTTTTCAGCTCGGAGTAGGTAGTTTTAAACTGATCTAGTTTTAAGTAGTTTTATAATTACCAACACCATAAAGTATTTTAGTTTTAAAGAAATATGTAAGCATTTCGAATATGGTCAGAATTATTATAGCAGTTATAACTTTACGAACGTAGACAACAGTAAAATAAGGTTTTATTTTACATTTATCCTTAAACTTTGACAAGAATGTTAATAGACTTCGATATAAATAAAACTTGCTAGTTAAAAAATATGGTAATAAGAGGTTTGAAAAAAATCATGTAAATTAGGTACTGTTCTTTAGTTACCGTTACAGCCAGTTAAAATCCACCGCCGAACATAGGCCTCCCCCATAGATTGCGTCATAATAATAATAATAATAAAACGTTTATTTCAGATTAAAAAATCCATACAAATTTGTTAGTAAATTTCTTACAAGCTATGTTAGTAAATTAAATTAAATCAAATTAAATAACTTACAATTTTAAAATTATTAATTAAGATACTTAAGTGTCCCACCCATATGCATTTGAGTCCAATGCCCTTGAATGGGACAATCAAGCCTATCTTTAACTACCTTCAGGACGCCGTTTGAGCTCCCCCGCAATCTGCGCCAGCTGGACGATATTCGCTTCCGTATGATGCCATGAAAATCGTCAACACCCGCTTCAGCAAACATGCCAGATGCACTGCAGAACACGGGAAGGCCCATCAGCATTCTGAAGGCATTATTATATTGGACGCGAATTGCATTATAGGCCCTTTGCGTATAGCTATACCACAGGCTGCAGGTGTAAAAGGTTTGGCAGTAAGCCTTGAAAAGAGTAATTTTGACTTCTCTAGTTCACCTAGCAAACCTGCGGGCAACCATATTGCCTCGAACCGCCAATGCCCTCCGCTCCCTCTCTATATCACAGTTGTCTGTAAGATTCTCTGTAACAATGTGTCCTAAATATTTAAACTGTGACACCCTATTTAATCATAGTCATAGGGGGTATATTCACCATAGTTGCCACGCTTGGCAAGCGGGTTGGCAAATACAGTTTATTTTTATTTTAGTCGCTATTAGGAAGACTCTGCTGCCCATCTCCTGATTTGTTTCCCTCTGTCTTGTCGCCTCTTACGACACCCACGGGATGAGATGGGGTACTGGATATTCTTACACTACCACCACTGCACGGTTATTTAATTGCCAACACGTATTTGAGGCAGCGCGGCTGACTCTTCCTTGCCGCTAACCCTCTCAGGGACGAAAGGAGACCTGTGCACAGCGGCGGGATGTACGGATGTTCACAAACTTACTTCACTTTTCTTTACAGAACTCTGGAGACCAGATAATTAAGGAACGAGGAATATGTTTGCAGGGTAGGTATACACTGTTTTGTTTGTTCTTGTTTCAAACATAAGCTACTTTGTTGATATTTTTTTATGAATCCATTACTTTGTAGTTATCAATGTATGGTGACGATGTAAAAGCACCTCATCTCGTCTCGTCACCAGGAAAATCTTATGACCTCATATAGAGTTGCGCATAAAAAAATACATTTACTATCGGGACCATAGGCTCGTTTGTCACTCCTATTCTATAAAAAGAAGCTGGACTCTTCGATGAGGCAGAAAGTATCCGCTCCGCTGCACTAATGCTTGTAAAAAGATTTCACATCAAGTCCTCGAATTCTTTTTTATTTTTCAAAATGCAGGTTTCCTGAAGATGTTTTCCTTCTTTTAAGATTTTAATCAACATTTTTATTACTACTGGCGAATGTTAAACGCGGTTCTTTTGTGAAATTAAAGGCTAACGCTTATCGCTTAAACTATTACGGTTCAATATGGCTTATGACCGGTATACGCGGTCAGTTAAACTGATGTAAGCGAAAAAACTGCAACAAACAAGGTCAGTTAATCTGATCAGTTGAACTGATCAATTGGACTGATCAGTTTATGAGTATTACAGTATTGCCCGGTGCCCTTGAAGATTTGGTCCCGCAACTAATATGTGTTACTTCGGCGCCATCTACCAATAGACGACCATACTACATAAATAGGAACTGAAAATAAGGGATGAATATAGCTAAGTTAAGAAGTTAAGAAATATAATTTTCTATCTGTATACATACAATTTTAATCATGAAGTAAATACTTAAAAATATGTAACACATTATTTAAATAAATAAAAAAGTTGTATGTACGTCAGTTCAATCGATCAGTTTAACTGATCGTCTGTGTCGGCCATGGTGTATTAAAATGGCAAAAATTTGGGGCGTGGAATCGGGAGTGATCAGAGTAGTTAGGTTGTACCAGTTCTGGCGCACGACGTTCGTCGACTCACAATCCTAAAAAAAAAAAATCAAAATTCCGGAGATGTGCAGATCAATTAACTCTTATCTAATTGATATCCGCTGCGAGCCTCAACCGTCATTAGCGCTCCATTGTCCTTATCTACTTATCTATTCTTGATTGACTACCGTCATTATCTATTATTCGTCAGCGTGTGGGTCGGCTTATGCTATTGTATTATACTCCTTTGTTCCTATTTACAACACTAATCTGAATTATCAATAAAACACATTACCTAATTTTGTTAAAATTTTTATTTATAAAATACAAAATCTTATTACTTATTATCTATAAAATAGGAGCGATATATCTCATCCACTAAAATATCGTTGTACAATGTGTTCTCTGTAAATATACTCGTAAAACTATGCATTGAACATCCCTGAAACTTATATAGCAAATACATTAAGCAATATTCGCCACAAACTGAAGTCCACTCATTCTGAATCCTATCAACATTCCAGTTCCATCTTTTACAATTTCTTTTAAAAAACTCTAGATGATATCATACAGGTGCCCGTCCGAATGAATCAAAATATTGACCGACGTCATTCGTATCGATATATAAAGCTACCCAATGTGACCCTGGTTTATCATCTGTATCCAAATTGCATATTATATACGTTGGTACGTGGGTGTACATGGGTAGTTTATTGGCAGCATAAACATTATTTTCTAGAGTGGGGTGAATCTTTTTCAGATGTTGTTGTACATCTAGTGTATCCATAATATTACTGCTATTAGTAGATTATTACAGTACCAATCTACTCAATGACTAATATAGGAATGATCAATTATAGTGGTATCTAAATATTAAATTGCTTTCTTTGTGTTATACAAAACGTATTTGAGTCACCAATACACTGAACAAGACACGACAGGAAGGACGTAGGAATGTAGAGATAAGCAACAGAATGTAAGGTAAGCTTGTTGACGCATAAAGATACTATCTATTCTACTGCAGAAATTCTTTAGATTAGAATTATTACTCACTGGTACTATATAAGACCAAGCAACTGCAGTCATGGAGTTAGTG
Organism: Parnassius apollo; assembly: GCA_907164705.1. Lineage (NCBI taxonomy): Eukaryota > Metazoa > Arthropoda > Insecta > Lepidoptera > Papilionidae > Parnassius > Parnassius apollo. The sequence continues at coordinate 5,461,418 of CAJQZP010001060.1, read as the reverse complement.
TATGGTCGTTTGACCGCAGTGGATCTATCAATACTACGTTTGTGTTACTTCAACGCATCAAAGGCCATGGATGTAAGTGTTTATTCTATTGACAAACTTACTTTTCTTTCTGTTATTTTCTTACGTGTGTATGATTTAGTGTTAACAAATTATATTTAAATATTATGTGTGTGTATATGGTTAAGCCGTGGTAGTTCAGATGGTTAGCGCAAAATGTAAAATTCATAGTACACGACCCGGGTTCGATCCCCGCCGGCACCAATTAAATTGTTAATTACAATTTTAAGTGCTGATTTACCACGTGCTCAGCGGTGAAGGAAAACATCGTGAGGAATGCATGTCTGAGAAAATTTCGAAGGCATGTGAAGTTTGCCAACACGCATTGAGGTATCACAGCGAACATTTCCTAGCCCTAAAACCCTCTCAGAAATGAGAGGAGGCCTATGTTCAGCAGTGGACTTTAATAGGTTGTAACTTTAGCTTTTTTAACTTTTATGATTAAGTGTTAACAAATTGATATTAACATGATAACTGTGTTGTTGCAGAAATCATTGAGCTTCGATGAAAATACCTATAAACAGTATTACTACTCGCCACTCTCCCCTCAAGAAGAGAGTGATGACATCGTCATTAATAATAACACATGCGATGGTGGAAAAAGAAAATCGCAATCGATTGATCATTTTTTTGAAGCTGAATCAAAAATAAAAAAGAGGAAGCTGTTATCATCAACCGTAGCACGAGCCGCTAGAGATGGTGTATCATACATTTCTACTAATTCTGACGACGGAGACCAAGCGACGCATCTCATCAAAATTGAAATGTACGATATGAAGAAGCTATCCAAGATTCCAACTACTGATCATTGGAAACATGCTTCCACGAGGATTAAATATTACGTAAAGACTAATAAGGATAGCATCTACGACAACACAAACGCCCTCGTATACAATATTACAAAGACAATAGCAGAAAGTGAAAAAGTTAAAAAATACTTTTTTAACAATGACAGTCATTAGCTGATCATTAGTGAATGTGATTCTGTTTACTTAAATTACTTCCGTGTACTCATTATATTCTATTTCTAATCCTTTGTTAGACTTAAATATCGGACATTATTTGAAATTTGGGTATCAGTTGGTCTACCAACACTGAACTGTTACTTACTCTGCTACCTATTTTCTTCTTTACTATAAGGATGGCAAACTTCAGTGAAGTGTGCACCAGTGCTTTCTTCTCCACAACCATGGAAGAGAATACGGAACTATTCAACAGCGAATTAAATCAGGAGTTGTCTAAAGTTTGTGATGAAATGGAGAAGGATCAACTGTTCGATTCATCGTATGATGATGAGTTGTATAATCACTGTGCGATGGTTGAAACACAGTTTAAGTAAGTAAAATAAACATTCGTTTCGATCATAATTTACACAATGTCTTGTACAGTTTTTAATAAATTTAAACATTTTAGTAGTCAACTACTACAACTTGGAAGAGGAACGAAGCGAACGAGCAGCAAAGAACCCAAGATCATCAAAAAACCAACAACGGAAGCAGAAGCGCCTACCTCTGCAGGGAACAGTATCAGTAACGAAGATCAAGTGGAATGTCTAACGTGTCATATATTTATCAAGAAACGGTATTTAGCTAATCATTTTAAAAGTAATGTTCACAAAAATAATCTTTTAAATTCACATAATTCTTTATCAAACGTTAGTGTTATTGAATCTGCTTTTGGAAATAGGATTTTAACTTATAAAATCAAGAGTAGAGTAGATAGTTCGACATTGGTAAATTTTGAAACTCCTGAACTATTTTTAAATTCTATTAAAGATGATATTTTATTTTTAATACAAGAGTGTATTCATCAACACATAATTTTTAAAGTAAACTTCATATTGCATGCTGATTTTGTTCAACAAACTAAAGATATTCATGATACGTTTGATGTTCAAACGCTTAACTATATTATTTGTCAAGGAGATGACTTAAATATTATTTTTTTCATCTTTAAATGATACAATTACTACTAAAATTAGTGCATTTGAAAAAAAAAGATAGTGGATGGAGTCTAAAAAACATAAAATCTATAGACATGAATGTTAATAAATTTAACCCCCTACGCGGTACTTCATACATAGATCTTCCTCGTGACATAAAATTAAAAAAGGCTGTTATAAATGTAAAAAGCAGGGATTATTTTTGTTTTAAATGGGCGTTACTCCCGGCGTTATATCCCGTAAACAAAGACGCGGATCGTGTATCATCGTACGTTAAACATGCAAATAAACTTAAATTTAATGGTATTTCCTTTCCAGTTAAAATTTCTGACATAGCAAAAGTAGAGAAATTAAATGATATTAGTATTAATGTTTTTGGGTTAGAATATAATAAAGAAAAACGATGTAATTCTATAGTAGGTCCATTATTTTTAACAAAGTGTCGTAAAGATAGACATATCAATTTATTATTTTTTTCCAAGGATACAAAAAATCATTATTGTTACATAAAAAATTTATCGCGGTTAGTTAGTAAACAAATTTCAAAAGACGGTCACATCATGTACATTTGCGAAGCATGTCTACTTCACTTTCCATCTAAGGAAAGTTTAAATAACCATGAACAATACGATTGTGCCCACATTTGTACAGAATTACCAAACAGTGAAACTTTTAAAAAAAAGAATTGGTTTGGTCAACCTATTTCAAATGATAAAATTAAATTTGATAGTTATGAAAAAAAGTTGAAGATACCATTCGTAGTTTATGCTGATTTTGAAGCATTTTTAAAACCAATAGAATCATGTTCTAACGATCCTTCCAAACCTTTCACACACAATATTCAGAAACATGAAGTACATAGTTTTGGTTATTATATAAAATGTTCATATGATGATAAATTATCAAAATATGTAACGTATTGCGGACCCAACTGTGCACAAGTGTTTATGGAAAGTTTATCTAACAATCTCAAAGAAATAAATAGACTTCAAAAATATCCTCCACTTCCGCTAACAAATGAAGACAAAAACCAAATTTCAAATGCAACCATTTGTCATATTTGTGAAACAGAGTTAGCAGAACATTTTTATGATTTTGATTGGTACACCGGTAGTTTTATAGGTGTTGCTCACGAATCATGTAGCTCGAAGTTCAGGAAACCTCGTTATATACCAATATTTTTACACAACCTTAGTCACTATGATGCTCATTTTATTGTTCACGCGTTAAACTTTTGTGATGGTGAAGTCGAAGTTATCCCTCAAAATAAAGAAAAATATATATCCTTTTCCAAAAAATTAAAAATGAATAACCACGAAATTATATTAAGATTCATAGATTCATTTAAGTTTTTATCATGTAAATTAGAAGAATTGGCCAAAAATCTCAGTAATGATCAATTTCAAGAATTACGTAGAAATTATCCTAATGATGAAGATTTCTTTCGTTTAAAACGGAAAGGCGTTTATCCATATGAACTTATGACTAATTATGATAGTTTAAGCCTAACATCGCTCCCCCGAACAAAAATTTTTTTATAGCTCGCTCACAGATTCCCATATTTCAAATGATGATTACAATCATGCTAAAGATGTTTGGGAACACTTTGGGTGTTGTAATATGCTAGATTATTCAAACCTGTATTTAAAAACAGACGTTTTACTTTTAACCGATGTATTTGAAAACTTTAGAAAGTTATGTATTAATACTTATGATTTAGACCCTGCCCATTATTACACAGCACCCGGTTTAAGTTGGGATGCAATGTTAAAATATACAAAAATAGAATTAGAACTTTTAACAGATTATGAGAAAATTGCATTTATTAGATCAGGTATCAGGGGTGGTGTATCTCAATGTAGTAATCGTTATGCTAGAGCTAATAACAAATATATGGGGGATTATGATGCAGGGAAACCAAATTCATATATCACATATTTTGATGCCAACAATTTATATGGTTGGGCTATGTCTCAATGTCTTCCTACTGGTGGATTCGAATGGGTAAATCCGAATACAGAATTTAATGTGTCTGAGACATCGAACTTCGGTTTTATTTTAGAAGTTGATTTGGAATATCCAGATGAACTTCATGATTTACATTCGGACTTTCCTTTATGCCCCGAAAACATTTGTGCAGGCAATATTAATGAAAATAAACTAGTCCCAAATTTAAATAATAAAGATAAATATGTAATTCATTACAGAAATTTAAAGCAGTACATAGAAATGTGGGTTAAATTAACTAAAATTCATAGAGTTTTAAAATTTAAACAGTCTCGCTGGTTGAAGATGTACATAGATCTAAACACAAAATTAAGAACGTTAGCAAAATCAGATTTCGAAAAAGAATTTATAAATTAATGAATAATTCAGTCTTCGGAAAGACTATGGAGAATATTGAAAAAAGGGTATACAAGGGGATAAAAAGGGTATAGGGACATAAAATTAGTTACACACTGGGAGAACCAGGGCAAAGCTTTAGGTGCTCAAGATCTAATCGCTAAACCACAATTTCATAGTCTTTCAGTATTTTCGGAAAACCTAGTTGCGGTTCAGTTGCGAAAAACAAAGTTAATATATAACAAACCAATTTATTTAGGGTTTTGCATTTTAGATATTTCAAAAACATTAATGTATGATTTTCATTATAACTATATGGTTAAAAAGTTTAGTAAAATTAAATTATTGTATACAGATACGGATAGTTTAATATATCATATATTTACAGATGACTTTTACTCTGATATAAAACCTGACCTTTCATCATACTTTGATACCTCAGCTTATGATGCAAATAATATTTTTGAATATCCAAAATTAAATAAAAAGAAATTAGGTTTTTTTTAAAGATGAAAATAATGGTAAAATCATGAAAGAATTTGTGGGTTTACGATCCAAAATGTACGCTTTTAACTTAGAGAATAAGACTATAGCCAAGGCAAAAGGGGTAAATAAATGTATCACTAAAAAAGATGACCATGGATAATTATAAGTCTTCTCTATTTAATAAAAAAGTGCAATATTATAGTATGCTTAGATTTAAATCAATTAAACACACAATTTTTACACAAAAATTAAATAAGATTGGTTTATCATATAATGACACAAAGAGGCATATTTTAGATAATAATATTGAAACATTAGCTTGGGGTCATTATAAACTGCGTTAAGTGTTGATAGTTTTTAATTTTATGTCTGCATGTAAATAAAATTTGTATTGATTGTAAAATAATGATAATAGTATAATATGACGTAGAGTTTATTACATATTTAATCGTTGATTTATTGTAAATAATTTAAGTTAATTGTTGTTTATATTTGCGTGTGTATGTGTGCATTTATTTGAGGTTGAGTTGATTGTAAAATTATGATGTACTAATTGTGTTAGAAATAGTATACAGATCATTCTGTTTTATATAATGTTTGCAATATATATTAATTGTTAACATCAACACTTTCATTTTTTATTTCACCCCTTAGAACTTTAGACGTGTGTAATGTTTCACTTTATCCATCCGTTTACTGCTATTGTGGCGGGGCCAAGTGGATGTGGGAAGTCAAATTTTGTAACAAATTTTATAAAATCAGTTACAGAAATATGTAATTGTGATTTTAATCAGATCACATGGTGCTTTGATGAAATGCAACCTTTATATAATTTACCAAATGTTAACTACCATCAAGGAATTCCAAATGTTAATATGTTTGACGGTGAAAACCCACATCTTGTTATTATTGATGATCTAATGAGAGAGTCCGATGGAAGAATTGTGGATATATTTACAAAAGGTAGTCATCACTGGAATCTTAGTGTATTTTATTTAACACAAAATTTATTTCATCAGGGTAAAGGGCAAAGAGACATATCCTTAAACTCAAGTTATATAATATATTTTAAAAACCCTCGAGATAAAACTCAAATAAGATATTTAGCACGACAAGTGTCACCAGATAACCCAAAATTTATTGAAGATGCCTACAGGGATGCAACTCTAGAGGCGCATGGATATTTAATGGTAGATTTAAAACAGAATACCAATGATTTTTGTCGTATCAAGACAAATGTCTTCTCATTTAATGGTTTCTGCACAGTCTACGTCCCCACAAAAGAATTTAAATACACCAAGAATCAAACATTTCAAATCATTGCTAAATGATGCATCGTCAACTCACAACGCATAAACATTTGCTAAACGCTTTGCATACGCTTAAACCAAAATATCAAAGGGCATTACTTAAAACGTGTGATGAAGAAGAAATTAACTGTATTTGTGAGTGTATTCATAACGTTTTACAAGGAAAAGTACCTCTTAAAGATCAAGATAAACAAAAATTGAATAAACACAAAAATATACTCCGTCAACTAGTGCGTAAGTGTAAACATAAACTAAGAAAAAATATAATTATACAAAAAGGAGGGGCTTTCTTACCAATAATATTAGGTGCAATATTGAGTGGATTAGTGAGTGGACTAGCCAGTTAACATGGAAAATGCAAAGAAAATGATACTTATCGAACCTGGATTGATTGAAAAATTAAAACAAGAAAATAATGTTAATACGAGTAGTAGTTTATCTCGATTAGATATTGAAATGCAAAATATTGTGAATAGTAAGATGGAAGACCGAAAGAAATGGATGTTATATTTACAAACACTGCAAAGATACCTTCATTTTACTGAAGAGGATCGTCAACCACTCAGATTACCAATTTATTCTGATACATCTAATGAAGATTCAAACGAGTCTAAAATTGGTTTTAAAAATGAATCTTTGTTGGAGGAGAATCGATCCATCAAAAGTAAAGAAAATGTTGAAAATCCACTTTACACACCAGCTCAAATACTCAGTTTAATACCAAAAACTTATAATAAAAAAAGGACAGTTATTATTAAACTTAGTTGAAACAAGTAAAGGTAAAATACATTGGGATAATGAAGGTACAGTCATAATTGATAATAAAAAAATTCCTGGAAGTAATATTGTTGATTTAATAAATGATTCACTAAGACCCTTAAAAAGAAGTGATCCAGTAGGGTGGGATAGATTTGCTGAAGCATTAAAAGATATTAAAGTACCACTTACTTATATTGGAAATCCAAAGAGATGTGAGTTTATTAACCAACTTCAAGCAAAAGATCTGAACAAACCCTCTGAGATTGAATTTCAAGAGTTTTCTACACCGAGCAGTAGAGATAAAAAGTCTACAACTAAAATACGTAAAAGGCTTGAGTGGGAAAAATGGACCCCGTACTAGAAGAAATTAACATGATTTATTATGATCCATCTAATCCCGCTGGTTTTGGTAGTATTGATAAATTATCAAAAGCCATGAAGGGTAAAATGAATAAAAAGCAAGTAAAGGAATGGTTAAAATCACAAGAAACATACACATTACATAAACCCATTCGAAAAAAATTCCCGCGTAATAGGTACATTCTATCAAATATTAATGAACTGTGGCAAGCTGATTTAAGTGATATGCGAACTTATTCTCAATATAATGATGGTTTCAAGTATATACTTTGTGTTATTGATGTATTTAGTAAATATGCTTTTGCAAGACCAATGAAAAAGAAAAACGCAGAAACAACTAAAGAATGTTTTGAAAGTATATTTACTGAAAGTAATTTAACACCTACTCACATACAATCTGATAAAGGTACAGAATTTGTTTCAAAAGATGTATAAAAATACTTTAAATCCAAAAAGATTAATTACTATACCACTAACAATCCTGACATTAAGGCCAGTATTGTTGAACGATTTCAAAGAACACTAAAAATGAAAATGTGGCGTTATTTCACTCATAATAATACTTATAGATATATAGATGTTTTACAAGATTTAATATACTCTTACAATCACAGCTTTCACTCTAGTATTAAGATGTGCCCATGTGATGTAAATTCCAACAATATTATGACAGTTTGGACTAATCTTTATGAAAGACGGTCAAACAAACTTTCTTTAGAAAATCCTAAACCAAATTTCAATGTGGGTGATTATGTTCGAATAACTAAATATAAACATGCTTTCCAAAAAGGATATGAATCAAATTGGAGTGATGAAATATTTATTATATCTTCAATAATTGATAGATCTCCATGGGTTGTTTATACAATAACAGATTTACAAAATGAACCAATAGTTGGTACTTTTTATGAAAGAGAATTACAGAAAATCACTTACAACCCCACCTCACAATATAAAATAGATAAAATAATTGACACTCGTTACTCAGGTAACAGAAAAGAAGTATTAGTGAAGTGGAAAGGTTATCCAGATAAATTTAACAGTTGGATTTTAGCTTCTAGTTTAAAAGAAATATGAATAAAGAAAGTTTTTATTTAACTTTGCTCCACAGAAGCAGAGAAGACCACAAATTTTTCAACGAAATTACCGAAAGCTATTAAATTAGAAGGTGAATGGTCGGTTGGAGTTGTCGAGTTTCAATATCCATGTACCATGTTTACTGTTCAAGATCATGAAAATGTTATATACATTACAAAATCTATGTTAATGCCTAATGAAGATAAACCATCCACAGTGTACAACAAAAAACATATTCCAGCTACCAACTATGATAACGTTGAGCATATTTTAAGAGTGTTAAATGGTATCGGAGAGAACTTGAAATTTCGCTATGATGAAATAACAAAATTTGTGTCTATTTCTGTTTTGGATAAAAATATAACTTCCGTAACATTATCACCCAAATTAAGTTTACAACTAGGTTATGAACCAAATAAAAATCTCCTAGAGAGAAGTTTTGGAAAGTGTCCTGCTAATTTACACTTAGAGTTACCATCTCAACTCTTTATATATTGCGACATTATCGATCCTCAGATTGTGGGTGATGTTATGACTCCTTTACTAAGAGTCATTTCATTAGATCCTACAAAATACATTTATGGTGCAAATAAAATGCACGTTTTCTCTCAACCTCACTACTTACCTGTTATGCGAAGAGAGTTCGATACGCTGGAAATAGTTATAAGATCGAGCACAGGACAAAAAATACCATTCCAGTTTGGAACCGTGTGTATTAAACTACATTTCCGAAAATTATAATAATGAATTCTCTTCGTGATCATCATAAATGTCCATATGAAAATTATTATACACATCAAGCTGGGTCAGGAGTTGGAGTAATTTATAAGGGTGCACCATACCAACACGGTCATGGTATTGGGAGCTTCTTAGGGGGGTTATTTAGATCAGTTTTACCTTTACTTTCAAGTGGTGCTCGAGTGATTGGTTGGATTGGCATTAAGCGCTGGAGTAGGAATTTTATCGGATATGGTTCAAGCGCGTCCTATGGAAGCCTCAATAAAAGATCGTCTAAAGCAAGTTAGTACGAATTTAAAACGAAAGGCTGATGAGAAAATTGATCAATTTAACATGACAGGATCTGGGTATAAAACTAAAAGAAAACGATTGACCTCGTTCATTCCACCATTAACTGCTAAAGTGAAAGCTGCGAAAAAACTTGGTCTAAAGCCAAAAAATAACAAAGATATATTTTCAAATTAAATATGTCTTTCCTTCATAATCATTCTTGCGAGTGTGTTCAGTCAGAATTGGATTTGTTTGCACTACCGTCTACACAAACTAGCATTGAAAATGGATTGTGGATTCATTATAAACCAATTTCATCTCTTGGTGATGATGGACCTATCGAGTTTCAAGTTCCTGGGACAGGCGATGACTACATAGATTTGTCTCATACATTACTCCACATAAAGGCAAAAGTATTAAATCAAGATTCAACTTACTCGATATCTACTACAATAGTAGCACCTGTAAATAATTGGCTGCATTCACTTTTTAGTCAACTTGATGTTTATTTAAACCAAAAACTTGTATCACCACCTAATAATACCTATGCATATCGAGCATACATGGAAACCCTTTTAAACTATGCTCCTGCTGCTAAACAATCTCATCTTACTTGTAGTCTTTGGTATGATGATACAGCAGGAAAAATGGATTCTACGGATGGTAAAAACATAGGATTTGTTAAAAGACAGGAATTGATTAGTGAAAGTAAGGAAATAGAAATGATTGGTCATCTTCACGGTGACATTTTCAACCAAGATAAATTTTTAATTAATGGTGTTGAAATGAGTGTTAAATTGGTTCGATCGAGAGAGAGCTTTAATTTAATTGCTGGGTCAAACGATGTAAAGTTTAAAGTTTGCATTACGGACACAACTCTTATTGTTCGACGAGCACGAATTAATCCAAGTGTATTACTCGCACATCAAAAAGTTTTAGCTTCTACCACTGCTAAATATCCTATTACTCGAGCTGAAGTAAAAGTTTTAACAATTCCATCGGGTGTTCAAGGAAAAACTCTTGATAATATATTTTTAGGGCAGGTACCCAAAAGATGTATAATTGGATTTGTGAACAATTCTGCATTTAATGGTTCCCTTACTAAAAATCCATTTAACTTTGAAAACTATGGTATTAATTCTTTCAGCTTATATATTGATGGTCAACAAATACCTTCAAAAGCTTTGCAACCATCTTTTAATAATAGCATATTTACATCAGCATATCATACTCTATTCTCGGGAACTGGTATTCACTTTCTTAATGAAGGAAATGGAATCTCTTGTGAACAGTATGCCAAAGGTTACTGTCTATTAGCATTTGACTTAACTCCTGATTTATCAGCCAACTCATCAGCTCATTGGAATCTCATAAAGCATGGTAGTGTAAGATTAGAAGTACGATTTGAATCCTCACTAATACAAACAATTAACTGTATAGTTTATGCTGAGTTTGATAATATTATCGAGATAGATAAAAACAGAAATGTTACTGTAGACTATAGTGGTTAAGGTTATAATATGTGTTGTGTGTTAGATTTTATGAGTTATGTCTAATGCATTTTGTGTGTATGTAACTATGTGAAACATTATAAAATTAAATAAAACAAATTGTATGCAATATATTATTTTTTATTTCTTTATAAATATTCTATTTAATCTAATACAAAACTCTGTTCGAGTTTAAATTTTACATAAGCACACTGACTAAGCCACTGAACATGCTGCTGCCAAGGATCATCATCATCTTCCCAATCTTTTAAGCCACCACCACAATGGAAACACTTGGTCCTGTCTGCATGGCCAGTATAAAAGAAACCGGCTTCTGCAAGATCTTCAGGTTTCTGTCGCATAACGAGAGGCTAGTTTTCGAAACTGAGCAACCGGCTAGATTTTGAACTGAAGAATGGATATTCAGCTCTTGAGTACTGCATATTCTCGTTTTCATCTCCACTCAGTGTTGTAGTTTTGTTCTTCAATGATGTGTTCTGTACACGTATGCCACACTCATCTCTTTCTTCTGCTCTTGTCTTCCTGTAATTTAAGTAAACAGAATCACATTCACTAATGATCAGCTAATGACTGTCATTGTTAAAAAAGTATTTTTTAACTTTTTCACTTTCTGCTATTGTCTTTGTAATATTGTATACGAGGGCGTTTGTGTTGTCGTAGATGCTATCCTTATTAGTCTTTACGTAATATTTAATCCTCGTGGAAGCATGTTTCCAATGATCAGTAGTTGGAATCTTGGATAGCTTCTTCATATCGTACATTTCAATTTTGATGAGATGCGTCGCTTGGTCTCCGTCGTCAGAATTAGTAGAAATGTATGATACACCATCTCTAGCGGCTCGTGCTACGGTTGATGATAACAGCTTCCTCTTTTTTATTTTTGATTCAGCTTCAAAAAAATGATCAATCGATTGCGATTTTCTTTTTCCACCATCGCATGTGTTATTATTAATGACGATGTCATCACTCTCTTCTTGAGGGGAGAGTGGCGAGTAGTAATACTGTTTATAGGTATTTTCATCGAAGCTCAATGATTTCTGCAACAACACCGTTATCATGTTAATATCAATTTGTTAACACTTAATCGTGTTGGCAAACTTCACATGCCTTCGAAATTTTCTCAGACATGCATTCCTCACGATGTTTTCCTTCACCGCTGAGCACGTGGTAAATCAGCACTTAAAATTGTAATTAACAATTTAATTGGTGCCGGCGGGGATCGAACCCGGGTCGTGTACTATGAATTTTACATTTTGCGCTAACCATCTGAACTACCACGGCTTAACCATATACACACACATAATATTTAAATATAATTTGTTAACACTAAATCATACACACGTAAGAAAATAACAGAAAGAAAAGTAAGTTTGTCAATAGAATAAACACTTACATCCATGGCCTTTGATGCGTTGAAGTAACACAAACGTAGTATTGATAGATCCACTGCGGTCAAGCGACCATACACTAACTCCATGACTGCAGTTGCTTGGTCTTATATAGTACCAGTGAGTAATAATTCTAATCTAAGGAATTTCTGCAGTAGAATTGATAGTATCTTTATGCGTCAACAAGCTTACCTTACATTCTGTTGCTTATCTCTACATTCCTACGTCCTTCCTGTCGTGTCTTGTTCAGTGTATTGGTGACTCAAATACGTTTTGTATAACACAAAGAAAGCAATTTAATATTTAGATATCACTATAATTGATCATTCCTATATTAGTCATTGAGTAGATTGGTACTGTAATAATCTACTAATAGCAGTAATATTATGGATACACTAGATATACAACAACATCTGAAAAAGATTCACCCCACTCTAGAAAATAATGTTTATGCTGCCAATAAACTACCCATGTACACCCACGTACCAACGTATACAATATGCAATTTGGATACAGATGATAAACCAGGGTCACATTGGGTAGCTTTATATATCGATACGAATGACGTCGGTCAATATTTTGATTCATTCGGACGGGCACCTGTACGATATCATCTAGAGTTTTTTAAAAGAAATTGTAAAAGATGGAACTGGAATGTTGATAGGATTCAGAATGAGTGGACTTCAGTTTGTGGCGAATATTGCTTAATGTACTTGCTATATAAGTTTCAGGGATGTTCAATGCATAGTTTTACGAGTATATTTACAGAGAACACATTGTACAACGATATTTTAGTGGATGAGATGTTTCGCTCCTATTTTATAGATAATAAGTAATAAGATTTTGTATTTTATAAATAAAAATTTTAACAAAATTAGGTAATGTGTTTTATTGATGATTCAGATTAGTGTTGTAGATAGGAACAAAGGAGTATAATACAATAGCATAAGCCGACCCACACGCTGACGAATAATAGATAATGACGGTAGTCAATCAACAATAGATAAGTAGATAAGGACAATGGAGCGCTAATGACGGTTGAGGCTCGCAGCGGATATCAATTAGATAAGAGTTAATTGATCTGCACATCGGATTGTGAGTCGACGAACGTCGTGCGCCAGAACTGGTACAACCTTTCTACAAATGCGCCAGAACTGGTACAACCTAACTACTGATCAGGATTGTCAAGCTCATTCCATTTCGTTGTATGGTCGTTTAATTAGGTTTTAGAAATTGAAGCATTAGTTAATGCCTCTGTATTCGCTTGACGATTTATGGCAGTAAAGTATATAAGGCCTCCTATTATTCCAGAAGACTGCAATGCAAAAAGAATGTACGAAGTTTTCAAAGAATGCGAGAGTAGGGTTAAAGGAAAACCATATACCGCTGAGACTTGTGAGGAAGAGATCGTGGATTTGATGGAAGCTCTCGACAGATGTGTCGGTCATAAGGCATTTAATAAGTTTGCTTAAATATATTGTGATCTTGGATGGTAGATAAATAAATATTTCCGTATAATAGATATTAAAATTAAATTTGATTCTCACTGGTTTTCTTAATTTGCTTGTGAAATATTACGAGGAATGACTAGAAATTAAGACATAACAAGCTCAATTGTACAATGTCCATAAACAAGTTTATACTTTTATAGGGTAAGGGTGACACACGCGCACATAGTTCACCTGATGGTAAGTGGATGCTGTGGCCCATAGACATCTACAATGCATTAATCCACGATTAAGAATCAAAACGCAGATACGTTGTCACCCCTGAGGATTAAGATGGAATGCATCGTTTCCAGTAAAAAGGGTCTCCGGTTCTTTACACTTACCATACCAAACAGAGGAGTACGAAGCTGCCATTTACGCTTGTTTCTATGAGTGCGTGTACCTTCCCCAGTTGAGCTGACTCATACCTGGTACAACCATATTATAGCTGCAACTTGGCTTTACCACTTGTAATCATAATGAATAAAAATCCTTCACTCTCATCTTCCGAACTTCGAGGCTTCGGGTAAAATTAAGTATTTGACACTTTAGGCAATTGAAATACTTTTTAGGAGCAGTCAAAAGAAACACGCCTACGGAAATATTTTTACGTGGTAAAACCATGCTGAAGCTATGTTATTGTTGTGGCACGAATGGGTCGGCTCTACGGAAGGACTGCCCCCTCAGATAATACCAACGTGAAATAGCAGCATAACGCTGCTGTGTTTCCTATAGTGAGTGTAGAGAACCGGAGACACGTTTTACTGGAAACGAGGCATTCCGTCTTAGTCTTAAGGAGTAACAATGCATATGAATCTTGTTTCTTACCTTGTCTTGAATCTTGTCACCCGTGAGGACGAAGATGGAATACCTCGTTTCCAGTAAAAAGGTTCTCCGGTTCTCTACACTCACCATAGGAAACACAGCAGTATTAAGCTACTATTTTACGCTGGTATTCTGTGAGAGCGTGGTCCTTTCCCTGTCGTGCCGACCCATTCGTGCTACAACTATATTACTAATATAAATGCAGCATGGCTCTACTACGTATAAATTCCAAATAATAAAAAAGCCAAATACCAAATAAAACATTTCTTTAGCGTGTTTCTTTAGTTTTAACTACGATTTATTAAGAAACGGCACACATTCCACTTGATGGTAAGTGATTGCTGTGGCCCATAGTCATCTACGTCCACACTCTGTTAAGAATCAAAATGCAGATGCGACGTCACCCCTGAGGTCTAAGATCGAATGCCTCATTTCTAGTAAAAAAGGTTCTCCGGTTCAAGCAAGCTGCTATTTTACGCTGGTATTCTGTGAGCAAAATCTATGAATCCGGATGGCGTTTTGCGTGTTATTGGTATTATCAGTAGATGCTGTCAACAGGTTAAAGTCCCAATCTTCCTACAATTTTTCGGTAAAGGAAAAATTCTATGCCTAAGTGTGGAAAAATAGGGGATGAAGATTTTAACGTATAACGTAAGTATCAGTATATTCAAATTTAAACGACATTCTAGTTTTTACTTTGAACTTGTTAGTTTTCATAAATATTTAAAAGGGTAAAATAAATGAACCTTATAAAATTATTATACTGTTAAAATTCCGAAGTGAATTCGGAGTAAACCTAATCGCGCCACCTATCGAACAAGACTGCACAACATCTTCCAGGCCAGCCAGTACATCAATACATTAACAGATATATCTTTTTCTATAAACTTGTTCTTTTTCATAAAATCAAAAACACTGCGACAGATTACATAATTGTGTTGCTTTGTACAAATATTTTTTTTTGTCCTTCGTGGTAATATTCTGGTATTTAAACTTGCGTATCTGGAGGCACATATACTTAAAACATAAAAGACTTTTGACATTGATATGGTCACTATAAAATCTTGTTAGGTTAGCTAATTACGTAATAACTTGACCCTTAAGTAGGGACTGAATAAATTAACCGACTTGGTATTAGGTACATGGATCTCACAACTTTTTACGGTAGAAGAACTACTGAGTTGCGAGACTTGATTTATTTACAGGTTATGTTTTTGATGGCATATTTATTTGCATATCAATAAAATATAGTAATACAATTACTATTTACCTAACTAAATATTCTTTTCATGTTATATCGCCATTATCAACCAGTAACAATTCGTAATAATATCTGTGGGTACTTATAGGTACTCTTCAATAATCTTGATAATTGGTATTAAAAATTATGAACTTTCAAGAAATTATGCGAAATATATAAATATACCCGGTTTCGATCCCCGCCGGCACCAATTAAATTGTTAATTGCAATTTTAAGTGCTGATTTATCTCGGCGGTGAAGGAAGACATCGTGAGGAAACCCGCATGTTTGAGAAATAAGAAAAAAAATATCTTTCGATGGCTTGTGAAGTTCTGCAACACGCATTGAGGCAGCGCGGCGGACATTTCTTTGCCCTAAAACCTTCTCAGAAATGAGAGGAGGTCTGAACCCAGCAGTGGGACGTATATAGGCTGTGACTTTAACCATGGAAAATATACACTACGCTAACTTTAACTAACTTCATATAAATATACCATTACGTCATTCGATTACAGAGAGAGTCCACCTGATTTTGTAACAACTGCAACGCATAAACGGCTACATAATTAAAGATTTTTTCGGATTTAAGTTATAAATTGCTCAAGCTCTCGTAAAAACTGTAAGTGATTTATTTCTTTCATTTAAAATATGCATGTGTTGCCGGTGGAAGCATGTGACCTACATAAGTAATGGAGAAATTCCTTACGGTCGTCGCAGGGTGCTCCCGGAGCGATCGTAAAACTCGCCACAATTCGTGACATCTTGGACTTTATTGATCTTGCGGAATTGAATTCAATTGTTTTAATGAATATATGGTGTGTTGTATGATGGCGTTAACTGTTGACCGGTTGATTTTGAATAGTCTTGTGGCTCTCTCTCTCTCTCTTGTCTTTTTAGACGACTAAGTGGTAAGACAGGTTTTTTTTTTATAGAAGAGGGGGCAAATGCGGTTCACCTGATGTTAAGTGACTACCGCCGCCCATGATCAACCGCAACACTAGGGGAATTACAGGTGCGTTGCCAGCCCTTTAGAAAGGAGTGAGCTCTTCTTGAAGGTGACTGGTGAAGGTGACTTATTTTCTGCCTAGGAGTTCGTCTGTGTATGTATCGTAATCTTAGCTATATCTGTCGCCAAGTAGCAGTGCGTTCACTTCTTCGTAAAGAGCTGGTATTATACATGCAGTGAGGCATTTTAGCTCAATCTTCAGAGGATAAAAACAGATCTGTAGCTTTCCTCAAAAATATATAAGCACGTGACATGGCGTGGTATCACGGTGTGTATAGCGGCTGTGTAAGATTATCTACTACCACATATCGTCTCGTGGGTGTCGTATGAGGCGACAGAGGAAAACAAATGAGGAGATGGGCGGCAGCGTCTTCTTAATAACAACTAAAAATAACAAAACTTCGACTGCCAACCCGCTTGCCAAGCGTGGCAACTGTGGCAAATATCCCCACTATGAAGCAATATATGGGGAAGGCCAATGTACAGCAGTGGACTATAATAGGCTGTAACAGCAACGTTACATGGCGCAGACTCAGAAAGGAAAGGCTGGCTTTACACTAAGCATGTGATGAAGTAGCAAGGAATGTAAATGCACCCCACCTACATAATGTTTCATTTCATCTCTTATGTGAAGTGAAGCGAGTTGTTTATAAAATTGAGTTATAATGTACTTACGTAGTACATTATAACTCAATGGTTTATACAGGGTTATTTTGGAATAACCGGCCGAGAAAGTTCAGAATAAGTAATATAGCCAAACGGTGAAGAAAAATTAAAAAAAAATCTCAAAAATTCTGTCCTCTTTATCTTTTAAATTCAAAATGCCTTTTAATGCATTATTTTAACTGATTTTACTGCGCACACAAACAAGTAAGGGTCAATCGGCAGGCAAAAACGTTGTCGCTCATAAATCACATTCAATTTGGGATAACTTCAAATAAAAGTAGAGATATAGACTAATATTTTCAAAACTGCAATAACGGTATACCAATATTTATATTATATTTGAACTTAAGTTTAACTCACTGTTGTGTAAATTTAACTCAACTGTGTGTAGTGATGTCAGTGAGGGATGCAGTTTTACATTGAGTAATGCAGAACTGTACACACTAGTTATTAGGGATGGGCCGAATATGAATTTCACCAAATACGAATATTCGGCCGAATATTCGGTAAAATTTTTACCGAACCGAATATTCGGCCGAACATTATTCGGCAGGATAGCCTCGGTTTATGTCGAAACTTATTACCGTAAGGCACACGGGATTAGCGCCGGACCCTGCCTCTCGCTTCCCACGACACCTGACATGTTATTGCATTATATAGTACTGACTACTGAGCAAGTTGCCGGCACGTGCTTATGATTTGACTATTCTTGTGATAAAAAAGTATTTCGTTGTTTTATTCTTAATTAAAGTTAAAGTTATAGCCTATATACGTCCCACTCCTGGTCACAGGCCTCCGCTCAGAGAGGGTTATAGGGCAAGGAATTGTCCACCGCACTGCCCCAATATGCTTGTTGGCGAACTTTACATGTCTTCGAAATAATTTTTTTCTTATTTCTCAGACATGCGGGTTTCCTCACGATGTTTTCAAAATTTTTGTAAATCAGCACTTAAAATTGCAATTAATAATTTCATTGGTGCCAGCGGGGATCGAACTCAGTTTGGTCGTGCACTGTGAAATTTACAGCGAGCGCTAAGCATCTGAGCTACCATGGCTCTTTATTCTTAGTGAATAAGGTAAAGAGCTGTAAGAATTTTATTCTTAGTGAAAATTGATAAGTATAAGATAAAAATGAGCGGCAGGAGATTTACTATTTGGACTTATTTTAGAGAAACTGACGACCAAAGTAAAGTTAAATGTAATAATGTAATTTAATGTTTCTTTGTTTGATTCCGAAAACATTTTATCAAGTTTCTATTTGCCATAATCGGAAATAAATCCACAGTGCCTTAAAAACATAAATGTATAGATTTATGCATTTGAGGCACTCTTAAAGTAAGTAGATTTAGATTTAACCCATAAATAAAATATACTTTCAACAGTAAAGTACATCGCATTACTTAATTCGTACATTTCAATACATTGGACACTATGAAAATGTTCGGTTCGAATGTTCGGCCGAATACGAATATTCGGTAAACCTGCCGAATATGCCGAATACTGAATATAAAACGAATATTCGGCCTATCTCTACTAGTTATTAGCTTTGGTTGAAATACACAGTTTAACATCTTAATAGCACTCTTCCGCAACACTTATCATAGGCATGGCATGACACGGCGTGTCAGATTTTTTGTGGAAAAGAGATTTTTACGTTATTTTAATGATCTTAGCACTGACATTCGTTTATTTCAACATGAATAGGCCGAAACGTCTCACGTGATACCGCGACATCACAGACCACCCAGTACCCAGTAGTACCCAGTAGGCTGAGTGGTCTGTGCGCGACATGCTGCTGCATGTCACGGCGTTCCAATGGATGCCGCGGTTCGCCGCTGCATCTCCTAAAACGCATAGGTTACTTTATGTTGTTAATGGAATGTGATTGCTAAATAATTGAAACAAGGTTGAATCTGGCCCGTCTCAGCGACGCGCGCCAGCGCCAGTACACGAGCGCGTCTTGACTTGTATGGCTGCCGCGGGATACCACAGGATCCTTCGGCATACCACGGGATGCTTTAGGCTCTATCGGCATGCCGAAGTATGCCTTACCTCGTCGTGCCGTGCCGTGCCGTTTGTGAACGCAGGCCCTTAGTTTATCACAAACTTCACAATATTTTTTTATAGAATAAGGGTGACAAACGAGCACACAGTCCACCTGATGGTAAGTGGATGCTGTGGCCCATAGACATCTACATTTATCCTCGATTAAAAATTGAGACGCAGATTCTTTGTCACCCCTGAGGACTAAAATGGAATGCCTCGTTTACAGTAATAAAGAGTCTCCGGAACTCTACACTCACCATACGAAACACAGCAGTATTATGCTGCTATTTTACGCTCGTATTCTGTGAGAGCGTGGGCCTTCCCCGGTCGAGCCAACGTAATCGTGCTACAACCTATAATATAGCTGCAGCGTGGCTCTACCACGTATAAAATACAATTTCAAAATATGTCTCTATCTAGTTGAGATTAAAATTATTTTGTGTGACATTACATTGTAGAGTGCTAAATAGACTCTATCATAACATTATGTTACATATAATTTCGACATAGTGAAGTTTAAGTTTAAACTCGAGAATGTCTCAGAATACACGCCGCTATTCTATATTATATTATACTTCTAGTCTAAGGTCTTAGCAATGAGTTACAGCACTAAGAACCGCAGGTTCGAATCCCGTACGGAACAAGTACGAGTACGAGTAATAAAAGCCTACAAATAATTGTTCCGAGCCTGGATGTTTGTCCCTGTGCAATTTACGTAAATAAACTGCCCCCATGATACAGAAGAACATCCTAGTAACGTTTTTTCTAAGAATAGAGTAAAGAAGCGTATATTATAAAGAAGGCAGCATTAGTGGCAATTTATTTAGTGCTTCTGTCTGAAGTTGAATTACTACAAAAGGAGACTGCTATGGCAAATATTCTTTGGAATCCGTTCAATTGCCGCTGAAATTGCGCGCACCTTGCGTCTTCCCACTAAATGAATTAACGACAAGCAAAAGCATGCGGAATGCGGTGAGGCCCGCCCAGAACCATACTGGTATTGAAAAGGGGGAGGAGTTATCTTCCTCCAAAGGAAGTCGCTAAGGGAGGCTGGCTTAGTGAGATCGCGGTTGTGCTCTAGAACTTTTCCGGAAAAGCCTAGTTGGGGATTAACCGGTATAAATCCAAACTATACCGTCAGTGCTCCCGCGAGACTGGTATACCAAGGCATTTCTTATGAAAAAGGAGTGTCACAGCATTCAATAACTAGCAAGGGTACTATGTTCTCGTGTATCACGCTTTTTTGTAAGAAAAATGATTAACTTACTCATGTTGCATTGAAGTTCAGCGTATAAATTACGCTCGGAATCTTGAGGTTAAAAACGACGTCCTTAAATTAAAAATAAACATAACGGTCTACTTAGATAGCAGTTGAAAAGATTGTGACTCAATGTCATTTCGTGTCACCAGTGTATATACCATGCGACGAACAAGCAAAAGCGTAAAGTGTGCTTTTGTAATATTGGCCGGTACGACAGTAATGAAAGATGCGTCTTATCGAGGTCTTACCGATGTCGATATCGTGTACAATGAATCTTTTTATTTGTCAACATTTTTTCATTATTACCTATGAGCGCGCAAAAACACAAAAGCACTCACGGCCGTATCCGACCGACGATATAACTTTATTAATACTCGTAGATCGTAAGTATGAAGATGCTGCAGTGATTTAGGGATTCGAAAACGGAAATTAACTTCACATCATAAGTCATCTTTAAGGTGTGCTACCAGTGCCAAAGTTTTTTTTAAATATTTTCATGAAAAGAAGCAGATTCTCAATTCTATATAACATGTTACATGATATCTTCGTCACTTGAGAACCGACTTTAGCAATTTTAATTACATAGCTTAGATACATCAGATTCAGAAGCCAATATAAATTTGAAAAGGAAACTCCACCCCTAATGTGGGGATTTTAAAATAACTTGATATTCCTTACAGCTGGATCTACTGAAATGAGTCATAAAATTTCACTTTTAATAAAAAGTAGATAAAAGTCGACTTCAAGAAAAATTTAATAATTTCACAAACTGAAGCCTATATACTTTTTAGGATTCCCAAATGAATTATCATTAATTTTCTTATTATAAATAAATTATTTATCATAAGATTTATTTTTATTATAATAAGATTAATTATATTATTTTTTTATATTCGAATTATATATTCATCTATTATATTTAATTATTTAAAAATAAAATACATATAGGAATGCAACATGTGAGAGCGTGGTCCTTCCCCGGTCGAGCCGGCCCATTCGTGCTACAACTATACTACTAATATAGCTGCATCATGGCGTAAGATTTCGCCATTGCTCGTCGACGCACGCCTAGCTGACTGAGTGCAGGCGAGCGTCAACGTGTATACGGTTCGTTTGGCGTGCCTTGCCACCACTCATGATCGCTCGTCACGCGACTCGTCGACAGTGTCGGGTTTTCTGCACAAATCAAAGGCGCTCGCCTGCACTCGGCAATTCGTGTCCACATGTTAGTTGGCCATGTCAGTATGTTCACTCGTTGAAACTTGGCCAACATGTAGTGTGTAGACTGTATCACTCGCCTTGTATTAATTTGTCTACGCTCGCGTTGTCTGAGGCTTGGCCACCATGTATGGCCGGCTTAAGAAATTCACGGGCCAAATGAACTGGTTGATTTTTTATGCTGCTACCATACGGAAAATGTAAGGACCACTGATTGCGTAACCATTACTATAGGAATCATATTAATTGTACACAAGACAGTTACATCTAGCATCTATTAACAATTTTATTTTCTTACTTCCTATCTTAAGCAAGATACTTTCTTTTGTATCTTAGAAATATGCAGGTAGTGGATGCAAGTGGCTCAGAACTGTACTTTGTGATAGTGTATGGGGGATAACTATGTTCAGCCGTTGACTTCATGAGCTGTGGTGACTGATTAGTGAGTGACTATCTATAGTTCATACATCTGAAACGATTATAGAAAAATCCACGTAAATCTAAATTAATGGATTTCACATTAAACCTCGAAATAATATAATTTCGATTTTTACGACGAGACGGGCGTGTTTCTAACGATATTTGCCGTCATAACCATACATGTGGAAAATCAACAAGTTAAATTTTTATTGATGCCGACGGGAATCGAATTAGGTTTGCTCGAGTAATATAAAATTGATTAGTACATAAAATACAAATTTTACAAATAACATATTGCAACAATTTTAACGGGAAAGAACGCATAACACAATCACAGGGAGGGTTGCCATCCCTACTGTCCAACCTGGTATCCTACTACATTTGAGGTCTAAATTAGACTTGCAACGAATAGTATATTCAGCCACACGCTGAATACCGAATATTCTGCGGGTTTCCTGGCCGAATAGCCGAATATTCGGCAAAAGTATATGGCCGGGACAGAAGTACAAATTTTTATTCAGAGTGTCTATTGTAGAAAGCTAAATTGTAAATACGAGAAGAAAATTAGTAAACTACTGCCTGAAAATTAATCTTTGGCACCATAATCTTCCTCTTTAATTACGACAATTCAAATGCATAGATATTTATCTGATAGATCTTTTGTTATTTTTTATAATACAGAAGTTGATTATGTACCTGTGACTAATTTAATAATTATAATAAAAATACGTCGTCATAAAATAAATCAATATTTTTATTTTACCAATTACCTGACGACAACAAAACATCTTACTTAAGTATTCAGTATTCGGCCGAATAGTAGGTATCCAGATATTCGGTATTCGGCCGAATACGAAAAAGTAGCCGAATAGGCGAAATACCGAATAATAGCCAAATATTTGTTGCATAAATATTCATATCATATCATATTTCTAGAAAAATTATAGTATAGTTGGCGAATGACTATATTTTATTATGGCTTGAGGCTGATAATAAAGGGTCAGACAAGACAGCAAAAATATTCCTTTTTAAATATAAAAAATCAATTTTAAATATCATTAACATCATCTTTGCCACAGCTACTTACAATTCTACTTCTAAACATTGGCCTTCCAAGCCAAATAACGCTATAAAACACGGTTCTGAATCACATTACCACATTTTTTGAAACGTACTATAGGTTTTTGCATTTTATCGCTATCTATTATTAATAGTTTAACAGTCTCAAAAATACTATATTTAATATAAAAAAGTTGATAACCCTATTTAAATGTCGCTGTACAGTTTAACAAGGCTAGTTAACTATAACAAGTTAATATTTTACCTTTAAACCTTGAGTTGGACGGGTCAAGTTCACCGGCTTGCTTGCTGTGGGTCGTGATAATAAAGCGCCTTTAATTTAGAGATCCGTGCATCCATGTACATTACAACCTACAAAAGTCTACAGGCAGTCTGCAGGCGTGCAATCACAGTTTTTATAATTTTAGATTCGTTATCAGCAAGATGCTGCAGCTTAGTTCCTGTCTCAGCTTCCCTCCCTCGTCTTTTACTAAATCCACAGGACGATATTAGTTAGTTGATGATGTACGCAAGTTCGACTGAGCAATTTTAACTGACAGTACGCTCGAAAAAATGTGTTGCCGTTAGTTAAAAATTTCAATTTAAGATTTCACACTCACGATCAGTTTTTGGACGTATATCAGTTCAACTGATCATTTTAACTGACCGTGTGTTTTTTTTTTAAATTACTCCTGTGTCGTGGAGAGGTTTTAAAATATCAACTGTGGTTGCTTACCCGCTTTCTAAGCATAGCAACTAGGATAAATATGAGGCAATGTATGGACGAGGCCTTTAGATAGGTTTTTTTTAATAGGATGATGCTGACGAGCCAGCACACAGTCCGCCTGATGGTGAGTGGTTGCTGTGGCCCATAGACATCTACATTTATCCTCGTATTATCATCTACATCTATCCTCGTATATCCATCGATTATCAATAAGTATTCTAATAATCTACTTATATATATATATATATATATATATATATATATATATATATATTTATACATGTTTATCTATTAAAATTATTTAATTAATTGATTTTATATAAGTATATATAAAATCAATTAATGTCCGTTACTCTCGATAAAACTTAAAAGCGGCTCGACCGATTGTGATGACTGAATTTTTTTGTATGTGTTTGAATGGTATGAATTCCCCGAGCCTATTTTTTAGATACCGTAAGCTTGTTCTGAGTAGGTCGGAACAATAATTATTAACTAAAAGTTGAAGACAGCCTTCGCTAACTATGACATCGGGATATGAAATACCTTAGTCCACCCCACCCCCCTGTGAGATAGATACTGGAAGGTTTTTTATGTGGTAGAGCCACGCTGCAGCTATGTTATGGTTGTAGCACGAATGGGTCGGCTCAACCGGGAAAGGAAGGACCACGCTCTCACAGAATATCAGCGTAAAACAGCAGCTTAATACTGCTGTGTTTCGTATGGTGAGTAGAGATCCGGAGACCCTTTTTTACTGGAAACGAGGCATTCCATCTAAGTCCTCAGGAGTAACAATGCATCTGCATTTTGATTCTTAATCGAGGATAAATGTAGATGGGCTGGGGATTATAAATGTAAATGTCTATGGGCCACAGCATCCACTTACCATCAGGCGGACAGTGTGCTAATTTGTCACCCTTATTCTATAATAAGGTACCCGAAATATCGGGAATCACAAGTATTTATACATTATACAAAATTACAAACTTTTTCCTTTACCGCCTCTTATGACACCCGAGCCGCGGGACTATATTGGGTAGCGAATATTGAAAAGTATTAAAATTATTATAAATTCGTCATATTAATTTAATTCAACGTGTAGTATTCGTGTAAGTATAACAAATCATTACAAAAATGATTCCATTATATTCTTGGTCGCAACCGCCCAGAAGGTTATTAGGTATGAGTATGGCCAAGCGCTTTCAATAAATGGGATTTGACTGTCATTAATTTATAAATGTCAAAACATTGACATGACGGCGATAAATTGTAAGTATTTAAATACTTTATCATACCTTTTTCTGAAATGCTCACATGACTATCTGTTACTATAGTAGGTCACTATGTCAGGGTTGATACAGGGTTGATAAAGAGTAGAGCCTAGCCTATACTAGTACAAAAATGTAGAAGGAAATATGCGACAAAAATGACGAATATAGGAATTTAAACAATTAACATCAATAATTAGATTGGAGGTAAAATGGCTAATTAATAAAATATACTAGGGCAGACGAGCGGGCATTCATCTATAGGTCGATTAAAAGAGTTTTTAACGACTTAATCGATTTTTAATTTACGATTTTTAATTCGCGTGCCGCCTACGTGACTGATTGAAGTGTTAAATGCTTCGGAATGTCGATTTTTAAAATCAATTTGTTTTAATCGTTATTACGATCTATTTAATTAGTGTTATTAAAGGAGGAGGCTGCTCGCTAAATCTTTTCACCCGACTTAAAAACTAGAAGAGGTTGTTAATTTCTCGGAATACTTTGTTGTGGATGTTCAGTGATAACTGTTTACCACGATGTCCGATTTTGATGTACTTTCTTATTAGAAAGGGGTATAACTTGGTTGAGATCTGATGATAAGATCCATGAGAAAATCAAATAAATGAGGAAACTATAAAACAAATTTATGTTGCAGAAGTGAACAACAGAGTCGGAGAACGACGAGCATGTACGCATATGTGTATGGATGTAAAGAAGGCGAGAGAAATGTGTCAGATTCGTGCCAAATGAAATTCCGCTAATAAATATTCCACCGATAGTCCGAAAATTCGAATATTCCGCCTCCGCCTACCCCTCTGGGTGACAGGCATGAGTCTTTATGTATAAGTCATAGACGTAGGTCAAGATTTGAAGATGGAATCTATGAAATCTATGAAAACGCTTCGAATTTGCAAGGGCATCTGCGCGACATGTGGACGAATAATTATTTACCACGTTAACCGATTTCGATGATTATACATGTTATACTTTTTAGTTCTTTAATGTCAGTTTTTATTTATTTTGAAGTTTAATGATAAACGTATGTTTTTTTTAAATGGCGTGACAAACGAGTATACAGTAGTAGATAGTTAGTACCACTTCTGGCTCACGAGTCAGAAGTGGTACAACGTTCGTCGACTCACGATCCGAAAAAAAAAACAAAAGATTTTGGCATGCTCTGATCACGAATCTGCGGTCCGTTTTTGCGTAGGATGCACGGTTCCGGAGATGTGCAGATCAATTAACTCTTATCTAATTGATATCCGGATAGGGCCTCCACCGTTATTAGCGCCCTATTGTTCTTATCTATTTATCTATTGTTCATTGAATACCGTCATTGTCCACTTTTCCTCGGCGTATGCGTTGGCTTATCAGTGCTATTGTATTATACCTCTTTGTATCACTAATGTGAATCATCAATAGAACAGATTATCTAATTTTGTTACAATTTTTATTTACAAAATACAAAATCTTATTACTTATTGTCTATAAAATAGGAGCGAAGCATCTCATCCACTAAAATATCATTGTACAATGTGTTCCCTGTAAATATACTCGTAAAACTATGCATTGAACATCCCTGAAACAGCAAATAGCAAATACATTAAGCAATATTCGCCACAAACTGAAGTCCACACATTCTGAATCCTATCAACATTCCAGTTCCATCTTTTACAATTCCTTTTTAAAAACTCTAGATGATATCGTACAGGTGACCGTCCATATGAATCAAAATATTGACCGACGTCATTCGTATTGATATATAAAGCTATCCAATGTGACCCTTGGTTTATCATCTGTTTCCAAATTGCATATTATATACGTTGATGCGTGGGTATACATGGGCAGTCTATTAGCAGTATAAACATTATTTTCTAGACTGGGGTGAATCTTTTTCAGATGTTGTTGTACATCTAGTGTATCCATGATACTACTGCTATTAGTAGATTATTACAGTACCTATCTACTCAATGACTGACATAGGAATGATCAATTATAGTGATTTCTAAATATTAAATTGCATTCTTTTGTTGAGTCATCAATACACTGAACAAGATGCAAAACG
This sequence comes from Parnassius apollo, assembly GCA_907164705.1. NCBI lineage: Eukaryota > Metazoa > Arthropoda > Insecta > Lepidoptera > Papilionidae > Parnassius > Parnassius apollo. The sequence continues at coordinate 5,433,892 of CAJQZP010001060.1, read as the reverse complement.
AAGGAATGTTGAGATAAGCAACAGAATGTGAGATAAGCTTGTTGATGCATAAAGTTACTCGTACTATCAGATCCACTGCAGAAATTCTTTAGATTAGAATTATTACTTACTGGTACTATATAAGACCGAGCAGCAGCAGTAATGGAGTTAGTGTATGGTCGTTTGACCGCAGTGGATCTATCAATACTACATTTGTGTTATTTCAACGCATCAAAGGCCATGAATGTTAGTGTTTATTTTATTGACAAACTTACTTTTCTTTCTGTTATTTTCTTACGTGTGTATGATTTAGTGTTAACAAATTATATTTAAATATTATGTGTGTATATGATTAAGCCGTGGTAGCTCAGATGGTTAGCGCAAGCTGTAAATTTCACAGTACGCGACCCGGGTTCGATCCCCGCCGGAACCAATTAAATTGTTAATTGCAATTTTAAGTGCTGATTTATCACGTGCTCAGCGGTGAAGGAAAACATCGTGAGGAAACCTGCATGTCTGAGAAAATTTTGAAGGCATGTGAAGTTCGCCAACACGCATTGAGGCAGCGCGGTGGACATTTCCTAGCCCTGAATACAAAAACAATAGCAGAAAGTGAAAAAGTTAAAAAATACTTTTTTAACAATGACAGTCATTAGTTGATCATTAATGAATGTGATTCTGTTTACTTAAATTACAGGAAGACAAGAGCAGAAGGAAGAGAGGGGATGATGGGAAGTAATGAAGCATTGTTATGTGTAGTTTGTTGGAACAAACATATTTTTAGTCACGTGTAAATACTTATAACTTTTTGGTTCAAAATGACACAAAATCTAAAAAATATTTAGATACGTCATCGATATGGACGGATTTTACATTACATATCCTCATAAACATTTTCAATGCAGAGAAATGGCTATTCTAGACGTAAAACTATCTAATAAAAATTATGCGTTTATCGATCATTATTTGTTTCGGCCAAGATATCCTTTCAATCATTTGTTGTCAAAAGACAAAAAAACTGTTCGTTATTGCGAAATACACGTGCACGGCATTCCATATTTTCATGTGACCGAAGAATTAAAATGTGCCTACAAACAGAAATCATTCCCATATTAAATTGGTATATTAGAAATTTGTGCAAAGACGAAGTGATCGCATACAAAGGTGGTTCAGGAGAAAAACAATTTTTAAAAATGTTGACGACGAATGATAGAATTTTTAATATTGAAGAATACAAATGTCCAAAATACAATGATTTGGTAAATGTCATAAATTTAAACAAACGCTATGTGTGTAATAATCATATATTTGCAAAAAATTATCACAAAATTTTACATTGTTCTTGTGATGAAGTGTGGGTTTTTTTACAAGTGGTTTTTACAGTTTTGCTTGAAAATAAAATTTTAAATTATTCATAAATTTTGTTTGATTTCCCAAAAACATTGTGTGTTGCACATGTTTCACTTTATACATCCGTTTACTGCTATTATGGCAGGACCAAGTGGATGTGGGAAGTCAAATTTTGTAACAAATTTCATAAAATCAGTTACAGAAATATGTAATTGTGATTTTAATCAGATCACATGGTGCTTTGATGAAATGCAACCTTTATATAATTTACCAAATGTTAACTATCATCAAGGAATTCCAAATCTTAATATGTTTGATAGTGAAAACCCACATCTTGTTATTATTGATGATCTAATGAGAGAGTCCGATGTAACTTTAAACTCGAACAGTGTTTTGTATTAGATTAAATAGAAGATTTATAAAGAAATAAAAAATAATATATTGCATACAATTTTTTTTTAATTTTATAACGTTACACACAGTTAACTACTATAGTCTACAGTAACATTTCTGTTTTATCTATCTCAATAATATTATCAAACTCAGCATAAACTATACAGTTAATTGTTTGTATTAGTGAGGATTCAAATCGTACTTCTAATCTTACACTACCATGCTTTATGAGATTCCAATGAGTCATTTCCTTCAATAAGAAAGTGAATACCAGTTCCCGAGAATAGAGTATGATATGCTGATGTAAATATACTATTATTAAAAGATGGTTGCAAAGCTTTTGAAGGTATTTGTTGACCATCAATATATAAGCTGAAAGAATTAGTACCATAGTTTTCAAAGTTAAATGGATTTTTAGTAAGGGAACCATTAAATGCAGAATTGGTCACAAATCCAATTATACATCTTTTGGGTACCTGTCCTAAAAATATATTATCAAGAGTTTTTCCTTGAACACCCGATGGAATTGTTAAAACTTTTACTTCAGCTCGAGTAATAGGATATTTAGCAGTGGTAGAAGCTAAAACTTTTTGATGTGCAAGTAATACACTTGGATTAATTCGTGCTCGTCGAAAAATAAGAGTTGCGTCCGTAATGCAAACTTTAAACTTTACATCGTTTGACCCAGCAATTAAATTAAAACTCTCTCTTGATCGAACCAATTTAACACTCATTTCAACACCATTAATTAAAAATTTATCTTGGTTGAAAATGTCACCGTGAAGATCTTACTTTCATTAATCAATTCCTGTCTTTTAACAAATCCTATGTTTTTACCATCTGTAGAATCCATTTTTCCTGCTGTATCCTCATACCAAAGACTACAAGTAAGATGAGATTGTTTAGCAGCGAGAGCATAGTTTAAAAGGGTTTCCATGTATGCTCGATATGCATAGGTATTATTAGGTTTTCAAGGTCAAGTTTTTGGTTTAAATAAACATCAAGTTGACTAAAAAGTGAATGCAGCCAATTATTTACAGGTGCTACTATTGTAGTAGATATCAAGTTAGTTGAATCTTGATTTAATACCTTTATGTGGAGTAATGTATGAGACTATGTAGAATAAACACTTACATCCATGGCCTTTGATGCGTTGAAGTAACACAAATGTAGTATTGATAGATCCACTGCGGTCAAACGACCATACACTAACTCCATGACTGCAGCTGCTCGGTCTTATATAGTATCAGTAAGTAATAATTCTAATCTAAAGAATTTCTGCAGTGGAACTGATAGTACGAGTAACTTTATGCATCAACAAGCTTATCTCACATTCTGTTGCTTATCTCAACATTCCTTCGTTTTGCGTCTTGTTCAGTGTCTTGATGACTCAACAAAAGAATGTAATTTAATATTTAGAAATCACTACAATTGATCATTCCTATGTTAGTCATTAAGTAGATTGGTACTGTAATAATCTACTAATAGCAGTAGTATCGTGGATACACTAGATGTACAACAACATCTGAAAAAGATTCACCCCAGTCTAGAAAATAATGTTTATACTGCTAATAGACTGCCCATGTATACCCACGCACCAGCGTATATAATATGCAATTGGATACAGATGATAAACCAAGGGTCACATTGGGTAGCTTTATATATCGATACGAATGACGTCGGTCAATATTTTGATTCATATGGATGGTCACCTGTACGATATCATCTAGAGTTTTTAAAAAGGAATTGTAAAAGATGGAACTGGAATGTTGATAGGATTCAGAATGTGTGGACTTCAGTTTGTGACGAATATTGCTTAATGTATTTGCTATTTGCTGTTTCAGGGATGTTCAATGCATAGTTTTACGAGTATATGTACAGGGAAAACATTGTACAATGATATTTTAGTGGATGAGATGTTTCGCTCCTATTTTATAGACAATAAGTAATAAGATTTTATATTTTGTAAATAAAAATTGTAACAAAATTAGGTAATGTGTTTTATTGATGATTCAGATTAGCGTTGTAGATAGGAACAAAGAAGTATAATACAATAGCACTGATAAACCAACGCATACGCCGAGGAAAAATAAACAATGACGGTATTCAATGAACAATAGATAAATAGATAAGAACAATGGGGCGCTAATGACGGTGGAGGCCCTCACCGGATATCAATTAGATAAGAGTTAATTGATCTGCACATCTCCGGGACCGTGCATTCTACGCAAAAGCAGATACGTGATCAGAGCATGCCAAAACCTTTTTTTTTTTAGGATCGTGAGTCGACGAACGTTGTACCACGTCTGACTCAGTGAGCCAGAAATGGTACTAACTATCTGCTTACAGTCCACTTGATGGTAAGTGGATGCTGTGACCTGTAGACATCTTTATTTATCTCCGATTAAGAATCTGAATGCAGATGCGTTGTCACCCCTGAGGACTACGATAAAATGCTTTGTTGTACGATTACGAAAGATGGCTTTACCACGTAAAAAATATATATTCTACGAGATAAAACAAAGTTTGTGATTTATAAAAAATCACTTATTAAAATACTATATAGTAAGCCGCAATGTTGTTTTTATTTTGTATTTTAGAACTCATTGCCGCCGTCATCAGTTCATTGATAAATATATTTTTTATTTTATTTTACACTCCTAAATCGTAATATTTGCACATTTGCTCATATAAATCAGGATACAGTATTGTAAGAAGCTGTTAAACGATTTTCAATTTTATTTTAGCTTTTTAAGTGTGGGTAACGTAGTACAGGTACGGGTAAGTAAGTCCATATTTCATAATATACAATGTAACATTAGTCTAAAGATTCATCTATCATTTGACAGAGGTTTGACATAGGTTTGTCTAAGAATGTGCTAGCCCTGTTACCACGCATTTCTTAAAAGAATTGCCTATAATCACCAGTTCAACACTCGAACAGCACCGGCTCAGCTCATCAAGTAAGTTGGTGATCGGTCAGGGGAAAGTTGACGCTGGTAAATAATTGATGGTAGTAAAAAAAAATTAAGTTAAGCATTTAGATATTTTTGGCATCATTTATACGTGGAAGAGCCGTGCTGCAGTTATATTGGTCGTTGAGTTATAAGCACGAATGGGTTTAGGTCGGCTCGACCGGGAAAGGGCCACGCTCTCACAGAATACCAGCGTAAAATATTGGCTTTGCTGTGTTTACTATGGTGAATGTAGAGAACCGGAGACCCTTTTTACTGGAAACGAGGCATCCTATCTTAGTCCCCACAGGTGACAACGCATCTGCATTTTGATTCGTAATCGAGGATAGATGTGGATGTCTAGAGGCCACAGTAACCACTTACCATCAGGTGGACTGTGTGCTCGTTTGTCACCCAATCCTATAAAAGAAATAATCGAACACACATACATTATTTGCGGGGTAGAATTCGTAATAACCGCAGTAGTCAGTGTAACCGACATAGCCAAACAAATCAGTAAGCTTAAGTGGCAATGTATTCACTAAATAGCTCGAAGAACCGACAACTGATGGGGAAGAAAGTTTCTTCAGTGGCAGCCTCCGATATCAGAAGTGTAAGGCGACCTTTCACTGGATACGGTATAAAGAAGACGAGTTGGTAAGTCTATGCTTATGATTTCAATGGATGCAAGTGGCTCATAACCGTGTTTTGTGACATTCCTTGAGGGAGAGCTATTGTTGCGTGGACTTGTGAATTTCTGTAATCATGTGGGTGATGAAATTAACAAGCTGTTAACAGATATTAAAGTACAGCCTATTTACGTCCCACTACTGGGCACAAGCCTCCCCTCATTTATGAGAGTCCTCCGCGCTGACCAATGCGTGTTGGCGAACTTCACATGTCTTCGAAATATTTTTTTCTCATTTCACAGACATGCAGGTTTCCTCAGGATGTTTTCTTTCACCGCCGAGCACGTGGTAAATCAACACATAAAATTGCAATGAACAATTTCAATGATGATTAGCCCCTCAGCTACCTTGGCTCTTATTTATGGTTTAGGTACTTCAAATTCCTCTCTACGCTTTATTTCTATAGGTTCTAATTATACGAACGGGTATTTCAGCTTCACTGCATGTGTCTACAGAAAAAAATAATTACTGATGATTAACCACATGTATCAGCTGAGATCCTCGTTAAAATAAATTGTAGACCATTTTCCAGTGCAAATAATGATCGTTATAAAAAGTAAAGTATACTCTGCTGACTATAATTAAAGTATAATTATACTATATAATATACTTATAATTAAACTAGTTGTGTAGTGCGCTTCAATCACTATAATGGAGTTTTATTCGATTACGTTTAAGTGCGAGGGAGAAGTGTGATAAATAATTTATGAAAGGGAAGCTTGGTTAGTAAGGGCACAACGCAATAATACTAATCGAACTAGAATCAATATAGACTCATCGCCACTTTGTTAAGGAGTGCGAAGGTCAACGAGACAGCATATTGTGCAGTCAGTAGAGGTCGCAGGTAGGGTTGCCAATTTTTGGGAGTACTAAATTATATACACTATATTAATATACTTAGGTGTAATATTACGTTATTAATGTGTTTCCTAAAATTTATCATCTCGTAACAGTCAACTACGTCTCCCCACTGTTGGAAAGGTTTTGCCGTAATTCAACGCTTAGCAGGTGGTTTAGTGATACTAGTATCTAATATTTATTTATATCAGGTGTTTACCTTTTATTGACAGGTGTTAATTAACTTATATTATATTTTACATTTATTATATTTTACTTATATAATATTTTACATAGGTTTGTTATAGGTGTGTTGACTGAACCCATGGGACGATATAGGGTTATATAATCTCTTACACATGGCAATCTATAGCGACTGTTTGGAATTAAGATCTTGCGTTAAAAAAGTAACAAGTATAAGCATATTGTTAACAAATTACCGATAGGTTTAGGACCGGGTAATAACATAGTTTTATTTCTGTGCATTAGATACTAATTTCGACGGATGCAGGAAGCTAAAGACCTTGTTTTTGGCGTTTATTAGAGCGGTATATGTTTAGCAGTGAACTTATGAAGGGCTGTAATGACATCGCAATTTATGTACCTCACTGGAGGTTTTTAAAAAACTGGAGAAATCAATATAAGTCATAGCAATATATAATTAACGGTTATATGAAATAGAATATACAATAGCAATGATAGACTACGGGTGGCAACCCAAGTCAAGGACTTGGCTTGTTCGGTAAGTACGTTTTACCTTAAAAGTATTGACATTGATGGGACTTACGTTTTGTTAAATCATTATTAGTATTGCGATCTTGTATTTGAGACCTATAGAGTTCAGAAACGCTGAAGGGCGAAGTAGTTAGTCCGGGTTCACTGCACGATTGTGTGACGTAGGAGTTCCCACACTAATTGTTAATTTATGAAACTGTTTGGAATGCGTAATAGCGTCAGCTTTTCCACGCGTTCTCTTATAGAAGCCGGCTACACATACTCATACTAGCACATATCCAGTATATTCAAAGTCTATGTATGAAGCCGTGGTAATAGCACGTGAGAACCCATGTTCGATCCCCACCGGTAGCAATGAAATTGTGAATGAAAAAAATCGTAAGGTTCATGAAACATGCAGGTTTATGTTACTTTTAATAGGATAGGATGACAAACGTTCACATAATCCACTTGATGGTAAGTGGTTGTTGTGGCCCATAGACATCTACATTTATCCTCGGTTAAGAATCAAAATGCAGATGCGTTTTCACCCACGTGGACTGAGGTGGAATGCCTTGTTTCCAGTAAAAAAGGGTCTCCAGTTCTCTACACTCACCATACGAAACACGCCAACATTACGATACTATTTCACACTGGTTTTCTGTGAAAGCGTGTTTCTACCCCGGTCGAGCCCACCCATTCGTGCTACAACTATACTACTAATATAACTGCAGCATGGCTCTACCACGTATGAAACATAAAATATTTCGACGATGTACGAAATCTGCCGACACGCACTTTTCCACCATTACCATTACCCTCTCAAAATTGAGATGAGGCCCCTGTTCCCCAATAGGACATTTAAAGAATAAAACTCCCCACATATATTATATGTAAGTACAGACTTACATCCATATTTTATTAAACTAAGTTTGTATAAAAAGGGTTATTATAATATTAAGAAATTTATGGATGATAATAACCCCTGCTAAGGGTAATCGCTACCAAGCTATTTCTAATTTGTTATGTGTTATTAATTTTTAACATCTAGGTTGTAAGCTATTATTTGAAGAAAAAAATAGTCCCGCTGGGTTACTTGCTGGTTCTTCCCAGGACAGAGGTTTTTTTGCGAACCAGTCTAAATGAAAAAAGTATTGTTTATAATCTACATTGAATAAAAAAGTTTCTGTTTTTGTTTCTATATTAAGCTACAATACAATACACTAACATAGCCACGGGCAAACTGCAGCACAACATACTGTTGAGTATACGCGTCCCCCAAGGAATTGCTTACAAAACACGGTCCTGAGCCACTTACATCCACCGACTTTCTGCATGTCTTACCAGGTCGTCACTAAATCTAGTGGGGGGCCGCCCAACACTTCGCCCACCGGTACAAGGCTGCCAGTACGAGTATACTAACATTAAATATAAGCATAACGTTTTGTTTTGTATAGTAAATCACGAGAATCGGAGATTTTTCCACTGGTAACAAGATATTCGATCCTTAGGGCTAATAACACCTGAATTCTTCTAAATTTGAGGTTTTAATCATGGCGTGTCCAGACAATTATTGACTCTCGTTGGGTAAGTATCAAGGTAAGTATGTACCGGTAGAAGATCTAGTTCGGCCATAAGATTTAAATAAGAGGAGCTATTTTATTGCCACTATTAGGTTTGATGTCAATGTTGATATCAGCTAAAAGATATATATTTTTAATCTTAATAGGTTGTAAAACGCTAATAGCTGACGACTCATGTCCATTTTGATTCATTATCAAAGATAAATCCTTGATTTTATATATATATATAATTATTTTATATATATAATATAATATATTATTGAACTTTTCACATGCTAAATGAATCAGTTATGCATGTCCGGACTTCCCAGTTCCAAACTAGGAATGTTTTTTTTCCTATCACGAACTCATGACTATTTGGATTGTCACAATGGAGACACTGAATAGATGTCAAATTTATCATGAAACGATACATTTAACATGACGACGACATGATAATAAAAAATATTATAAATATAATTTTATTATCATGTAGTCGATGAAACGTCGGGAATTGAAAATAAAAATAATTAAAAGTAAAATTAAACGAGATAAAATCCGTAAAAGTAGTTTTAATCAATGTGTAGTGTTCGCGTAAATATAAGAAATCATTATAAAATTTATAATTTTAAAAAATTCGATTGTTTTCTAAAATGTTATCTTGTTCAATTGTAGAAGCTGGACAAACTTAATGTTCTTTTCCCTGCCACTATAAAAAATAAATCAATATTTTACAACTGTCAAAAAAGTTACAATTATAAATTTCAAATTATTATCCAATCTGCGAAATTAGACACTTTAATAAAAAAAGCAAAATAATTAACGTCCAGAACATTACGTAATTATTATAATAAAGTAGAGTCGAATTAAGAGCCCCTTTTTATTTATTAAGGTACTCACAAAAATATATAAACAAGCACCTATACAGTGATTTCGTACAGAGTTACTATTTATTCCATATTATTTTAAATATTTTTTTAATATAAAATAATGCCATAATTACAAAATGACTTTAATACCACAGTATAATAAAGACATAGTAATACAGATGACTGCATTGGTATACATTATTTGTTGTAGGAGCGGAGGTAATTGTTTTGTAAATAATAGGTACCTAGTTACTGATCTGAATCGTCTCTCGAGATAATTATATAAATATTTATGAAAGAAATCCGATACTTTTTTATACAATATGTAGAACGTTCTCCTAATTACATTTAGCAAATACAGTAGCAAATATACAGAATGGGTTCCACATATATGCAATAAATAAAACCATATACTTGTTATCGCCTTTGCTGAGATATACAAAAAATTAACGTAATCGGTCCAGTAATTAGGTCAAAAAGTAGAGTTTTAATTTTAAGCAAATTTGAACACTCTATAGAATTGGGTCACTAAGTCAATGATTCAATGGACTTGAATCCTTGAACATTAAAAAGCGACGTTGCCACGCAGTGCAAACTATTGGTATTGCGACATATCGGCAGCGGTGTCTTTTGTCGGCGTGCCACCCGCGTGCAACGTTGTCACTCTTCCAAGGGGTCAAGGTACGTTGTCTAAACAGAGTGTTCACTTTTACTGAATTTATTTTAATATTTATTTTGTTTGAAAATTTCACTTTTTTATTTTACGGGTTTTGATTTAATATTTAATTTTTCTACACTTCTACGGACTAGTATTACTTGTGGTTTCATTTATTGCATATATGTGGGACCCATTCTGTATATGTAATATTTGCTATTTATTTTATAATTTGCGGTTACAAAACTTAATACATTGGAAGAGGGCAATCGTTCAGCAGTGACCTGCTTACAGGCTGATAAAAATAAATTTACATAAAAGTAAAAGCCTAAAAGGACTAAAACGATTATTTATTTTTAACATAAAACGTTTTTACGTGGTAGAGTCACGCTGCAGCTATATTAACCGACGGGGGCAGGACCACGCTCTCACAGAATACCACCGTAAAATAGGAGCGTGATACTGCTGAGTTTCATATATTGAGTGTAGAGAAGCGGAGACTTTTTACTGGAATCGGGGCATTTCATCTTAGTCCTCACGGGTGACAACGCATAATTTGCATTTTGATCCTTAGTTGAGGATAAATGTCGGTGTCTATGGGCCACAGCATGCACTTACTATCAGGTGGAATGTGTGCTTGTTTGTCACCCCAAGCTATAAAAAATACGAAACATAGCAGTATTGAGCTGCCATTATACGATGGTATTTTGTGAGAGATACGCCATTTTGCGGCCGGTCCGACCCAGAACCGTCTTTACCAGGGCACACGGGCCTGTGCCCAGGCCCTCTATCGTCAAGGGGGCCCTCATGACGAAAGGCGTCAGCCTTATTCGCTTACGCTATACAATATTTTTTCTATTTTAGGAAAATACAGAAAAAAATACGTGTGGCACTCGGTGACTGCCGCGGTAAAGCTATTGCATAGCATTTTTTATCAACTTATGCAATTATAATTATTTATTTATTTTATTTATGCAGTTAAGTCTTTGATATTAAATCAAGTTACACTTTTTGAGAGTGGTGACCGATAAGAAAACAATTTTTTTTTCTCTTATTGGATAAATGAGAAGTTAATATTGTTTAAAATTATTTTTAATATCTTACAATACATGTAGGTTATTCAGGAATTTTTTATCATTCAGTTAGCAGCTAGTGTACACGCATACGTCTAGTCGCACGCACACAAACACCGTGCGAACTCTGCCGAGTGCCGAAGTCTGCCGAACTAAAACGACCTTAGACGATGCACGGCTTTCAACGCCACACCTCCGTGCCCGTCGGAGTGGGGAGCGTGAGGTTTTTTTTTGTTACGGAATTTCTGGATTCGGTCCCCGCGCTCAAGACCTCCGATAGAAGCTATGTAATAGCTTAAAAGTGGCATTGACAGATTTCCTAAGTATAAAATATGTATCTAAACGTTTTTGGCGGGCTGTACAATTATACCTTACATATATACAGCCAGGATTTTTTTTAATTTTCAGCAATTTATGTATTTATAACCTGTGAGATCAAAATATAATGTCGTACTGTTTAATAAAAATAACACTTCAAAAGATTTAACGGCAAATGATTTATATAATGTGATAATTTTCAACCACAAATATTGGATTTTGTAGCAAATAATTGTTACAATCCCGATTTTTAGACAAGTGAAGCCCAAATTTTAATGTAATAAGTAAAAAGAATACACGTCTCGATGTTGTTATAGGATATATTATTTTTTTGAAGGAAAGTTTAGGAAAGAAACATTAACGTTTACAATTTCCTAAGAAATTATCGTCCCCGCTATGAAATCTGTCAAATAGTTTACCTCATCACTGACCTGTATATATAGAGGACATATTATTTGATTTTTACCAATAACCTAACTATAATAAATATAAGATCATAGCAGAAAAATGTTTTTGTCATTCCCTTTTTTTTTACTTTCCAACAGGGTCCCAAATTCTTGTGTGCCCAAGGGCCCCGGTAGAGCCTAAGACGGCGTTGGTCCGACCTATGCTGTAACTACAGAGTACCTTTGTATAAACTGAAAGCTGTAACCACAATATGGCTGCAGCGTCACTCTACCATGTTAATTAATAGCAGGTTTAGTTTTGCGAAACACACGTAGCGGAAGCGGAAAATCGGAGGACAGAGACAATAAGCTAAAGTGGAAATATAGTAAATAGAATGGGTACAATCTCTGAATCATCACGTGATCGCGGTGCTGTCAACTTCCGTAAAGTTGTAAACAAAGGATAGTTACTTGCTATTGATATTATATTTAAAGTATGATTACGTTACTGTTTAGCTATCTATATATTAAAAATTGAAAACAAAAGCATTTATATCCCTTTCTGCAATATGTTTAATATTGCGCACACGGAAGAGTGTGATAATGAGATTTGACACAGTTAACTCTTTTTTTTTTTTCTTTTAAAAACGTTACCTCCACACTAGGATTTTCTCCTGTATCGTGGGGGCAGTTTACAAACAAAAATTTCACAAGCACAAACTTGCAGACCCGTAACAATTACATATTGGCCATACCAATACTAGTTTCGTGCGGCATTAGAACCCCCGGCTCTTAGCGCTGTAACTCATAGCTAAGCCACTGCACCACGGAGCCGTCAACTTTAATGTTTATATGGAGGAGTGCACATACGTAAAATAAAATAAAACGTATATTGTTTACGTTCATAATACCAATGTGAAACACATAATAATTGTCGTTTGGAAAAACCTTGAGGACAAACTATGTTGTTTGTTGACGCTCATACTGCTAATGTCTCCGAGTAACAAGTCCAAGCCAAGGTACAAGCACATTATTTATGTTATTACCCTAAGGCCAATGCCAAATATATAAAAGTCTATGGTCAAACAGTCGCACAAAGTAGAGACACAAATAATTAGTGACAGATTGACCGAATGGATTGTGAATTTTGTTTGATTTCAAATGTTACTTTCTCAATATGGGAAGGCAAAAAAGCGTTTTTACTTAATTACGTTTTTACTTACATATTATATAAGATAGGGATGTAACGATACATGAATTTGCCGATACGATACCGATACCGATTATCGAGCAACCATGGTCACATGGCATGGGGACTTAAGTGTTTGACATCCCGATGTCATCACCCCATATCATTTCATCACTAATAATGAGCTTACTGTATCTCGAAGTCTTACGATGTCATGAATGGATTTGGATTCAATTTTAGTTACTAAAGAATTCAAAACAGGTTGTTTTTTTAATTTCAATTATGACATCGGTCCATTAAACACTTCAGCCCACGCCACGTGACCATGGGTGCAAAGCACTCGAAACGTCGAGAGTTCAAAACAAATTGGATACAATAAAATCCGTTATTATATAAGTAGTGTGGTCGGCTGGTAGTTGAAAATTCGACCGTATTTCTTTAATTTATTAGCTTTGTATATTATGCAAGCTGTATTTCACTTTATACATAAAACAATATCTAATTAGATATTGTTTTATATTGTTACGAGCTTGAGGTTCGTGACAATAAAAATTGCCGATAGAATTACTTAAATTAACACTTTAATTTACTTTACAGTAATTAAAGTTAAAAACACTAATAATTAATCACACTGATTCACTTTATTCCTCTCCGAAGGCTTCGCTTGTCACATACCAGCATTGCATTTATTGAAATAAGAATAAGGGCGTTGTGTTGCAACTTCAAGAAGTTTAGTTCTTCGGTTCGACACTAGATGGCGCTAGTGCCGTCGAATTTGGCGCGTAACACTGCCCCCTCCTAAGACATGCTCGTCCCGAGCATTATCGGACCCATAATAACGCGCCAAGCGATCCACATGGACGATCTTAGGAGTCCCCTTTGCCTTTCTGTAACGGCTCCGCAATGTCAAGGGATGTCCTATCCCGTGGTGCACCAACATTGTACAATTTCGATGCTCCTCTACTCCGTGTCTGAGGTCCCCTCACAGCCGCACAACTTGTACATGTACGACACCAATCCTCGACATCGTCACGATAATGGACCCAGTAAAACTGTTCTCGGACCTTCAGTAGAGTTCGTTTAACTCCCAGATGGACTCTTGAACGACCATTATGGCACAGCTGTAGAACATTCGGCACTTTAGCTTTAGGGACAACCATTTGTAAACGACAGCTGTCTCCTCGACCATTGTCCCATTTACGGCACAGGACTCCATCCTGAAGCAGCAAGCTGTCCCATTGGGCCCAATAGCTTTTCGTGGTTGAACTCATCGCTGAGACGTCCCTCCACTTAGGCTTGGTAACACGGGCCTTCATCCATCCCAGAATCGGCTTGATGTCCGGATCTTCCTGCTGTGCATGTCGTAGGCTGTCCTTCCACCCGTTGCTGAGGTGGTCTGCCCTGAGCATCCTCACGGATACCACTTCCTTACTCTCTTGCCTACTACAATGGTTGCAATCTTCAGGACAAGGTCTTCTTGACAATGCATCTGCGTTGCCGTGAGATTTCCCGCTGCAGTGTCTGATAGTAAAGTCGTATTCCTGCTGCTGCTGGGCGGTGCTGTTAGCCGCACTTCCTTTCTGAGAGCGTTCACCTTCCCTTCCTAGGGTGTGCTTAGGGCAGCTGGACCGAAGATGGCCCCTTTCCCCACAGCCATAGCACCTAGGGCTATATCCTTTATTGTGGTCGCGAACCGTAACTGCTGCAACCTCCCTAGCGTGAGGTGAACGATGATCCTGTCGCCGCCAGGCAGTGCCGTTAGCTGCACTACCCTCCTGATATCGTTCATTTTCCCTTTCTGTGGTTCGCTTAGGGCAGCTGGATCGAAGGTGGCCCTTTTCCCCACAGCCATAGCACCTAGGGCCGTATCCTTTGTTGCGGTCGCGAACTGTAGCTGCTGCAACCTCCCTGACGCGATGGGAACGAAGATTCTGCTGCACGGCTTCCACCTCTAGTGCATGGGCCAAGGCGTCCTTAAGCGTCTCGTGGTGCCCGAGCCTCACAGCAGCTCTGACTTCCAGGTCGCGGATGCCGTCGATGAATGTCTGCACCAGGTTCCCTTCAATGAGCGCCGGTACAGACCGGTATGCTTTTCGCACCAGCTTCTCCACCTCTAGAGCCCACTGCTGCAGGTTTTCGTTGATGCGCTGCGCGCGATCTTTAAGCTGCGCACGAAAGACGTGTTCCAGGTGAGCGTCGCCATATCTCGCCTCTAATGCCTCAAGGAGTTGCTCATAAGTCACTTCCTCACCGAGAGCTTCCAGAACTGTTATGGTCTGGTCGCGCAGGCCTAGTGTGAGAGCAGTCATGGCCTGACTTTTATTCCAGCCGTTCACCTTCATAACAGCCTCGAACTGGATTTTATAGGCTGACCAGGAAGAAGTCCCGTCGAACGGTGACACCTTGAACCCACGTAGCGAAGGTGTAGTAGCTACTACGGGAGCTGTAGTTCCATCCCCAAGTTTGAGTTTGTCCAGTGATTTCTTCATGTCAGCCATTACGTTGTAACCCGATTGTTCACTTGGTCGATTCGGGTTTCAGCTTCCGAAAGGCGGTAGTCATGTTGAGCAACCTTATCTTTCACCTCCCATATCTCTTTTCCGAAGGTAGCGTGGATATCTTTCATGAGAAGCATCTCCTCTTCCTTATCGCGTTTGAGCTGCTCTTCCAAACGACGGACCTGTTCCTCCTGTCCGCCCCGCAGCTGCTCTCCCAACCGACGAGCCTGTTCCTCTTGTCCGCCCCGCAGCTGCTCTTCCAATCGGCGGACCTGTTCCTCCTGTCCACGCTGCAGCTGCTGCAGCATCACCATCAGAGCACCTAAGTCAGGTGCTGCAGATGCAGGAGCTACTGACGGGCCGACCTCCGTTGCCTGCGGCTGGCCCTCCGAAGTCTGCGGCGTTGCACCACCAAATCTTCTCTGGTCCGTCTCCTGCTGGCGTTGACTTCGGGTACGGACACCCTCCGTTTCCTCCTTAGGTAAAATCGGCATGATTTAATCCCACTTCTGGCACCAATTGTTACGAGCTTGAGGTTCGTGACAATAAAAATTGCCGATAGAATTACCTAAATTAACACTTTAATTCACTTTACACTAATTAAAGTTAAAAACACTAATAATTAATCACACTGATTCACTTTATTCCGCTCCGAAGCTTCGCTTGTCTCGCCGAATCCAATACTTCCCGATCGCATCTTGCAGCGCCTATTTATATAAATTAGCAGCGAAATATCCAGAATATTCAAGTAAACACGCGCAAGTTACCGAGAGTTCGTGTTGCAACTTCAAGAAGTTTAGTTCTTCGGTTCGACACTAGATGGCGCTAGTGCCGTCGACTTTGGCGCGTAACAATATAATAACGGATTTTATTGTATCCAATTTGTTTTGAACTCTCGACGTTTCGAGTGCTTTGCACCCATGGTCACGTGGCGTGGGCTGAAGTGTTTAATGGACCGATGTCATAATTGAAACTAAAAAAAACAACCTGTTTTGAATTCTTTAGTAACTAAAATTGAATCCAAATCCATTCATGACATCGTAAGACTTCGAGATACAGTAAGCTCATTATTAGTGATGAAATATATGGGATGTATTAGTGATGACATCGGGATGTCAAACACTTAAGTCCTTATGCCATGTGACCATGGTTGCTGAAAAGCACTCAAAACGTCGGTGATTCAATATAAGTTAAATTGAACGCGATAAATTCCGTAACTAAGTACCTAGTTTTATCATTAACGCAAAGGCACTTGCTCGTCCTAATATTTATATTTAACTAGAATAGAATATATTTAACGTGGAGATAAGGTTTAAAACAAGTTTAGATTTGATGCCAGGGACAACGAAACTGAAAATAAAGCATTTTGTGTTTTTCACATAAATATTGGCTCTAACTTGGATTTATTTACCTGGCAGGAAATTAGCCAAACCTATTAGCCCTCACACGCTACCACACCCAGCAAATAGAATAAGGCAACAGTACGAGCTGATAACATCAGGTAATGATATAAAGTCTATTGGAAACAATTGGCCATACAATACACTGATGGCAGCAAAATTTCAAGTAAAGTAGGCGCTGCCATTACTTGCTGGAATAAAGGTGAAGAAATCTACAAAACTAAGTTAGGACTCGGAAACCATTGCAGCGTCTACCAAGCGGAACTTGTTGCTATCTTAAAAGCCACGGAAATTATGTTGAGTAGACAAACACCTAAAAAATCAAACATCTTGAACGATTCGCGTTCAGCGCTGGAATGCCTGACAAATCCAAACACCTTACACCCCATAGCAGCAGAGATTTTGGACCGAATCTCGGAAATAAGAAAGCAACAGGGAGTAGTGAGGTTGTTCTGGATCAAAACTGCGGCATTCAGGGAAATGAAAGAGCTGATGAATTAGCTAAGTTGGCGGCGGAAACATCAAAGCAGACACTGGTATATGACTGTTTCCCTCTGTCTTTCGCAAAGCGCCACATTAGGGATAACTCTTTGCATATCTGGCAAGAACGATATACGACACCGGAAGGGTTACGAAAAAATTCTTTCCAAGCGTTATCCAGGCGTATGCAACAATAAGAAAATTGCAATCAGTAACCTAAGATGCTAACTTTTTACTGGACACTGGGGTTTTAAAGCATACATAGATTTAAGTTAGCTCAGAGCCCATACTGTGAATGTGATCGACTAACACCACAAACTATAGAAGAAACCTGCATGTCTGAGAAATAAGAAAAAAAAATATTTCCAAGACGTGTAAAGTTCGGCGACACGCATTGGGGTAGCGTTACGGACACTTCCTTGCCCTAAAACCCTCTCAGAAATGAGAGGAGGCCTGTGCCCAGCTGTGGGATGTATGTAAGCTGTAACTAAACTTTTAACTTAGGTATACCCTATTCAATACACACAATATACATTAAAGAATTAAGATTTAATAAACAGAAACTTTAAAAGAGTTACTAAAATTGCTCTTTGCTAGAAACCTGGCGAGAACGACTACTTACACTAGCAATTCCAGCAATGTTGCTCCAACTATATCGCCGAGCAATTGAGTAAATAAAGTTTAACTGCGGCTAAAACCTAAGCAATATTTTACTGTGTTGCGCGACATACACACCGTCTAGACGGTAACTTGACAACTGAATAACTGCAGCTAGGAATTGTTACTAAGTAGCTTTTACCCCTTTACGAGCGCTTTAAAAATCACACTGTGCATTTTTAAAGCGCTCGTAATTTTATATAATAAAGGACATGGATCATTTATTATTTATAATATTGAGGAATTTTTATACAATTAAAATTTCTTCTTTCTAGCTTTGACAGCTACAAACTCAGCAACAACTTCATCGAAATTTATATTTTGTATTGCCTCATGTTCGATGGCTAATATACCAAGATTGCTAAGCCGCGATTGGGTCATTGTTGCTCCCAAATAGCTTTTTTATTAATTTTAATTTACTGAAACTCCTCTCACATGAAGCTATGGACACGCAAATCGTCATGAACAATTTCAGTGCAATCATAAGATTTGGAAGGGACTCTGTAAAATCCCATTCTACAATAAACTTTAAAAAATCTAGAGACACCCAATCGGTAACCGTAACATTAGCGGCTTTTAAGTGTCTTCGCAGTCTTGGTATCTTCAAAAGTAATTCGGTTTCTGAGACCTCATCATAAAAATCAGTAAATTTAGATGTAGCTGATTTCAGTTCTTCAGTATTCGCCAAAAGCAAAGCATTAGTTTGTACGATCTTGAACAATGAAGCTACATCTTGAAGAGACTTACGATATTGTTTGGAGTTCAACTCTGAATCGGTCAAGATATTCCAACATATCTTTTTGAAGTTCCTCTTTCAGTGTGAGTCCTGCATCGCTGGTCATCTCACCAACCATCCATTTTTTACGCCGAAGTAGTTTTTCTGTTGGAATATCGTAGTCTTCTGATTTTTTTGTTGCAATGTCTATTGCCTCTTCCACAATGTGATCCCTTTTTCTTCGATATAAAAACGAAGTGCCTCTATTTTTATAGCAGTTTCGTCAACAGTCAAGCCTTTACTTCGCAATGCAGTCTGTGCAGAATTTGTTTCCCGAAGAACATCATACCAGAAGAAAAGATAACATAAAAAAGTGTAATTGCACACAGCAGGCATGAGGTTTTGTGCAGCACTGCTGGTGTCAACATTTTCTCGTCCATCACACAACTCCTCAATTGCGTCTACAAGTCCTTCGGAATTCTCTGCTAGTGATTTTACTGCACGGTAATGAGCACTCCAATGCGACATATTAGCTCAGGTTGACTTTATGGTGCCAGTTCATACGTACTCACGCAAAAATGACTGATATGACATTAGCCATTTTTGCATAACCCTATAGGTTTCGTCCATAGACGTACTAAGAAATTAATTAAATTATAAAATTATCTTACCTGTAAAATATTCGATATGAATCTTAATTTAATTATAAAAATTATCTTACCTGTAAAATATTCGATATGAATCAATCAATCTTTTTAATCTTCACAAAATAGCATTTAAGTTTCTATAATATATTTTTTCTTTTTATTATCTATCACTATAGAATAAATAATACACGTTTAACAATTCACGCCAGCTACACACAACACACTTCCTTCACGAAACAAATGAGAAATGTTGCAACTGAGACGTCAATGGTCGCGAGTATGGGACGGCGAATGCCCCACGACAGCGTCAGGGTCTTTTGCGGGAATCCCCAAAATATACATAGAGCTGAGGTAGTGCTAGTGGAGGAATCCCCGAAAAAGAAATTTTTGTGCTAGCGATTTACTTTTTTTTGTTTGTACATTGTTCTTAAAGTTGAGAGACCGGGTGGGTGTCACCCCAAAAAAGTTGCACCCGGTGCGGCCCGCCCCCGCCGCCCCTCCTTTGCTACGCCACTGATAGTAGGAACGACGTTTTGCCATATTAAAATTTATTAAATAATGGGTATAATATACATAATATATAGTTCTTAAATTACATTAATACTATTGAACTATTTTATCCTATAATTAAATATACTATAGCTATATAAGCGCTTTTTTCTGCCAAACACAGCCAATGGTTGTTGAAACCGTGGCGACATTTGCGCTTTATGCATATTTAGCACAGCTAATTATATTAATGTCATAAAAAAGAAATATAGGTCGTCATCCTCGCCACCGGAGAAGGTGGATGACATCTATTTATCGCAATAGAACACTTCCGTATTCTTTTTTGCGCCCGAAGCAAATATGGGCAACCCTCCGGAAGGCGGAGGAGGGAGGTGGGGAATGCTCATAGCATACCACGCAGCCGGCTGCGTGGTTATGTGGAGTCTTTTACCCACTAAACCCCACCTTTATGGATTGGCTTACTGATCTGACGTGAGATCCCTAAGCCGTATACGGACGCGACCCTCCTTGGCAGAAAGAAGGGCGCAACACTTCCGTAACGAGCGTTCGATTTGTATTGCGTTCGCGCGATTACGTGGCCGGCCACTCGCGCTCATATTGGGAGTCCTTTGACTCGCGCACACGATGCGATGGGCATGACGAGGAGCATGACCTGCAGCATGACGAGTATTGTGGCCACAATACGTCTCTGCTTCCTTCCCTCACAACTTCCCATGCCACTTGAAGAATGTATGGCAGGGGGGTTAAGGTGTCGTCAAAATCTCACAAACACCATATTGGTAAAATTTAAAAAACAAAAAAATATATGGTACAAATACTAAAATAATTCTGTAAAGTTTGTTTTACTCCATTAAAGCTATAATGTGTCTATTGCTGTGATTTTATGTCCGTCCATCAAGCGTTTGAATGTAAATTCAGCATTGAAAATGACTGAACGGAAATTTTACCAATGCCGCGACCCGCGACGGCTTAGTTGACGCATGTACAAGTGTATATCATAATATGTTGCATGAACGAATGAGTTGACAGATTTATTGCAGTCATTGATTAGCATCCAACTTAATACTTATTTAAAACTATAAAATACACTGTGGTAGAAATCATTTTCTGCCTACCCTAGGAGTCTTCTAGGGAAGTACGACCTACCTTCTTACCTATTTCTACCGCAAAATGGTAGTGCTTGTATATAGTGTAAGTACTATCTATGGCTCGCGCTGCTGTATTCCGATCTGAAGGGTAAAAAGGCAGTATAATTATAGGCCTCGGGGCATCCCACGTTAGCCTTCAGGGGTGAGAACGAATCTGTAGCCTTATTTGTTTGAAGTTGGCTGCAGTTTGGACTGCAGTTGCACTATGGTACCATTTTTTTATAGGATTTAAAAAACTCAGGTGAGGGGTGGGGGGGGGGAGAGGTTGTTGGGTGGGTTTTTGTGACAAACGAGCACACAGCCCACCTGATGGTAAGTGGTTGCTGTGGCCCATAGACATCTACATCTATCCTCGATTACGAAACAAAATGCAGATGCGTTGTCACTCGTGAGGACTAAGATGGAATGCCTCGTTTCCATTAAAAAGGGTCTCCGGTACTCTACACTCACCATACGAAACACAGCAGCATTAAGCTACTATTTGACGCTGGTATTCTGTGAGAGCGTGGTACTTCCCCGGTCGAGCCGATCCATTCGTGCTACAACTATACTACTAATATAATTGCAGCATGGCTCTACCACGTAAAAACGTCTATCATACCATATCTATATACTGTACCATACTGCAGTAGAAGCCCCTACTGCAGTATGGTATGGCCATAAGGGAGACTAATAAGTTGGTTTGCCACTCCAGTTTTATAAAAAAAGTATATGTGAGTTTTTTTAATAACTAAATTATTACGGAATCCGTAAATTGTGACAACCCCAACCCTAGCCCAGCTATATTAACTAACAATAACTAACTATAATTAAAACGATCCTGAACCATACAATAATAAGTATCAAAATTGTAGTTTTTAAATGAAAATAATTTTACATGAAAGCTAGTTAAAATCCTTAACCTTAATATTTTATATATATTTTTAAATAAACGCAATAGAAATCCTAAAATACGATTTAATTACCATTATTGGGTACCTAAATAATAACTTTGGTGTAAAAATAGCTTTGTATATTACATCATACTAAAAGGCTGCGATGCCTTACACTGTAATATTCTATTACATTAGCCAGTAACAAGAAAAATTATCTACGCGTATTACTCCTGGGAGTCAAAGCTGCTGTCTCTGTTATCCAAAATATCGTCTATATCGAACTAACAACCTATTATCAGTTTATTCTTCAAGATGTCCTACATACGTCAATCCGTGCGTAAAGGTACTTATAATTGATAGAATCAGGCGTTACTTTGCGGAAATCCATTATAACAAAGATATTAATTAATTTTCAACCTTCCGCTTACTAAATACAATGATGTGTCTTACCTGGATTGAAAAGCACCTCCCGCCCTCCCTCAATTGCGTGCACAAATCCCGTCACCACTAATCCCAGCTCCACTACTCTCAACACCACTACTCCCGGCACCACTACTCCCAACACCAATATTCCAGGAAAGACACACCATCGACGATAATACGACACGTGTTTCGCCTCTAGAAGAGGCATCCTCAGGTGATGTTGACTCTACGGCGGCTGACCGCTAAGTGCTCTTCATCCAGGTAAGACACATCATTGTATTTAGTTAGCGGAAGGTTGCTAATTAATTAACATCTTTATTGGAATTACTTATAACAAAATTTCTATAACGCCAGATTTTATTCCCAGTTTCTGAAGGTCTAAATAATGTGAATTTGTCCGTATATAAAAGCATTATATATTAACCTTAGATTAGACAAAAATTTGGGCTTTTAACGTATTCACATACGTTATGTTATGAGTATCAAGTAGAACACTGGCAGAAAAATCAAGAGAAGCCGTAACATAAAAGAAAAAGAAAAGCATTTGGCAAGCAGAAGTACTATGGGGCTCTTTCGAAACGACGGGCAAGGAGGAATAAGGCTCTCAAAAATATAAAGCCTGTGTGGGATGTTTGAGGCTCCAACATTAGTTTTACTCGTAATAATGACGTGGCTCGTTAACTAAGCAAGTTGACTTTCCTGTTAAGGGCTTCGATTCCCGCAGGATCCAGTATTTGTATAGTTACAGACATCAAATAATGCTCTAGTGGGGTTTGTTCATTTTTAATTTGTAATACCACCAGAGAATTAATGTTACACTTCATCAACGGATTACCAAGAGCACTAGATCTAGACGTCGGTTTTGTTCTTTATCTGGATGTGGTTGATAGTTGGTGTGTGCGCGGCGTGAGAGAATACACTATCCCATATTATGGCGGCTGTACATTCTCGACGAGAGCACTCGCCATGCCTCTCGCACGAGAAAGCGCTTTCACGAGTGTAACCTTGTACATTCTCGTTTATTCAGTTACGGTGAGGGAAGGCGAGGAGATGGACGCATGATTTCGAGACACATGGATTTTTGTCTTTATGGTAACGATGCGTGGGCTCCCACAAAAGAGGTTCACTTTGATAAATTCAAGAAAATTGAGTTTGCTCTCTTGGTTCCACATGATAAGTTTGTGGTAGTAGGATAACCAAATATACTGCACGTATCGTGTACACTCTCGTCCTCGCATTGCCTCGTGGGCTCTTGTCGAGAGTGTACAGCCGCCATTAATATCACGCATGTGTCATAAGCTCATAAGAGGTAAAGTGAAACTATTTGCATTTTGGTGATAACAACTCAAAATAGCAGTGGCAACTATTGGAAATATGAGAAAATTTATGAGGAAGAAAGGCCTGTGTGGGAGGCCTGTAATAAATAAATAAATTAATAAACACAAAGTGGTAATTTACCGCTATTTTTGGAAGATCGGGCAATACAGTAACCGCTCATTACCTCGCGAGGAATTATCTAACGCCGTGATACGTGACGGCGTTTCGTCACTCAGCATAACGATATATTTCTTCTTCATCATCACCCTGCAAATGCCCACAGCAGTACCGTAACCGTTACAGCCAATTAAAGTCAACTGTTGAATAAAGGCCTCCCCCATAGATTGCCTCATAGAGGTGATATTTGTCATAGTTACCACGCTTGGCAAGCGGGTTGGCAAACACAGTTTTTATTTTTTATTTTAGTCGTTATTGGGAAGACGCAGCTGCCCATCTCCAGATTTGTTTCCCTCTGTCGCCTATTACTACACTAACGGGATGATATGGGGTGGTGGATATTCTTAAACCGCCACAGCGGTACATGAGGCCCCTTTTCTATGTAGGCCTTCTGGATATGTCCCATCCTCTTACCTACTTCTGCTGTCCAATAGCAGGATACCATGTATTGAATAAAACTAAATTTACGGATTTTATCGCGTTTATTTCACTACTTTTACTTATTTTTAATTCCCGACGTTTCGGGTGCTTTACAGCAAACATGGTCACGTGGGGGGACTGAGATGTTTGACGTCCCAATGTCATAGTTAGTCCGGCTACTTTCAGTTTTTTTGAATATTAATTTTTGGTCCGATTTACGCAAAACGAACTTACAGTATCTTGAAGTCTTGTAGTGGTATGCTTGGGCGAAACGTCGGGAATTAAAAATAAGTAAAAGTAGTGAAATAAACGCGATCAAATCCGTAAATTTAGTTTTATTCAATGTGTAGTGTTCGCGTAAATTTAAGAAATCATTAAGTATACCATGTAGGGTGTTTGTTCAGGGTTCGAATACCAGGTCGGGCTGAAATGTTATTGAATTTTCTGTCAAGAAATTCTCAGTAGCGGCTAGGAGTAAGCTTTTGCGTCTGATCTTTCTCCGGTCGTGTCGGATTGCTTTGCCATCAGACTATGAAAGTAGTAAAGAGTGCACCCGTGCTTGCGCACACACATCGTGCACTATAATGTTGTCCTGCGCATGTGTCTAGTCCCCGTCAAGACTGGCCGCCGTGACCGAAATTCAGTCTGAAGGACATCACATAATATATAAACGTTATATTATTTCTTAAGTGCGTCATGAGGAAGTAATGAATTATTGTACGAGATAAATATGTGAATATACTTATGCTATCACTCCATTTATTTACTCATAATACCTATTTTTCACTTTTTACTGACAAACAAACGGACCTTGTCACGAATGTCGGCCTTAAGCCAAGGTGATCCTCTTGTTACACATATCACAGATCTAATAGTTTTTTGTATTAATAAGTCACATTGCTCCTGGCTTAAATGGTATACTGTCGCATATTTTATACCATCCAAGTCATGATAAAAGTTCGGAATAATATGTACTATATTTTGTATTAATATACTACTCAGTTGTTCTGTCATTTCCGGTAGGTGGCGCGATGAATTTCATTCTAAATTCAGATTAAAACTTCTTAATAAAATTGATGAACAACTTGACCACAGTGCCACCTATCGGGTCGATTTCGTGATTTTATTTTAGGCACTAACCCAACCTAATATATTATAGTGAATATGAGTCATTTTGGTTATTTTTTAGTTTTGATTTGTTAACAATTTGACTATAGCGCCATCTATAAGACCCTAGTATGGTCCTCACATTGTAGACACAATGAAATTATTAATTGCAATGTGCTTGTTTACCACGTGCTCGACGGTGAAGGAAAAAGTTGTGAGGAAACCTACGAATATTTATTTTCGTGGACAGGTAATGTCCATCACACGCAGTGGAGCAACACGATAGTTTTGCTTCCTCCTGAAGTTTATAACTAACCATCAGAAATGAGTGTATAACCAGCTGTGGGACATATGTCGTACTTAACTGTAACTTTACTTTTATTTCAGTTTTCTTTTATAGAATGACAAACGAGTACACAGTCCACTTAATGGTAAGTGGATACTGTGGCCCATAGACATCATTTATCCTCGATTAAGAATCCAAGAATCCGCAAATACGTTGTCACCCCAGAGGACTAAGATGGAATGCCTTGTTTCCAGTAAAAAAGGGTCTCCGGATCTCTACTCACCATACGAAACACTACAGAATTGAGCTGTTATTTGACGCTGGTACTCTGTGAGAGCGTGGTCCTTCCCCGGTCCGGTTAATTTGATTTTCGGTAAGTTTATAGACAATACTTACTGAAAATCATTTTCTGGTTTCTAATGTTTGGGATAATACGGTAGAACGAAGACGTAACCCAGCGTAATCACATTATTTTAGTCAGGTGCACAAAATATTTTAGAATACATATTTCCATCCGATTACAATGTGGGTGTGAATAGCCTTTTGTTAGGTCAGTGCGCATCACTATCTTCAGCTACATCACCATCTTCATTTGTATCACCCCCTACCAAGAGGGGGGGGGGTTAGTAGGATCACGCGCTGGTTAGGAATATTTAAAGAAACCGTTTGGCGGCGATCACCCAATTCCGAGCAATTCTACCTACGATATCATCCATGTATTCTTTGTCATTATACAATATTGAGTAATTTTACGCTGGTATTCTGTGAGAGAGAGCCGTGGTAGCTCAGGTGGTTAGCGCTCGCTGTAAATTTCACAGTACGCGAGCAAACCGGGTTCGTTCCCCGCCGGCACCAATGAAATTGTTAATTGCAATTTTAAGTGCTGATTTACCACGTGCTCTACGGTGAAGGAAAACATCGTGAGGAAACCTGCATGTCTGAGAAACAAGAAAAAAAATTATTTCGAAGACATGTGAAGTTCGCAAACACGCATTGGGCCAGCGCGGCGGACAATTCCTTGCCCTAAAACCCTCTCAGATATGAGTGGGGGGCCTGTGCCCAGCAGTGGGACGTAATATAGGCTGTAACTTTTATATAATATTGATATGATGAGAAAACAAGTTCCAGTGATCAAGTGATTGAGTACTTTTCCACGGTCTCTGGAATCGCATCCCAAGCACACTATCATTGTCATGTAACAGACGTTATAGTCTAATAGGTCAGTGTCTGACAGTCTCCTAGACATCCTAGTTATATCTTATCTAGAGGTACCTTTGTATTTGCGAGTATAATACACTACATAAAACAACTTAAAGTAGTTTTCAAAAATATTCAGCCGATTTTGACCAAAATAGTCATTAAGGTCAAAATCGGCTCGAAAAAATGCCATCATAATTGTTTTCTTTTTATTATTATAAACTTAGCTAAAGATATATTTATCATGATTAATATACGCTAGTAATATATGTCAATGGATTAATACGATTTCTTTCTACAATATATACAACAATGTTATAATTCGTATAATTTTCTAACGAACCTATTACAATTTAATGTTATAAATGCAATAATCTGTAATAAATATTAGAAAAAAATTGTCTTACCTGTAAATAATTTACTATTTATTAAACCACTATGTAATTATTTTTGCACTCAAAGTTGCCAAAGTGTCATCAGTCAATGCACTAAAAATTGTCAAGTTATTATCAGAAGTCAAAACATTGCTACACTGAATTAAAAAAGGCGGGAAATCACTAAAATTACTAAGTTTTTATCTCTTTATAACACAATATGTTGGAAAAGGTTGTGTCATATAAAATATAATTTACAACTAAGTCACAAACGTGCTGTCTCAATGAGTAAAAATATAACAATGTGAAAACACGTAAACATTTCCGTGTTATGAATGCTATTGCGGTTTGCGGCGCCAGGCATATTCACTCGAACTTGATTCGCCGTTGCGTTCCGTTTATCTCTCGAGGTTATTGAACAATAAAGTCATGCATGCAACGACATCTATCCACGCATTGAAGTATCAAAATATCAAACTGTAGACAATTATGTGCGTAATGTGTTGTGCAGAAATCATTTTTGCATAACGACATTTATTTCCAGTATTTAAAAAAAAAAACAAATTAAATTATACAAGTAATATAATATATTATAGAAACAATACAATGACAAATTCAAGCAATTCAAAACAAAATATAATTTTAAGAAACAATATTGTCCTTTACTTAGATCTACTATTTAACACACAATCAGCTCAAAAAAGGGGTTATAGTCATAGTATCAAATATGCTTAAATAATCATTATTGTTTTGTTTATACATAGTTAAAATCAATTTCAGCAAAAGTATTAATCAATCACTACTTCAAAACTTCAAACATCGAACTAAAAATCTTAAAAGCAGTTTTTTGTGGGTTGGACCATTTTTGCGTAGGAACTTACTTACACTTAAATTCTAGACAATACTTAATTTGCTTAATTTCTATTTAGCAGAATAATAAAAAAATGAATAAATCAAAGTAAGTAATAGAATAAAATGTATTAATAAAATGAACAGAAAACGTAAAGATTAAACAGAGATATAACAGTTAAAAAGTAGAACAACTTCGAATCTTAAACTCAATTAAATATTTTTCCATACCTGCCCTATAGGTAAGTATGACTATGGCACATGTAAAGAATAATATAAAATAAAATACAAAAATTATCTTCTTATTTTTGAAATATTAAAGTATCCAAATCAAAAAGCTAAAAACCTACTTCTAGTTTTAATTAAGTTTTCTATGCAGGATTAACACTCATTTTTATTTTAATAGGTGCCTTTCGTAAAAAAAAGAAGATACCGCGATTTTTCGCGTTATGGTGGGTTGGAAGACTTTATCTCCCCATTTTGTCTTGAGCAATTTCGGTGAAAAAGAAGTGAAAAATTTCAGCGATACGTGATTTTGTCCTTCAAAAATCACGTATCACCAAAATTTTAAGTACAGACTTCCTTACAGAATCACATAGAGATTGTCAACATATACATAGATATTACAATATATAGATTCAATATTTGATATTTAAATGTAATATAGATACGATTTGGTATTAATCCATGCCTAGATTCCATATAGGCTTTTCCAGTCACCTCTTACGATATGTCAGACAAAATTCAAGGCATCCGTTAGAGGACGGTATAATCATGTCAAAGTCAAAGCTTAGACGACTTGAATAATGTGACATTTAACAAAAGTACGGCCCTATGAATATTTGACATAATATTAATATCATAATATCAAATGGGCGGCCAAAGTTTAGGCTTTCTAGTTGAATAAAATTTATGTAGTTTGTGAGACTGGATTGTTAGAAACTTCACCCTCATATTATGTTTAAAAATGTGTCAAGGCATTTGTATAACAAGCAAATTAGGTAATTTATTCTATTGTTGTGTTCACAAATCACCACTTTGTTTTGGTCGGAAAAATTTAAATGTATCTTGAATACAGTCGACAAAAGGGCTGGTTTGCAGTCAGCCCAAACATTAAAATGTTATTTGATTCGTTATAATTTGACTACAGTGCCTTTGATAAAATTTGGCTTTAGTTTTCATCGAAATTAATTAAAATAATAACTTCGATGAAAACTATAGCCATAGATCAACAATTCTTTGGTCTGAAACTGTAGCGTTAGAAGTTTTGAAAATAGAGGTACCTAATTAGCATACACAGAAAACTTTTATTTAGATTTTTTAAATACCCAATGTGCGACAAGGCATTAAGACTTAACCAAAGGGCTTAATTAAACAGTTGATCAAACCATCTTTGACGTCATCAATTATGTCAGTAGATAGAATAATTATAATTATATAGGTTTTAGCAGAAAAAAATGATGGTGAATACGACTAAATAGATAATTAAGGCACCTCGATATACTTAATTGTTCCTTTTGTTAGGTACTACTTACGTTTGAATATAAAATATATTTTAATCACTATCAAAATCGATTTCTCTATTCTGAGCATGGAACATTCTTCCCAAAAACATCTCCATTATGAATCGGTCCTGAATTTCTCTCTCAAAGCGATGCATATATATCTGAGGCATATATTGCTGTAAACGCCATTGGGCTGCAATTTTCGATTCTATGTGGGCATTGGTCTTCAGGTGTTTTTTCATCGCTTGCCATGATGATTCCAAGAGATTGCAAAATCCGCAGTGGAAATTACCGGGGTTAATCTAAAACAGGTTGGGAGCTATCAGTAAAAAAAAGACTGGTAGTTTAGAATAATATTAATTTACTACGTCGTAGAGCAATACTGATCCATTTTCAGTCAATGTTAGTGCATTTTAATTGGACAATTAAAATTTTGTGCTTCCTGTGTATCAATTAAATGTGTTGAGTTGTGATAACTATTATTAATTATGTGGTTGTAATAACAAATCCCATCAGATCATGTAAGTAATAGGGATAAAATTGTGGTTTACAGACTTGCATAGACAAGCTGAATATTATTTTATCGTAACTGTTATTAAAGAGAACGCTACAAAATATTAATTCGGGTAGAATTATCCTTAGGACTCCACTGGTATTCTCTCTCTGTCACAACATCAAGACAGACTTTTTGCATACAATAATAAGTACATAAAATCTTCTACTTATTTTTATGTAACTATGCAGCCTTCTGCAGCCACAATAGAGCCCCAATAATGTTACCTACACTGGGTTATTTTTCAAAGAATAGCCAAATTTTAAACTTAAGTTCAACCACATAAATAACATTATACTTACAGTTAATGTAGGTTTTGAAAATATATGTAAATAAGGTGCCTACTTTTATTTGAAATCATCCCAAATAGAATGTGATATATGCGCAACAACGTTTTTGCCCGCGGTTATTGCAAAATAACCCCTTATATATGTATTGTAAGACTTTCAGGGCATTTTCAGGGCATGGTAAGACTTATAAGTGAAGGGGTACACTCTAAT
This sequence comes from Parnassius apollo, assembly GCA_907164705.1. Classification (NCBI taxonomy): domain Eukaryota; kingdom Metazoa; phylum Arthropoda; class Insecta; order Lepidoptera; family Papilionidae; genus Parnassius; species Parnassius apollo. The sequence goes on along the minus strand of CAJQZP010001060.1, from coordinate 5,403,286 downwards.
GTGGAGTTGCTTATTGTTCAGATGGCGTTAGGCCCGGTTTACATTTTTAGAAGTGACAAGTGCGAGTGGCAAGTGCAACTGACAAATGACAAGTGCTTAGTGCGAATTTTATTCACACTTTTCACTTGTCACTGCCTGTTCACACGCATTGTTGTTACCATAAAGCGCGCGGGATTAGCGCCGGACCCTGCCTCTCGCTCTCCCCGCCACATCTGACGATGTTGAATAATCTGGTTCAAGTACTAAGCATTAGCAAATTGCCGGCACATGCTTATGTTTTGACTATTTTTGTTAGAAAAAAAGTATTTCGTTGTGTTATTCTTAGTGAAAATTGATAATTATATGATAAAAACAGAGTAATTAGACTTAGAGCGATAGTGTCATTCAAAATTCCGTTCAAATTGGAAGCAATAACGCAATGAGCATAAGCGGCCTATAATTACGTTTGCCCACACGCACACAAGTGACACAAGCAAATGAGTAATGTTTGCAAGTAAATGACGTTTTCCCCAATAAATGGGGAAATTGTAATAGTAGACATAGTCATAGATTTAATATTAAGGTTGCGTTTCGAATAATTTATTATTTGCAAAGAGAGAAATGTAAAATTACTTATATTTCTTAACTAATGTTTTATTAAAATTATTTATATACGTAATATCTTGTGCTTTAATATATATATATTCACAATTCTATTATGTTATTATATTATTCTGTTAGAAGTGATATATTTATATAAGTATTTAGTATTATATATTTCTATAAATATAATATACTTTATTGAACAGGCCTTTTGTATTAAAAAAATAAATATCTGTTAACTAATGTTTTGATTTCTTAAATTTACTCGAACACTACACATTGAATAAAACTATTATTTACGGATTTTATCGCGTTTAATTACTTTAATTTATTTTTATTATTATCCCGACGTTTCGGGTGATTTACAGCACCCATGGTCACTGAGGGGACTGAGAGGTTTGACGTCCCAATGTCATAGTTAGTCCGGCTACCTTCAGTTTTTTTTTAATATTAATTTTTGGTCCGATTTACGCAAAACGAGCTTATAGTATCATGAAGTATTGCAGTGGTATGCTTGGGTTTGGGTTTAATTTTGTTAATTATAGGATCCCAAGCAGATGGTAGCACCCAACCTTCTTCTCTATTGAAATTTGGATGTTTTTTAATTTCAATAGCCTCGCGTATCATCCTTGGTAGGAATCGGTATTCTTTTGCGAGAATTTGTGGTTTATCAAATCTAATGTAATGGTGGGGACGATCTTGAACATGTTCGCAGACTGCAGACTTCCCGGAGTGTCGGCGATTCACATCAGCTATTCCTTCACGCGGGTTTTTATAGATTTCTTTGTTTGACCTATGTAAGAGAGACCACATTCACAATCCAGCTTGTACACACCTGCATCTTGTAGAGGAATATTACATTTCACACTGTGTATAGGAAAAAGACCCATACCAACCGATATCTAAATGGTGAATCTCACCGTAAATTTTGTTTCAGAGAGCACGAGGGATCTGTGACAGAAAACATCTGGCCGCAGAGCTTCAGCACGTCAAGCAAGTATTGCAAGACAAAAAGCTTCGGGTCCCGCGCCTACGTCACATTGAACGAGTGAAGCCGGCCACAGTCGAGCGCGCGCCTGCTCTACTACCATATATCAGAGGAGTCACGGACAAGGTTGGCTACATCTTGAAGCGAGCGTCCATTAAGACATACTACAAGCCGCTGAAGAAGATTGGTCAATTTTTACCATCCATCAAATGTAATATTCCTCTACAAGATGCAGGTGTGTACAAGCTAGATTGTGAATGTGGTCTCTCTTACATAGGTCAAACAAAGAGATCTATAAAAACCCGCGTGAAGGAACATATAGCTGATGTGAAGCACCGACGCTCCAGGAAGTCTGCAGTCTGCGAACATGTTCAAGATCGTCCCCACCATTACATTAGATTTGATAAACCACAAATTCTCGCAAAAGAACACCGATTCCTACCAAGAATGATACGCGAGGCTATTGAAATTAAAAAACATCCAAATTTCAATAGAGTAGATAGTTGGGTGCTACCATCTGCTTGGGATCCTATAATTAACAAAATTAAACCCAAACCCAAGCATACCACTGCAAGACTTCATGATACTATAAGCTCGTTTTGCGTAAATCGGACCAAAAATTAATATTAAAAAAACTGAAGGTAGCCGGACTAACTATGACATTGGGACGTCAAACATCTCAGTCCCTCCCGTGACCATGGGTGCTGTAAAGCACCCGAAACGTCGGGATAATAATAAAAATAAATTAAAGTAATTAAACGCGATAAAATCCGTAAATAATAGTTTTATTCAACTAATGTTTTATTTAAATTATTTATATACGTAATATCTTGTGCTATAATATAATATATTCACAAATCTATTATGTCATTATATTATTCTGTTAGAAGTGATACATTTATATAAGTATATAGTATTATACTCGTATATTTATATAAATATATAATATACTTTATTGAATAGGAGTTTTGTATTAAAACGAAATAAGATTCGGAAGGAGAAAAACTTTTCGAATAAAATATGAAATTAAAAATATTTATTAAATAACTATATACCCTCGTACTTAAACAATTAATAATAATACCTACTTATGCGTGAATATTGTAGGTATTTTTATTTGCCATACAAAAATACAACAATAATAGTCCCGTCCCATATTGGCAGAATGTAATTACAATAATAAGAAAATATGGGGTAAAACATTTTACTATGCTAAGCAACATTTTCATCATATTGGCATCTGTCAAATTTACGATTTATTATTTTGTTTGATGAATATTTTTTACAAAAATATAAGATGCTAGGCAGTATTGACCCGTGAAATGAGATTTTAAATTTTTTTTTTTCATGATTATGTGATGAGGTATGATAACCTTTTACAGCACAGTACGTCATTTTTTTACAAAATTGCGCGAGCTCTTTACACGACAACGTGGACATGACGCGCCGAAAGTTGTATGTAGCCTTAAAAAGCTAACTTGAAACGGTTTCACTTTGCGGTCACACTGCGGTTCTAAGACTAATAATTCTATGGATAAAAATGAGTGGCAGGAGATCTAATATTTGGACTTATTTTAGAGAAACTGACGACCAAAGTAAAGTGAAACGTACTAATGTAATGTTTCTTTGTTTAAAATCTACAGTGCCTCAAACACATAACGCTATACAAGTAGACCCATATATAAAATATACTTTCAACAGTAAAATTATGAAAGACATGGCATTACTCAATTCGTATTTTCTAATACAGTGGATACTGAATGTGGAGGGACACACGGGCAGAGGAAGGCCGAATAAAAGATGGATCGATTGTGTGAAGAGTGATATGAGAATGAAAGGAGTAAGTATGGAAATGACGGCTGATAGAGAGGAATGGAACAAGAAGATTTACTGCGCCGACCCCAGATAATGGGAAATGGTTTAGAGAATGATGATAATACAGTGGATACTGAGTACCATTTTAACGAATGTTCGGTGATTTAGGCGAATATTCGACCGAATACGAATATTCGGCCCATCTCGAGTATAAAGGAGCATGTTGCGCGAATAATAAAATACTCTCGAAACAATCATGCAGCGAGTTGGCTATAGATATCCGGTACTTGATTTTAATAATATTTTTAGTCTAGGAGGCTTGTGAGGGTTAAGCTTGAACCTATTACACTGTTTTTAGATGTCGGAAATGCGTTTTGAATTAATTACGATAATAACAAATTTCACTAAAAAATGCTTATAACTAAACGCAAACATGTCAATTTGTTCTCGTATTATGAAGTAGACGTGAATTACTTGATTTTTTAATTTTGTTTTCAATTTAGGAGGTTTGTCAGGGTTAAGTTTGAACATTTTCCACTGTTTTTGGATTACATTAAATGCCTTTTGAATTAAATACGATAAAAAAAAAATTCACAAAAAATTGCATATAACGAAACGGAAATATGTCAATTTGTTTTTTAACACAGATGATAGGTACACTCATAAAAAAGTTAATCACTCGGAACCAGACAATCCATTTGTGGCTGAAGACAGGACTTATATACAACAAATTGAGTCGCAGTGAAGAGCAGTCAATAGGTTTTTCAGAAAACAAAATTATAACAATTCCCATTACATTATTTCATTTACCAGTTTACCACTACCATAGCAGAGTTTAGGGTAACCTGACTTTATAAATAAGATTGGTCGAATCTGTTCCAAAACCGAAACAGCACGCACCGACTCCACGTAGTCTTGTCTGCCTTACCCCTAGTGTTTTTGTAAAGCCGTAGACGCGGAGGGAGAGCAGCCCCCGCCCGCTGTAGCAAACTGCAGGTACCCGTGTGAGCCTTAGCGGCTGAGGCTGGTCGCCGAGGCTGCGAAGGTGATTGACATGGGTGACTGTAATTTGCTACGCAAGGGCGAAGGGGCTGCACTTCCCGCAGCGCCGAAGCTGTTACAGAAGTAACTTTGTGTCAATATTCCTGTGTAAAAAAGTGAGTATGATTTTACAAAAAAAAAATTATTACTCATAAACAATACATTTCCTCAACGGGGGAAGGGTAGGGGAGGCCTTCCCTAAACCCTCCACCGTACGCGAGTACCGAATGACTATAGTTTAACCCATGCAGTTAACAGCTTGTACAAAGTGGAAGGAGGGAATAGTGCTGTTGGAATACTGTAACTGATTGTTTCGCAGTTTTCGTGTCAGAGAGGCAAAAGCTGTAATAAAAATATGTGAAGAGAACAGGGACGTCATAAATCCTTTAATTAGAGAAAAGATGTGGTGTGAATCTTCTGACAGAGACACATGAGTAATGTAGCGGAAAGTTAAATAACGTAAAATTTTGCAGTGTAAGCAAAATTGGGTGTTCATGAGAAATTAAAAAGGTTTACATAAATCATCTAAATAAAGCAACATTTTTCTTCTGAAATTATTTAAACTGTCATTGAAAATATAAAAATTAGATGGCCTAGATATATCATTATACAGTCTAAACATTCTGGATAATGCTGAATTAAGACCGAGGTCAGTCTTATGAGGTGGGACCACAAACAGCTCGTAGACATTAAAACTACACTCAATCCCGCATTTATTCAAATCCTTCCGTCTCTGTCTATCTCGACATATTTCTGTACCAATGAACCGAGGCACCCAAAATTCAGAACAGGTAAGGATACAACAGGTTGTTTGAGAGAACTACTATTTTTGTTAAAAAAAAAAACTTTGCAGTTCACTAGTACTTCGCTCGCCTTAACACGCTAGACCTGACTGCGTCATGCAACTTGAGGTTTCACGCGATTGTAGGCATTTATTTCACGCAGGTGGCAAGAGTGACAGAGACCTGATATTTCAAGTTACGCTGAGGAATTCACTAGACGGACTCGCCCACGGGCATGTCTGCACACATGCCGGCTGGCCTTCGCTACTATAGGTCTGTGTGGACCGCCGCAGTCGATCTGGCAGATTCACCTGTTGAACGTCCGTGCATCTCATTTTGTCTGCGCGGGCACAGACATGCTTGAACGTGAATGTTAACTGCGCGCTGTCTGTTCACCGACACAAGAGCGACAGCAACCAGTGCAGACGGCCTTTTATTATTATTTAACGAACTTTGGAGATTTTCAATTTGCAATGAATCTTAATGATAATAAAATATTCTGGGAAGTCTATATCTATGCGCAAGTACTGTACAGGTCTCCTGGTTCATTAATTTCTAATTCTTTATGTAAATTGATATGGTTAAATTTATTTATATTTTTATACCATTCTTCGCATCAAATTAATAATAAATAAATAATAAGCATTGCAAGTCTGGGTTGTCCTCTTAATGTGCACGCACAACTAACTACGTAGCCGGTGTAAAACAAACTGAGTCTGTGTAGTGTATTGCGGCGACAGACATGCCCGGACAAACAGCAAGTGGGTATGTCCATCCAGTGAATTCCCCGTTTTACAGTCTCACCTAAACTCATGCACCTAAACTATATAGCAACCATTTTTATATTTTATAAAAGAGGGAGCAAACGAGCATGCGGTTCACCTGGTGTTAAGTGACTACCGTAGCCCATGAACAACCGCAACACCAGGAGAATTGCAGGCTGCCGACCCTTTAGAAAGGAGTAAGCTCTTTTCTTGAAGATCCCCAGGTCGTATCGGTCCGGAACTGGGGGGGGGTTTTTTTTGGTGGTTGGGAGAAAAAAAAAGGATTTTGTTGGGTAAATCGCCGGTGGTAAATTATTCCACAGAAAGGTCGTACGCGGAAGAAAACTCCTAGTAAAACGTACAGTGGTGGACCGCCAAGCATCCAGATTGTGTGGATGGTATCGGGAGGTTTGCCGCGTAGTGCGTTCATGAAATTTGGCGGCTGGGATTAATCCGAACAATTCCTCAGAGCACTCCCTGTGGTATATGCGATAACAATCAATAATAACCATCAACACGGTTTAAGACGTATATGTGGCGTGAGTGCGGGTTCTTACAATAATTTGAGCATAGAAATTGGCAAGGTGTATATCATCACTAAAGATAGAAAAATAACACAAGAAAATAATATGGAAAATATACAAAGAATAGGAAGACTAGGCTAGATAGAGGAGAAAATACTCTCAAAAAAAAAACAATATTCTATTCAAAATGAATACCTTTGGCTTTTATACAGGCCTTTCAGTCTGGCTACGAATCTATGGATTTACGTACTGTTTCCATGGGAAATTTCGCCACTGCTTGCTCCAGAGTTTTTTCAAAGACTCAATGTCGCCGTGTCGTTTAGAGCAAGCCATATCCTCTACAACTGACCATAATTTGTAGTCTAAAGGATCTGGGCTAGATGAGGACCAGTCTTCAGCTGTTATAAAGTCCAGAACGTTGGTTTCAAGCCAGGCTTGGGTAGTTCGTGCCTTGTGACCAGGTGCAGAGTCCTGCTGGAAAGTCCAGGGTACATTTTTAAAGTGTATTGCTGAGAGATTTAGGAGAGGAGGTTTGGCTGAAGTTTTCACTCCTTTTTCACAAAAAGTGTAGCTTTATGACGCCTTAATAAGACACGCTCCACCAAACTATCACTGACGCAGGATGATGACCACGTTGTACCTTTCCGACCACTTGCGCAGCTTCTTTAGAACTATGAGCGTACACTTAATCATTTTGCTTATTGTTGTGTCTTTCAATCGTCAATAATTTTTCATCGGTAAAGAGGATATTTCTGTGCCCTTCACCTGCGTGTCGCGACAGAAGGCGTTTTGATCGATTCACGCTCCGGGTCTTGTTTTATAATACGCGACAGAGTCCTAGCTGGAATCTTCATTTCTCGCGATAAGATTTTTTGCTTCCTAATGGGATTTAGACGAATTCTGGCTTTAACGGCATTAACAGCCTTTGTAGTTCTAATAGCACGCTGCCGCCACGATTTTTTATGGTGTTCGATAGAGGAAGTGTTGTTGTATCTGTTGATAGTACGATATACAAATACACGACTGATACCAAGCTTTTGAAGTGTTTGGAATATGACCGACGGCTCCATACCCACTTTGTGCAAGGCGATCACCGCAATCCTATTTTCTTTAACACCCCATTCCATATTGTAATTTGATAATGAACACGAAAAAATATGTGAAATGGCGCGAAATCGAAAGAACTTATAAAAATAATGAACGAGTTTCAAATTCGAAATAATTAAAAAGTTGAAAAAAGTTTTTATGAAACAGTATTTATGGCCAGACTAGTTATATTATTTAAACTACCTGTAACAGTAGGCTGACTAACTTTTTATTTTAAAGTGATAGTACATACTTCACTTCATGGTGGACCTAACTGATAATAAAGTCAGCGGGTATTTTTTATCAGTGCCAAGCGTTATAAAACTAAGGCAAATACCTATAAGTGCAATGAAGGACATATTCAGCGACGGACTTTGATTGATAAACTGTAGTGATAACAATGATGATGAATAATATCTTAGTACATACCTCTCTTATAAATTCGGTGTCATCTTCAATAACTACATGGGACTCCGAAAGTATGGTTACATGCTGAGGATTATCCTTGTGTGACTCATAATTACTAAAATCAAAATTACTTTTACAGCCCAAACATCTAAGTCTGCTTCCATATTTAACAAGTAAAAAAAAACTGAATAAATTGATACATATTTTCTCATTAAATACGACATCCGTCTGAAGCCCATTAATTGTGATAGCACTTTGGAAAAATGATTTCATTGGTTTTTTTAATGGAATGGAGTCTTTTTCGGGTGGCTTTTGTATCGGCTCTCTTTTAGTAATTTCTAAATCATGTTCATTATTCTTATTATGAGCTAGTCCCGCAATGTGCTCCTTTATGTTCTTAAGAGATGACGGTATGTCGGTATTGCACTTGTTACAATGTATTTTATTTTTGCCAGGTATATATTTCATATCATGTTCTTTAATCAAATTATCCCGATCTTCTATATCAGATGCAGATGATGACTCTTTATCTTTTGTTACTTCTTTAAGTTCCTTCTTTTGCTTTTTTTCTGGAGTTTTTTTCAATAATACAGGTGTTGTATATAAACAAGTATTTTTGCTAGTACTTTCATCGCCTACTTTCGAAGCCTCTAAACCAGATTTAAGTTGTATAGACTTAAGAATATTTTTCTGTCCATCCTTTCTTGTGTGTTCTTCTATATGCTTTTCAATGAATTGCATATCAAACTCTAATCCTTTTGAGCATTTTTTGCAAACTACAGTTTTATATTCAAAGTTAATATTTATTCCCTCTTTTTGAAATTTCTCAACAGAATCTACAAGATTTTCATTGCTATCCATATTTTGTTTAGTAATTTTTTCGACATCATCATTTATATTTTTAGATATTTCTTTTGACTTTTTATCTGAATTAAGTTTTGTAATACGTTCCTTGTGCAACTTAAGTATGGTTTGATGATGAAGATCATGTATGTGAGCATTAATAGTAAATGCATCTATAATCCAATTACAAAGAATACACCATGTCCGTCCCTTTTCGTCGTTTGTTATATAATTTTTTGCATTTAATATTTCACAAATCTTTGTATCACTTATTGGATCAGAATTTTCTTCGGTTGATTCAGGATTATTATTATTATTTGGGTTATTATTATTATTAATATTCTTTAGCCTGCCTTTGTCTTCTGTTTTTAAAACATTTTCTGAAACTTTAATTTCTTCTAGAACTACTTCCTTATTTTGTTGTTGAATTTTAGATTTTTTATCTGTAATATCTGTTTTCTCAATGACTTTTGTTGTTTTAATTTCGGCTGACTCATAATTTTTATTGTAAAGATTTAAGTGTTCAGTCTTATCAAAATGAAAATCATTTGTATTCCAAGCAAAGACCGCGTTACACGTCAAACACTGAAATGAGTTTTCATCAATCTGAAAAATAAAAGTGAATAATTAGACATGATAAACACAATGCATATAAATAAAGTGGATGACTAAGTTCTGGGTGAAACTACATTTATGTACATATAATTATATTAATGATTAGCTGAGCCCGCGACTTCGCATATATTTTTCTGTAAAGCTAAGTTAATTTAGTTTGTAGGCATAAGTCTCGTACTAAAATACTCTGTATATATATATATATATATATATATATATATATATTGAAAAATTGTAATTTCATAAATAAAAGCGGTATGCATAAATACAAATTGAAAATATAAAGGAAGAAAAAGGTGACCAATTACTCTTATTTATAAAAACGGAGACTTTTGCAGTTTAAACTTCAATGATAAGAAGGGAACGATAATTCATTCGGCGTGTTACTACACGCCGAATGAATTATCGTAGGCGCAGATGTATCTATCACCGTTTCTTCGCAAATCTAATGGCTTTAGATAAATGGCGACAGAACCATATTAATTACGCCAAGTATAAAATACCCATACTGGTGACGGGCATCAACGTCGAAGGTGTGAAAAGATGTAGTGCCTGTCAAGTGTGACAGTTATAGCAAATCCTTCCTAGAGCGGGAGAGGCTCAATCCTGCTGTAGACTTTTAAGGGCTTGTGAAGAAGAAGTAAAAGATAATCCTTTTCACAATTTTTGAGTCACAAAAATGCGACATGTCTTAAGTCTTGCATGCCTTAAGCGTTGTTAATAATTGTTATTGCAAAGCAAATATCACTATTAACTATAATATATTATGTGAAATATCTGCGCCTACTGTATTCTTTTGGGAAACAGCTAATTTAAAATAAGCAGGTAACAGTTGTAAAGTTCCAGAGGATATTTATTGTGTCAAAATATAAATTTAAAAAAATTGAGTTGTATGTATTATAGTACGGCCAACAAACAGCGATACGAAAGGTCATTTACCTTAAAAACGACTGTGGAGTGGACAATCTATTATCTATCTCTTCCCATCTTGTGTACTTGTCGTAATGTCTCGTTTTCCCGACAAAAACAAGTCAAGGTCAAGACGGGTTCGCCAACATTCGAGAGGCCATTTTAGCAATTGTTGTTTATTTAATTATTGTTATTTTGTTTTGTTGATAATTGTTTTTTTATTAAGAGTGGTTAATTATGGAGCCACAACCAAGTACGCCGACAGATAAATCAACAGATTTTACTTCTCAGAAAAGAAACGTCCAAAGGTATGTATAGGAATAGTTGTTTAGCAGTTTTAATTAAAACTTATTGGTTCGGAGTGTACTTTAAAGTTATTTAAAAACAGCAAATGTAATAATAAAACTTTTCTTAATTTATTAAAGATGCATGTAAGTAAAGTATGTACATAAGTTTAATAAAATTTTTAATTTTAGGGTACTAGTTTTACTGTTAATGAAAAAAATATGGTTATTAATACCTACAAATATGTTAAAGAAATTTGGCCTAATGATAAATATCCATACAGCAAAGAGATGGCGCAAAAAGCATTTATTTAATTACAATCAACATTATACTTATTCAATTATAATAATTCAAATTATAACTAAATTTATAAATGTCTATTTTTCAGTTTGCTAGACATTTTTTTTAAATATATTGTCTATTTAAATATATGTATAATCTAACTATCATAAAGTTAAGTACCCCTGCTATTTCTAATAACCTTGCATTGGTTTTGTTTACATTTGGTATCGCTTCTCGTTGGCCGTAGTACATTCGGTTTTGTAATGGAACATCTGCATGTTTTTTGTCTATGATTGTAGATGGCGTGGCATTTAAATAAAAAATTATTTTTTTCAATTGTGGTATTATGATATTATTACCTATTTTTTCAGTTGTACAACAAATAATTTTAGTTACTTGACTACTGAATTGTTGTTTACGTTCAAGTTTAAACTTTAATTAGAATTCTCGTATTTTTAGCGTCGCTCCGCATTGCATGAATGTCGAAGCAACACTAAACGACACTAAAGTAAGGTGTACGGATTGCAGTACAGTTCAGTTGAACATAGTCAGTGTTCGAAATGCGAAATCTAGTGCGTAGTACATATGAATATATCGATGAAATAAATAACTAAATCTGGATCGAACTAAATTGATGCGTATATCAATGATAATTATATTAAAAACTAATTAGCTAAAATGTTTTTTATACAATTTACAGCTTTAGCTAATTCTTAATTAATAATGGATTTTCGCAAAGTAACGTCTCATTCTATTTATTAAGTTTAGGTTTGTTTGTCTGTTGCCGTGTAGTGGCGGTTGAGAATATCCACTACACAGGGAGGCAGGGAGACAGGCAGGAGATGGGCAGCAGCATCTTCCTGATAACAATTGTGATATAATAAAAAACTGCGGTTGCCAACCCGCTCGCCAAGCGTGGCAACTATGGCAATTATCCCCCCATGAGTAACGACGCAAACAGACGGCCACCAGTCCCCGGCGGCCCCGCTATTCCTGGCTACGGTGGCGACCATGGTAACGGCGGGGCAGAGGGTGCTAAGAATCTCCGGTGAAGGTTCGGTTGCCACCTACGACGACTCGACCTGGCAACATATAACGCACGCACCCTGAGGACTGACGAGAAGTTACTGGAGCCGGAAGAAGAGGTAGACAAGTTGAGCTGGCATATTATTGGATTATCCGAGGTCCGAAGAGAGGGGGAGGACACGGCAATCCTTGAGTCCGGCAACTTGTTCTATCACTGGGACGGCAACCATCTGTCCCAAGGAGGTGTCGGATTTATCGTCAACAACGTTGTAAAGATTGGGAGTTTGTCGACGAGGGTCGCGTACCTGATACTCAGAATCACCAAACGGTATTCGCTGAAGGTCATACAGGTTTACGCACCAACCTCGGCACATCCCGATGAGGAGGTGGAGGAAATGTATGAGGATATTTCCAGAGTCATGCATTCCTCCAAAACCCACTACAAGGTGTTGATGGGGGACTTCAACGCAAAACTAGGCACAAGAGAAAGCGGTGAGCTGAAGGTAGGGAAATTTGGAGTAGGGCAACGGAACCGAAGGGGCCAGCAGCTGGCCGACTTTATGGAGAAAGAAGGATTCTTTATGATGAACTCTTTCTTCCAGAAGCGGCCCCACAGGAAGTGTACCTGGTCGAGCCCCGACGGTTGACAAAAAATGAGATTGACTTCATAATGATGACCAGACGCCAACTGTTCAGTCATGTCTCTGTGATCGCAAGGGTGAAAACTGGCAGCGATCACCGAATGGTTGGAGGCACACTGAACCTAAACGTTAAGTTGGAGAGGTCTCGTCTAATGAAGTCAACGCTCCGTCCCCCTCGTACTCTAATCCAGAATCCCGCTCAAAACTTTCAGGCTCGAGTTACGTAACCGCTTTCAGTGCCTAGAAGATTGCAATGCAGTGGACGATATGAACGACAAGCTCGTGGAAACTGTCCATGCGGTCGGAGCTAAGTTCTGCAAGACCCGCCGCAGAAGAACACAAAAACTCTCCGATCATACTCTTAATCTCATGGCTGTTAGACGGGAGATGAGGCTGCAATCCTCAACAGATTTGACAGCATACAGGCAACTGAACAGACAGATCTCCAAATGCATGCGGCGAGACTTACGCATCTTTAATACTTCTCGTATTAAAGAAGCGATCGAGCGGAACCAAGGCTGCAATCCTCAACAGATTTGACAGCATACAGGCAACTGAACAGACAGATCTCCAAATGCATGCGGCGAGACTTACGCATCTTTAATACTTCTCGTATTAAAGAAGCGATCGAGCGGAACCAGGGCTCCAAAGTCTTTGACAGAGATCTGTCTGCCAGAAAGAGCCAACTGTCAAAGCTGAAGACTGAGTGTGGCAGCATCGTTTCCGGGACACCTGAGATTCTGAGTGAGATTGAGAGGTTCTATGAGCAGCTGTACACATCATCGTTGGAGCCACACGCAAGTGTGAGTAACGATCCAAGAGCAAGTCTTATCCGACACTATTCCGATGATATCCCGGACGTCAGTATGAGCGAGATTAGAATGGCTCTCCACCACCTTAAAAACGGCAAGGCCCCGGGCGAGGACGGAATTACAACGGAGCTTCTGAAAGCGGGTGGAACACCGGTACTTGAAGTCCTTGAGAAGCTCTTCAATTCCGTCCTCCATGGTGGCACTACTCCGGAGGCGTGGAGCAGAAGCGCGGTGGTCTTGTTCTTTAAGAAAGGCGACAACGCTCTTTAGAAGAACTACAGACCGATTTCCCTTCTGAGCCGCGTCTACGTGCTGTTTTCGAGAGTCATTACGAATCGTCTCGCACGCAGATTCGACGACTTCCAGCCTCCCGAACAAGCCGGTTTCCGAAAAGGCTTCAGTACCATAGACCACATACATACCCTGCGGCAGATTGTACAGAAGACCGAAGAGTACAATCTGCCACTTTGCCTGGCATATGTGGACTATGAGAAAGCCTTTGATTCCGTCGAAATTTGGGCGGTGCTACAGTCCCTTCAGCGGTGCCAAGTTGACTGTCGGTATATCGAAGTGCTGAAGTGTTTGTACAGTATGGCTACGATGGCTATCCGAGTACAGAACCAGAGCTATTCAACCTACCAACTGCAGAGAGGTGTAAGACAGGGTGATGTTATATCCCCGAAACTCTTCACCGTTGCGTTGGAAGACGTTTTCAAGCTACTGGACTGGAAAGGATACGGTATTAACATCAATGGCGAGTACATCACTCACCTTCGATTTGCCGACGATATAGTCCTTATGGCAGAATCGCTGGAGGACCTTAGCACTATGCTCAATGACCTCAATGGTGTCTCCCAACGGGTAGGTCTTAAGATGAACATGGACAAAAAAAAAGATCATGTTTAATGTCTATGTCACACCTATGCCGGTAGTTGTTGGGAGCACTATGCTCGAAGTTGTTGACGAGTACGTTTACCTGGGACAAATAGTCCGACTAAGTAAGTCCAACTTCGACCTATAGGTCAATCGACGGATTCAACTCGGCTGGGCAGCGTTCGGGAAATTACGACACATCTTCTCGTCAGGTATACCTCAATCTCTGAAAACTAAAATGTATAACCAGTGCGTGTTGCCAGTGATGACTTACGGATCTGAGACATGGTCCTTCACTGCTGGCCGTATGAGGACGCTCATGGTCGCTCAGCGAGCTATGGAGAGGGCTATGCTCGGAGTTTCTCTGCGTTATAGACTCAGAAATGAGAATATCCGCAGTAAAACCAGAGTGACCGATATAGCCCAACGGATTAGTAAGCTGAAGTGGCAATGGGCCGGCCATATAGCTCGAAGAACCGATAACCGATGGGGAAGAAAGTTTCTCGAGTGGCAGCCTCGTACCGGTAGGCGTAGTGTAGGGCGACCCGCCACTAGATGGAGTGACGACCTGGTAAGACATGCAGGAAGTCGATGGATGCAGGTGGCTCAGGACCGTGCTTTGTGGCGTTACTTGGGGGAGGCCTATGTTCAGCAGTGGACTTGTGAAGGGCTGTAATGACGATGATGATGATGAGGTCTGTCTGACTCTGACATTTGAACAAAAATTTCATAAACGATATTTTTAGAATAAAAAATATAAAATTCTAATAAAAAAGAAAACTTTTTTGGGAATATAAATGAAAGTCAGAAATTTCAAAGTAATTTAGGTATGCGTATAAAAAGCAACGTTCAAATTAAATGTTTCAGTTCAGTTCACTGATTTTTTTATTTGGGAACTTGCTGGACGTTCAAAAAACAAAGTAAAATACGAATTAGTAATTAAACTAAATAAATCACATCATTTTGTATTCGAGGAGAGATCAATCTTATATCACCTACTCTTCAAAATAAAAATCAAAAAATCCTTTTTTGGATTATTTTTTATTATTTATTACGTACATTATTATTACATTAAATTTATATAACGGAAAGAGTGCCGTGGTACCTAGCTCAAGAATTACTTACTGAGAGTGTCCCTGAAAAGTGCCTGCATAGCACTATTAAAATTTGATTTACCCTTACGCGGACAACATTGAAACCAATCAGAAACTTTCCATCTTTCACTAAACTCAATATTACCGAGAGCAGAGAATCTTAAAACCGCGTTTCAGAAAATAACGTCATTTGCACAGTGCCATCTATCGATGACATGTGTTTAAATATATATTATTATTATTATTCTACGTCATTTTATTACCATTTTTTAGATTACATTGAAATGCATTTAATGTTTTACCACCACCTTGAAACAAATTCATACCTACACTTCAAAAAAATACCAATAACTTAATAGAATGAACAGATTTCAATAAAACAGACCAAAACGAACATACGCTTTATAATTTTTTAATGTTTCACAAACAAACACACAGACAGACAATTCAAAATAGTCTCTATATAAAAAAATCTATCATTTTTTCACAAGGATTTGCAATGTACAGCACAGACGCGCTATATGTGTACAAAAGATAAATTATATATTTTAAAATCCTATAACATTTATATAGTACTACTTGTTCATTCTAAGAATGCCGTTACCTCCCGCCGCGCTCCCCCACTCCACACCTCAAGTGTCGCCCTGTTGGGACCGATAGCAGCGCCTTCCTAATGTTTTACGTATTTGATATATTTTAAATGTAAAATAAAACTAAAAATTTTTTAATTATAATATTTTATATTTGTATTGGACACGTACCTATTCACTGTTATTATTTCACTTTACTCAATAAATTATATTATAATACGCATTTTATCTACTTGTTTTCTCTCAATATCTGTGTACAGGATAACAAACTACTTACTTATCAATTCGACAAAAAATAGTCCTCATGTTTATGTGATATCATAGATAAATATGATAAATTATTTGTCTACGGTACCGTCAGCTGTGATATCATAACGGTCGACGACGGCAAACTTGAAATGAACGCGTAGTAGCTTATAATGGAAATTTGACTCTTAGTGGCGGTGTAAGGATATCCACTACCCCATATCTCGTATCTCGTAGATATGACAGAGGCGACAGACTAAAACAAATCAAGAGATGGGCAGCAGCCTCTTCATAATAACGACATAATAAACTGCGACGACTAATATTGAACAACTGCCCTTGCCGCTTGCCAGACGTGGCAACTATGGAAAATATCCCCCGTATTTAGCCAATCTATCGAGAGGCCTATGTTCGGTAGTAGACTTTAATATGCTGTAAAGGTACGACAATAAAGTTTTTAGTCGAGTAAAACAATTCAATGAGGAGAGGCAGCCTAACTGGCGTTCTAATATCCGGCGGCGTAATATCCAGAAGTGGACAGTTTACGAACTGATGATGACGGAGATGACTATGATATAACTTTTATTAGATGTTAATCACAGAAAATGTTGTGTACTAAAAATATAGAGCTCGTTTACAGCTGAATAAATGTCTATTTATACTTACTTTCCGGTAAATGTTTTTATTTGAGTCGAATTCAACTTTACTTTGAATTAATTTAATTATATGAACAGATTCATTTTTATGAATGTTTTCATCTTCAAATTCTGTATTACAAATAACACAAGTGTCATCAATGAATCCATTCCATGCTTTGTCGTTTATAAGGACGTTCGTGAGAGCAACGACAACATTCCCTTGTCTTTTCATCAGTTTGGTGTGTTTATTTTCAATATGTTTTAGCTCAACTACATGTAATCGAACTCTTGCTGATGTAGAAAGTAAAACGTTGCAAACTTCGCAGAAGTACCACTTTTTTATCTAAATAAAAGAAAAATTAAATTTATTAATAATTACCAATAATCAATACACCAAAAAATCAGTAAATAGGTATTAAATGGGACCATGAACGACCACAGCCAGTTAATATTTTTGAAATTATTGGGTCCTTACACATGAAATTAGCGTTTTGTCGTACTGACCACTTTGTTCTGACATATATCTCCTCTTTGGTTAAGAATTCCATATTTAAATTGATAAATTCATTTAGCTGGTACATTTGAGTTTTGAAAACAGTCATTCATTTGTTTTATCCTCATTATTTTTTTCTTAGGTGTCGCTTATTACCGCACAATGGAAAACATGAAATATCGGTATATTTACGAGTACGAGTTCTACCGTGGCACCAGCGCTGCAGAAACAGCTCGAAGGATTAATGATGTGTACGGCGCTGGTGTCGCAAAAGAAAGCACGGTACGATTTTAATTTCAACTTTTTCGTTCTGGAAATTTCGATCGTCAGAACCAAACCAAAGTGGAAAATGAAGAATTAAAGGCTATTGTGGAATCAGATCCATCACAAAGCACTTCAGAGATAGCTGCAGGCTTCGGGGTAAGTGATAAAACTGTATTAATCCACTTGAAGCAAATCGGGAAAGTAAAAAAACTTGAACGGTAGGTGAATCGAACTTCAAACACGTGTCGACTGCTGTGTTACTTTGCTCAACCGACATAAATATGAAGGGATTTTAAATCGAATCATTACTTGTGATAAAAAGTGGATACTGTACGATAATCGGAATTGCTCGTCACAATGGCTAAACCCTGGAGACCCAGCCAAATTCTGCCCTAAACGAAAATTGACCCAGAAAAATTTACTTATGAGTTTGGTGGACTAGCGCCAGTGTCGTTCTCTACAGCTTTCTAAAATCTGGCCAAACGTTTACGGCAGATATATATTGTCAGCAACTGCAAACCATGAAGGTAGAACTAGCCGCTAAACGACCGAGATTGGTCAATCGCTCTAGGCCACTGCTGCTTCACGACAACGCAAGACCACACACTGCACAACAAACAACCACTAAGTTAGATGAGCTACAATTGGAATGTCTCCGACATCCACCGTACTCCCCGGACCTTGCTCCAACAGATTACCATTTTTTCCGGAATTTGGACAACTTCAATAAAAATATTCAACTGCGATGCGGCAGTCCAAACCGCCTTCAAAGAGTTTATTGATTCTCGTCCCCATGGTTTTTTTAGTCAAAGGATCAATTAACTACCTATGAGATGGCAAAAGTGCATAGATAACGGTGCATACTTTGATGAATTAAATACATTTTACAAAAAAAAATTGACTTTATATTTCTCCCGTAAAAAACGCCAATTTCATATGTTAGGACCTATTATTAATAATGTTGATGGTTCCGTGAAACAATGGCGAAGCAATGACTTGCGGCGCTGAGGGGCGCGGGTTCGAATCCCGCATGGTAGAAATATTTGTAGGTCTACAAATAATTGATCCGGCTCTGGATGTTATCTTTGTGAAATTTATATATAAACTGTCTCTATGCTAAAGTAGTAAATCCAAATATAAGCGTAACGTTTTTAAAGACAAAGTGAAAATATAACGTGTACTTGCAAAACCGGTAGTATGTGAGAATATCCACTACCCTATATCGTGCCATAGGTGTCATAAGAAGCGACAGAGGGAACCTGGAACAGGAGATGAGCAGCAGCATGTTCTTGATAACAAATCTAACAAAAACTACATACAAAAATTGTAGCAGCAAATTCGCTCGCCAAGCGTGGCAACTATGGCAAGATTCCCGTATGAGGCAATTTATGGAGGAGGCCTATGTTCTACAGTGGACTTTTATAGACTGAAAAAACAGTCGTGTTTATCGAAATTACCCTCGACGTAACCCTCGCTTTACTTTACTTATGCTTTGAAACCTTATTGTTCGTATATGGCTGTATGTATATATGGGGACACCACCAGTGGCCAAAGCTCCATATATAGCAGCATGTTTCAGACACCAATAGCTTGATGAATGTTTCGGCTGTAGTTCGGTGCGTATTCGTCACTAAAGACGCGGTAACAGTGATGCCACGTCAGCCCCGGAGTTGATTCGGTCTAGTTTGTCGAACAAGGTACAATTACATGATTGTTTAAGTAGTCTGCAATTAACCAGGAATAATGCAAGTGATTAGCGCGTCTTGTGGTGTGTTGTAAAGGCAACCAGTAGAGCACAAAGTACTTGAAGGGACAGGGTGCGTCCTCTAATGCTGCGACGAAGCTTGTCAAACTAGGCTGGCTTGTAGGAGCTAAAAATTACAGACACTGTTTGCTCAGGAGAAAGTTGAGGACCCTTTCGTACTTTTGAATAAAACTTAATGTGTTTTTAATATATTTTGAACAGAAATATTATAATTACAATTAGAAAAGGATAACTAAATGGGCTGTAATGATGATATATAAAAGGGAATACCTGAACTGACAAAGGTCATACAACACCTGAAAACTTATCAATTTTAAACGCATGTAAATGTATAAATTTACATACATACATACATACATAAACACTCACGCCTGTCACCCAGAGGGGTAGGCAGAGACTACGGACTTCCATTTGGCACGATCCTGACATACCTCTTTCGCCTCCTTTACATCCATATATCTACGCATACATGCTCGTCGGTTAAGGATACTTTTAACGTGACCCATTTTCAAAATCGCTAATTTGGTCGATAAACTTTCTTCTAGGGCGTCTCTTCCCGACTCTGCCATTCACATCCGCCATATAAATTTGCTTTGTCACTCTTTCTTCATTCATTCTTTCTACATCACCAAACCACCGAAGATTCCTTTCTTAATCCTGGTCACAACATCATCTTGCATACCACATTTATCTCTTATCACGCAATTTCTCACCCTGTCATTCAGATTCAACCCTAGCATACTCCTTAAAGAACCGCATTTCTACAGCATTTATTCTGCTTTCGTGCTTCTTCTGCCACACCCAGCTTTCACTACCATACATTTAAGTAGGGACTAACACAGCATTATGAATTACCATACGTGCCTTTTTTGACACATTCTGATTCTTTATAATCGAGTGTAGTGCCCCATATTCCCTGCATTTACTCGTCGTTCTATATCCTTATCATATCTACCATCCCTGCTAAATACACATCCCAAATACACGAACTGCTTTGTGATTAGGGGTGTTACTTGAAGGACCATCCACTTGCTCAATTAACTCTTCTTCTATTCTTATTTCACATACCGTTTTGCTTTCTTCTCTTTCAAAAACCATCCACTTTCGTCTTACTTGCGTTCACTTTCATTTACCTTTCTTTTCTTTTTTTTAATAAATTTACAGGTTCAGTATATTCATCGTTCCGGTAATTGTAGAGTGGATATAGTTACTTATTCTCTAAATCGTTCACAACAGTATATTTTTATTTGAGTAACTGATTTTGGTCCGACCCGCGCGTGAAATGTGACGCAATGAAAATCGACCTATATATGTAATTTTTATAGTGTACGGGTGATAAACGAGCTCACAGTCCACCTGATAGTAAGTGGATGCTGTGGTTCATGGACATCTACATTTATCCTCGATTAATAATCATAATACAGAAGCGTTATCCCCCCTGAAGACAAGATGAAATGTCTAGTTTCCAGTAAAACGGGTCTCCGGTTCTCTTCTACACTCACCATACGAGACACAGCAGCATTAAGCTGCTATTTTACGCTGGTATTCAGTGAGATCGTGGTCCTTACCCCGTCGAGCCGACCCATCCGTGCTGCAACCATAATATAGCTGCAGCGTGGATTTACCGTGTATAATAATAATATTGTTCTCCAAACCGAATATCGGTCATGGCAGCCAGCCTAGCTAGAACGGAGACTAGCCATCGGCGCAGGGCAGGATTATATTGCCGAAGTGTATGCGCAAGCACAGATGCACTCTCTATTCATTACTCTCATGGTCCTGTGGGACCTTCGATCAACAATACTGTTGATCGAAGTATGGGACGGTGAACCCACACAACCGGAGAGAGATCAGGCGCAGGACCAATGGCTTTACGTGCTTTCCGAGGCACGGGAGTGACACCGCCAACTTCCTGACTCCAGGCAGCTACTGAGAATTTCTTAATGTAAACACTTAATAACTGATATTTTTGGCCTGACCCGGGACCTCGTGATTAGTAGTCGTACTACTACAACCACTATACCAACGAGGCAGTCAACCATGTATAATATATGCACGGAAGATCTCACGTTTCTCTCTTTTCTTCCTCTTTCTATCTCTATATCCTTTCTACCTTACTACCTCTATACCCTATATACCTTACCTTCCTCACACAGTCTTCTGTCTTTCCTTCAAAATACTCTGTAAGAGAAAACTTCATTGTATGCTCTGGCTTCGTTATGTGTGCTATACTTTCATTCTCACTATCAAATTTGCACTCGCATACTAGACAAAAATAGTCCAAATGGCTGGTCAGCACACCACTTTTGTTGAGCTTTGAATTCATGTTAGTTTACCTGCAAAAAAAATATTAAGTAATAAATAAAAAATAATAAATAAATAAATAATAAAAAAATTAAAAAAAAATGTGTGCAGTTCACATGCAGATGAGATGAAAACTTAAAATTAAATGAAATATGGAACAAAAATGGTTTATTTAATTTGAGCAAATAATTGTTACAATCCTTATTTTTAAACATGTACAGACTAAATTTTAGTGTATTAAATTAAAAAAAATTCTTTCGATTAAAATTGCTTTGTAATAACGACAACTTAAAAAGTGTGTTCGAACAATGTATTTAATTTTAAGCATTACTGGAGCGAAAATAAAGATTTTAGATTTTTTGATTTTTGACATCTACTTCAATCTATCGTTAGTCATATTTTAATTTCATCTAACGAAAATTGATTGACTCTCAAGGTGGTCCGTGAAATATACATTATAGTTCGTGCCTAATCGATTGAGAAAAACGGACATTGACCTTTCGGTCGTTTAACCAGTGGTTACAAACCTTCAATATATAGGCACATTTTATATGTAGTACTTTATTTATAATTATGATTAATTAAATAATGATGATATTAAGAATGAAGATAGCAAAACATAAAAGTTTTACACTACATAATAGTTTAACAAAGTGAACTTTAAGCAGACAGCTGCTTAAAAATAAAACGTGACATCTACCTAGGACTAAGTATTCCCCTGAAAGATGTTTTGCTTTAACTTTACATTATTATTCACCGAAAGCTTAACAATATGTGCGAAATATCAAAAGTTTTGAAATTGGTCTGCCTTCATCACATACTATAACGAAGTGGTACAGTACAATTTATGACCGACTTGGCTACACAAAAAAAAGCGTTAATTTTAAAACTTAGACTAGAGAGTAACCCTGACAAGAAATTATATTGTATATTAGTGATAGATGAAATGAAAATAAAACAATTGACGGAGTACCTATGCAAGTTCTAAAAGACATTT
Source organism: Parnassius apollo (assembly GCA_907164705.1). Classification (NCBI taxonomy): domain Eukaryota; kingdom Metazoa; phylum Arthropoda; class Insecta; order Lepidoptera; family Papilionidae; genus Parnassius; species Parnassius apollo. The sequence goes on along the minus strand of CAJQZP010001060.1, from coordinate 5,380,619 downwards.
TGGTTATATACATAATGCCTAGCCAATACTACGAGGGCGGCACTGAAAATTTCGGGAATTAAGGAAGTGACACAACATTACTATTTAAAAATGTATTTATTGCTTTTCGAAGTATTCTCCGCGAAATTTGACACATTTTTTCCATACGATGGAACCAATAATTGAAACAACCATTCCATACGGAAGTTGAGGTCTCCAAAATGGCCGTTTTGTAGGCGTCCACAGCTTTTTCAGGTGATGAAAATCTCTGTCCACGCAATTTATTCTTTATTTTAGGGAAAGTATAGAAATCATTAGGGCTTAGGTCGGGGCTGTACGGCGGATGGTCTAATAATTCTATGTTTTCTTACTCTAAAAACTCTTTTGTTCTGTGTGCGGTGTGAGACCTCGCATTGTCGTGATGGAGGATGATGCGGCGGTTGCAGTTCTCTTTATGGAGTTCAGAAACGACCTGTGGCAAACAAATGCTAGCGTACCATTCTGCATTAACCGTTCTTCGTCCCTCAAGAGGAATAGTCGTAACATGGCCGGTTTTGGAGACAAACGTGGCCACCATTTTTTTTTTTGCAACACCCCGTGAACGAACAATTTTTGTTGGCTTTGACTCATTTTCGAACACCCAAACTCGTGACCGATTTTTTGTTTCGGGTTCGTACGCGTATATCCAGGATTCGTCACCTGATACGATGTTGTATACAGCATTTGAGGATCCTGCGTGGAATCTTTCGAGAGTTCTGACGCACCAAGTAACGCGAGCCGCTATTTGCTCTTCACAGAGCGAATGCGGTATCCATCGGAAAAACAACTTTTTTACACCAAATTATTCATGCAAGATTATTTGTATTTGACTCATGCCAATGTCTAAAGTTGCCTGAATTTCGCGGTATGTCACATGTCGATCTTCCTCAATCAGCTAACGCACAGCATCAATGTTTTCTTGGGTGACTGCAGTTTTTGGACGATCTTGACATAGATCGCCACTGAGCTTGACACGTCCACGTTGAAATTCAGCAAACCAGCGATAAATTGTGGTTTTGGATGGGGCTTCATCACCAAATGCAGAAATCATCCGGTCAACACACTGTTTTTGTGTTAAACCACTTCGAAAGTCATAATAAATCATCGCTCTTGAATTTTCTCGAGTCAATTCCATTTTCTCAACGACTAAACAAGTTTGACAAAACCTTATGACAAGACCGAGAATCTTTTTTTAAATAAATGGTATGCGATTTTTAAAACCAAGGAGTTTTCAATTAAAAAGATTTTAATATGACAGGAACAGTGGAAATATTCCATTCCCAATACTTTTAGTGCAGCCTAGTAGCATGGTATTCTGCTTAATTATCATGTCATCCATTACCAAGGTACAATAAAAAAAATTATCAGGGTTACTCTCCGCTCTCAATTTTAATGCCGTCAGCGCTTCTTGAGTAAACCCTGGTCGGCGATCGATGGTAGTATGTGAAAACATGTTCCAAAAGTTTTATGTGCATAGCGATAGGCTTTTGGTGAGTAATAGTTAAGTGTTAGGGCATAGTATTTCTTGCAAACTTGTGAAGCCTGTTTATGCTATTGTTTTTTATGTCAAGGCATTTTTTCATTTTAATTTTCCTTGGCCTAATTTAGCACGTACATTAAAATTTCGTAGGTTAAAATTTGGCTCGTACTCGCAGTGGGAGGTTGGTACTGCAGTGTCAGATTTATGGTTTCTATAAGCTACAATCCAAGTGTACCGCCTAAGAGGATCTCTTGGAAATCTGTAATAACAAACCAATAATAGAAAAATTTACTACTTTTTGTAATACTTTATTATAAAATCTAAATAAAAACTACAACCCCGCATGGTTAATTAACTTATCGATAGCTAAAGTTGTGGCGTTCATCACTATAGTGCAATACTTTCGGTTGCAGTGATACCAGTTTATTTTTATAAAAATTGCACACTTTTGCTGCGAGGTAGCAAGTTTCGATTTGACTTATTTGGCCTGTATTTTGTATAATATTTTAATAAATATTAGGTTTCGATTATATTTAATTATATAATATTCAGTATCGTGTTAAAATTGAGCTGAATATATAAATCATTTAACGAAATCCACTACACATCTATATGTAATGATTATTATTCATCACAAACTGATTTAGTTATTAGGAAATATATTTTCGTTAATATATATAACTTGTGTAGTAAATTATATTTATTTAAAAATAGATTATTTTTCACTTTATGAACTATGAAGGCCACACTCAGTATTGGACGATAATATTCACAAAGTACGACTTTTATTGATAAAATTACTTTACTATTATGTTAAAAATACTCACAGATGAAAAGTCACATTGTCCTTTTGTATACTTTTTTTTCATGTAAATACACTGCAATTCGGCATTTTGTCGGAGCTCGATTTACTGGCACAATCACTTCGAAATGACGCACGACCCGGAGCAACTAGTTTTATATAACGAGTATGAGTTGGACTCTCGTACCTTTTACAGAGGGGTATGCCCTGCGATGCCGTCTCCTTTGGTTTAATACTCAAAGGACATGGATAATCACAAATGACACTATACAATTTTTAACGGAAATTAAAGAATACGAATAAGATGCTGGTGGTAACAATCCATTTCAAGACTTGGCAGAACTTGCTTTACATGTTTTGGTTTTACCCCACTCGAACGTTTACATCGAAATGATTTACATATGTAATGAATGTGAATGATGAACGTAATTAAATCAAAGTTACGAAACCGTACAAATCTTCATACATTCAATACGATTTTATGGATACCCACCTTTAAACTCATAAGTGGGAACACTTATTGTGACGGACGAGAAACTACGGAACCCTACACTGAGCGTGGCCCGACACGCTCTTGGCTGGTTTTTATATTTCAATTTATGGTAAGTAACGCAGCAATTCATTTAATAACAGTTTGATACTAAAAAATATTTGAAGCAATATAATCACCATATTGAACTTTTACAAATTCATCCATTTAAAATAAACAAAACGCGCGTTACGTCAGTTCGTTCTAAAAGAAACGTGACAATGGCAGCTAGAGATGCGTCACCTTTTTTGGGCCGGTACGCATGCACCGAATAAAAAATAAAGTTCTTATATAATATTGAAAATAAAGTTTTATCTTTTGAATAAGTACGTACTTATTCAGTGTCGTTATCACTCATAAAGTACTTCATAACAATAGATGATTTTTCTTCTACAGCGATCTTTTACGTAACTTTTTAATAATAGTTAATAAATATATATATTATATCAATCATTATAAAAAAAATCCAAAAAATCATTATAACTAAAGAAAGTACTACATATAAAATGTGCCTATATATTGAAGGTTTGTAATCCCTGGTTAAACAACCGAAAGATCATTGTCTATTTTTCTCAATCGATTTGGCACATACTATAGACAACGGTATCAGTGTATCGACACGTGTACAATTTCAAACACAAGTGTTGTAGTATGCGTGTATAGCACAGAATTAGTTGCGCAGGGAACGTCGTATGTCAATTTATGTTATAATAATGGTGAACTGCAGCATAATCAGTTGTAAAAACGCATCAAAGGCGTGTTACTCAACTAATAAAGGCATAAAATTTCATCAATAAGTTGATTATTTACTAATTATCATTGTTTTCTCTAATTTACATCTAGATGAATACTTTACTACGATATTCACCCTTGTAAACTTTCATTTATTACTTTTCGTATTGTACAATTACAATTGTTGCTTTTGTTCTACCGTAATACGCGACGCATGCGACGTTGACAAACTCGCCAAGCAATGTAATGTGAAATATTAGATATCATTGTGCATTGCGTACGTTTACAATACGGCTGCAGGCATCGGTTGCTTAATGTGTATGTGTTAAGATGTGGCGACATCGGTTTGGGAAGTAAACGAGCGCTAACTCATTTCTATTGTCTTATTATTACTATTTCTGTGGTGTATAGTGACGCGATTCAGTTTTGCATTGGTAGTGAAGTATACAGTACCTAGTGTGTTCTTGCCTCTCCCTGAAAGTGATACGACTTTAGGTATTAACGCGCATGAGTTGGTTGAATACTCAAAGGGTAAAGGAGAGAATCGTTTTTGGGTCCATTAGAAATTTCGACGACCCTCAATGGTATTACACAAAAAAAAGATACCAATTTATTACTATAAATAGCCTAAAGATTTTTTGAAAATCTAATCACGAAATTTAAAAAAAAGTTGTTTTGATATTCGTATCAATCTCAATCGTAGTATTAGTTATTTAAAAAAAAAGTTATGCCCAAACATACATAAAAATATATGGATGAATTGTGAATTCTTATCATCCTTTTTTGAATTGATTCGACAACTGTCAAACTGTGAACATTACGTAGTGATCGTCTCCGCATTTTTAATTAGTAACAATAGTACAAAAGTGACCGATCGGAAAAAAAGTGCACTAAAAATAGCAAACAAACAGTGTTGATGAATTCAAACTAATAATCATTTCATGGGAAGTGCTAAGTACAGTGAAATAACCATCGAAAATTTGCAAAATTATTTTGAAGCTATTAAATACCATAGACAAAAATTGGAAGTCCAACTACTGTCAAAACCCACAAAAGTTGCCACGTCAAGCCAAAATCTACCAATTTGGTAGAAAATCGGTACCAAGTATGGACGAACAAACAAAAATGCTGTTGGCCACTATAAAGAAAGAGATTGAAAAACAAAATGATAAACAAACCCAAACCATAACCGAGACTATCAGCAAAACAATTGAAGAGCAACTGTTACCAATAAAAAAGGAAAACGAAGCTATGAAGTCTGACATTTTGCTACTAAGATCGAAAGTAAATTATCTGGAACTTGAAACGAGGAAAAATAATGTCTTATTCTTACTGCACGGGGTTGAAGAAACTGAAAATAACAATCTAGAATTAATGAATACTTAATAGAACTATTCAACGTTCCCTGCACAACAGAACAAGCGGAGGAAGAGAAACACGACTGGGATAAATGGGAACTTAGCAGCATATACAGAGTTGGGAAAAAGACAGATGGCAAGATAAGACCTATAAAAATTTCATGTACAACATGGAGAAGAAACGAAATCTTGAAAAAGAAGAAAAAATTCTCAGAAGGAGTCTATGTAACAGAAGATCTGTCTAAAGAGGAACTGGAAGAAAGAAAGACTCTTATCCCAAAAATGAAGGAAGCCAGAGTATCTGGAAAGTATGCAATAATAAGGAATGGCAAACTAATTATACGAGACAAAATGGAACCTGAAAAAGAGGAAGAGAGCCCAATCCACCCCACCTTCTACTCCCCCAGACAACTTCAGCAAAGCCCCTGGAGAACCCAAGTTATACCAACCTGCTAAAATGTCGAGAATCAACCCAGCAGAAAGAATGAGAAGCCAATCAAATCCGAATACAGAGGAGACATCAAAAAACTAGAAATAGGCGGTAGTCGAAATAAAAACAGTAAAACAACGAATACCACCAAAACCAAATTAACATTCCCCAACCCGGCTGGACCCCGTGGGGAATTAGACCACCACCCACCAACCTACAAAAAACCAAACAAACATATACTACTAGACAAACATACACTAGAAAACAACAACATTAACAACAAAGAAAAATGTAATGCCCCCCCTTTAAAGATAGTATACAAATTGCAGCACTTAATGTTCTAACCCTAAAGTCGGACGAGAGTCTAACAGGTCTAAATAAAGCATTAAATGATATCAAATGGGACATTTGATATCATTTAATGCTTTACTTAGTAGAGACATCTGGGTCTGAGTGAAGTAAGACGAGTTGGAGAAAACATACAGGAATACGAGGACGATTGGTTTGAGACTTCAATCAAACTAGCAAAAAGTACCTGCACTAATAAAGGAAAAGAAAAGCTATTTATCAATAAAAACAAAAAATCTACTCGAAGCAAGGAAACAAGTAATCAGTTCCAGAGACATAGAGAATCGTAGAAAACGCATATCAGAGCTGAGTAAAGATATAAAACAGAGTATCAGAAGGGATAGAAAACAAAACAGAAGAAAAAAATAGAAGAGCAAATCATTAGAACAGGAGGAACAAAAAAAGCATATAAAGAACTGTCTGAATCAAAAGATTGGGTTACAAAAGTTAGAAATGAGAAAGGAATAGAACAAAATAGAAGATCAGACATAAAAGATATTGCTACATCATACTATAAACAATTATATGAGAAAACACAAGAAGAACTTGGCGAATTAATAGTACTAAACGATGATGAGGATGAGAGCATATCCTATATACTGCAACGAGAGGTAGAAGTAGCATTACAGTCCCAAAGTAAAGACAAAGCTTCAGGGCCAGATGGCATTGAAAATGAAATCATATTAATGGCAAAAAATGTCCTGTTACCAGTTATCACGAAACTATTTAATGAAATTTTCGCAAACGAAATTATCCCGATACAATGGACGCAATCTAATATAGTATTGTTATATAAAAAGGGTGATAAACTTAATATAGGTAATTATCGCCCGATCAGCCTTATGTCCAACTTATACAAAATATTTGCGAAAATACTGCTAAGAAGACTGGAAAGAAAATTAGACGACAACCAACCAGACGAGCAAGCAGGTTTTCGTAGAGGGTACTCAGTATTGGACCATATACATGTTATGAGGCAGATTATAGAAAAATCCCACGAATACAACCAATTATATTACATGGCATATAGACTACAGCAAGGCTTTCGACTATTTATTTCACAATAAGATATGGCAGGCCCTAAAAGAACAAGGTATCGAAAGCAAGTACATAAGGATACTGAGAGAGATATACAAGAAAAGTACAGCATGCATACAGTTAGAAAAGAAAGGAGAACCATTTAGCATACAAAAAGGTGTGCGACAGGGCGACCCGCTATCCCTAAAACTTTTTTCTGCAGTTTAGAAGACTAAATTGGGACGGATATGGAATCAGTCTCGATGGAACTTGGCTAACACATTTAAGATTTGCAGACGACATCGTTCTCTTTGCAAAAACCCCACATGAACTGAATGTCATGGCAAATGACCTGGCATTAGAAAGTCACACGGTGGGATTGAAAATGAACATGGAGAAAACGAAAGTAATGACCAACGGACCTAAGAATGAAAACATCAGGGTTGGCCAAAGTGAGATAGAATACGTTGATGAATACATCTATCTGGGCCAAATGATCTCACCCACAGACAACATGGAAAAAGAAATCAACAGGAGAGTAGCAAATGGATGGAAAAAATATTGGAGCATGAAGGAAATAGTGAAAGATAAAGAATTGCACATATCCATTGAATCTAAAGTGTTCAACACATGCATTCTTCCTGTATTGATGTACGGATGTCAACATGGGCTCTTACTAAGTTAAACAGTAAGAAATTAAACATATGCCAGCATTAGATGGAGCGAAGCATGATGGGAATCAGGAAAAAGGATCGAGTCAGGTTAGAAGACATTAGGAAAAACACAAAGGTTCAGGACATAGCAACAAAAATCAGGAAATTAAAGTCGAAATGGGCTGGGCATATGAGTAGAGGGAAGGAAAAGTGGAGCAGGAAGGTCACAGAATGGTACCCCAGGAATGGCATAAGAAAGAGGAGGAGACCCCGCCAAAGATGGAAGGACGACCTGGTTAATTTCGCGGGTGTGACTTGGAGCCGGGTTGCGAAGGATAGAAACGAGTTGAAAAGGTTGGAGGAGGCCTTTGCCGATTGGCAATCAGCAGAAGACAATCTAGATTTTTTATGACTTAGATATTAAGAAATTGTATTACGTACTGTTGAATAAATGGCTTTATTATTATCATCATCCTTTTTTGGGAGTTGGTTAAAAAAATTAACAAAATTGCCATACGCACTGTATATATAGGGCATTCAGCAAATAATATCGAAGGCATTAAGCAAACAGAATAATGGATAATTAAGTATTGCTTGTACGATACTTGTAAGATTGTACAACCAGTGCGTGTTGCCAGTGATGAATTACGGATCTGAGACATGGTCCTTCACTCCTGGCCGTATGAGGACGCTCAAGATCGCTCAGCGAGCTATGGAGAGGGCTATGCTCGGAGTTTCTCTGCGTGATAGACTCAGAAATGAGGATATCCGTAGTAAAACCAGAGTGACCGACATAGCCCAACAGATTAGTAAGCTGAAGTGGCAATGGGCCGGCCATATAGCTCCAAGAAACAATAACCGATGGGGAAGAAAGGTTCTCGAGTGGCAGCCTCGTACCGGTAGGCATAGTGTAGGGGGACCCCCCACTAGATGGAATGAGGACCTGGTAAGATATGCAGGAAGTCGATGGATGCAGGTGGCTCAGGACCATGCTTTGTGGCATTACTTGGGGGAGGCCTATGTTCAGCAGTGGACTTGTGAAGGGCTGTAATGATGATGATGATGAAGTATTGCTTAATGTAACTACATCTTTACAAAATAGTAAGTGGGTTTGAAGTAGAAACTTAACTTTTCGATGGAAAAAAAATGTTCTCCTATACATCGCCCTACATCAAAGTCTGCTCCAAAATGTAAGTGTAAACCAAAAATTATATAGTGAAATTAAATTTCTTAAAAGGTATGTGGACATGTTCCTTTACTTGTACTGTGAAAACAAGCTTCTTTCCAAACTTCGTGATTATTGGTTAATGAGAAGTATCTTTAGTTTTAACGAGTGAGTTTGCACGTATCACAATATGTGAGGTAAATGACCATATCTACTGACTGCAGTACGCAGAGTCTTGATAACTGGATGGAAAATAATGTGATCCTAAAATGTAACAGATTGTTCTTTTGACATAAGGAGCCTCAGGTCAGAGTATTCAGAGAATCTCATGTATAAACTGAGTATAATCAAAATTTGTGTTACATACTATGTAGCCCATAGTACATTATACTGATTAAATGAAACTAATCTTAAGGATTTTATAATGTTTAATTTAGGCTTTTTAATTCTTAACATTTCAGTTGCAGCACATATGTTCATGGAGGGGACTGAGGTGTTTGATGTCCAATGTCCAATGTTATAGTAAGCCTGACTGCCTTCAGTTTTTTAAAAATAAAATTTAACTTAATTTGTGACTGACAGCCTTAAAGACGATGAAGACCGAAATAAAATTGAAAGAGAATGTGGCATACTGTCGGTCAGGGCGAATATGTTGGTGTATAGATTTGGTTGCTGCACTGATGCCATCAAGATCATGCTTTTCAAAACGTATTGTGCGTCATTTTATTCTTGCAGTCTATGGACCAACTACACTAAAAAGGCTTATAGTGCCCTACATACTCAATACAACAAGGCATTCAGGGCGCTTTTGCGGCTGTCGCGCTACTGTAGCGCGTCTGCGATGTTTGCACTGGCGGGTGTGGATAGTTTTGATGCAATAATCCGAAAAAAAAGACCGCATCTTTGCTAAACAGAGTGCGCGGCAGCGGCCACAGTGTGTTGAGTGAGATTGCCGACAGTGGGGACTGTCCACTGATCAAAAATATGATCTCCAGGACCATGTCCTGCTTAATAATTAAATATTAAAAAAAATGTATAAATTATATTACTAACATAGATGTAAGTTTTTCCCTACTAACAATTCCTATGGATTTCAAGTTGTCCGAAATAAACAATTTTTTTTATTTATTTTTTACTTCAACTTGAATATTCATTTCATTTTAAAAGCAATAAAATCTATAATATTAGTTTTTTTAATATGCATGTAAATTTAAGAAATCATTATGTTATACTGACTCAAATTTTGATATTGTCAAGTGAGATTAAACTGAGGAAGTATTTCTGAATGCTGGCATTAAAAAAGCTATTATTGTAAATAAGGATTATTTGGGGCTACATTTTACTTGGTATTTTGTTTTGGTAAAATATGTCTAATAAATGGAGATTACTTATCCATAAGTATCTTAGCTATATCTGATTATAAAATAATAATAAAAATATGAATTTTCTAAATCTTATAATGATCATTCAAATCATTAGGTATTTTGGGTTGGCTATAGACATCTGATACGGGATTTTAATTATGTTTTCAAATTAGGAGGCTTGTCAGGCTTAAGCTTGAAACTTTTACACTGTTTTTGGATGTAGAAAATGCATTTTGAATTAATTATGATAAAAATAAATTTCACTAAAAATTGTATATAAGAAAACGCAAATATACCAATTATAGTTTTTTTAACATGCATACACCCATAAGAATTAAATCACTTAGACCCAGACAATTCATTGGCGGCTGAAGCTGGACTCATATACAACAAATTGAGTCACAGTGGAGAGCAGTAAAAAAGTTTTTCAGGAAACAAAATTATAATAATTGTTTCATTTATCACTATCATACCAGAATTTAGGGCAACCGGACTTAACAGATAAGATAGGTCAAATCTGTGGTAAAAACAAAACAGCACGCCCTGACTTCACATAGTCTTGTCTGCCTTACCCCTAGTGTTTTTGTAAAGCCGGAGGCACAGAGGAAAAGCGGCCCCTGCCCAGCATAGCACATCGCTGTCACCTGTGTGAGCCAAATTTGCGGAGATGAGCATGAGTGCCTGCAATTTACTACGCAAAGGTGAAGGGGCTGCACTTCCCTCAGCGCCGAATCAATTGCAGAAGTAACTTTAGGTCAATATTCCTGTGTAAAAAGTGAGGCTACGATTTTACAAAAAATCCATTTACAAAAAAAAAACTAAAAATCAACCTATACTTTTCCGCAAGGGGGGAAGGGTAGGGGGTGAGCTTCCCCTGAATCTACGGCCCACAACCACCCACCCTCGTACGCAAGTACCGTATATAGTTTCACAGGTATTTTTATGACAAGTTTTTATTAATGCAAACACTTTCATTAAATAGGAATACTCACCGTCCTTATATAGTAAAACTATAAATTAGAAATCAAAGAAAGAGTGAAGTCTTCATAAATAGGTACCTAACAAGACACTCTGCTAGATAGCTAGAAACAATGGAGTAGTCCTTTAACGTGTTCAATACGGAAATTGTGATAAGTTGATAGCAGTGATGATTAATAAACACAATTGGTCGGTCTCGGTTAACACCGATTAACCGACCGATTCAGACACCAAACATGAAATGAAATATAAAATTTTATACTTTACGGCAAATGGTTTATTTAATATAATAATTTAAACTACAAGTTCTGCATAAAATATAAGATAATTTAATTTAATAGTAAATAAATGTAACAATCTTTTAAATATATATATTAGACACAGTTATTTTAATTGATCCATTAAAAATTAGTTTTAATTGAACCATTTTTGTGGCATTCCATAAGGGTGGCTTATGTTCAGCAGTGGACTTCTGAAGAGTTGAAATGATGAACCATTATAAATTAATCAACAGAATTGATTATACCCACAATGATTTTGTTAAATACCTACCATAAAAATACAGTAATTAGTACATATCCTAATTTAAACAACACACAACATATTGATATCCAACTCCATTTCGAACACAGTTAAAAATCAAAAAGCAAACAAGTTTTATGATGATGTTTTATGATATATGATGAAAAAGTACTTACTACCACCACGAATACTACTGCACATCAAATCTCTAAAAAAAAATTTCCAAGGAATCTGTTATAAGACACGTACAACAAACACTGTAAAGAAATGCAAAATTGCAAAAACTGAACGGCACAAATTCAAATCCTGTCAGAATAATCCATAGATTACTGTATATATACAGTAATCTATGGATTACTGATAATTTTGAGTCGGGATTTTCCCATTCTCTATCTAGTCTGTGGATTTTCCGTAACCGTAAATAGTAGTCTTTGTCTTTGGTCGGAAAGCCCTATCGAGTGCTGCCAACAATTAAACTATCATTATTATTATTTATAGCTCTCCATCAGACGTAGACAGAGGATGCGAGGACATACAATAGATTCGCCATTAAAAAGAATAATAATTTCTAGATTGGGAAGAAGCATATGAAAAGTACGGTATGAGAGAAAAGGACAAAGCTCAAGTCTTTTGTCTCTATTTGCGTCCGGGTCTTTTGTTGTCTCCCAACAGTTTCGTTGATGGCCAGAAAAATGAGTGGTGTCTTATTAATTTTCGTTATAAATACCGTTGTAACGCATATTTTTAAATTAAAAGTGACTGTAAAACGGTAGCGGTATATGCACCGCAGTTGAGTGGAACAGAGTAGCTGAATGCAGTGTCGCCTCTAGTACGTAATAGCTCAATGGTAAAATAACATAAAATAATAAAGAAAATAAATTCAGATTTATCTCTATAAAACAACGAAAATTTGAAGCATGCCAATACAGATAATTACATATTGAATTCGACTCACATGCACATAGTCGGATTATAACTTTTTAGGGGTACCAGTGACACTAAAAATTTTACCTTTTTCCCTAAGCTAAAAAAAGAATGAAATATTTCCCTGTATGTAAAAATATAGTTTTCTACGGATTGGAAACTACGGATTTCTTTGTTGGCTACAGATTGGTATTTTCGAACGTCGGTTGAGAAATTTGTGAGATAGAGACTCAGTTTTATAATGTCTCGCTTCTTACAGCAACTAAATACTATTTTGAAGTTTTGTGTAGTTTATTTAAAATAAGTTTTTTTTAAATTATTACATTTCCGAATGTACCGTGTCTAAGAAAAAAATGGATTAAGTGTACTGGTCGAGTAGACTGACAACCAAGTCGTCATTCCCGAATATGTTCTAGACATTTTAAAGCTACTTGCTTTCAACAGAAAAGGAATTTAACCTATTTAGAGCCACGTTCGATACCTACACTTTTGACACATGTAAGTAAAGTTATACTTAATACAATAAACGTCATGTAAATTATGTATCGTTATCATCAAGTTCTTTTTCATTTTAGGCATATCGACAAAAACCAGTCAGGCACCTCTAAATCTGAAGTTTTAGAAATGACACTGAAAGATTCTATGGTGTGTAAATATTTTTGTGATGAATTTGATATTATTTTTGTTTAAGTACTGATGATGTATGTATTATTATAATTTCAGCTTAATAATCCATCTACGACGATAGATGAGGACATATTACATTTTAATTCTGAAGAAGTTGCTATGGTAATGGAAATAGAAAGTACCGAGGTAAGCTGATTTTAGTAGAATTTAATTTTTTCTTGAAAATTTATACTTAATAATTTTTTTATGATGTGTTGTTACTTGTGTCAGTGTATGTTTATTTCAAGTAAACTGATGATGTATTGTAATTATGTTACTTACAACTTAGTAATACATCTACAACATTAGATGAGGTATTTTTAGATTTAAAGTATAAAGCAGTTTCAAAAGAAACTTGAAATTGAAATAGAAACTTACTTGAAACCTTTAAAAGTTATATTTACCTACGGAGTTCAAAATTATTTTTTATGTTTTTCTCGACAATGACCGGCTGAAATTAAATAAAATACTGAAAATTTTTATTGACTAAAATAATGTGGATAGTTCGAAAATGTGCATAAAATTAACGTTCCCTTATGTTTAAAAATATCTGTAGGTGTCTAGTACCTAAAACACGGTCCTGTTTCAGATTTTTCTAAATTTTTTCGAACATTCGTTCAACACTTAATATGGTAAAACTCAGATGAATTAACTTGTCACCTAGGTGTGATGTCGTTCACGTAATGTATAACATGCAAAAAAGTTAGTTGTTCCAATTTTGTTCGTTATGCTGTGTAGTACAATTTATCTTTTAAGTGTTTTTACGTCACTGATATTAATATCATCGCGTCTTTTAGATTCCAGAAATAATTGCGCCTAGAAAGAAAAAAAAAATAATGAAACAAATAAAAAAGAAGACATTGATAAGCGAAAATAGAAGAAAGAAGTTGATAGCCCTAAGAGCTAAAACTTGACGTGTGAAAAACAAAACTGCTAAGTTATCAACAATCATTCAAGAATTAAAAGCGCGGTCATATCTATAAATCAGGAAAGTGCAGATTTACTATCGTCGATTGATCCAGAGAACCGGATTTTTTTTAAAGTTTTTGTGTAAAAAACGTCTGAGAGAAAGTACACGAATGAGTTGCGAAAATTTGCATTAACAGTCTACTATATAAGTCTGAAAGCGTACACGTTTGTGCGAAAACAGTTTGACAAATGTTTGCCTCATCCGCGTACGCTTTCGCGATGGTATCGGAGTGTCGATGGAGATCCTGGGTTTTCCTCGGAATCAATTAAAAATTATACACGACATAAAAAAATCCCGTACATAAAACCTTATGTGCCCTTATTTTTTATGAGATTGCAATAAAAAAGGGTGTTCATTTTGATGGCATTAATTGCATAAATTTTGTTAATATGGGCAGTAATACTGACAATGACACACTAGCGAAAGAAGCACTTATTTTAGTGTTGACTTGTATAAATAGGTCATAGAAAATACCTCTTGGATATTTCTTGAATGACGGTATCACTGCTGAACAAAAGGTACGTTTAGATAAAACTTACATCCGCACATTAAATCAGGATTTTGGGGTGGATATTTTATCATTAACTTTCGATGGATGCGGTACGAATTTGTCGATGGCAAAAGTTTTAGGCAGCAATAACATCCATCTATTAGACTTATATTTTTACAGTTAGCAATAATATAGTAGTAATATTCCCGAATCTTTCCCACATGCTGAAGTTAGTTCGGAGTACTTTAGGTGAAAAAGGGCCGATTACTGATCTGTAGGATCGAATTATATCTTAGGAATATAATCTTTTAGAGGAGCTTTGGGAAAACGAAGGATTGCGTTTTGGTAATAAATTAAAAAAGTCGCATATTTTCCGCCAACAAATGATGAAGATTAAACTGGCTGCCCAAGTCTTAAGTGAACTAGTAGCAGATGCTATGGAATTTTGTAATGTAATGAAATAACTTGAACTAGATAACTTTAGAAATTCTGGGGGGCCGTAGATTATCTACGCAAAATAAATAATTTATTTGACGTGCTAAATTCCAGAAATCTAAAAGGTTATTCTTATAAAAAGCCATTATCTTCTATTAATTTTTCAGAAATAAATTCATTTTTAGAAAAGATTATTTTACACTTAAATAATTTGAAATTGGGCCATGTAAATATTATGACCTCACAACGAAAAACCGGGTTTTGCGTTTCGTGACTTGCATTAAAAGCGTCATTTATTTACACGAAACTCAGGTAGCAGATAACAATCTTAAGTTCTTGAGAATCTATAAATTAAGTCAAGACTATATTGAATATTTTTTCAGTGTCATCAGATCAAAAGGGGGGTACAATAACAACCCCTCAGCAAAACAATTTAAATCGGCGTTTAAGAGAACGTTAATACATGGCGAAATCAAACATAAATACAAGAAATTGTATTCCCTCACAGTATATGGATATTTTAAGTTTAACTAAACCTGAAATAGCAATTAACAAAACATATGATAAAAATATGTTACATGAGGATGAAAACATTAATGTTGAAAATGAAAAAGGGATTGGAAATATTTTAATGAAACACGATTATTTAACTGACCCAAGTAGATTGACCGAATTTTCAAAACAAATAATAATTTACATCGCTGAATTCGTCGTCAGCAGAATAACAAAGGAGCTTCTATGTGAGGAGTGTGTGTGTGTGTCTGCTATAATATCAGATGTTAAATACCTTAGCTAGCAACGGAAAAAAGACAAAAGCGGATTATGCTACCCTTCAAAAGACGTAATAAAAATTTGTGAAATAGTATTTTGTAGGAATAGAAGATTTTCAAAAAAAAATTTACTACTTACATTCAGGGCCCAGCTGTTTAGCCGCTCCGGGCAAAGATAAATTTCGCCGCACTTTACATACACAAAACCATATAAGTTATGAGCTAGTTATGTTGGGGGATGTTAAGTATACAAGTACCTACATAAAATACGTAATATTGTTGGGATTGTACCTACCCATAATATTCACGTTAGTCTATTGAGCCTTCTGAAGAAGTACTTATACGAAAGTTGATGAGTGTTTTTACGTTAGTAAGTATACAATGTATGTCTTTTAAAGAATTTCACAGAAACTACTGAATGGATTGATATATTTTTTTATCGACATAGTTATGTACCTTTCAACTTTATTATCATCATCAACCTATTGCGGCTCACTGCTACGTATGGGCCTCTTTTCCCTTGTGCTAATTTACTGTCTCGGGCTAATCTTTCATATATATGATGACCCTTTAACTAAAGGAACAATAAACATTTTTAGTCAAAATCGTTTCAGAAGTTAAAAAGATTAGGACCAAGCTGTTAGTTTATTATGGTCAATCGGTTGATATGTATTTAAGTTAAGGTTCATACGGTACGTATAAAAAAGACACACCAAAAGATTTGTTTTAAAATTTAACACTGATAAAAAACAATTAAGTATGTTACTACAAAACAAATCATTCATTTTTTTAAATATTAAAATTGTGTAAATTAAACAGTCTTTCGGAGAATATTAAATCCTACCTCGTAATTATAGTAATTTTCTTCGCTCTTTTTGGTCTGCAAAATCTTTAAATAATATCTGATAAATTTATACTGTCGCAAACCTTGTATTCTATTGAAACTGTGTCATGGCTCATGGCAGAATAAATTGCTTTTTTTGGATCGAGCACGAGGTCTAGCCACATTTTCAAAGCCTAACAACACCTCTCAATCAATTTCGGAAGCTAAGGCTTTGGCGTCTTCAAGAACTTGAGTAAAATACTTATCTGAATGTGAGTTTTCAAAGAAATCTTTTGTATTTCTAAGTAATTTAATGACGGAAACTAAGTCAAAATCTTTACTTTGCATTAAATTACTAACAGGGTTTATGCGATTCAAAGTTTCGTACCAAATTATAACAGAACATAAAAACTTTAATTGTTTAATTTGGTTCAACAAACCCGAAGCTTCGTCTCGTGTGGAGGTATCCATACCTGTATTTTGGTAAACACTAAACAATGCACTTGTCCTATTTGAAATCTGAGTAGTTTTATTGCTTCGATTCGACTTTCCCATCTCGAGCCACTAAGTGGTTTTAAATAATACTGTTACGAGCTTGAGGTTCGTGACAATAAAAATTGCCGATAGAATTACCTAAATTAACACTTTAATTCACTTTACACTAATTAAAGTTAAAAACACTAATAATTAATCACACTGATTCACTTTATTCCGCTTCCAAGCTTCGCTTGTCTCGCCAACTTCAATACTACTCCGATCGCATCTTGCAGCGCCTATTTATATAAATTAGCACGGAAATATCCAGAATATTCAAGTAAACACGCGCAAGGTACCGAGAGTTCGAGTTTCAACTAGGCGCTAGTGCCGTCGACTAAGGCGCGTAACACTGCCCCCTCCTAAGACATGCTCGTCCCGAGCATTATCGGCCCCATAATAACGCGCCAGGCGATCCACATGGACGATCTTAGGAATCCCTCTTGCGCCTTTCTGTAACGGCTCCGCAATGTCTAGGGCTGTCCTATCCCATGGTGCACCAGCATTGTATAATTTCGATGCTCCTCTACTACGTGTCTGAGGTCCCTTCGCGGCCGCACAACTTGTAGATGTACGACACCAATCCTCGATATCGTCACGATAATGGACTCGGTAAAACTGTTCTCGGACCTTCAGCAGAGTTCGTTTAACTCCCAGATGGACTCTTGAACGACCATTATGGCACAGCTGTAAACATTCGGCACTTTAGCTTTAGGGACAACCATTTGCAAACGACAGCAGTATCCTCGACCATTGTCCCATTTACGGCACAGGACTCCATCCTGAAGCAGCAAGCAGTCCCACTGGGCCCAATAGCTTTTCGTGGTTGAACTCATCGCTGAGACGTCCCTCCACTTAGGCTTGGTAGCACGAGCCTTCATCCATCCCAGAATCGGATTGATGTCCGGATCTTCCTGCTGTGCATGTCGTAGGCTGTCCTTCCACCCGTTGCGGAAGTGGTTGCCTGATCCTCACGGATACCACTTCCTTACTCTTTTGCCTAGTACAATGTTCCCAATCTTCAGGACAAGGTCTTCTTGACAATGCATCTGCGTTGCCATGAGATTTCCCGCTGCTATGTCTGATAGTAAAGTCATATCCCGGCTGCTGCTGGGCGGTGACGTTAGCTGCACTTCCCTTCTGAGATCGTTCACCTTCCCTTTCTAGGGTTCGCTTAGGGCAGCTGGATCGAAGATGGCCCTTTTCCCCACAGCCATAGCACCTAGGGCGGTATCCTTTATTGTGGTCGCGAACCGTAACTGCTGCAACCTCTCTAGCGTGAGGGGAACGACGAACCTGCCACCGCCAGGCGGTGCCGTTAGCTGCACTACCCTCTCGAGATCGATCAACTCCCCTTTTTACAGTTCGCTTAGGGCAGCTGGATCGAAGATGGCCCTTTTCCCCACAGCCATAGCACCTAGGGCTGTATCCTTTGTTGCGGTCGCGTACTGTAGCTGCTGCAACCTCCCTGATGCGACGGGAACGATGATCCTGCCGCACGGCTTCCACCTCCAGTGCATGGGCCAAGGCGTCCTTAAGCGTCTCGTGGTGCCCCAGCCTCACAGCAGCTCTGACTTCAAGGTCGCGGATGCCGTCGATGAATGTCTGCACCAGGTTCCCTTCAATGAGCGCAGGTACAGACCGGTATGCTTTTCGCACCAGCTTCTCCACCTCTAGAGCCCACTGCTGCAGGTTTTCGTTGATGCGCTGGACGCGATCTTTAAGCTGCGCACGAAAGACGTGTTCCAGGTGAGCGTCGCCATATCTCGCCTCCAATGCCTCAAGGAGTTGCTCATAAGTCACTTCCTAACCGAGAGCTTCCAGAACTTTGAAATAATACTAGTTTTTACGGAATTTATCGCGTATATTTAACTTTTTAAATACCCGACGTTTCGAACGCTTTACAGCACTCATGGTTACGGGCAGGACTGAGATGTTCAACGTCCAGATGTCATAGTTAACCGCGGTTACCATAGATTAAAATGTAACTTTTGTTCCGATCTATGCAGTATGAACTTATGGTATCTTGAAGTCTTGCAGTTGTATGCTTGGGTTGGGATTTAATTTTATTTATTATAGGATCCCAAGCAGATGGTAGCACCCAGCCATCTTCTCTATTGAAATTAGGATGTTTTTTGATTTCAATAGTCTCGCGAATCATCCTTGGAAGGAATCGGTGTTCTTTAGCGAGGATCTGCGGTTTATCAAATCTGATGTAGTGACGGGGGCGATCCTGTACGTGTTCACAGACTGCAGACTTCCCGGAGCGTCTATTCTTCACATCAGCTATATGTGCTTTAACGCGGGTTTTTATTGATCTTTTAGTTTGTCCTATGTAGGAGAGACCACATTCACAATCAAGCTTGTACACTCCTTCATCTTGCAGAGGGACATTACACTTGACCGATGGTAAAAACTGACCAATCTTCTTCAGCGGCTTGAAGTATGTTTTGATGGAAGCGCGCTTCAAGATGTAGCCAATCTTGTCAGTGACTCCTCTAACATATGGCAGTACAGCAGGTACACGCTCGACTGTGGCCGGCTTCACTCGTTCACTGTGACGTAGGCGCGGGACTCGAAGCTTGTTGTCATGCAAAACTTGCTTGACATGGTGGAGCTCTGCAGCCAGGTGTTTACTGTTACAGATCCCTCGTGCTCTCTGAAACAAAGATTTACCCACGGTAGCTAACTGTGAAGGATGGTGGTGAGAATCACCGTTTAAATATCTATCTGTATGGGTCTTTTTTCTATACACAGTATAGCTCAAGGTGTTATCAGGATTCCGAATTACTAACACATCTAGAAAAGCTAAGGAATTGTTTGCCTCTAACTCCATTGTGAACTGAATTTTAGAATTTATAGAGTTAAGATGGTCTAAAAATGCAGTTACTTTATCTAAAGGTAGAATTGTGAAAGTGTCGTCTACGTACCGCTTGTAGAACCTTGGATTTATGGGAGAACTAAGCAGGGCTTTCTCCTCAAAGTCTTCCATGAATATGTCGGCGACAATGGGAGATACAGGTGAGCCCATCGCCACACCATCTACTTGCTTGTAGAACTCCTCCTTCCACAATAGGTAGCCAGATGTAAGGCAGTGTCTGAGTAATACTGCATATTCTACGGGCATGTTGTTTTCTTCCAGCCTTCTAGTTACAATTGAGATGCAGTCTTCAACAGGTAAGCATGTAAACAATGACGTCGGGTATTTAAAAAGTTAAATATACGCGATAAATTCCGTAAAAACTAGTATTATTTCAATGTGTAGTGTTCGCGTAAATATAAGAAATCATTAAGCTTCCAGAACTGTTAAGGCCTGGCCGCGCAGGCCTAGTGTGAGAGCAGTCATGGCCTGACTTTTATTCCAGCCGTTCGCCTTCATAACAGCCTCGAACTGGATTTTGTAGGCTGACCAGGAAGAGGTACCGTCGAACGGTGGCACCTTGAACCCACGTAGCGAAGGTGTTGTAGCTACTACGGGAGCTGTAGCTCCATCTCCAAGTTTGAGTTCGTCCAGTGATTTCTTCATGTCAGCCATTACGTTGTCAACCCGATTGTTTACTTGGTCGATTCGGGTTTCAGCTTTCTCGATTCGGGTTTCAGCTTTCGCGATTTGGGTTTCAGCTTCTGACAGGCGGTTGTCATGCTGAGCAACCCTATCCTTCACCTCCTTGATCTCCTTCCCGAAGGTAGCGTGGAGATCCTTCATGAGGAGCATCTGCTCTTCCAACCGACGGGCCTGTTCCTCCTGTCCGTCCCGCAGCTACTCTTCCAAACGACGGGCCTGTTCCTCCTGTCCGTCCCGCAGCTGCTCTTCCAAACGACGGACCTGTTCCTCTTGTCCCCCCCGCAGCTGCTCCTTCAACTGACGGACCAGTTCCTCCTGTCGGCGCGCCGGTTCCTCTTGTCAGCGAGCCTGCTCCTGCAGCATCACCATCATAGCACCTAAGCCGGCGGCTGGCCCTCCGACGTCTGCGGCGTTGCACCACCAAATCTTCTTTGGTCCGTCTCCTGCTGGCGTTGACTTCGGGTACAGACACCCTCCGTTTCCTCCTTAGGTAAAATCGGCATGATTTTATCCCACTTCTGACACCAATTGTTACGAGCTTGAGGTTCGTGACAAAAAAATTGCCGATAGAATTACCTAAATTAACACTTTAATTCACTTTACACTAATTAAAGTTAAAAACACTAATAATTAATCACACTGATTCACTTTATTCCGCTCCCAAGCTTCGCTTGATGCCATCACTAGATGCCATCGCTTAGGACAACCCCGTGGCGACAAGCTTCGAGCGCTGCTTGTGAAGTTTCGAGATCAGGATCTCCGTGACAAAGTCTGGTTTTCTAAAACCAAATTAAAGGGTAGCGGAGTTACTCTATCCGAGTTCTTGACTAAGGGCCGTCATGAGGCGTTCGTTGCTGCTCGGAAGCGCTTTGGCGTATCCCAGTGTTGGTCACAAAATGGATATGTCGTGGTGCTTGGGTCCGATTCCTGATGCAGCGTGTGGTGTAGGAACACCTCCTACCTACCTCATCTTTGACTGCGACGACGGCGGTGACGACAGCTGCGGCGGCATCTTCTGCTCCTAAGCCCTGTGTTACTACTGCTAGGGCTAGGAAGACGACTAAAAAATGAAGGTGGCATGTTTTTCTTGTAGTTTAGCTTTTACTCATGTACTCCAGCAGCTCAATACATGTATTTTTTGTAACTTTTGGTTATCAGGTATTAATTTAGAATTCTTTGCCATATATTTCAATGACATCATTTCTAATTGGTTGCACTAGTTTGAAGACTGTTTCTCAAATTATTTTAATTATTCCACATTACAGGTATTTAGATTAATTGTTTATCCTAATTTCTTCTTTTGTGTTTTTTATTTTTATTGTTTACTTTAAGACTGACAGTTGTTACCTGTAACCATAGATTACTGTTTCAATACTAGACTAGAGTAATGTAACCACAGAGGGTGACAGAAGCATTCTTAGACGTATACAGAGAATTCTAAGATTCATTTTTACTTTTTATATTTTACTAACTTGGCAAAGGCATCTATAACGATACTGCCTAGTCCGACGTTTATAATTTTTTACAATTTATTGGTGTTTGACTACAAGTTTTTTTTTTGTTTTGTTTTGGGAATTTTAATATTAAACTTATTGTTTTATTTATTTAAGTTGTTGTTGTGTTATATGCTTTCTCTTTCATGCTGCTGGTGGTTGTAATTGTGTGGGTACCGTTCGATATTGCATTTATATTTTTTATATTTTATTTTTTATTGTATATTAGTATTTATTTGTATATTTAATTAGTTTTTATGTTATCCTCAAACATTTGTAACGATAGTGATTTGTTTCTGTCCTTGTCTTCGGATGATGAGACACTTAGTGATGTTAGTTATCACAGTACAACTGCTTCTCCTTCACTCAACATCACCTTAAATTCTTGTTTCTCAGACTGTGTGAATAATTTCAATGCTATTCATATTAATGCCCAAAGCATTCCGGCTCATTATCCCGACATGCTTGCGTCATTTGAATCCCGAAATATTCATGCCATTTTAGTTTCAGAATCTTGGCTAAAACCCTGTTTGCCTTCTACTTCTTACTCT
Source organism: Parnassius apollo (assembly GCA_907164705.1). Lineage (NCBI taxonomy): Eukaryota > Metazoa > Arthropoda > Insecta > Lepidoptera > Papilionidae > Parnassius > Parnassius apollo. The sequence goes on along the minus strand of CAJQZP010001060.1, from coordinate 5,358,002 downwards.
TTGCCTGGGTTTCATCTAATTAGAAATGACCGCAGTAATAGAGGTGGTGGGGCGTGGCGATCTATCTAAGATCCTACTTTCCATTTAAAATTGTTAGTTCGTCATGTCAACCGCCTCCTGGTGATTCTGCTGAGCATTTGCTAGTTGAGGTCTCCCTGTCTCAGAATAAAATCCTACTTGGAGTTTTCTACAGTCCCTCTCTTTCTATAAACTATTTTACTTCTTTTGAATCTCTTTTAGAATCACTAGTCCCTACATATAGTCATACTATTTTGATGGGTGACTTTAACACCTGTTTACTTAAAGGCGACAATCGGGCAATAAAACTTGAGTCTATAATTGAAGCGTGTAATATGCAAATCCTACCCCTTGCTGCTACTCACAAATTTCCTAACTGTACTCCTTCCCTTCTGGACTTAATTATCGTGTCATCTTCAAACCTAGTTTTCAAGCATGGACAGTGTCCTGCTGATTCATTCTCTTATCACGATTTACTTTTCCTTTCGTATAAACTACGCCCTCCTAAAATCAAACCTAAATTAGTTCTGCGACGTAATTTTGGAGGAATGGATATTGACCAACTTTGCGAAGATGCTCATAATATTGACTGGTCAGTGATTGAGAGAGCACCATGCATTGACGATAAAGTGGAACTTTTCAATTCCCTTCTCACTCAGCTATATGACGTACACGCGCCAATGCATTATGTTAAACTCAAGCACTTACCTGCTCCATGGCTCTCTGATGATCTGAAAAGGCTAATTTTGAAGAATAATGCGGCATTGTCAAAGCTTAAGAGGAACAAAACAGAGGAAAACCTTAGAAAATACACTAAAATCCGGAATCGCTGCAACACATTGTGTAGAGATGCACAACGACGCCATATTCATTCATCAGTCGAGAACGGCGACTCATCTAGGGTGTGGAAGTTTCTTAAAACAGTTGGAGTTGGTAGAAACTCTCTTAATACTTCACCTCCCAGTGTTGATGTTGAACTATTAAATCAACATTTTTCTAATCCTTCTAACTCTTTTGATAGTGAACATAAACTGCAAACACTTCGTTCTCTTTCTGTAAGTCCGACTCCTAATTATTCTCCGTTCGTTTTTAGTCAATTTACTGTATGTGATGTTAGGAGAATCATATTATCCATCTCGTCAAATGCTGTCGGTAGCGACAGCATTAGCCGTAATATGATCGTTCCTCTCCTTGATGTTATCACTCCCATTATCACTCATTTGCTTAACGCATGTGCATCTTCCTCTAAATTCCCACAAGCCTGGAAGAGCGCTTATGTTATACCCCTTCCGAAGAAATCTAATCCCGTCAACCTCACTGATTTCCGTCCCATTTCGATTTTACCTTTCCTTTCTAAAGTCCTTGAAAAACTTATTTGCCAACAGCTGACACTTTTCCTTAATAAGCACAATTTGTTGAATTCTTTACAATCCGGTTTCCGTCCCGGTCATAGTACGGCTACTGCCTTAATTAAAGTTACTGATGACATACGGTGGGGTATGGATAATAAACAACTCACAGTCATGACCTTGCTAGATTTCAGCAATGCGTACAATACTGTTGATTTCGATATACTGTTGAGTCAGTTGTATTCCCTTAACATATCTCCATCAGTAATTGACTGGTTTCAAAGTTACCTCTGTGGCCGTCGGCAGTATATTCATGTTGATGAAACTCACTCATCTTGGTGTGATATTACTGCAGGCATGCCGCAGGGTGGCGTGTTGTCACCTTTACTCTTTTCCATTTTCATTAATTCAATTACTCATAAAATTTCTTCTCTCTACCACATGTATGCGGATGATGTCCATATTTACACCCAGTCAACTCTTGAGAATTTGCCAAATGCAATCGCTACATTAAACAATGACTTAAATATGATTCATGAGTGGAGTCAATCATATGGCCTAAATGTCAATCCTAAAAAGTCACAGGCTATCATTTTTGGTAGTCAGAGCTTTATCTCAAGAATTGACTGGTTTTCCATACCACCTGTTGTATTCGATGGGGTTGTGATCCCTTACTTTGACAATGTCAAAAATCTTGGTGTTTACCTTGATAGTTCCTTAAATTGGAAACGCCAACTGAATGAGGTAAGTAAGAAAACCTTTGTCGCTCTTAGTTCACTGCGTCGCCTTCGATCATTTCTTCCCATTCCTACAAAAATTATGCTCGCACAGTCTCTTCTCCTTCCGATTCTCGACTATGCCGACGCAAGCTATGTAGACATAACTAAAGACCAGCTAACTAAGCTTGAGAGACTTCAAAATACTAGTATTCGGTTCATATTTGGATTGCGCAAATTTGACCACATTTCCCAATTTCGCTCACGTCTCAAGTGGTTACCTATCCAATTTCGCCGGAACATGCATATTCTTTCTATTCTGTACTGTGTCTTATTTCACCCTTCTACTCCTCCTTATCTTAAGGAGAAATTTAGTTTTGTTGGGCTTCCAGAGGAACTTTTACGCTCTTCAAGAAAACTCATTTTAAGGGTACCAACTCACAATACATCTTTCTTTAATAAATCTTTTACTGTACAGTCTATTAAGCTCTGGAATGCCCTACCTTTGTATTTACGCGAAGCTCAGACTATTGTAGTCTTTAAGCGACTTCTTAAAGAGCATTACTTGTCTCAATCGTTCGAAAATCATTAGGATAAATTACGTGATTATGTAGTTTTTTGTTTATGTTATTGTTAGTGGTATATATTTAAGGATATATGTATGTATATATGTGTATGTGTGTATATATATGTATGTATATGTATATATATGTATATATGTGTGTGTGTATGTTTATGTATATACCTATGTATATGTGTATCATATTTTTTTTTAATGTATTAGTTATTTATTTATATGTTATTTTATTGCATGTATTGATATTATATTAGGTATATTTATATTGCACCACCTACCTAGTACTCACTGTTTTATTCCTTTACACCTTTGGTTGCCTGGAAGAGATCGCTATGTAGCGATAAGGCCGCCAAATTGTACATGTAATCTGCTCTCTGTTATGTTCTTTGTAAATTTGTTTGTGGTGTGCAATAAAGTATATTCATTCATTCATTCATTCGCTTGTCTCGCCAACTTCAATACTACTCCGGTCGCATCTTGCAGCGCCTATTTATATAAATTAGCACGGAAATATCCAGAATATTCAAGTAAACACGCGCAAGGTACCGAGAGTTCGAGTTTCAACTAGGCGCTGGTGCCGTCGACTAAGGCGCGTAACAATACCTTTTCTCTCACATTCTTCAAAAGAATTGACCACCTTAATGTTGAAGTGAAAAAAAAACATATATTTTTTGCGCAATATTAAAAAAAATTGTAGCTCCCAATGAGGACTTTGCCATGTCTTTTACCACTAAGTTTGAAGAATGTACTGCAAGGAACGTAAAATGCCCGTGGATTGATGTTTTAATCCTGGCTTGGACGCCAGTTTGAATACCTTTCATATGAGACCCATTATCGTAGCCTTGCCCTCTTATGTTTTCTAAAGACAATCCAAGTGCTGATAATTGTTCCACGATAATTTCTGTTAGTACCAGACCTCTAGATTTCTCGATTGGTATAAATCCTAAAACACTTTCGTTTATTAGAATCTTTGACGTTCTTGAATGGTCTTGGGATTTAATAATAGAAATATACCTAATTATCATGATCACCCACTCAGTTTTGTGCAAACTAAAATTATAGAATAATATTTCGATGTAATGATAGCTTCCATAATATTTTTAAGCCGTCTGAAATTGTATTAATGACCTCATTTTGAATTGTTTTACTTATGTAGGTTGCTTTCTCCTCTTTTTTCAAAATTCTGCGTACATGTTCCTGCATAACGGGATCAAATTCGGCTAACAACTCTACTAGCTTAAAAAAAATACCATTGTTATGTTGATACAGATTATCAGAAGTACGTTGAAAAGCCAAGCCCTTTTTTAGCCTACATTTTGATGATTGTGGCAATTCGTAACAATACTCTATTCCAGTGTGGTTCTATTTCTGATTTAATTATTCTCTGTGACTCGGCATCTATACCACACGATTTGAGCCTACGTGAAAGTTCTACCCAAGATTTTACAGCTTCTACATGGTTTCCTGATGTCTCATGAGATTTATGCATATCACCTACATGTTCCAATTTTTCTGGCCATCTTAGATAGACTAGAAGTTGTAGTTGTATTGAAGATTTTACAGCAAAAGCAATACAACGAATTTTTAACAGAATTTACAAGCCAATCTCTCAAAATTTCTTCAACGATATTAAGTTTTATCTTATAGTATCTCGAAGTAAAACTCCGACCTTTGATATCTTGTTGAAATTCAAATTCATAGAGTGGGTCTGTAGAACCTCTACTTACCAAATATATTATTTCTGCATCTGTTAATCTATTGCGCTACATGGCTGGGTTGACATCTAAAATAAATGTTGAGTTGAGTTGCAATAGTACCTTCACCTGCAATAGCAGCTTCACCTGTAATAGCACCTTCACTTAGTAATAGCGCTTGACCCAGAAGTAGAAGCACCAGGTTCACAGACTATATTGGAACCCAACGTATGTTCTTTTCGAGGTTTAAGAGGAATCTCAGTTATAGCATCGGTTTCTTGTATGGGTGACGAAGGTTTGTTTAGCTCATGTACCGTTAAGTTGGTTCAGAAGATAGGTGGGTTCTTAAAATAGTCAATATTTATGCTAAAATATTTTATTATTTATCTTACTTCGCCCAGGTACAAGTTTAGGTTTAGGAAGGGGATCATTGGCCTGAAGTAGGGAGGTGACGTCCAGGTGAAGTTTTTGAGGTCACAGAGAGCCAGCTAGCGGGCGGAGCCGACGGTAACCCAGGTCCGATGGTGATGATGGCCGTTGGTAGGATAGTAGGCCAATAACCCGTTAGCACACAGCTCGGCAGCAATCAAGGCTTAGGTAGGTAGGTGGATGGCTGGATAGATTCTGGAATTCCAGACGGAGGCCAGCATTAGGGAAACTTTCAGTAGCATTGAATGCGCCCTTGTCAAGTTCAGCGCCCCTTCTAGGAAGTTAAAAATTCCTATGCGCTAAGCAGCCCCAACAGAAGAGATAGGAATTAAGCAGAACAGTTACAATGCTTAGGATCACCCGTGAGGATGCTCAGGACAGACCACCTCAACAACGAATGGAAGGACAGCTTACAACATGCACAGCAGGAAGATCCGGACATCAAGCCAATTCTGGAATGGATGAAGGCCCATGCTACCAAGCCTAAGTGGAGCGACGTCAGAGCGATGAGTTCGACCACTAGAAGCTATTGGGCCCAATGGGACAGCTTGCTGATACAGGATGGAGTCCTGTGCCGTAAATGGGACGATGGTCGAAGAGACAGCTGTCGTTTGCAAATGGTTGTCCCTAAAGCTAAAATGCCGAATGTTCTACAGCTGTACCGTAAGTGGTTATTCAGGAGCCCATCTGGGAGTTAAACGAACTCTACTGAAGGTCCGAGAACAGTTTTACTGGGTCCATTATCGTGACGATGTCAAGGATTGGTGTCGCACATGTACAAGTTGTGTGGCTGTGAAGGGACCTCAGACACGTAGTAGAGGAGCATCGAAATTGTACAATGTTGGTGCACCATGGGATAGGACAGCCCTTGACATTGCGGAGCCGTTTCAAGGTGCAAGGGGGACTCCTAAGATCGTCCACGTGAATCGCCTGGCGCGTTATTATGGGGCCGATAATGCTTGGGACGAGCATGTCTTAGGAGGGGGCAGTGTTGCGCGCCTAAGTTGACGGCTGCTACCTGGCACTAGCGCAATCTAGTGTCGGGTAACAGAGCTAGGAGAGCTTGCATGAAAATTCCATGACTAATCTTTCAACCAACAGCGCCATCTAGTATCGAATTGAAGAACTAAGATTTCTAGAAGCCCCACACTCGAACTTTCTGCGCCTGTTCGGACGGAACTCCTTATTTACTGGAATATTCTGCATGTTTCGGTAGAAAATGTGTATTTAAGCCGCTGCAAGCCGCGGTCGAGGCAGTTTTGAATTTGGTGAGACAAGCGAAGATTCGGAGCGAAATAAAGTGAATCAGTGTGATTAATTATTAGTGTCTTTTAAGTTTTAATTAGTGTAAAGTGAATTAATTTTGGTAATTCAATCAGCAGTTTTTACTGTCACGAACACTAAGCTCGTAACACTATTATTAAAATAAATAAGAACTCACCCTGGCGGGATCAACTGCACTTTGAATAATTTAAATTTTGAATGTAGGTAATTTCAACGGTCGTTCGTTTAGGCTCACACGCATTGTGATCACATCATCATTATACTTCAAGCAGTCTCAGGTGAGCATGAACGAGCAATGGCCTGAACGGGGACTCGTGCGCATATCCGAACTGTCCGAGTACATACTATCGATTAAGAGATCGGTGAGCAACGGTTTAATGGTGCGTGGATTAAATTACCTATTTTAAGGTTCCGTAGAATAATATTTTAAATTAATAATATGTAATAGTTTATTTGTTATTATTTTAAAATTATTTAAGATTAATAATTATTTGTAAGAGTGTATTCAGATGCACCGTTACACTCATCTTTTTTTCAAAAAGGACTCTAATGCCCCTGCTTCTTTTGTTGCTCTGCATCTTTTTCAAGTCTTAATTTTTTATATTGGTGTCCTGACAAGCCTGATAGATCCCGCTTGGACACCAATATACTACCATAAGCCATTCAGGACACCAATATACTACCATCAGCCATTCTGTATGGTAAAAAACAAAAATATGAAATAAATTTAAATAGATGTAATAACATTGCGAATGTTAAAATTTCGAAAGTCAATCTGTTTCTCTAACTGCTACTAATATATACTACAATTTACTTTATAAAACAGATAGATACTTACGTAGTAAATTAACAAGCGCGCTTCAGTATTTATATGATTAATTTGCCCCACTAAAAACCACGTCCTTTTTAAATTTAAGAATGGAAGCAACTGTGTCACTTATTAACCGCTACATTATTCACGAATATGACGACAATTTTTCTCTAAATGAGAACATTTTTACTAGGTCTTCTAAATAAGTAATGTAAAAATAGTACAATCATTTGCCTAATATATGATATTTAAGGGATTTGTCCAAAATGGCACGTTGTACGAATGTAGCTAAAGGGTATTCCTCCGAAAGTTTGAGGGAAATCCCTGTCAAACATAAACAGACTGAAAGGGTTGCCAGGTCAGAAATCTATAATCGGCAGAAAATTCAGATTTTGTGTTATAGTTTCTAAGTTCTAGTCTAGTTGGTTTCTTATTTCCTATTTAATTATTTCTTCTTCTTAGTATTCCACAATGTTTCAAAAGTATCGATACTTTACTCGATACTAGTATCGTATCAGATTTATCCATACCGAGAAAGGTATCGAAACAAAATTATCGATATTGTTAGGTAGTACTCTTCAATTTATTTTCAAAACTTCTGATTAATGCTCCCATTACACTACCCTGAATCAGGGCCCTGGATTAAGGGTGGGCGTGTCCCCTAATTAGGGACCTGAGTTAACTATTACACTACCCTGATTTTACGCCCTTTCTTGGTCATAGGAATGTGAAAAAAGTATATACAATTATATTATTAAATGTATTTATTGAATCGATATTTTTAGACACATCAATATTATTGCGTGATTAATATCGATATATCGTCATGTTTTGCATGATGTAGTGGGATAAGGGCCAAAATTATATTACTGGACGTTTTGAACACGAAAAAAACATGACTATTAATAGTAAAGAACTCTTTTCTTTACTATTGTCGTGTTTAGAAGAAAGCTATGGGTGAAGGACTATTTAAAACTTAGGTAAAATCAATCAAATATGCGCATTATCGAAGTTCTGGAGCCCAATGAATTTCGAATACCTGACAATAGGGAAAGAGGAGTTCGAGGAGCTATTAAGTTTAGCTTCTTATATCGAAAAACAAAATACGGTTTAAAGAAAGAGTGTAAGTGTAGGCAAAGATTATTTGTAATTTTAAGATTTCTAGTGATTTAAGTGCGTGTATTTGTGTGCGTGCTTTGTGTTACAAAGAAAATTAGCTACCACCATAATAATTTGTTATTTAGAATTTTATGACAGCTAAGTTATTTAAGAATATTTGAACTATTATAAATAATAGCAGAATAGCTTATTTACCTACATCTTAAAACTAGACTGATGCTGTTTTGTGAAGACTGATATTAAGCTAATTTTGTGTTTAAACATAGGTACTAGTATTTAAAATATTACTAATATTGATTAAAACCAAAAATACACAAGTATATAATACATACTAAATATACCTTTTTACTACCTACTGAGTTTAGTAATGATAGTTGACCCAACCCATCAAAGAGTTAGATAGAAAAACAAATTCATAGAAGTAATTTGTAACAAATCATTTACTCTGTTTCGTCCTGCTAACTCGAGTTTAGTTTGAGTTGCATGAAAAGTGACCTCCAGTCGTAATTTTTCCGAGTAAGCACATCTATATGATGCAACACAAACATTATATTTATGTTATTTTAGGACGTTTTACACTATTTATTTTTATCGAATTATTATCAGAAGACAAGAATTATTTTTTTTTTTACTTTTATATTTATTTCTTTCGAATTGAAATTTAAAATAACAATTTAAACAATCTGGCGCCTAGTGAGCGGTTTCTCCTGGGTGATTGTAGATCCAGCCTCTGAAAATAACCGGTCACTGGATACCGAAGTTGCCACGATAAGCAAATAGATCTTAGCTAGGATATGAAGCCCGCGAAATAACCTTTTCATGCCATCCCACATCTCCAACGCATGTAATATATGAAACTCTTCTTCTGCTTTAGTTTTATTTCTTATGTTTTGGTGCGTTACTTCTTTATGGTAGTTCCATACGTCACCTTCAGTATTATCGCATTTTCTGAATACATCTACTAAACTATACCGAAATACAAGCAGTTGAATAACCATTCATCCATCAAAATCAATGTTTCAAAAAAGTGATTGTAACGAAATGCGAAGTACCGTAAGCCGATAAAATAATTTCCAATACAAAATAACTATTACTCTAAAAAACTGTACTTAAGCTATTGATTATGTTAAAGCTCAAACAATATAATTATTAATAAAAAAGTGAATAAAACCATTCCAATCCATTTTCAATATTAATTGTAAACTTATGTTAACCAGTGATATCCGTCAGTCTATGGACCTATTAGTAGTCTGACCTATGGTCAAGTCAAAGAGTATAGTAGGCGTAGACAGAGAAACCTATAGACTAATGATCGGCGTGGCCTCAAATGAGAAAGGACGGTAACGAATTTTTAGGTTATACAATAATCTTTACGACTTTTAAACACATTTAGATAAAAATTTTAATTGTTCAAAGAACTGAACTGAACAAGATTCACCAATCTTAAGGTCACAAAACACTTTTTTTCACTTAAACCAACTTCTAAGCTCCTTAAATCGCTTCGCTGTTAAAGTTGTTTAGCAAACTGTAGAGTTTGCTAAACAAAAAAACCGGCACGGAGAAAGGGACAAACAATCACACATCTCTATCTCATTTCTATGAAAGACGTATGCATAAATCTATCTTTTAAAGAAAGCGTCAATTTGTCTATAGGTTTCTCTGTCTTCGATAGTAGGTTTGGCCAAAGACAATTTTTTTAATACAAGTTAGAGTCATTACCATGTTCTTATCCAAAAATAAAAATAATCAACAATTAAAATATCGATTTATTTGTATGAAGGTCACGTGAGCGCTAGAGAAATAATTCTGAGACGTTGACAAATAAAATGTTTAATGAAATAGTATAGTAAAAATAGAATTTAACATTGCACAAAATTTCTGATTGAGTTTTATTTTTTTATGAGGTTTAGGATCACTTATTCATTATAAAATCACAAAATGCCGACAGATCCAGGTGGCGCTTCAAGCGCAATCTTGAAAAAAAGTTTTCAGCCGATATCTCGGTAACTATGCACTGTAAGGCAAAAGTTATACAAACCATTATTGTAGAAAATAAACTTTCGCATCTTTTGTTTCCAGTAATTTTTTTTTGTGAAACTTACCGTTTACGATTTATGGCCCATTTAATGAACAGGTGGCGCTTCAAGCGCCATCTTGAAAAAACGTTTTCAGCCGATATCTCGGAAACAATGCACTTTAAGGCAAAAGTTATACAAACAATTATTGTAGAAAATAAAATTGTATTCGCATCTTTTGTTTCCAGCAAACTTTTTTGTAAAACTTACCGTTTACGATTTATGGCCAATTTAATGAACAGGTGGCGCTTCAAGCGCCATCATGAAAAAAACTTTTCAGCCGATATCTTGGAAAAAATGCACTTTAAGGCAAAAGTTATACAAACCATTATTGTAGAAAATAAAATTTCGCATCTTTTGTTTCCAACAAACTTTTTTGTAAAACTTACCGTTTACGATTTATGGCCCATTTAATGAACAGGTGGCGCTTCAAGCGCCATCTTGAAAAAACGTTTTCAGCCGATATCTCGGAAACTATGCACTTTAAGGCAAAAGTTATACAAACCATTATTGTAGAAAATAAAATTTCGCATCTTTTGTTTCCAGTAAACTTTTTTTAAACATACCTTAACTAACTTACTTTACTATTTATGGCCCATTTAATGAACCTATTTTTCTATTGCGGCCAATTAATCTTGAAATATTAGATTAATCAATAAAATACATAAATTTATTTTGAAAGATCAGTTTATTTTCCAAAATTTTTGTTTGAAACTTTTTTTCTAACAATCATACTATTTGAGTTATAGGACGTTTCATGTCAGCTTCGCATCAGCTGTCAGCGTCACCCGCCGAGCTCGGCCGAAGCTCGGCAGGTGACGCGGCAGCTACTTTATGATTAAGAACACGGATTTTATTGCTATTATTTCGAGGAATTCCAAGTAAGACGTCATTATTGTTTACTAACTACGACTTACGGAGTCTGATTTTTGAAATTCGAGTTATAGAGTATAAATATCTATTATCAATATTTCATAGGGAAATAACAGGTTCAGCGGAAGGGAATAGAAATTTTTTTCGACTTACTGAGGATTTCAACTTAACGAGGTTCGAGTTATAGAGATTCCACTGAATATCATAACACGCATATCATTTTTTAAGTAGAGCGTGTCTATCAGCAACTTAATATTACCAAGTTTTTAAATTTATATGTGAACTATATAATAATATAATTTATTTTGAATGTTATTTATAATCTTATCTATGGTTTCGAGTAAACTTAGTGATCATATACTCTTTGGTTCTAAGGCGTCCCTCTAAATATTAGTATACTCTTTGGCGCGGTCTAACAAGGCGACTCTCTAGTATATTATCATAGATAAATAAATATGTAGTATATTATCAGTAATCCATTACCACAATAAAAATAAACCACAATTTTACATCAATAATAAAATAACCGATTGAAAATAATTGCACTTCTGAAGTTCAAGTATATTTGAGTCGAGAGTACAATTTATTTTTGACTAAAAGACCATTTGCCTGTTTGTTGATTCGTAATTAAAATTTTCGGGATTGTGATATTTCTGCTAAGTAGACCTTCTAACTTTAAAAATTTAGACATTATCTAGCTTTGAGATATATTTTTTTGGTATATTTATTTTTCGGCGACATAAGATTCGTGATAATCATCGTTTGCAACTTTTAACATACGGAATTTTATACCTTCAAATAGTTGGTTATTTCGTTAACCTTTGACCATAGATAAATAAATATGTAGCAAGCTAAGCCTGACGGCAAGCCAAAACATCGCTCATAAAACATCGCTCATGAATAACCATATTTATGAACGAAATATCGATGTTTGAAAGAATTGATGTATCGTTTTCATCCCTAACTACCCTAAGTGTTACACTACACGGTGGCATGGGCACTGCAGACAGGGTGCACTTTGTCGCCCTAATTAGGGACCCTTACTCCCTTTATCTTATTACACCACCCTGAATCAGGGCATAGGGAGCCTGATTCAGGGTAAAAGTTAAATATTATCCGAGAAATTTTGGAACATGTAGTTCGGAACTTATCACCAATGAGGCACTTAATAATGGTATTAAACTAACTAAATTTAAATTTCGACGTATTGAATTGTCTTCTCTTCTCTTTTCTTGAGATCTTTCATTTATGTAAGTCAGCAGGAAATGCCCATCAGACTAAACAACTTTTGTTAAGACGTCATTCTTATATATGTTATAATGTCGCTGGGCTTTGAAGTTCCACAACAGGTGTTTCAGATCTTTAAATTTATTCGCACAGCAGAAAATACTCTTCACGTGGAATATTTTTTGCTATGGCACCATTTTTATATCTCTTTTACTTTAGCTTGTCTGTTGCGTTTCTGCATCAGGTGGTTCATTTTCCAAAATAAATTATAGCCTATATGTTGCCTAGACTTAACACTTAAACAACAAAAAACTTTTCATCCCGTATATTTCACCGATCCGGTGCGGAATAAACTATAGCTGTACCCGTGGCTTTGCCCAAGTATCGCATAATTATTTTTTTATTCTATTTTTATTTTAATAATAATAGTGACCCATACTATACTAAAGCTTAGATACCTACCTCAAGAACTATTTAGCTTAGTAAACTCAAAATTTGAAAGTTATGTAGTTAATTTACTGGTAAGAGACGTCAATAAGGAAATTTTGGAGACGTCGAATAAAAGAAGTGTTATAATTTACTGTAATACTTCTGTGTAAACAACGTTCGTTGCTTTTCCCTCGGTCTCATTCAATATGTACAGCGAGTCAGGACTGGTGACGCGGGAGCAAGCGACGTGTAGTTGTCCGTGTGAGAAGCAGCTCGTCCTCAGGTTGACACAAGCGGCCTTCAGTGTCTTCCCCTGCAACTTATTTATTGTCATGGCGAAGCACTTGCTCACAGAAAACTGCACGCACTTTAATTGAAAGGGGTAATTGTGGGGAAGCAGTGGTATACGTGGTATAAACACTGTTTCGCCGACACCACAACCCGCCTCAATGATATTTCTATGCAGCGAGATGACTTTGAGCCGGGTCCCATTGCACAGTTTCGGCGGAGTGAGATTCCGAAGAAGCATAATTGGGACACCGAATTTTAGCTTAATGGTGTGCGCTGGTAGTCCACTTGCATTGAGGAAATTGAGAAATTCTACAGAGAAATGTGTGGCGTCATCTTGGTCGACCACAGTGTTTATTGAAGTGAAGATCACTTCATTTCCCTCAATTTCCGCGAGATTGCATTAATTGATCAATGAAGCTTGGTCGTTTTTGCGTGTTAAAATGGCTCGATCACACACCCAAAAATTATCTTGGTGCGGTATCCTATTGATGTCTCCGTACACCAGGCGAACCAAATCTTCTAAGGTGGACACCACTCTCCCAAGTATCTCAGGCACCACCTGGCCATAGTCTACTGGTAGCGTTCCCCACCCAATTTTAAGAGAACATTAGAAAATTCTTGGACGTGTACATTCCCGCCAAGCTGTGCTCTCATATTCTTCGTTAAGCGCAACCTATGAATATGTAGTCATAAAAAAGAGCATTTCAACGAAGCATTCACCTCATCAGCCCTAGTTCATCACGTCACCATAGGCAGTGTTTATCGGAAATCGCCGCTAAACAGAATTGTAACGCCACCCATCATTTGCTGGTTCCTGCGGATGTCCTGCAAAGTCCTGTTTACTGCCTCTACTGCTTTTCTGTTCGCCACAGTGCATTCATCCCAAACGATTAAAGAGCAATCTTTAAGCACGCGCCCTTTGTCACTGTTGCGTGACTCTCCACAAACAGGTGTTTCATTACTCTCTAAATCTATGGGAATCTTAAGCATTGCGTGCGCTGTTTTGCCAGCAGGAAGCAGTGTTGCGGCGATTCCTGACGATGCTACTGCAATGACAATCTTGCCTTGCCTCCTGACCTCTGCGAGAATGCCAGCGGTGACAAATGTTTTCCCTGTTCCACCAGGAGCATCCAAGAAAAACATTTTACCTTGGACGCGGACCTCCCGTAAAGGTGGAAGGTAGTATCACCATCCGTCCAACATTTTCCGCGTTAGATTCCTCTCGCATGGCATCCCTTAGGTGCACGTAGTTTTCCACCCTCAGTTTCCGTTGATTCGTTGTAATGAACACCAACCACTCCGTTTCAATTTCGACTTACTCATCTACCAGAAATTGACTAAAGAGTGCACGGTAATAATGGAGGAGATGAGAATTGTCGTTGGAACGGAGCTGAATCATGTAACTCTAAAACTGGTCTGGAGGAACTGGAGGGCGGAAGTTTTTTTGTTATAATTTGGGTCACCTGTCTACGGGTCTACATTGTATACGGCAAAGTGGTAGTCATCCTCTCCGCGACAAAACATTAAGGGATACTGTAGGGTATCATAAGCGCGATGTGTCTCGCTGATACGCTGTAAGCGATCATCACGTGTGAGTAAAACAATGTCTCTTTTGTCGCATTCCTGGTCAACCAAGAGGATGGCTACTTCATTTGACGTTGGTGCGTTATATCGTCCTGGATGGGCTGCGGTCGATCTTTTGTCTGTGCTAATAATAATAATAATAATTTTTTATTGAACACAGAAATTAATATACAATTCATAGATACCCTGACTCCTAAACTAGGTTACCCTGTATGTTAGGAGGCAGTTTCCCTCCCATTCAGTTATCTTACATTCCGTGCACAATGCAGACTCTAAACATAGATCAAGAAAAATAAAAAAATAAACAAAGTGTGTATGCATGCGTGTGTGTGCGTGCGAGTGTGTGCGCGTGTGCGTGTGTGTGTGGGTGTGTACGTTTGTGTGCGTGTGTCTGTTTTGTTAAAATATGTGCTTAAAGTAGCTTTTCACAATTTTCATAGTCGTATTCTTTTAGCCAATTTAAAATAGTTTGTTTTGTAATATCTTTAATTTAATTTTTTTATTAACAGTGTTACGAGCTTGAGGTTCGTGACAATAAAAATTACCGATAGGATTACCTAAATTAACACTTTAATTTTATTTACACCAATTAAAACTTAAAACACTAATAAATAATCACACTGATTCGCTTTATTTCGCTCCGAAGCTTCGCTTGTCTCGCCAAATTCAATACTTCCCCGATCGCATCTTGCAGCGTCTATAAATACAAATTAGCACCGAAACATCCAGAATATTCAAGTAAACACGCGCAAGGGGTCGAGAGTTCGAGTGTCAGCTTAGTTCTTCGTTTCGAGACTAGATGGCGCTGTCGGTTGAAAGATTAGTGATGTCATTTTCTAGACAGCTCCCCTCGCTCTCGTCCCTGACACTAGATGGCGCTAGTGTCGGGTACATGACGTCGACTAGAGACATGCTCGTCCCGAGCATTATCGGCCCCATAATAACGCGCCAAGCGATCCACATGGACGATCTTAGGAGTCCCTCTTGCGCCTTTCTGTATCCGGTAGGTTACATCGTTGATCCTGGTTACAATCCGGTACGGGCCGTCCCATTTAGCTTGAAGCTTAGGAGATTTCCCTTTGCTGCGGACTGGATTGTGCAACCACACTAGTGAACCTTCGTCGAAGCCTTTATTGTTCATTTTGCGGTCGTACCGGGTTTTCATCTTCTCAGACATTTGCTGGCCCGATTGTCTGACGTGCTCATAAATGTCATTCATTTTGTTCCGCAAGTCATTTGCATAATCGGTTATACTGCGTGTCAGGTGGTATCCCGGTGATCAGTTCTGCAGGCAGCCGTAATTCTCTTCCAAAGTTTGCGAAAGCTGGTGTCACTGCTGTACTTTCGTGAACAGCGCTTCGATATGACAACAAAAACGGTTGTATGTGCACAGAACTCCATCCTGAAGCAGTAAGCTGTCCCATTGGGCCCAATAGCTTTTAGTGGTCGAACTCATCGCTGAGACGTCGCTCCACTTGGGCTTGGGAGCACTGGCCTTTATCCATTCCAGAATTGGCTTGATGTCCGGATCTTCCTGCTGTGCATGTAGTAAGCTGTCCTTCCACTCGTTGCTGAGGTGGTCTGTCCTGAGCATCCTCACGGATACCACTTCCTTACTCTCTTGCCTAGTACAATGGTTGCAATCTTCAGCACAAGGTCTTCTTGACAACGCATCTGCGTTGCCGTGAGATTTTCCGCTGCGATGTTCAATCTCAAAGTCATATTCCTGCAGTAGTTCAATCCACCTCGCAACTTGTCCTTCTGGATTTTTAAACTGCAATAGCCATTTTAGTGCAGCATGGTCAGTTCGTAAGTGAAATTTTCATCCCAGAAGATATTTGCTAAAATGCTGCAACGACTTTACCACAGCTAGCAATTCGCGTCTTATGACACAATAGTTCCTTTCCGGTTTTGACAACGACTTGCTGAAGTACGCTATCACGACCTCTTGGTCACCATTCCGTTGAGACAACACACCGCCAAGTCCTATATCACTTGCGTCTGTGTCAACTATAAATTCCTTGTTTGCATCAGGGTATCCCAAAATAGGTGTTTTGCACAGACGGTCCTTGAGCTTCTGGAATGCGATATTGCAACTTTCATGCCAGCAGAAATGTCGCTTTCCCTCGGTTATCTTATGCAGAGGTTTGGCTATATCTGCAAAGTTCTTCACAAATCGCCGGTAATAGGAGCACAAACCCAAAAATGCTCTAACCTGCGTCTTGTCTTTTGGAACCGGCCAATCCTTGACAGCGGCGATTTTCTCTGGATCCGTGCGGATACCATCTCCCGATACTACATACCCCAAAAAGTTAACTTGCCGTTTGAATAGTGAACATTTCTTCGGACTCAACTTGAGGTTGGCACTCTAAATCTTCATGAGCACGCGTTCCAGGTTTTGAAGGTGTTCCTCAAACGTCGGGCCTACGATGATGATGTCATCCAAGTAGACCAGACAGGCATCGCCAATTAGCCCGGTAAGTACAAGTTCCATCAGCCTTTCAAACGTTGCTGGAGCATTGCACAACCCAAACGGCATTACGTTAAATTACCACAGACCCTCTTCCCGTTGAGAACGCAGTTTTCTCCTTGTCCTTAGGGTCAATTTCAACTTGCCAGTAACCACTTTTTAGATCCAGCGTGCTAAACCACTTTACTCCTGTAAGCATGTCTAACGTGTCATCAATTCTTGGCAAGGGATAACTGTCCTTCTACGTAACGTCATTCAGACGCCGGTAGTTAATACAAAACCGCACGCTGCCATCCTTCTTCTTCACCAGCACCACTGGTGAACACCATGGACTCGAGGAAGGTTCAATAACACCATCCTTCACCACTCCTTCAATCATGGTTTCCAATTCCTTTTCACGTGCTACCGGCAATCTTCTTGGCCGCTGACGGATAGGCAATTCTTCTCCTGTGTTTATTTTGTGTTGAACTCAGCCAGTCTTTCCTATGTCAGCATCGTTTGATGAGAATACGTCGGCATACTTGAGTAACAACTTCTTCGCCTTGACCATTTCGGTCGGGGAGAGAACGCTACGACAGTCTTCCAAAAGTGTGGTCACTCTCGTTTGTGCATCTTTGCTGGGGGTCTCACTCGATAGATATTGGCACCACCGTAACCAATCCATTTCCTCACAAGTACCAACCAGCGTGTCTTTTTCTATAATCTGTTCCGGGTCACAAAGGTTCAGCACACGTACTCCTGAGATGTCAGTGGTTCTGACCAAGGTTCGAGCTACTTTCCATGGAAGGTCATTGTTTACCCTTTCCACAATTACACAACGGTGAGCTTGCCCATTGTTTCGGGGAAGACTAACCAGAACAATCGTTTCCGATCTCGGCGGAAGAACAATCTTCTTAATGCTGTACACGTTCCCTGGTAACGCACCTTCCATAAAAAGTTCCTCCTGTCCACATTTCAAAACACCTTGCTTAACGTCGATCTCACAACAATTATTCCTCATAAAGTCTAGGCCTAGGATGCAGTTGTCCATTATATCAGCCACGATGACATTATGCTGGTAGATCACGTTGCCTAGCTTCAACTCCATCTCCTTCTCTCCACGGACGGGTAAACGCTGACCGGTGGCTGTTACCAAATTAATTGGTTCTCGGTTGTATGCGGAGTCCCCAAGAAACTGACTTATAAGTTGGGAACTAACAACCGTACGAGAGGCTCCATTGTCTATGGTCAGTTTACACGGCATACCGTTGACCTCGCCCTTGATGATTAGACTGTTCCCATCATGGGTTTGTGAGATCGAGATCCTTGGGGCTCTTTTAACATCAGCCAGCACCCGCCCCGCAGTTCTGGCTTTTACTCGTTTCCCTGCTGCTGCTGGGCGGCACTGTTGTCCGCACTACCCTCCTGAGATCCTTCCTGAGATCTAAGATGGCCCTTTTCCCCCACATCCATAGCACCTAGGGCTGTATCCTTTGTTGCGGTCGCGAACTGTAGCTGCTGCAACCTCCCTGACGCGATGGGAACGATGATCCTGCCGCACGGCTTCCACCTCCAGTGCATGGGCCAAGGCGTCCTTAAGCGTCTCGTGGTGCCCGAGTCTCACAGAAGCTCTGACTTCCAGGTCGCGGATGCCGTCGATGAATGTCTGCACCAGGTTCCCTTCAATGAGCGCAGGTACAGACCGGTATGCTTTTCGCACCAGCTTCTCCACCTCTAGAGTCCATTGCTGCAGATTTTCGTTGATGCGCTGCACGCGATCTTTAAGCTGCGCACGAAAGACGTGTTCCAGGTGAGCGTCGCCATATCTCGCCTCCAATGCCTCAAGGAGTTGCTCATAAGTCACTTCCTCACCGAGAGCTTCCAGAACTGTTAAGGCCTGGTCGTGCAGGCCTAGTGTGAGAGCAGTCATGGTCTGACTTTTATTCCAGCCGTTCGCCATCATAACAGCCTTGAACTGGATTTTGTAGGCTGACCAGGAAGAAGTCCCGTCGAACGGTGGCACTACGGGAGCTGTAGTTCCATCCCCCAGTTTGAGTTCGTCCAGTGATTTCTTCATGTCAGCCATTACGTTGTCAACCCGATTGCTTACTTGGTCGATTCGGGTTTCAGCTTCCGACAGGCGGTTGTCATGTTGAGCAACCTTATCCTTCACCTCCCGTATCTCTTTTCCGAAGGTATCGTGAAGGTCCTTCATGAGGAGCATGTGCTCTTCCAACCGACGGGCCTGTTCCTCTTGTCCGCCCCGCAGCTGCTCTTTCAAACGACGGACCTGTTCTTCCTATCGGCGGTCTGTTCATCCTGTCCGCCCCGCAGCTGCTCTTCTCCTGCTCTTTCGCTTCGAAGCTGCGCTTGTCTCGCCAAATTCAATACTTCCCCGATCGCATCTTGTAGCGCCTGTAAATAGAAATTAGCACCGAAACATCCAGAATATTCAAGTAAACACGCGCAAGGGGTCGAGAGTTCGAGTGTCAGCTTCTAGAAGCTTAGTTCTTCGTTTCGAGACTAGATGGCGCTGTCGGTTGAAAGATTAGTGATGTCATTTTCTGGACAGCTCCCCTTGCTCTCGTCCCTGACACTAGATGGCGCTAGTGCAGGGTACATGACGTCGACTTATTCGTGGGAATCTATCCGATGGTAGACTTGCCCCTGAATTTTAAAAGCCCTCATGAATCCAGATTCAGTGACTTGATGAGCTCCAAATGAAGTAATTTGGAAAACACTGTTGTAGGCTCGAATATTGCTTAAGAAATGGCTGGACTTGGGATGCTCGCTATTGAAAAGAACTCGTAAGATCTCCGGTAGCTCTTGCATAGAGTTTAGTTGTACCTTTCCAGACGCACAATACGTTCCCTTGGTCTCTGCCTTCCACTTACGCGCGTGACTGTATCAGACATGGTGCCAATGTCTCCGTGTTCTTTATTGAACCATGGTTGCTCTTCAGGATCATAAACCATAGACTCAGTATCAGATGAGGATGAATTTCGAAGTTTGTGACATATACGGTCTAGATCAATTTGGGCCACACGCTGTTCGACTGACTGACATGCCCGAATTTACTGAATCCGCTCACGTTCTTGTGTGGAATGAACAGACACTTCAACACGCATGTCATGATATCTTTGCCGAGCAAGTACGTTGCGTTGCTCGCGCTGCTCGTCTGTCTCCAAAGATCGAGTTAGAGCATGCTGTGAGCGGTCTTCACTAAGGCGCATCTCATGTTCTTCAGGATTCGCAAGTGACCGAGATGTGGAAGTGCGAATACGTGGGAGCCTTCTCTTGAGTCTCCAAAGCGCCAGATACTGCGTGGCGCTCGCGATTGCTTGCTTGGCGTGTATCTTGCTCCTGACTGTTCTCAAGCGACCGAGCAGTCTCAGTTCGGAAAAGCTGAAGACTTTATCTCTGCTCTGTCTCTCTCTGTATCCGTTTCGGAAGCACGAGATAAAGAAAGACGCTCTCGGTCACGCATAAGTCGTATCTCACGCTCCTGACTGCTCTCAAAAGATCGAGCAGTCTCAGAGCGGATATTCTGAAGACTCAACCTCTGATCCCTCTGTATAACCGTTTCAGATGCGCGGGACATTGAATCGGATCCTATGGAATCGATTCAGTGAATCGATGCGGTGCTTCGAATCGATATAAAAAATCGATAATTTTACTCCAAAGAATCGATTTTTCAATTAATCGATTTTAGATCGACATGCCTAGTTCTTGTTTATGGTAATTTAATTAATTGTAATTTTGTGCGGATCACGTTGAAGCAAAATCACTTTAATTACTTTTATTAATTGTGGTGTTAAGCTTAGCTTGTTTTAATATAAAGCACAATGTAAGTAAATCACTTACTATATACAATTTGTATAAAATAAAGTAGAACATCCTCATAACAGTACATGATTTTCAGGGCGACTACAGCCAAGCCACGCTCTGAGATGACTTTAGATGAATTGTCTAAAATAGAAGAAGAGGAATTTAGTACTGGTCCACTCTCAGTTCTTACACAGTCGGTGAAAAACAATACACAAGTGCTGATAAATTGTCGTAATAATAAAAAACTCTTAGGACGCGTAAAAGCGTTCGACCGGCATTGTAACATGGTGTTAGAAAACGTTAAAGAAATGTGGACGGAGGTTCCTCGAACTGGTAAAGGAAAAAAGGTAATTGATTGTTACTTAAATTTTTATACTTATTAAGGATGTGAATCTAGTGGAATGTAACCTCCATTAGTGTTGATAGCCAGAATAAAGTTTTAAGCTATAAGTGCCTAATGTACTGCAGACCAAATTTGGGTCCCAGTGGAGACTAGCCATATGGGCTGGATAAGACTATAGTGTTAAGGCGTGTGTGTAAACAGGTGAATTTTCTATGTCCTCCCTCTCATTGTCCGATAACAGATCTGAGAAACCATCAGCTTTGAGTTAGAGATAAGGGAGGGAAACTTTACCAACTTCCTGACTCCACACTGCTACTGGGAATGTCATTAAAGAAACACTCAATTACTGATTTTTACTAGATCTAGCATTTTAATCTGACCACATGATCAGCAGTTGAGCACATGATGATCAGTAGACCAATAAGGCAGTTAAAGAAAAATAAAACAGGAGTTTGCCTGCTATAGGATCAGATGTAAGCGTAGATGTAGTAAGGCTTTTGATGCCTCAATGCCAGTCTAGCTTTTGAATGAACACCCCTACTTCTACCATGACCATGGGTTCTGTAAAGCACTCGAAATGTTAAATGAAATACAATAAAATCGTGAATCTTTACCTAAAACCCAATAACTTGAGTATTTGCACTAATATAGGCTCTGCCTGGAATTTAAACCCTTAAATAACATGATGTTACTTCGATAATTGTATTTTTTTATTTTATCATATTATTGTATTACACCTGTAAGACATGTTTTCAGTCATAATTTCTATATGCACATGATGTAAAAATATCTATTCATCCATCCATTTTAAGCTTATAAAAATCCACTGCTGGTCATAAGCCTCCCCCATAAATGGCCCCAAATTTTTTGGATCTTGCCTGGCTAGCGGCTTATATGTTAGACGTACACTACACGCTCATGCAGGCTGTCAGTTGTGACAACAATCACTGTTGTGATTGACGAATAACCTACCATGTAATGCAGTGATTGACGCCTGCATGAGCATGTAATGTATGCTTAGCAGTCACCATTCGTTTTTATCAATCATGATTGATGGAATTGATTGACACCTGCATGTGTGTGTAAATGCTTAAAGACGTAAAGTGCAAAATTAACCTTATTGTTTCAGGGTAAAGCAGTGAATAAAGATAAATTTATCTCCAAAATGTTCCTTCGTGGTGATTCCGTGATTTTAGTATTAAGAAACCCCCTTGCTACAGCTGCAGGGAAATAAAATTAATGTATGATTTCATTCATGTCTTTTTATAAAGAAGCAAGCATATATGGAAGTATACATTTTTGAATAAGCTGATAGTTATAAGTTTGTCTGTATTTCATTAAATAAAACAACTGAAAACTAAATTTGTTGCATATTTTTATTTAAGACTTGATAACATGACATCAAACAGATAAGGTTGTAGACTGAGAAAAAGGAAGAGGTTCTCAATTTTAATGTTTTTTTTTTTGTATTTATGTTACGTTACACAATATCTTAGTCAATTATTATCTTATTGAGTTCGATATCAAGGATATTTCTTATAACTTTTAAGAAATATAAGGAGTGTCAAAAGTCAGTTCTATGTCATTGCATGGAACAAAAATTTCGAAAATACTAAAAAAATCATTTAATAAAAATTATTACAATCAAGTGTCTTTCAAATCTTTCGATTATTGCTCACAAGGAATAAAATGACATCATGGCTTATGAGTAGATTTTAGAAATATACTTACTTAAATCTCAAAAATTAATATTAATAATTTTAAGTTCATGCTATAATAGATTATTAAATACATAGAGATTGATTAAATACATACGATTGTTTTGTAACGACAAAACTTATTACTGTGGGTTTGGTGACACCTAGAGACAGTGCGGCACAGGTCATCATACATGTGCGGGAAAAAAAAATTGGAGAATTGATTTAAGAAAAATTCTTCGCTATTTAGATTTTAAAAGTATAAAATAATCTAACAAAGATGATTAAGATTTCTGAAATAGCCTGGTGAAAACCAAAGCAAGATTGAAAGGAAATTTTGTTTTACAAAAATTTTTATATACTCGTACCTACTGAGGATTTCAATCAAGTTTTAACCATATTCTTGGCACTGTGTACAATTTGATACGTTCAACTTTTAGAAAATCCCGAGACTTTCTCAAACGAATTTTTAAAACTTTTATATATATAAAATTACTTAAATAGTATTTTTAAATTTTATATATTTAAAAATACTATTTAAGTGCTTGCAACACCAAAAAGAGCTATATAACGCAAGATGGCGGACCGACTGAATGCGTCTACGCATCGCAAGGTAATAATAATCATTATTTATTATATTTTGTACAAATAATTGTCAAAAGTAGTCTAATTCGCATAGCTTATTATATATTCTAGTCATAAACGTTATTTTTCTGTACCTAAATGAATAGTAAGTGCACGTAATCTTTTGTGTTTTACGAGTGTAGCAAATATGATACATTGCTAGATGGCATACGATTAGATTGGCTGTTGTGGCCAAAATGTAGTCAAGATGACAATTTTATTACTACTATTCCTTATTTTTTCCGCAGGTACTTCCTCACCTTGTTATTCAACAACAAAGAAGACCTCGGCAACTCCTAGCTCTTGTTCCGAAGCCGGGAGCAAAATCGGATGTGGACGAAAGTGAATCATCTGATGATGAATTTCAGTACTACACCCGCCCAACGCACTCCGACAGCAGTTCACCACCTCCATCACTGCCATCTTCAACAGAAAATCTAAATCTTCTCTCAGATGACGATATTGAGGTAAATCAAGTGGTTGCTTCAACATCTCTGGTACTACATCAACAGTCATCAGTGGCATCACCATCAATCAACCCTTGTTCGCCATCAATTTTATCGCTCAATACATCAGCAACTGAGACTAGTCCTTGGTGTCCGGTACCGTCACCATTATCGCCATCTATACTGGCTACTCCCTCACAAGTACCTTCACCAAGAGTTAGTAACTTCAAGTGGCGTAATCAGTTACCGCCGCCATCGCCATTGTTTGCACCTTCTCCTTCAACAGCTACTCGCTCAAAGAGGCCTAGACTAGTCACAGCAAAGCGCAGAGTAATACCACCAAAAATGTTAGAACCTAATTGGAGTCGCTTCAAGTTTACTGGTTGTGCAGAAGTCGATGATATCGCGTTTGAGCCACGTGAAGAGAAAAGTCCAATTGAATACTTTAGGCTGTTCTTTTCTGATGACATAATTTCTCTTATAGTGCAACAAACAAATTTATATAGCACACAATTAAAGGGCAATTCAGTAAATATTACAGAAGACGATATCAAAGATTTTCTGGCAATTCTTGTATATATGGGTGTCAATAGTTAATAAAATTGCCAGCTTATACAGATTATTGGGCTAAACTTACGCGATGCGATAAAGTAGCTGATATAATGACCCTCAAGAAGTTCCAATTATTGAGGCATTATTTGCATTTTAATGACAATTTGAAAGATGATGATGATAGGTATTATAAAGTGAGGCCAGTCCTTCAAATAATACGTGAGAACTGTTTACAAGTAGAAGAAGAGACACGTTTCAGCGTAGACGAAATGATGGTTCCACATAAAGGAACAAGAGCAGGCAGCCGTAAACAATATATAAAAAATAAACCGAAAAAATGGGGTTATAAAATGATTATATTTTTATAAACGGTATAGTTCGCGCTGGTGTCTCTGGAATAGTTTACGACTTCCTGATCTATGGAGGCGATGACACGTTCAGATTTCACTCATTCACGGATGAAGAAAATAGTATGGGCCTAGGGTCAAAAATAGTTTTAGCTTTGGCAAAATCTATTCGACAACCTGCTTGCAAAATCCTGTATTTCGATAACTTTTTCACATCTATTGAACTGTTACAATATTTACGCAATGAACGCGGCATTTTTGCAATAGGTACAATCCGAGCAAACAGGCTCCGAGGAGCGGAGAAAAGCCTACCCACGGATAAAAATCTAAAAAAAAAGGGTAGAGGATCTCATGCACAAGTCGTATGCAATAAAAATAAGATTGCTGTTGTCAAATGGTTCGACAACAAATGTGTTACTGCTGCAAGCAATTTTGTGAATGCTTATCCTACCCAGATTGTGGTTCTTTACGGGAAAGAAGAAGGTAGAAAAGTGCCAGTGAATTGCCCCAATTTAATAAAAGAATACAATACTAACATGGGTGGCGTTGATCTCGCCGACATGTTGGTCGCTCTTTATCGTACACCATTCCGAGGTCATCGTTGGTATTTATCAATATTTTCTCAAATTCTCGACACCTGTCTAAATAATTCCTGGCTTCTATATCGGCGTGATAGAAAAGCCAGAATGGATACCAAAAAACGAAAATCATTAAAAAACTTTAGAATGGAAATTTTTGAAAGCCTACGGAGGTATGAAAGAACTGATATGAGTGATATCAGCAGGCCTGGCATGAAATCAACCAAGACTATACAGAAGCCAACAGCTGAAAGACCGCCAGATGCCGTTCGGTATGATCAAGTTGCTCATTATCCAACTATAATAACCAGTAGAGGAAGGTGTATGTATTGCACAAAAGGGCTGACTAAATTCTTTTGTCAAAAATGTAAATTGAGGTTGTGCTTATTGCCGGAACGTAATTATTTCATAGAATATCATACTAAAAAATAATACTTTATTTATTAATTTATAGTTTATTTTTAACTGTAAGACTGATTTTTATGAGATCTCAATTTACCAATAATTTAGATTTATAAGATAAAAGGCTGTTTATTTTATGTTAATTTTTTATGTTGTAGGACAAAATAATTATGATTTTTTTTTATTTCACTGAGAATGTAGACATTTTAGGCTTTGTTTTATGACAATTATAATTAAAACCCATTTATTAACTTTACTCAAACACTGGCAATGTAGCAAATTAGATACGTAAATTTTATAGCGTTGATTGTTAAGGACCTGGCAATGTATCTAATATGATAATATTGAATTACTTATATTATATTTTTTTTATTATTTTTTATCCCTTCAACAACCACCCAAGAACATATTTAATATTATTTTTTACAATATTTCTAAAATATTTTTTCTTGCCAAGTATAGGGTTAAAATCCTTAGTTCCAAGCAAACCCTTAAGCCTCATATGTCTAAGATCATCTGTAGAACCCATTTCTGCTGCAAGGTACAATGATTCCTCAAACAATTTCTGATTTTTAGAAAAAAATTATGCACAGCGGAGCCAGTATGGCCCAACGGATAGGTAATGGAGTGCACAAGCTATATAGCTCGAAAAACCGACAACCGATGGGGAAGAAAGGTTCTCGAGTGGCAGCTTCATACCGGTAAGAAAAATGTAGGGAGAGTTTCCACTATATGACGACCTGGTGAGATGCAAGAATTCGATGGATACAGGTGGCTCAGGACATGTTTTGTGGCAATCCTTGGGGAAGGATTATGTTTAATAGTGGACTTGTTAAAATTTTAAACATTATTATTATTAATGCTACTTATCTTAAAAAGCATGTGTGTTGCAGTATAACAAATGGGTCTTAGCTTAGCAATTAATATTGCTCAAGGAGCAAACATAGTTATTAACTTGAGATGACGAGGCGAAAATGAGCACAATAGAAAATAGTCAGTGTAAGAATGTACAAATGATGAGCTCTAAGACTTGCGTATTGGATTCAAAGTTCAATTTAGTAAAATTACGTGTAAGATTGTGCACACGTGAAACCTAGCAAAAGCCTTAGACCGAGAACCGACAACCGATGGGGAAGAAAGGTTCTCGAGTGGCTGCCTCGTACCGGTAAACAAAATATAGGGAGGGTTTCCACTAAATGACGACCTGGTAAGAAATCGATGGATACAGGTGGCTCAGGACGTGCTTTGTGGCATTCTTTGGTGATTCTTGACAGGTGAAGTTTGCAGTGGCCCCCACTAGATGGTGTCACAACCCGGTCAGAGATGCAGGAACTCGATGGATGCAGGTGGCTGAGAACCGTGCTTTGTGGCATTTCTTGGGTGTTTTTAAATTAATAATAAGAAAACATGCCTTCCTAAATGTAGATCTCTACCTAACACTGTATTAAGGATTATATTGGGCATGGAAGCAATGTTCTAAAAAGGAGTGGTGTGACTTCTGGGGAACATCAAAAAGAAAAATTATCATGTGGCGGCGCTTGTCGTCGCGCCACAAGCGAAACGCACCGAAGCTTAACTCAGAGAGCGTTGGCCGCTATCGCTGTCGCTGAACACCTTGCCCGCTGGGAGATCTCCCCTTTTGTTACTATGGCCAAAAATAAATTCTCCGTAGCTAAGCCTAGATAGGATTAACGACTCACACCAGTAGCATGACGGTACAAGAAGTTGGTAACTAATCAAGTAGGTATAATACCTTTATATAACAAAAGCAGTTTCTAACCATATTAAGGACATGATTTTCGTTGATTGTCGAAGGTTTTACCAAGGTTTATTGCCTTCATCCCCGCGCATAATATCGCTTGTCCGGAAGAATACAGTATCATGTCAAAATTTGGCACTAACTGACTTGAAAATACAGTTCGACTAAAAAAAGTACGTTCTACCTTTGAAATTAGGTCGATTATCGCCTTCACCTTGAATAAACCAATTACGAAAGTTGCATCTATATCCTAGCTCATTCTGTTTCGCTAGAAAAAGGAAGAACGACACGTTCAGTGTTGCTCCTATCCTTGAACTAGTTTGACTCGTGTTGTTATTTGAAACAGAGTATTATCTGTTAAAGATACATAGATTCGGTTTTAACATAAGAAGAAAAGTGTATTATTGTGATTTCTTGCTGTATTTTTCTTTAAGTAAGTATTTTATTTTCCAAATCCTATTTTGAACAGAGTTATAACACGAAAATTAACCTGTATTCTTCACTATAACGCAACGCCTAGTGTACCCCGCATTTAAATGAACAAAGTAGGTAGGTATGTATTATTTTCAGTTGTGCCTATGATCTATTAAAAGTTTTGTGTATTTTTTTGTTTGCTACTTTATTCACCATAAGTTGTATCTTATTCAAGCATTATTATAAAATGTGTCTGTGTTCATTTGAATTTTAGTTGATGTTAATGTATCAAATGTAAAAACTACGATGTTCTGTTTACAACTATTTAATTTAGAAAGCAGTTTGTCTAATTGTGTCTATGATCTTCAGTTTCATATTCTTTATTTCAGAATGATACCACAGAAAAGACTAGATTATATTTGAAAATGTATAGTAGCACAGGGTGAGACATCAAATAACCGTCAATATAATTTGAACTCATCCGAAAATCTTGATACTAGCTTAGATGAACAAAGCCCCGGCTACATCGAATGTTTAGAAAATGTTGATTTCGCACGCGAATTTGATCCAAATGGTAAGAGCGTTTAAGAAACACAGGTCAAAGCTACACATCAAAAAAACTAAAGTCATTCCAGCCAGAAAAGTAGGGCCACCATGTGGTGAGAAATGTCGTCTAAAATGTTCTGCAAATGTGTCAGAAGAAGAAAGACAGAACATCTTTCATGAATATTACAATTTGGGCAACATAACGATGCATAGACAATTGCTTATAAACAGCACTACTATAATTAATCCGAAATATAAATACACAAATGCGACAAATCCTAGGCAGAGCAACAATGCATTTTATTTTTCAGTTCAAAATAATAAAGTACGTGTTTGTAAAACGTTCTTTAAATCCACACTTGCCTTAAATGATCGCGTAATAAGGACTGCCTTTGAAAAGCGTATACATACAATGAGTAACGTTGTAGCTGTAGATGGTAGAGGAAAGCATGGAAATCATGCCAAAATACCGAATATTATTAAATCCGAAATAATCTATTCCGACTATGGACAGCCATTACTGTCGCAGTAATGTTAATAAGCTTTATATTGATGGCAGTAAAAGATTGATCTCCACAGAGATTACGTTATGTCAGACTGAATATAAACCATATGGTAACTATGTTTTGTATGGTCATATATTTAATAATGAGTTTAATATTGCCTTTTATTCACATAAAAAAGATAGGTGTGATACTTGTGAGGCTTTCATGAATGCTTCCCGGGGAAGAAAAACAACGTCTTAAAGTTGAGTATGATACACATATAGTTGAAAAAGATCCATTGAGAGCCGAGAAGGAACAAGACATATTGAAAGGGAGCAGTGTGGTAGTTGCTATCTATGATTTACAAGCAACAATGCCTTGTCCAAGGGGTCCCCCCTGAATGTGAGTGTGAATGAGATTGCAACTTGCGTGTGGAATTATCTTAAACAAATTGACACAAAGGCTGAGCAATTAGTTGATGTAATATTATACAGTGATAATTGCTGCGGGCAGCAGAAAAACCGTTTCATGATTTCAATGTATATCTTAGCAGTAAATAGATTTCAAAATATTCGTTCTATTACTGACAAATTCCTAATTAAGGGACATACCCAAAATGAGGGTGATAATTGCCATTCTCTAATTGAAAGAAAAATTAAAAAGTCCCTCCGTTCCACTACGATATAATATACACATGATCAGTATTTTACTTTAATTAAAACTGCTAAATCTAACGGTAAACCATTCGCAGTTAATGAATTAGCTTTTTTAGGTTAGGGAACAGAAAGAAGTCTGATGGTGCCAGATCAGGTGAATACGGCGGATGCGGTAACAGTTCAAAGCCACAGTTGTGAATTTCAGCCATTGACTGTACTGACGTGTGAACACGGGCGTTATCTTGATGAAACAGGACTTTTCTTCTGAGCATTCCTCGACGTTTTTCTTTTATTTCCTGTAAATGACGTAGTAAGGTGCAGTAGTAATCAGAGTTTATAGTCTGACCCCTTTCAAGATAATCAATCATAATCACACCTTTCGAGTCCCAGAATACTGAAGCCATCACCTTATTTGCCGACAAAATCGACTTAGCCTTTTTAGGGGGTGGTGAACCAGGTCTTCTCCACTGTTTTGATTGTTGTTTTGTTTCCGGTGTACAGTAATGAACCCATGTTTCGTCCATAGTAACAAAACGATTCAAAAAATCATCTGCATCGGCTTCAAATAACTCCAAACAGTCGCGTGAAATAGTCAATAGCGTCCTTTTTTGTTCAACTGAAAGCAGTCGCGGAACCCACCTCGCAGACACCTTGTGGAAACCCAACTCGTTGACAATGATGTTTTGAGTTCGTTCATAAGAGATGCCTATAATCTCGGCTATCTCTCTAATTTTTAATCTACGACACCTTTTACGATTTTAAAGAAGTGCCAACCAAAGATTGGAAAAAAACTTTCCCAAAAATATTCTGAATGAACCTGTAAAAATAAACGATTTTAGTATTATTTATGTGTCTAAATCAGAACCTGGATCTTTTTCTTACAAAACATCTTACTCTGACACCTCCTATTAGCAAATAAAAGTAGCAGGATCCACTCGCAGCACTCAAAACGACTTGATGTCACCGAATTTACCTGCAGCTTATTCTGAGAGGATTAAAATTACAAGTAAAAAGAAACACTGGCTGGGCTGTTGAAATTAGTTGAAAAAACATAATTCCTAAATACTATGAAGATTTTTATTAAAATTTATAAGTAAATTTTATATATTTAATACAAATCCTCATAGTAGTCATGGTTTCACTTATTCAATAAGGTATCACTTATTTATTTTTAATAATATTCTTGAGGAAAGTCCTCTTCTTTTCTTTTCTGATTTCATTCAGGTTGGATCTTTTTCTTACAAAACATCTTACTCTGACACCTCCTATTAGCAAATAAAAGTAGCAGGATCCACTCGCAGCACTCAAAACGACTTGATGTCACCGAATTTACCTGCAGCTTATTCTAAGAGGATTAAAATTACAAGTAAAAAGAAACACTGGCTGGGCTGTTGAAATTAGTTGAAAAAACATAATTCCTAAATACTATGAAGATTTTTATTAAAATCTATAAGTAAATTTTATATATTTAATACAAATCCTCATAGTAGTCATGGTTTCACTTATTCAATAAGGTATCACTTATTTATTTTTAATAATATTCTTGAGGAAAGTCCTCTTCTTTTCTTTTCTGATTTCATTCAAGGTTTTTTTTTGTTTGATTAGTACTTAATTGTGTTTTTTTCTCAACTAATAATTTCATAATTAGTATGTTTTTTCAGAAAGTTGTTCTTCAAATATTTTGTTCAATATTCTGTTATTTACCAGGCTACATTTGCACTGCAAAGCGTAAAGTTCCTATTAAGTTAACGTAAGTAATATTAACTTTTAACATTTTTGAGATTTTTATTTTTGTTTTTACTTTGTTAAATAATGATACTGACTAGTTCAATAAGTACCTTGTAATTTTTGTTTTAGTACAAAAACTAGAATTTAGGCTTTAGACTAGAATAATAGATTGTCATTCATTAGATTTTTATAAGTCAAGATTGATGCTAAGGTCTTTTTGTAATAAATAAGTGAGAATTGATTTCATTTTTTGTTTTTTTTTTTCATCACTTTAATCGCATTTAAAAATATATAAATACTGTTTTCGTTTCAAACTAAACATCTTGAACAAAAGTAAAATTCAAAAGATTTTTTAATGGTAAATAGAGTAATGTCTTTAAAGATAATTATAGAATACATACTAATACATATTAATAATAAAAAACAATCTGTTTATCTTTTGGATATAACACAATATTTTTAGTTAAAAACTTTAATCGCTTCTCCTGAAAAAGTATGTTTTTAGAGTTAATACAGTACTCATGCGGGTAAGCGATATGTTTACATGAATCTTATTACATATATCACCACAAGTGCTATTTATTTGTGTCTTTGTGCGCATATTTTTTGACCTTGAGGGGTTTAAGACGAGTCAGCAATTCTCTTCAAGTACTCAATAAGCTATGTTACGCTTACTTTACGCACATCATCAGCATAGCAATGATACCTACATAAAATGGTTTATATCATTAAAAATAAAAGAAGTGGACCAAGTATTGAGCCCTGAGGAACATCCATCATCAATGATCTTATGGTGGGAACGTACAGTATAACTATTACTTTTCACTAATTTTACTGACTTGTATCGGTTACTCAAGTAACTATCGAACTACTGTTTTTTTTTTTTATTTTGTTTGGTATGAACGTTGTTTGTTTTGTCATCTTTATCACAATAAATCACTTAAGATCTGGTCTGACACACCAGGCTTAAAACATTCTAAAACCTTAATCCAGGCTTTTGATCGTAAATTCGCTTCAGAAGACCTGGGATTAAGTAAAAATAAATTGCGCATTCTGGCAAGAGCCCTAACTGGACACTGTTGTCCTAAAAAGCACATGTCCATCCTGGGACTAAGCAACTCAAGGATGTGTCGGTTCTGTTCCATAACGGAAGAAACGCCTCTACACATCCTAACCGATTGCGGACCCTTAATGCGCAAACGTAACACTCATCTGGGACACTATCTACTCCGCCCAGAAGTGAAATTGCTCACGGCTAAGCAACTCCGATTCATTGAAGACATAGGGCTTAGCCGTGAACTATAGCCATAGCAGCGATCACAATAGATCTTTTAGGTCGCAGTGATACTGGTCTCTTTACCTAGACCTGTATAGCTGCTCGCATATAATAAAAAATAAGGCCTAAGTAAAAACAAACCTATATATAAAAAAAATGTATTGCTAAAATAATAACAGCTTTTAAGTTACGAGGGTGGATTGAAAAGTACTCGGCCTAACACAGATCCATTCAATTCTAAAAATCAAATCTACTAACATTATTTAGTTCAGTTCAGACTAGTTCATTGTGTGAAGTTCGACGTGTGCGATAATTAGTTGTGATTTTATAAATTTATTAACAAAGTAATCGGACATAATTTCCGCGAATGGAGCAAATCGAGCAGCGTGTCGTCATTAAGTACCTCCATAAGAAGGGGCTATCATCAAAAGCCATCCATGATGACATGGTCAGTACATTAGGCGATTGTGCTCTATCATATTCATCCGTCAAAAAATGGATAGCAGAATTTAAGCGTGGTAGAGAGAGTGTGAAAGATGAACCCCGCTCTGGAAGGCCTTCGACGTCAACTACTGACGAAAATATTAAAAAAGTACTTGATTTAATAATGGGAGACCGCAGATTAAAAATTAGAGAGATAGCCGAGATTATAGGCATCTCTTATGAACGAACTCAAAACATCATTGTCAACGAGTTGGGTTTCCACAAGGTGTCTGCGAGGTGGGTTCCGCGACTGCTTTCAGTTGAACAAAAAAGGACGCTATTGACTATTTCACGCGACTGTTTGGAGTTATTTGAAGCCGATGCAGATGATTTTTTGAATCGTTTTGTTACTATGGACGAAACATGGGTTCATTACTGTACACCGAAAACAAAACAACAATCAAAACAGTGGAGAAGACCTGGTTCACCACCCCCTAAAAAGGCTAAGTCGATTTTGTCGGCAAATAAGGTGATGGCTTCAGTATTCTGGGACTCGAAAGGTGTGATTATGATTGATTATCTTGAAAGGGGTCAGACTATAAACTCTAATTACTACTGCACCTTACTACGTCATTTACGAGAGGAAATAAAAGAAAAACGTCGAGGAATGCTCAGAAGAAAAGTCCTGTTTCATCAAGATAACGCCCGTGTTCACACGTCAGTACAGTCAATGGCTGAAATTCACAACTGTGGCTTTGAACTGTTACCGCATCCGCCGTATTCACCTGATCTGGCACCATCAGACTTCTTTCTGTTCCCTAACCTAAAAAAGCACTTGGGAGGTCAAAGATTTTCGACAAACGACGAGGTCAAAGCAGCTGTAGACGCATATTTTGACTCTAAGGAAGAATCATTTTTTTTCAACGGTCTAAATGCTTGGAAGGGGAGGTGGCAAAAGTGTATTGAACTTGATGGTGATTATGTAGAAAAATAAAAATATAACTGATTTAGTATGTGTTTATTTTCTTGGTTAGGCCGAGTACTTTTCAATCCACCCTCGTATGTTGTACAATAAAACAAAACAAACAAACAAGCGACCTGTTCCGATTTTTTTTAATGGTGTGTAATTGTTAGTATCATTCTATTTTCGTGATTCGGGGTGACTATCTTACTATCTTTTGGAATTAGCTGCAATAACCTCTTACTCAGGTGGACTAAACTTCGCTTGTCACGCATAACTGTAATATAAAATGGTTGTTTTTTTTTAAATAAAACAAAATTTCAACTGAGTCACTTTATTATTTTTTATTTGACTTCTCGTTAATTTAACTACCTTGTCTTACGATTTCTGAGAATGATTGTGCAAAAAATAAATGAAGTAGTCGTGCGACAGTCTTGCTATAAACGTAAAAGCTACTCGTAATCACAAAAAGACACCACTCATTTATCATATTACTTAATCTAATAAAGTCCGTTAATGAAACTCGAACGCTGCTAAATACAATTTCTTTGGTTGTATTTACAATATTATAATGTACTTTCACTCATTTAAGAAGCTAATTAATTATCACAATTTACAAAATAGTTAAGCTTTTTAAGGTGGTAATAAAATTGAGGAAAAACGTAAGTAGTAAATAAATGTTCACATCTGCCATTATTTAAGTTATCTATGTATTACGAATTTTCGAAAAATAATCCATGTAACATCCTTTTAACAATATATAATAGGACAGAACACAAAATGAAAGCAAAAAATTGTCGATATCGTATTATAATATGTAATTATATTTTGTAAAAGACCCGTTATTTATAGTATGTGCCAAATCGATTGAGAAAAACGTACAATGGCCTCAGATATGAGCCGAGTGTCAAAAGGCGTAACTTATAAAATCTCAATTTAGATGTGATACTATAAATTATTGATATTATTCATACTTCTAGGTTAGCACATATGTTTTGTTTTTTTGTTTCTTAAATAATATTGTCTGTGGTTCCTATAAACATCGTAAAATCTTACGGGACATCGCGAAAAATGTATTATATTTTATATTTCAATTTATAAGTAACGCAGCAATTCATTAAATAGTTTCATATTAAAAAAATATTTGAAGCAATATAATCACCATATTGAGCTTTTGCAAATTCACCCGTTTAAAATAAACAAAACGCGCGTTACGTCAGTTTGTTCTAAAGGAAACGTGACAATGGCAGCCAGAGATACGTCACCTTTTTTGGGCCGGTCCGAGATACGAGTGATGATTGCATGGAATAAAAATAAAGTTCTTATTTAATATTAAAAATTTATCTTTTGTATAAGTACGTACTTATTCGGTGTCGTTATCACTCGAATCTTTATGTGTTATAAATTAATGCTTCTTGTTGTGAAATAAATAAAGTACTTTATAACAATAGATGATTTCAACTTTTTACATAACTTTTTAATATATATATATATATGTTAAATATATATTTTATTTTTATATTTATATTTATATATATATATATATATATATATATATATATATATATATATATATATATATATATATATATGTATATATATATATATATTATTTTTTATATTTATTATAAAAAATAATTAAAAAATCATTATAAATAAAGTACTACGTATAAAATGTACCTATATATTGAAGGTTTGTAACCTCTGGTTAAACGACCGACCATTGTCCGTTTTTCTCAATCGATTTGGCACATACTATAGTTGTATATTGTCGATCAAGGTTTACATCAGTAAATAAATTAATAAATATACAGAACGTATCCGTTTTCGGGAACAGCTTATTTAATCGATTATTCAACGTGTATTAAATAATATGAAGAATAAAAAAAATTACGGTTTTGTTTGTAGTGAAGAAAAACCTACACAATTATATCTTGACAACGCAACAAGCAATATATTCTTAATCAATATAAAACTTTCCACTGAATTTAATCTCATAAGTATCTATCTATTTTCGATGTATTAATTTGAATTCAGCCATTGGTAAATTATTTTTTGAAACAATCAGCACCATGTTTGTACCAAGCTGGCAGTGTTTTGTTAACACGAATAAACTAGCTAGCAGCTAGCTATTAACTTATACATATTATGTTACATATAATTATTGCCCTAAGTATTTAATATTTCAGTCACAAAAACTCAACACGCATCTTAACATATTTTGTTCTATACAAAAATATTTTATAAGCTATTATTTACTATGGGAATCTCGAAAAACAATTGCTGTTAATAGCACCAGATTAGCGTAATATTCTGTTTAAGGCAATGTGCGCATGTACTTTTTGTATCAATACGAATTTTCAACAGATATATGGACGTATATTTTATCTATAGAAATATTAGACGCAATTTATATATTTAAGAAGAAAACCATGAAGATATTAGTCGTTCTGATGTGTCACATATGAAATTAATTGCGCAGATCATTTGGTACTGATACAAAAATACACACATTGAAAGGCTGATATATATTGCTGCATCCATTTTAAATAACTTTCATTTTCAAGCGTAAAGCCTTTTTAGCCTATTCTATATAAAAATAAAAGTAATCATCCTTTTATAAGACACTTCACGTTTCTGTCGAATACTCTAAACAAAAATAAGTAATATGTACAAATTATTTTATAACTAAACTCTGATTTTTCATTCCGTAGAATTCTGACATTTCGTAAGTGTTGCTACTAAAAAAGTTCTCCACCGAAAAAGAGACAAATTTGAACCATTTGAGGGCAATAAATAATAAAATGCTACGTATTTTTTATGTTTCACCTACAAAAAAGGTAAATCTAAATATTTACTTATACAAGTCACCTAATACAAAAATAACAAATATTTCAATATCACGAACAATATATCTAATTAACTTTAATTACTTAATATTTTATTCTTTAGCTGGCATCACTGTCTACTAATTCCAGGTTTAAAAAACCTTTTAAAAAAATGTTAGCTGTCACGTCGCGTCTGTCACATTGATTGATTTTCATTCGACTTCTTTGAATGCTCGAATGCGCATGTGTTCTCGGTGTTTGCTGCTATTTGTTGTTATTATCTTGTTATATTTGTTAAGTTTCTGTTATTCTGTTAAGTTTTTTCTTGTTGACCTTTCGTTTTGTGATCGTTTGTTGATTTTTATAAACGTTATGGAGCCACAACCTGGCCCTTCCCGGGAAGCAGCCCCATCTGACAGAGCACAAGGCTTAGACTTTCTTTCTCCCAGAAAGAAGCGTCCTCGTGGTGCTTTTACGCCCAACGAAAAGACCATAATTCTAAATATTTACAAATATAATATAGAAAATTGGCCGCAAACAACTGATTGGAGTGCAACGGAATGTGCTAAAAAGACTTCTGAGATGACTGGCGTGGGTCTGTCAAGTGTCTATAAAATTACCAAAGAATATAAAGACACAAAAGAATTTCAAAAGCCGAAAAAAGAGTGGACCTCAACTATCTTTCATACAAAAATTTGACGAATTCACTTTCGCCGCAACTCGACGAAAGGTTCACGCGTTTTTCTACAGGAACGAGATTCCGACTATTGAAAAGGTAAAGTTATTGCTAATTCTTTAACACCTCGTTGCTGACATCCCCCATTGTTTTAAAACTATACTTTAACCTGTGTTGCCTGTCTACATTTTAACTGTAATGTAAATGCTTATTTCAGATTCACCAAGAGATAACTGGTGATCCAGACATGCCTGTTATGTCGAAATCAACATTAAGAAAAGTATTGAAGCATTTAAATTTTAAATACACAAGTCGCAAACGTCGAAGTGCGCTAACAGATCGCAAGGAGATAGTACTATGGCGTCAAAAATACTTGCACCAAATTAAACAATATAGAAGAGAAGGCAGGCTTATATATTACCAGGATGAAACGTGGGTAAACGAAGGCAAGTATTGAATTATGTGGTAATTAACTTTTTATAACCTATCTTTTCTTCAAAGTATTAGTCGGAAATCGAATTCTGTACTTATGTAATACTTAAATTAACTTTGTTAATAAATTTTTGTTACCAAAATGAATAAATAAATAAAGAAATCCATGTTTACAGGTAATATTTTTCAATTTATATGCATATATAACTGTCCTCATGTATAAGTGAAATATTAAATATATTTTTATTTTCAGGACATACCGTCAATAAAGTGTGGTGTGATACCAACATTCAATCTTCACGACAAGCTTTCCTCGATGGCTTGACAACAGGGCTTAAGGCACCAACAGGCAAAGGGGGGGCGACTTATAGTTAGCCATATAGGGAGCGAAGAAGGATTTTTGGAAGATGGTTTATTAGTTTTTGAGGCAAAAAAAGGCTTGGCAGATTACCACAAGGAGATGACTGGGGAAGTATTTGAGGAGTGGTTCACAAAAATACTTCCAAAATTAAAACCAAACTCGGTAGTAGTGTTGGATAATGCTCCCTATCATTCGAGGAAGGTCGAAAAAGTACCAACGAGTGCATGGAGAAAAGGCGATATCCAAGCGTGGTTGACTTCAAAAAATTTAAATTTTGAAGAAAAAATGCTAAAAGTTAATTTATTGGAAATTGTGGGTCAGGAGAAATACAAATATCAACAGTGTATTGTAGACGAGATGGCCACAGCACAAGGCATTACTGTGCTTAGACTGCCCCCATATCATTGTGAGCTCAACCCTATTGAATTGGTGTGGGCTCAAGTGAAGGGGCATGTCGCAAGACACAACAGAAGTTTTAAAATGGCGGAAGTTAAAAAACTATTACTGGAAAGTATAAGTAGTATTACTCCTGATAAATGGCAAGAATGTATCAGCCATACAATCAAAGAAGAAGATAAGATGTGCACTCTCGACGATTTCATTGACACAGTCGCAGACTCTTTAATAATTCATGTCAGCGATGATGACGATGATGAAGATAGTGATATAAGTATTAATGATGACTAAAGATTTTAATAAAAATATGTTATTTTTACTTGTGCATTTTTTACTGTTTGTAATGAAAAGGGACGTAATTATCACTCGCCGTAAAACCATGTAGAGTACCGCACTTAATAAAATGGATACATTTACTAACAAATAAAATGTATGTATAGACTCAGATGTTCAGACACGTATTGAAATTGAAAAATGTGCCCGGCCAAAAAGGTTTGTAATCTCTGACATGTCAAAAAATGATAGCTGTCAGAATTCTACGGAATGAAAAATCAGAGTTTATGTCTATAAAATACCTATCATTCACTTCCAGATTCAATTTTCCGTTATACTAGATAGGCAAAAGCCATACAAATCCTTAAATTAGATCTTAACTTTATATACATGATATAAATTACATTTATTCATCAAAATGACATCCAATATCAAAATATGAACACTTCATTCCACTCATCATATATTGAGACAAATGCTATTAAAGTACCTAATAAAAATATTAATTTTAAAAGTTTTTTTTTTTTAATTTAACAGTATGTATGTATGCATATGTTGTCATATTTAAACGGAAGAAATAAAAAATACAACTGTACCATTAATCCAATTTACCCTAAAATATTTTTAAGCCTACTTAGGTTTAAAAAATATTTTAGGGTAAATTTATTTCATATTGCAGCAAAAACAATAGTTTATTTAACTAACGAATAAAAGACAAATATAAGAGCAGGCATTGTATGTGAATCTATTTCAAAATTCTTCCGGTAAGCATTCTTCATAATATACAATAAACCGACTAGAAATTTATTTTTGTAATATTTAGCTGCAGTTAGATTTCTAGCAACACTTAAAGCTGCCTGTGACCAAGTCTCTTCTTATTAAATACTTTTTAAAAACTGAAACAATAATACTGTGTATTTGAAAAGAAAAACAAGGTCTCATGTACTCAAATACATATATAACACCTTAATTTAAAAAAATGTGTTGAGATACAACTGTTGTTTTCTGGCATAGACATATTTTTATATATGTTTCACATACCACATAAACACAAACACACACACATTTTCAGCTACGTTCAATAATTCTTTTGGTAGAAAGAGTACATACTAAAAATACGCTTAATTTTGTCTTCTAAATGTCTCCTTCTGAACATAGAGATTTACATGTTATATGTAACGTAAACTTTATTAAATTGGGAACATCAACATCAACATATATGTTAGCTTAGATGTGATACAAATCCATTTATTTCAAGAGTAGAATCAAACTGCAGTTTTATTGTGGCAGCAGCACGAACGATTCGCCACGACCGGGGAAAAACCATGCTCTCATAAAATACTAGCACCATAATGCATACAATTGCGTATAGTGCGTATAGAGAACACAACCAGAGACAATATTACCTTGCAACAAGACCTTCTATCTTAGTAGTGACAACCTACTGTATTTAAATTCTTAACCGATGATAGATGTTGTTGGTTTATATGAGCCACAGAACTTCTATCACCTTCAGTCCTATAAAAAAATGTTAAAAACGTTACAGCCAATATACGTCCCACTGCTGGGCACAGGCCTCCTCCCATTTCTGAGAGGGTTTTAGGACAAGGAAATGTCCGCCCCGTTGCGTGTCGGAGAACTTCACACGTCTTCGAACTTTTTTTTCTTATTTCTCAGACATGCAGGTTTTACCACGATCTTTTCCGAGCACGTGATAAATCAGCACTTAAAATTGCAATTAACAATTTCATTGGTCCCGGCGGGAATCGAACCCGGGTTGCTCACGTACTATAGAATTCACAGCGAGCGCCTAGCCCTTGAGCCCACGGCTCTCTAAAAAATGTTATCTTTATGAATATTCAGGGGTTTAAATTGCCTCTGGCTTACAAGTATGTGGTTACCTACATCCATTTTGGGATGTTACTGACGTGCGCTTGATTGCTTCATGCAAAACGAAATAAAACTGAATAGGGAAACATATCGG
Organism: Parnassius apollo; assembly: GCA_907164705.1. Taxonomy (NCBI): domain Eukaryota; kingdom Metazoa; phylum Arthropoda; class Insecta; order Lepidoptera; family Papilionidae; genus Parnassius; species Parnassius apollo. The sequence continues at coordinate 5,317,062 of CAJQZP010001060.1, read as the reverse complement.
TAGTGTGTTCTAGAACTTGATGCAATGCTAAGTTCATACAAAATAATTCACAAAACATTGGGCATAGGATAATACGGCCTTACGTCTTTACATTCCAAACTATTTTTTCGAAATAATACCTTCTTTTCCTAGGGATTTCCTATTTTCGAATTTCTGTTGCAAACTAGCAACATTCGACGGCTTCGCGGACAATTTGGTTGTGTTCGTTTTGATATTGGAATCCGTTCTCTGAACGCTTATCGTGCTAGGTTTTGGCACTACTTTGGGTTTATTTTTATTTAAATTATCAGCTATTGCTTTGACATTAGAATCTACTTTTGAATTCGTACGATTAATGGCAGGAGTCTTTTCAGTTTGGGATTTGTTAATATTCGAGGAAGGGTTTGAAGTCTTTGTTACGTTTGGTGTTTTATTTGTCGTTTTCTTGTCGAGCGTTGGGGCGGATCGGAGAGGTGGTCTATTATCATTTGGTTTAACAGTCACATTGGGTTTAGTTGCTACTTTAGGGGCATCGTTAGGTATTTTATTGTTATTAATAACATCAGGCGCTTTGACGTTCTTTGTGTCCACCATCGCGCAACTAGATACTAAGTCTGGACTATTGCAAATAGTTTTAGGGGGCAGATTAGAATTTTTTGTTTGATTTTTTGGTGATTGAGGAACATTTTTGAACGTGGTTGTATTACGTAAAGTAGGTGGTGTTACTTGCCTCGCGAATGTGGGTATTTTGGAATTGGCTTTCAATGTGGGAGATGGGGGCGATTTTTCTATCTCTTTCGTATCGTTGTTGTTTTCTTGTTCTTTCAAGTAAGACGGGACGTTTACCGCTGAAGGGTGTAAGTAGCCACTACTGGTAGTGGAGGCTGTGCTGGACTTTGCACCGGAGTTGCTATAGACGCTCTCCGGTGTTCGATAATGATCAGTGTTCATGTAAGTACTATCTCTATTATTTTCGGCGTTTTTCTCTCTCTTCTCTTTCTCTTTTTTCCTAGAGAGCGTTGCGGCGGAGTAAATAGAGTCGAAGTTGCGATTCTGAATTTCATTTACAATTTCTCCTAAAAGACCCATGCTCTCTGTACTTCCAGAGTTGGAAGGAACGGGCTTAGGAGTATTGTATCCAACAGGAGGAGGTTGAGGAATTGTTTTTATGGGCGCGGGCACGCCAGGAAGAGGTTTAGAGTGTTTTTCAGGACTTTCTTCGATTATAGCGTAAATGTTATCTCCAGATTCTTCGTCAATATGCGCTAAAGGTACAGGTTTCTCTTCTATACAGTCAACGTAGTCGACCGATTTCAAATCGATTTGGGATTTTGGATTTTGGTATTGTGATGTTTCGTTTTCGACTTTGTTACTTGAATTAGGTAAAGGTGGTGGCGGGGCTGTGGGTCGACCAGCTACGGAGAGAGGCCTTGGTGCAACTGGTTGTCTCATTGATCCAAAGCTTTGCAATGACGGCTTTTGAGTCGTAGGAGCTCTCATGCTTTGGGCCCTATTGACAAAGGCTTTAGTATCGTCCATGTCTTCTGAATCGGAAACCACAGGGATAGTACCGACAGGCAGTTCTATCTGTTTCTGCACTATAGGCTTTGAAATTTGTAAATTCCTTAATGCAACTTTGTCTGCAGCCTTAGGTACTTTAACTTGGTGATTTGGATTCTTCGGTAGCGAATGACTTCTTTCGACCGGATTACGTTCTTTCTCCTTAGGTTTATCCTGTTTGAGAAAAGATGCGATCCTATTTAACGAAATCCCTTCCCTAACTTTTTTTGGCTCCTCTGGCAAAGGTTTTTGCGGTACCGTACCGGAATGCATGCTAACAGGTCTTTGACGTAAATCCGGAGAAATCGCAGGTACGGTAGGGGCAGTACGAATTGGCCCCAAGGTCTTTGAGCCTTGCAGCGGTGATATTAATTCTTTCGCAGTACATGTGGAAGCTTCCAGAATCGGACTCGATATAACTGGCCTTGGTGCAAGATTACCTGCAACGGATGGAACATCTTCCGTTTTCTCAGAACTCATTAAAGCCTTTATTCTGTTCTGGACTGAACTGTTAGTTCTTTTAACGGACGGACTGTTTTTGGGGCTCGTTTTTGTTGTTGCGGGTACGACGGGTAACGGAGGTGCGGATCTCAACACAGGTTTTAGAATACTCTGGTTGATTAAGTTCTGGTTATTGCTACTGCTTCTATGGACGGGAGTAATTTTAGCGCTTTTAGCATTAGCACTCTCAGTTGTGTTCTTGACTTTGTCTTTTCCTGTGCTCGGTGCGATTTCTGTGTCATCTTTCTCGTTCTGTTGCTGGTTTTTGTCGATGGGCGTAAGCGAAAAGCCCTTAAAATTGCCGAAGAAGTTGACAGACGGGTTTAGATTTCCTGTAGGACTGCGGTCCGAGTCACTTCGTAGGAGACTAGAGCTCATATCGTCCGGATTGGAAAGGGTGTGCACACTGACCGGTTGGGCGTTGTTCTGGTTGCCATTTTGGAAATTGGCGGCGAATTTGCTTGCGCTGCGTGATAGACGTCTTTGCAAACTACCTTTCTTCGGTGACTGTACACTGTAAATATAAATAAAAAGTTAATGTAAAAAGAAAAGGGAGAGGAAGGAAGCTTTTTAGAGCAATATCATATAATTATTATTCTATAGACAGAAAATTTAAAAATTATTTTTTGGTACATGAAAATAAAGATGATAAAATTAACTAGCTTAGATCCGTGTGTAAACTTCCACTTATATTTTTTAATAAAAAAAGATTTGCGTAAAAACTTGTACTTTTTACTGCTTGAATCATAATTTAGTTAATTTTGACGTCTTTTGGTGCCAATGGGGATCTAATTTTTTTACTCCCGTACTTAGAACTTGTGTTTGAGGTCTAATAAAATTTAATTTCAAAAATAATATACAAAACGTATATTTAGTAACATTGATCATTTTCATATACGCACATATATACAATTTTAACGACTAACAAGAACAATACAACATATTCAATAATAAGCATTTAGTGACAGAATCGTATATGTAGGTATAAGTTATCATGCCAATACATTAGTAAGTAAAATATATAGGAAGGCGGTTAAAATCAAACGCGTTATTATTTGAATCATCATGCTTGTTTTGTTATTAAAAGACATCATAAATACAAGATTGATTTTAATTTTTAGTAGTATTTTATTATAAGTTTTTACTTTTGAAGATAATAAACACAATAACTAATAAACAAAAAATGTCCAAATTATTATATTGGTCAAATATTGTAACAGCCGTGTAGTTGCGGCGTTTAGAGAATCTTCTATCCCATATAATCCCGTCGGTGTAAGAGACGACATTTCTGATAACTCAATAATAATAAAAAAAGACTACAATTGTCAACCTGCCTCACAAGCGCCAGTTATGGCAGCAAATGAATGAACGAGACATGAATGAAGTGACACCTTCACATAGAACACCAAATAACTTTTAAATTTGATCGTTGTACGTTATTTACTTTTAAAATAGTTGAACGTTAACTTGCAAATAACATCACACAAAAGATTCGATTGTGACAGAAGATGTACAGCAGAATATAACCAAACATTAAAAAAAAAACTTATAAAAAAATCAATTAAAAGCACTGCAGTATTCATTAAAATGAATTATTATAGTCATCATTACAGCCTGTACAACAGTAAGAGCACTATGGATACCTAGAGATTCGAGAAGAAAGTAGGAGAGGGCGATACAAAACGTATAAAGTTATTGAATCTAGATATTGCTTCAATATCGTATATCCGATATCGGCCTAACCAAAAACTATATATCGGACGAAACATTATATTGCTCGTGCCCGATCGCGATTTGCGAAGATATTGTATCGCAGTGGTGTCGAAATCCGAAGTCAAACCGTATATACAGTATCACCAATGAATACCGAGTAGACTCGATCGTCGCCGACGATCCACATTAGATATAGATACCAAAGTATAGTTGCCGACACGAAAGGTGAGCACAGATGAACTATGGTGGGGGTTGAGCTAGCGTAGGTACACTGTCGGCCGTAAAACTATTAGGTACCGTTGTTATTTCAATTCGTAATTGAGTATTTTCGCTGACTTTTTTCGAAATTCTGAGTCGTTAACTCCTTTAATTATACGACGTACAGTAGCTACGTAGACATTAGTCGCCTTAGCAGTCTGTTTATAAACGTCTATCATGTTTTTCTCAATACCTAATTATTTTATGTAACAAAACACTGAATAGACCATTTGTCGGGATTGTTTAACACCGAATTCTTTCTTCTCTGCATATTTAGCCCAAAAACGAATGCTCAAATTATAACAAAAAAAAAAAATAATAATAAGAAAAATCAAAAACAGTAAAAAACAAGAAATACACAAACAACAATTAACAATGAGGTAACACTACAATTAACAATAATAAACTAATTAAAAAGTTGTCACTAAAATTGCTCTCAAGTGTACGATAGTCGAATGATACGTGCGAACCCAATAGACGAGAATCGGCTGACGAATCAATCACGTTGAGCGTCAGCGTGGTCGACGTCATATCGACTAATAAAAAGTGTGCTCACGACTCGTGGCGGCAATTATAAAGAGGAAGTGCGCGATTGATGAAACTGAAATAGCTATACAATACATACGATTTTAAACCTTATTTCTAGTATGATACAAAGTCTGTTTAAAAATTTCTCTCAGTATTTTGGCGCGATTGTTTTATAAAATGTCAACTTTTGACCTTACTCTAAGGATAGTAATAATCGCATTGCAACTTGTATGTTGTAACATACATACATACATACATAAACACTCACGCCTATCACCCAGAGGGGTAGGCAGAGACTACAGACTTCCATTTGGCACGATCCTGACACACCTCTCTCGCCTCCTTCACATCCATACATCTACGCATGCATGCTCGTCGGTTAAGGGTACTCCTAATTTGGCCCGTTTTCAATAAATCGCCAATTTGGTCGATAAATTTTCGCCTAGGACGTCCCTTTCCGACTCTGCCATTCACTTCTGCACCATAAATTCTTTTTCACTCTTTCCTCATCCATTCTTTCCACATGACCAAACCACCGAAGCATTCCTTTCTTAATCCTGGTCACAACATCATCTTGCAAACCACACTCTTCTCTTATCACACAATTCTTCACCCTGTCATTCAGATTCAGCCCTAACATACTCCTTAACGACCGCATTTCTACTGCATTTATTCTACTCTCGTGCTTCTTCTGCCACACCCAACTTTCACTACCATACGTTAAAGTAGGGACCAACACAGCATTGTGAATTGCCATACGTGCCTTTTTTGACACATTTTGACTCTTCACAATAGAGTGCAGGGCCCCATTTACTCTGTTTCCTGCGTTCACTCGTCGTTCTATATCCTTATCATATCTCCCATCCCTGCTAAATACGCAACCCAAATATACAAACTCATCTACTTGCTCGATCAACTCCCCTTCTATTCTTATTTCACATATCGTTTTACTTTCATCTCTTTCAAAAACCATAATTTTCGTCTTACTTGCGTTCACTTTCATACCCCTTTCTTTTAATGATCTGTTCATTAATGTAACCATCATTTGCAACTCAGCCGCCGACGACGCAAGAATAACTTGATCATCGGCGTACAAAAGGCATTTGATGGTTAACTCACCCATTCTTAATCCGCATTCTTCAACTTTCAAATTTTGTAACACTTATTAAAATTTGGCCTTGAACTAAAGAGCAAAGAAATTAGGAGCGAATATTTAAGTATTTTTGAAGAATTCTATTTTCAGTTTCAAGTAGGAATAACGATCGAGTGAACGCATTTATTTGTTGTTCCTCCTTAGTTTTGAAATTAATAATTTGTTTTTTTTTAGAGTTTGTGTTATTTCAGTATAAAACAATTTAATTTTGTGACTCACATTATAAGTGTAAATAATAATTTATGTTTATGCGCCTATTTTGTATTATTATAGTGCAGCAAGTACATTTAAACTTAAAAGCTTCTCGTTTATAATAATTTGGAAACTGAGAAAATAATTTATAATGGTGTATTTATAAAATTGTGTATATTTACTTTATAGGTATTAATTTAGTGAAATTAGAACTTTAAAATATCTATCTTGAATAAAATACATAGTGCATACTCTAGTTTTCATAATAGCACCTAATCACTAAGTATTATATAGGGATACACTATATACTGTACGTTCGTAGCCGAGTGTCGAGTCAGTATCCACTTTGTCAAAATCAAAAATCGTCGCGAAACCGGTAACAGCAACCGGAAAAGAAATAACTGCATAAACGGCATAACATCGTCATATATCGCAAATAGCAATATATAGTTTCGATATGATATTCAGAAATTACGATATTACCCACTCCTAGAAGAAAGAATCACCAACTTTATCACTACACTGTTTTATTAATAATCCTTATTTACAAAACCAAATTATTTTTTATTTACGTACTGGCTTTAGTTGTAAAGTTTAATTGTAATTAATTGTAAATGTTGTTGAACGCAACCATAGTGCGTCTTAAAATAATAGTGGCACCATCTATTATCAACTAAATAAACAAAATAAACTTAATATTAGACACAGCCTATCAAAAGACCACAGTTGAACATGGACCTCCGCCATAGATCCCTAACAGGAAGAAATTTGTCCCAGTTGCCAGTAGTTAGTAGGAAGATGCTGCTGCCCATCCCCTGTTTCCTTTTCCAATGTCGCTTCTTACGACACGGGATAGTGCATTCTCTTACGCCGCTAATACACGCCAAGACATATGTATAACTATGACTAAATAATGATTTCTTATATTTACGCGAACACTACACATTGAAATAATACTAGTTTTTACGGAATTTATCGCGTATATTTAACTTTTTAAATACCCGACGTTTCGAACGCTTTACAGCACTCATGGTCACGGGCAGGACTGAGATGTTCAACGTCGATATGTCATAGTCCATACGTCCATATGTCATAGTTAACCCCCGTCACTACATCAGATTTGATAGACCGCAGATCCTCGCTAAAGAACACCGATTCCTTCCAAGGATGATTCGTTTTTTAATTTCAAAAAACATCCTAATTTCAATAGAGAAGATGGCTGGGTGCTACCATCTGCTTGGGATCCTATAATAAATAAAATTAAATCCCAACCCAAGCATACAACTGCAAGACTTCAAGATACCATAAGTTCATACTGCATAGATCGGAACAAAAGTTAAATTTTAATCTATGGTAACCGCGGTTAACTATGACATATGGACGTTGAACATCTCAGTCCTGCCCGTGACCATGAGTGCTGTAAAGCGTTCGAAACGTCGGGTATTTAAAAAGTTAAAAAAGTTAAATATACGCGATAAATTCCGTAAAAACTAGTATTATTTCAATATGACTAAATACACTGCTCTAACATGCAAAATAAGCGCACATGCAACGAAAACACAAATACCCATAAAGAGCACTCACCAAAAACACAATCCCAACGACAACGACAGACACCTTCTAAAAATGTTATTGCAATGTTGCCAGCAAGTTTAATATTGACTGGCAATACTACTATATTAAATGAAAAATATAAAATTCAATAAGCTTTATTTACAATAGACCATACAGTGAATACAAACAACTAACTACAAGCTAGGTCATAATACACCAAAGGAACTGTTTTAAATCATTTTTTTCAAGGAACTGATTGATGTAATTGTTTTTATATCCATTTTATGATAAGTTTTTTGGTTAAGTACATCTTAACCAGATATGAAATAAGAATAAGAAATATCGTAACTGAATGTTATTAACCAACTATACGAAAATAGTAACCTACATTAAAATTATTTTGTTTGAATGCTTATTACACAATTACACATAATAACATTTTTTAATGAAATGTGAAAAATATTCTATATTTAGAATTAACACATATGACAATACTTTTACCATGAGAAAATAAGTCATGGCAGAAAAATTAACATAAATGCGTTTCAGTTGCTAATCGAGCAGATACGAGGGCAGAAGCTAGTATATATTATAACCAACATTATAATCATTTCAAAAACATCAGTTAAAACAGATCCTTATAATGAAATTTGATCACAAGATGACAGAAAAGATAATAAAACTATCAGAAGTGTAAAAGTTAACATATTAAAACATAATATCTCCGTGATGTTGAAGCGAGAAAACTATATAAGAGTCTGTTCGGAAAGGATATCAGCGCGATCGAGTATGAAATAACATTAGACTTAAAATAATTCCTTAAAACCTATATTAAATTATTTATAGAAACTATTACGTATTTTTTTTTTTAAGTTTTGCTTAAGCTTTAAGGGTATGTTCCAAATGTTTTCAGTATACTGCCGAATACAAATGACGTCATCAATTGATACTATATTGTACGGTCGTGCGGCCGCCATATTGTGTCGGATATCCGACAATAATAAAACAATTTTTAATTGTGTGTGCGCTGAATGAAGCATGCCAGAATTTGTTTTTATTTATTCAAATACAAAAAATTATAGAATAATTGCTGGTATCTCCATTAGGAGGATATAATGATTTTTGGAGCAAAAAATGACAAAATAATCGCCAACGCTTTTCCAATATGGCGCAAAAGTATGACATCATATACTGTCCTATGTTTTGGAAACGAATCACCAGTATAGCGTCGATTCATGACATCATTTGCATTTGACAGTACACTGGGTTCCATTTTCGAACATACCGTAAGAGTGGCCATTCAATCGGAGCCAATTCGGAGCGATATAAGAACATGATCGACAATTTTTTTTGCTTCTATTGTAAGAATGGGACGCAGTTTTAAATAGAAACACATGGTTCCAACACGATGGAGCCACTTCCCATACCTCCAGAGTCGATGGACACAATAAAGGAACTTTTTCAACAAAAATTGATATCAAGGTTTGGAGCCATCTGCTGGGCACCCAGGTAGCCCGACTTCACACTATTTATTTTCTGTGGGGCTATCTAAAGTCAAAAGTTTATTCAAACAAACTACGAAAACTGGCAACGCTGTAAGAAAATATCTGGCAAGAAATAAACAATATCTCCCCGCAACTCTGCAAGAAAGTGTTAGAAAATTTTCGTGTCTGATTAGAAAAATGTATACGAAAATATGGTAAACATTTTTAGGGAATGATATTCAAAAAATAAAATCCGCTGTATTTCTTAATATTTTCATATTAAATAAATATTTTGTATTCATTAACTTAATAACTTACTTAACATAAAACTCTTTTTCGTAAATCGAAAATTGAACTTTCCTACTGGACACACGGTATAAAAACGCTTCTTAGACATCCCCGACGCCTTTAAATACTATATCGATTCTCTTTCTGAACAGACTCATAGTGAACGAAAATAAGAACAGTTTAAAACAATAGAGAAGTTTGATGAATATAAATTAAAACAATGTTTTTAATTCTAAAATGATTCCAAAACCCAAGATGAGAATGTATGAAAAAGGCTTTTGAGGAAAAAAAAAAAGAATTAAAAGAGTATAAAGGCTATTACTATAAGGCCAAGTTAAATTAAATTCAATGTGCAAAGTGCATCAACAAATGCTATAATGTAAGCTTATACTGTGTTAAAAACTACATAGGGAACTTTAACTATGTCAATATATTAAGAATACTGTGAAGCTGTAAATTTTAATAAAATAAGCGATAACGTCCCTCCCCCCCCCCCTCCACCGTAAACACACTTGTATAAGATATTAGTATCTTAACATTTCTATTTTTGACTTAAAAAGTTCCTCGAGCGTTTTAATTTTACTAAACTAAATTATTGAAAAAGGAAAACGTACAGACCTAAATTAAAATGAACCGAATCTAATGAGACCAAAATTGTCTCATTTCAATGTTTAGGGAGGTGAAAACGTTATCGGCCACATTTTTGAAAAAATTCGGCCAGCGTCTCGGCACATCACAATCCTCTTAACAAAGTCTACGGTGTTAACTTAATTTATATCTACACTTTTTTAAATTCATGCACTTTCTGTCCTAAGACTTCATCGTACAAGCCGCTACTTTTGATTTTGTACATGCGACTCTGATTGCTAGATTTGTTTGTGATCATTTCATTGGTTGTAGACGCGAGTCCTGTATTCACTATTGCCGATTTTATATCTTTTTTCACTTTTGAGTGATCTAACTTTGGTGTATTATTAGAAGAAAATTTACTGTGCAGGTGTTTTAAATGCGCCTGAGGTATGTCTTTATGATCTTTTATTATTTCATTTTTATTTGATAGAGAGGTAGTGTTGCGTGTTTTGAGATTAATTTCATTGAAAGCAACCCTGTTTGTTTTTGATTGTGTAATCGATGGATTGGTTGCAGCACTTTTAAGGTTATCGGAAATAAGTTTTATATGCTCTTTACCGATTTTTTCATTGGTGGTAGAGGTTAAACCAGTATTTACTATGACCAACTTATTTTTATCCACTCGGTTAGAGCTGTTAGCTATAGGTTCTGAGGTATTGAATTTACAGCTGTCAGTTACAGTAAAACCCTCTTTATTTACTTTACGTAACAATTTTTTCGTTGACATAGTACTTTTTTTACTCCTTCTACCTTTAGTAAAATGAATAATCTTATAAAACCACGGTTGTGTTTGTGTGTTAGAAAACTTTTCTTGCTCAATTTGGTTATCGTTTCCTAGATCTTCATTTATAGTTTCGTATATATGATTGTCAGTGTCGCCATCTATGTTATCAGTTATAAAGTTATCAGGTCTTTTGTTGGGAATTTCAGAATCGGTGCTATCTGAGCGTTTGAAGCTAAGAAGTCTTAAGACAGAACTTGTACTAGAGGTAAAAGTGCGAAATCTATTGAAGTGCTTATTTTTAGACGTTGTGCATTTAGAAGCCGATCCCGTGTTATTTTTCTTTGCGAGTAGGTTGTGTACGTACGTTTTCCTTGGTTTCTTCCACCACATCAGCACGTTGAGCCTTGAGTAATATATCAGGAACAGCATCAACAGGATCGACGGCAATATGCCCAGGAATATCACGTACATCGCCACCATGAAGTTTCTTTGAACTGCACAAAATAATAACCAATATCTAGAACACTTTTACACACATGCATGTATGTATGTACACATACGCACATACACACACAAACTTAAAACACCTTTTGAAATAATTGAATTGGTTTCTAGATTACCTAATACCCGTCTTCTCCATCTTCTTCATCAACCCGCAAAACTCAACTTCAGGCCATGGATTTTCCTCGTCATAGGGAAAGGTCGCCTTAATCATCACAGTTGGCAGGATTGACCGCAGTACCAGACGTGAGTATTTTTGATGCTTAGTATTTCACGTCTGGCTTAACCGACATGGTTGTACCCACTAACAATCTGAAGCCAACAGATTTTATTGGTATTTTCCATTATCGACTTTTACGATACCCATGTGGTGATATGTGGTAGTGGGTTCTCTTACGTCACCACTACACGGCAATATTACGAGCTTGAAATAGGAAACGGTATAATCTATACGTCTATACACAAATAAAATTGAATTGTCTCTGTGTAATATCGAACAACTGCCTTTTATTGAGCTGAGGAGGTTATTTGCATTCCATTATCACGTGAATAACATCATTTAAACTTTTTGTCTGTCTGTCCAGGCTAATAGCGACCGCCAGAAGTAACCTAGGCTATATTTTATTCAGACTTGCATAATTTTTTGAGAAATCGAATAATTGGGTATTTCCGTTTATCAACCCTAGGGTGGATACTCGGAAACGCGTGTCCGTTTACCCACCCCAGACGGGGTGGACATTCATTCTTAGTGCCTCACAAAACTACGAATTCGTTATAATCTTGGCATAAAACTATTTCAAATGAAGTTAGAGACAAACATCCAAATTTAGTAAATTTTTTTGGATTGCTTACAAAAAAAATTAGAAAACAATTGCAACTGTATATTAAAGAAAACGAGTTTATCAAGGATATACAATAAAGAAATTAGTGTTCGTCATTATTGGACATATTACACAATTTATAAATTACGTATGCAATACGTAATATGATTTTTGTTTAAGTTTGTGGTTATTAAAAATTTATCAATAATATGTTAAAGTATGAATATATTTTCTGTCGAACTGTACTTGGGGTGGAAAGGCGGAACAACAATCAAAGAGTGAATTCCGATTATTCACCCCGTCTAGGGTGGATAAACGAACACGCGTTTCCGAATATTCACCCTAGGGTGGATTTCTTAGGATAGAAATATATAATAGAAACGGAATAACGAGAATAATTGATGGAATAAATAGTCTATGAGGTTATCTTACATTCTAAACAATACCATATTAATAGATACTACCCAGGAATCTGTAATAAATCGTCTTACCGCTGGAATCCGAAGCAGGTCCAGAATCATAAGAGCCTCCGGGACCGGGCAAGGCGCACAATGGGGGAGCAAACCCGGCGTCGCAATGACAGTGGCCTGTAAAACAAACATGTGTCGGCCTTACTTATAACCATCGACATAAATTTAAGAAACACTTAAAATGCTCTCTTTCTTACCATTAATGACAATATAACAAGATATGTATAGAGATGATTAATACATAATTTCAGTAAGCGATAATTTTTTTAATAAAAAAAATACTTGTCATACTATTAACATAACTAATATTCCCTTTAACCACTTTTAGTAAACCTATAATGCTGGTGTTAGGAGGGTTTCTCGACAGTAGTCGGATAGCGAGTTCGTACACACGAACTCTTGAGTTTTCTTCTGAGTTTGAGTATAATCAAAGATTATAAGGCTGATATTCTTTTATAGAATAAGGGTGACCAACGAGCACACAGTCCACCTAAAGGTAAGTGGATGCTGTGGCCCATAGAGATGTCTATGGGCCTATCTATCCTCGATTAAGAATCAAAACGCAGATGCGTTGTCACACCTGAGGACTATTATGGAATGCCTCGTTTCCAGTAAAAAAAGGGTCTCCGGATCTCTACACTCACCATACGAAACACAGTAGTATTAAGCTGCTATTTTACGCTGGTATTCTGTGAGAGCGTGGTCCTTCCCCGGTCGAGCCGACCCATTCGTGCTACAAACTATACTACTAATATAACTACAGCATGGCTCTACCACGTAAAAACAATCATTCGCTTCTTTTAGTGAAAGCAATAAAAAAAATTCTAGTGCCTTAAAAATTGATCTCTTAAAACTCCTAGGTGTGTGCGTTAAAACAAATTATTTCTTCTTTGTATTTCTTTATCTCCCCGAAATATTCCTCAAGCGGATATGGGTCTCTCCCGAAGGTTTTGAGAAGCCTGAATAACTTTGACGAAGCGGAAATTGCAGAGTATTACCACGGCAATACATGTTGGTCAAGCCTCAGCCAACGCGAGCGTAGGCAAATTGATACAAGGCGAGTGCTACACGACCCATTCGTGCTACAACCTTAGTATACTATACTAAGGTAAATAAACTAATCTAAGCCGTCGAGAAACACACGTTAGTCCTCAGGGATGACAACGCATCTGCGTTTTAATTCTTTAGAGGATAAATGTCAGGTAGACTGTGTGCTCGTTAATCACCCTTATGCTATAAAAGTAATATAAGATTTAGGTAACTATTATCGCAAACTTTGTTGATAACATTCAATGAAAATGAGACATTAACGGCAATACTAGGTATATTAATATTGTTGCCAGTTTCTTATAAAAATGTATCAATAAGAAATTTATAAAAATTTTAATTGAAACGAGTGTACACAGTAAATATGAAAAAAAAAAACGTGAACAGAAATATTGAATAACTGAATACCCTAAATAAATATTTATAAACAATATTTAGTATTTATTCAAAATTATGGTCAGTAAAGTTACTTATTTTTCAATTTTATTAGCTAGTAACCCGAAGCGCACGATTTTGGTATCAACCGGCCATTAATACCAGATATAAGTCTTCAGAAATAAATAATATACAGTAATACTATACAAAAATACCTTCAGAGTTACAAACGCCGTGTCCCGAACAATTGGAGGGACATACAGCTGTCTCTTTCTTCGCTATGGCTTCTCTTATCGCTTCCACGTTAACGCACTTCTGATTTAGACACATCTATAAAAGAAAAGGAATATAATTAGATATCACCAGGTATACTATAGAATCTATTACCATGTATCAACGTTGGGTGTCGTAAGAGCTGACGGAGGGATATTAATGAAACGGGAGGAAGATAGCAGTGTCTTTCTGATAGCTACTAGGAAATAAAACTACAGTTGCCATCCCGCTTGCCGAGTGTTGCAATACCGTACATATCCTTCTTATGAGGTATCTATAGCTCTTCATAGAATGCCCCGTAATGCCACATTTACACTCGGCCTTTGCCACTAATCTGCCGGAAATATTATAACCCTAAATACTTCTGCGACAACAACGACGCGAGTGGGTGTTCACACTCAGCCTTCATACTTCTTAATTGATCAACTCGCAACAATGACTGACGTCGAGTTTGTTGGTGCGACAGCATTATGTCTGCTCAGTATAAGTAACTACCACGTGCAATTTATGCTTTTTATCATGAGGATCTTATATTACCACCTGCATTTCATACAATTCTAAAAACTTAATTGTTTTGTCATTACTAAATATCATTAAATACTGGACAGATTAATAAACGAATTGTCGTTTTTAAACGTAGCACGTTCTTTCTCGGTCGAATTTCAGCGGCAAGAGAGCGAGAATGTAAATTGTGGGTTTTACATTCTTTTTTTTACCTATGAGGCAATGTATAGGGAGGCCAATGTCCAGCAGTGGACTTTAAAAGGCCGTGACTGACGTGATTCAATACAAATATCATGAATAATATCATAGAGATATCGATAATAATTCCATCTGGAATTGCTGTGTATCAATGCTAAGCCAATAATGAGCCTTTTCCTTAGCCACCTATTTTATGTTTTCTTCTCTTTAGATATGATTTAGTTAATGCTAGGCAATAAATAGTTATAAGTAATATTTCTTCTTGACTTATACTAAAATATTATTTTATTATATTGTATACAACAATTTATTGGTTTTTACCTTATCCTCCCCGCACTTTGCGCCGTCCGGGACCATACCAGGGTCGACATCGCTCAAGCCCAAGTCTATTATGGCCGTGCGGCACGGAATTATTGTACCTGAGGAGGACATTTAAAATTAAAAAGTTACAGCCTATATACATCCCACTGGTGGCCAAAGGCCTCCTCTCATTTCTGAGAGGGTTTTAGGACAGGAAAATGTACGCCGTGCCTGTGCCACCTAATGCGAGTTGGCGAACTTCACTTCTTCGAAATATTTTTTATTTTATTTCTTAGACATGCAGTTTCTTTACGATGTTTTCCTTCACCGCCAAATAACAATTTCATTGGTGCCGGCGGGGATCGAACCCGGGTTGCTTGCGTACTGTAAAATTTACAGTAAGCGCTTAGCCCCTGAGCTACCACGGCTTATTATAAATAATAATATATAATAATATTTAAGTATGGTAAGAATTTCATAACAATGAAGTGGCTTGGATGAATACGTCGCCGGTATTTTATTGCTTGGTACGTCGTATAAGGGTCATCTCACATTATCAACATCAATTCGCAAAATAGTTTTTTTTTTATATAAAAATGTGATCTCATAGACTAAACTAAAATTAAACAAAAATAGTCTATAAACATCCGGTGAGTTTCTTACTGGCTTTTACCCTGGAGCTAAAGTGGCAATGACGTGGACGGCCACGGAATATAAAAAACAAAAGGAAGAAACAAAACGCATAGTTTGTACCAGAACTACTGTCACAAGAATGGAATGTGTACCTACAATTGTGCACCATTTCAATCATTTTTGTGTGATTGGCTACTAAAAAATAAAGGCTTTATGTTACACACTATGCACTTGAGTACGAGCCATAAAATCTTAAAAAAAGAGATCATATTCCTTTTCATCGAGGAAGTTTCTAGAATTAATGACCAAATTTTATGTTCATAACGTTATGTGTCGCAGTATTAACGGGATTATTTGAAAACGCACCATAAACTCTTAAAAATAAACACTATTTTGTCTTAATCCAAAAAGTTTCTATGATTGACGAAAAAAATCTGATATGTAACGCTAAATGTTGCAAATAAAAAATTACGCTACTATAGGCATAATCGTAATATAAATAACGTTGATTTCGCCCTAACTTAAATGATGTGAGTGATGTAGTTACTCTGCCTGAACGTGATCTGACTTAGGCGAATACTACACGCGCGATATTTATCACGATCTGGGACGCGATCTGGAATGACGTATCGCGATCCATATCGACACACCCTACACGTTCATTACGGATCACGTCAGTATTGGGCACAAAACTGTTAAGTGCAGACTAGCGATGGGTGTTGAATCAACGAACTAGTTGAATCAACCGTTGATCTCCTGTCAACGTATTAACGTTTATGAAACAACTAGTTCAATTGGTCAACGACGTTTATGACGTGCGTCTCGTTCAATAAACGAGAACGCAAACGCAACGGACTGACCAAATTTAAAAAAAAACTTACGTTGAAAATACGTCATAGACTGCGAGCGACAGTCAAGTCCTGCAATTTGAACTCTAAGTAACGTATTAAAGAGAGTTGATTTTAGAAATATTTATTTTAAGAATAGTACTTATGACGATATTGGTGGAATGGCACCCCCCGCCCCCTCGTGCCGCCCGAGAAGGATAAGTTATCACTAGTTTGTTTGTTTACGTTTATGAACAATATGAAGTTCGCTTTCTTTAGTTTTGATTGACAGTTTGTGACAAGTTGAGCGGAAGGTCATAAGTTTTTTTACGGCTTATCGTAAATATTTAAAATTTTTAGTAAAAGTTTATAGTAACAGTGTAAATTTGTTTTTGTTAATACAACTGTGTATATTTGCATAAAATAGTACTACTTGAGGTACAAAATTGAAAATGTCGGGACGTACTAGGAGTAACAGTGAATTGTGACCGGTTGAAGGGGTATGAATTAAATGTTAAATAAAACAAATTGACGAATGTACATAAAATAAACATAAGAATAATGGAAAAAATATATAAAACAAAACTATAAAAAAACATATTGTAAATAATAATTGATTTGTGTAAATAGAATCAGATGATCTTTTAAATTATATATAAACTAATTGTATTCAGTCAGTCCTAAGCCTGAAGAAAAAGTATTATGGGAAGGTCATCTAAGTAGATCTACCAATAAAACGTTTTCCAATAAATATAAATTGTTTAAACATTGAACTTCGCAGCGTTGAATAAAAACCGTTCAATGAAGTTAAGGTTTACGTTGAAAGTTGACATTAGTAGTACGTTAACTCGTTGACGGATTCAACTAGTTGACAAAAGTAAATCAACGTTAACGTTTCGTTAAAGGAAAAACCGTCAACGACCCATCGCTAGTGCAGACATATCTAAAATTGACTGAAATGTAGAAAAAGCTTTTTTTTAGTAGGATAGGGTGACAAACGAGCACACAGTCCACCTGACGGTAAGTGGTTGCTGTGGCTCATAGAGATCTACATCTATCCTCGATTACAAATCAAAATGCAAATGCGTTGTCCCCCGTGAGGATTAAGATGGAATGCCTCGTTTCCAGTAAAAAAGGTCTCCGGTTCTCTACACTCACCATAAGAAACAGAGCAGTATTAAGCTACTATTTTACGCCGGTATTCTGTGAGAGCGTGGTCCTTCCCCAGTCAAGCCGACCTATTTGTGCTACAACTATACTACTAATATAACTGCAGCATGGCTCTACCACTTTTAAAAGCTTGTGTAGCTATCATTATGGCAATAATATTAAAAAGGAGAGTGTCGATTTTAACGATTTTTTTTTCTAACATCTTCTATTGAAGCGTCATTTTTTATTTTTTTATAAATTGGTAGTAACTTCTGAAGTGCCTTCATGCGCTTACAATTGTTTTTAAAGCCATCATACGATGTGTCCCATAATATGGGCGTTGTTTCCAAACATAATATAAAAGCCTGTAAATATTTTTGACGGATTGTAGATGGTCCCATCGAAACAGGATTCTCGCTTTCGTTTGCGATTTCGCCCACATCGCTACAAAAGTCGTCCTCTTCCCGCTTCTCCAGAGTAGACTGACGCGATCCGTATCGCAACAACACTATACGCGAAATATTCATCACGATCCTTGGATCGCGATATGGATTTTCGGAAATCTAGAAATTCTGTGATCCGTATCGCGATCCATCAATACTTGATACAACACGTTCAGTAAATATCACGCGTGTAGCATTCGCCTTTCCGATATTCATTCAATAATAGATTTCCGTTCTGCAGTAGTGGCTACTTCAAATTAAAATTATTTTTGTTTGAGTAAGAATTCTAATTTTAAATTAATTTTATTTTAAAAACATGAATTTTTTTCTCAAAATCAGTCATTTGCTTATTGATTAGCGTTATATTTTCATCGCATTTAAATCTTTTTCTTCATCATCGTTAAAAATTTGAGTATTGATGGAATATGCGTAGCGTTGTGGCAGCAGGGCGGCACAAGCGGCACGCAACATCAACGACGTTTACGGAGCCGTTTGCCCGCTTCCGTTCTGGATATTTCGACCTCAAAAATGTAAAAATTCGGTCGGCAATGACGAATTAAAGGCGATTGTGGAAGCTGATGAAACTCAATCTACGGCTGAATTCCAATATTGTACAAAATGGCATACTTTCGCATATATATTACCTTAGCAGTGACCCGTTAGCTCGCGACAATTTGAGCCAGTCTATTACACTCTATTATCCCAAATTGTGACATGCATGCCCCACCCACTTTAGACTTTCTCTTGGTTTTATATTCCGTAGAGTCGGCCATATAGTTCGAAGAACTGGCAACTGACGGAAAAGAATGGTTCTCAAATGGTAGCTTCGTATCGGTAAGCACAAGTTGGAGTGACAATTTGGTAAAAGATGCAGTTAGTCGATGGATGCTGCTTGGTCCGGACCGCGCTTTGTGGCATTTTTTGGGAGGCCTTTGTTTGATAAGAACTTGTGAAGGGCTGTTATTATAGTGATGGAACTATGTATATCATGACGATGATGATGAATGATGATGCATTAGAATGGAAAACCACGAAACAATTTCACACAATTTCACAATATCTGTGTTCAATAATGTAAATATGTACATAATAATTTGTGTCAATGTACGTGTGAATTTACACGAGTACGTACACGTGGATGTATAAGTGCGTGCAGAATACGTGCGTATACAATGACACGTAGTACGTTGGCATACGATGACGGGTACATATACGTGTGCGTCCACGGTGTGTGTTTTTTTTATAGAATAACTGTAACAAACAAGCATGCAGTCCATCTGATGGAAGTGGATGCTATGATCCATATAAATCTATATTTATACTCGATTAAGATTTAAAATGGAGATGCGTTGTTACCCCTGAGGACTAAGATGCAGTGCCTCGTATCCAGTAAAAATAGTTGTGGCACAGTTCACGATGCGAAACCACAGCAGCATTAAGCTGTTATTTTACGCTGATATTCTATGAGAGCTTGGCCCTTCGTGGGCGAGCCGAGCCATTCGTGCTACAAGCATAACATAGCTGCACCGTGGCTCTATAGGTGCGTGTGCGTGCACATGGCAGTCACCGTTGTTGTTGATGAAGAGCGCGGAGAGCTGCGCGACGGACTCCATGCCGAACTCCAGGCGCTCGTTGAGGTGGCGGCACTGCAGCAGCCCGCAGCGCGCGTCCGCGCTCGCGCACGGCCGGAAGATCTGCCGCACGCGGTCGTAGCCGCAGTTGCCGTTCCTGTCACGTGCCGGCACGCATTACTATATTGTACGTACTCACACCCAATCTTGTACGGGTAACCGCTTTTTTCGCCTTTATCATCATAATAATTATCATATACTACAAAACCAATAACCACACAAAAATACATTTTTACAGAGACTATAGTCTAAGTAAATATTTTTGTACTAATCTTTTTTCCGTATAGTAGCGGTGTAAGAATATCCACTACCGTATATCATTCTGTGGAGGTCGTAAGAACGACAGAGGGAATAAAATCAAAAGATGCGCAGCAACATGTACCCAATAAATTCCAAAAATAAAAAGACTGCGGTTACCAAACATGGCAACTTTGGCAAATAACTATGAGACTCTACAGGAAGGCCTACTGATTATATACCATTTTTGACATATTTTCAGCAACGGTACTTTCATCTCTTTTCACATTTCTTACTGACCCATGAACACATTCATCTAATTCAAATATGGCAGAGTGTGAACATTGTCCACAGGTTCTAAATAAAAATATAATAATCAGCAAACAACTTAAGAAAATCACCCGCTAATTTGTATGGATAAGAGCCCCCGCACCTCAAATACGTAGCTTAAATAACACCGTGTTATCGTTTTTCGCGCATGCTATATTTGTAGCGCTTACTTGGTCCCTTTGACGTTGGTGGAGGTGTAGCAGCGGTTGTCGGAGCTCTCGCCGGTGGCGCCCCACAGCAGCCGGCACTGGTCCGAGTGCGAGCGGCACGCACCTCGCACGCAGTATGCCTAAACACAAAATACATTATATGATATTGTACGAATTGTAATGTAAGAAAAAATAAACCTTCAACTAACAAACAGTGACGAAGCTATGGCTCCAAACTAGGGCAAGCCCAAGATATGGTTTTGTTGTTTTTAGCAGTTTTATAAAATACACCAATATTGAACTGTCTCCACTCTTCAGTTTCATATTCAGTACTGTCAAGGACGTGATTATTAAAGCACACAGAAAGCATACTACTGCTAGATAGATTGTATGACATATGCAATTGGATACCTTCGATGGCTTTGAAAAGCGCCGTTTGGGTTTGCTTGAGCGGAAGAAAAAGATATTTACATACAAAACATGAACTAAAGAAAAGCATGACCAAGGTACAAATAAACTATGTACAAAATTAAAAAAAGGGGCGCCTGGCAGATGTGAAACATCGAAATTATTTTGTTTAAGTTATATGCATAGAAGAATTATAAGATTACGACAGGAATTAGATACGCTTTAAAGAACAGATAAAGAAATTTTTTTACCATAAAATAATGACTATTTATTATACAATTGTTCATTTTCAATTTTAAAAAACATAATTTATTATCATATTTTATAAATTAATATTTATATTGTAATATAAATATTAAATTATAAAATTAGCCGATAGCGTGTATATGCCATCTAGCGCAATCTTTATGTACCTCCGTGAGAATTAATCAATCAATCAATTTTCGTTCGATAAAATGACTTCACCTATAGAATTAAGTAGATGGCGCTATTAAAATTTTATATACTGAAGGACTAAAAGAAATATTTTTTAAAAAACTCAATACATGTATTCTTTTGATTTATTAAATTAAAATTTGGGCTTCACGTTATAAAAAATATTGTAACAATTATTTGCTATTATATTAAACTTATACCTAGGTATCTCATATTTTATGTTGCCGTTCAAAATGATATTTTTAACTCATATGATAATATAAGTATTGAGTTATTCAACCTTTAAATACGCCTAGCTTAATTAAACTTTAATACCAAAGAGCCCTGTACCCATTAAAGTATGAAAAAATGTTTATTGAATTAAAATTTCATATTTAAAGATTTTACCTTTTCCTCGCCGATTAGCACTTTAAAACAATTATAGTCATCACAACGATCATTATTATCCTCCCATTTTCACTAAAAATCTTTGAAAAAGCATAAATTTTCAACATACACATTAAAAACAAACATAAACATTGAAATGTGAAGTGAACTTGCAAACTTATCGCCCGCACGCCCAGTCGCTAACGCACTCCTAAACAATTTCAGAGTTCAACAACTTCTATAAACATTTCGTCGTTATATTTCATTCTAATGAAATGTAATTACGAAATATTTATGAAAATGTTCTCTAGAACATTTTGCCACAGTTTATAAAGGCTGCGATCGTCTTCTCGAAAGCCCAGTAAAAAGCCAACGCATGCGAGAGAGACGACAAAATCAACTCTTTGCTTTCATTAATTTTGACAGTCCAGTGTATTTCGAATTGAAAGCAAACTGCCAAATGTTGACGTTACATATATGCAATGAGGACCTGTCCAGAAAAGAGGAGCGCGCGGGAAATTTGAAATAGTTTGAAACAGTTTAGGAGTTATTTTATTAGTTGATACTATTGATTGAGCAGATTGAAAAGGCAAGCCTGGCTTTTCGGCTTCTATGGAGGCTTCGCCACTGCTGACAAATAAACTAAGTTTAATAAACATATTACAATTTACAATCTATAACAAATATTTTAAAGAGAGTGCAAGTTTTTTGAGTATGTATATATGTGTATTCTCCGGAACCACTGCACATGTTTAAAAATGCTTTAATTATTTGAAAAGTACATTATTCCAGATACACATGGCTATATATTTTCATGTTCAAGTTATGATGATATTAGTCTTAAGTCGAAAAAAGTCGTACCTCTTGAGAGCGTCCATAGCGTGTGATGAGTCAATAATTAAGTTGCACAAACGTAATGTATGGCTGAATTGTTTCTCTGTAAAAGTTCTAAGAATCGACAGCAAATACATTTCTTCTAAGGATAACTTACAGTTACTATTTTTCTATAAAAACTCTTGCGCTCAAAATAAGTATGGTGTCAGTCGGTGCAGAGGTAGCAGGAATGTCGGTGCGGTAGTCGCTGTGGCCCATAGACATCTACATCTATCCTCGACTACGAATCAAAATGCCGATGCAATATCATCCGTGAGGACTAAGATGGAAGCCTCATTTCCAGTAAAAGGGGTCTCCGGTTCTCTAATTAACCATACGAAATACAGCAGCGTTGAGCTGTTATTTTACGCTAGCATACAACACAAAAATTCATAAATATGTTAGCGCCTATTATTTTATAACGCACGCACACATCCGTAAGAGAGCGTTGAATTCGGATGCAGTCGGTGGCGGTCTTTTCGGTGCTCGCGCTCGGTTCCAGATATAATTACCTATCTAACATTTGTTTTGACTCGGTAAAGACAAGCTCGTCTCCCCGCCCTTTCACTTCCGTAAGCCGTTACACCGTTACACATCCTAGGTACGTCCGCTCGGCCGACCGAGTGTTTCGCTTGACTATGACCTCATTACATACGAGTGTCCTACTTTTCAATTTTTGTAGGGAGTATTACTTGTCACTTCATTACCAATGACGCAACGAAAATATTCGAATCGAAAATACTAAGAAATGGTACGGTTACATTTTAAGCAATGAAAGTTTACATAGTGCGCAAATATTATGTGAAAGTGAGCCTTTACCGTATTTGCAGAGACAAGGAATTAACGCATGTATACCACCCAATCGGAGAACAAGTTTTGCAGCTAACCAAGGGCTGTTAGACTTTGGACACTTTACCAGTCCGTCACGTAGAAGTGCTCGAGGTGAACATTCAGTAATAAGCGCGGCTGTCGAAACGCAGTGATCAAGTTTTTCGAGCCAAATCCCCGCGCGAGCACCAATGATGCAGCTCAAGACTTCAGAGTAAGCCAGTACTACGTGTGGAAGCCACTGAATTCTTCTGGATATCACCCATTTGCCGAGTGTGCAAGCACTGAATAATAACGATCGTAGAGCTCGAAAACATTTTTGTGAATGGTTAGTGTTATTTCGATTCATTGCATACTAAAGTTGTAAATAATTAATCGTTTTAAATTGTTAATAGTTGTAAATACTTGATTCCAAATTTTTTTAAATAAGCCTTAATAAATACACACATCGGTTACGTTGTTGAAATTCTTTTAGTTTTATTTATTATGGCGGCCATTAGCCTGTCTAAAGTATGAAGGCAATATTATAATCATAATTATCGGCAACTTAGTAGCGAGCGTGTCATTAAGGAAGTAAATAATACGTAAAAGCTTCGTGTACTGAAACGTACACACACGAGCACGCGTACGCTGGAGTTGTTGCCCATAAATCATATTCAATTTCGGATATTTTCAAATAAATGTAGAACACTTATTTACGCGTATTTTTAAAAACTGCAAGAAGTGTTTTTTCAGTCTGTTTATCAGTTTTTATATTTGGGACAAGGACGGTTACGTCGGAATTCTCGTACCAACCAAAACCCCATGGTGTGCACAAGGCACGTCTTCCTACACATTCTCCATCTCTATCTACTTGGAGGCCATGAGAGAGAGAGGCGAGAAACAACGAGCACACGCGGACTATCAGATCTCAGGCGTTGACCTAATACGCTTCGCCGCCGTCAAACATGTTTTGGCCATGAAGGGCAATATAAATTACATAACCTAACTTACTTATGATCAATGTAATGCAGGATCAAGAATGGCATTCTACGGTAAATTCAGCGATAAAGTATAAAAAAATGTTCGCAATTTTTTTTATCACACGCGGCGGATCATTTTCAACCACAAATGTGGCTTAAAATATAAGATTTTTTTGCAGTTATATTGTGGTTGCAGCACGAATGGGTCGGCTCGACCGGGGTAGGACCAAGCTTTCACAGAATATCAGCGTAAAATAGCAGCTTAATGCTGCTGTGTTTTTACTGGAAAAGAGGCATTCCATCTCAGTTCTGAGGGCTGGCAAAGCATTTTGATTCGTAATTGAAGGTAAATGTAGATGTCTATGTGCCACAGCAACCACTTACCATCAGACTGTGTGCTCGTTTGTTACCTTTATTCTATATAACAAAAAAGAATAAAGTTTAATTTTATAGCAAATAACTATTACAATCTTGATTTTTATATTAAATTTTAGTGTAATAAATCAGAAGAATATTTTCTTTCGAGTAAAATGACTATGTAATAGCGCCATCTACTACATAATTTTTTGTTTCATCAACTTTATAATCACAACGATTTTAAAGAAGTTTTCGCTTAAAAAAACCTACTAGTATTTACTCCTTTAACGTGAAGCCGTTTTGTGCAAATATATTGCACATAGAAAAACATCCAGAACAATTGAACAAGATTAGTTATGCAATTTTGATTCAAATACTGAAAATGTTCACCTCATTGTTCCCGCAAGGCGTGGTATCCATCCGGTATACATCTTTCGGACAGAACTCCGAATGTCCCGTGCAATATTCGGGAAGGTCACACTCGCGTTCCGCTGAACGACAGACCGTTCCCGCCGACTTCGGTCTACATGTCTGTAAAATAATTAAATTTATTAATAATTATACAAGGCGTAAGTGTAAATACCGTTGGCACTAAAACCATAGGTAGTTGGTTTTAATATCAAAATATTTACCCGAATTTAAAATAAAAAAAACGCTATTTTCCTTCATAAAATTTAAAAAGTTTCTGTCCGACACCGTCCGTAAATTCATGGATACCGTATGCGCCAGAGTGACGTAATCACTGTAAAGATCACCGCCATACAAAACATTCCAATAAAAACACAATAGGTACACATAACCTGTGATGTAACTTTTTCTTCATACTTTTATCCTGGCTCAGGACAGGCAAAAATTGAGGAATTAAGGAAAAATTGAGATTTTATTTTAAACAAAAATGTTGTTATTTTCGTAATAAGTGAAACCAAACCAATGGTTTCAAGGATAACGGTGTATACACTAACAGCCTGTATAACAATCTCTAAATATAAATTATAAGTTACAAATCATAAATGGTCAGGTGGTAAGATTCCTTTACTGCCAAGGAGTCCGTTTGTGTGAGACCAGCCTTTTACTTATTTCTGCGGCTAAATAGCAGTGCAGTAGTGCAGCGATAATGGTGTTTACCGACCTGAAGGGTTGATTCAGTGTAATTACAGGGGTTGAGGTATTCCATCTTATACCTCGATAGCAACGCATTGGTAGATTCTACGTTGACTGCATGTCAATAACAACAGTCAATCTTTTATATGTTTCTTCGATCGATAAGGGAAAAAGGAAAGGAAGAATAAAGACTGTTGTACATTTTTTCTAAAATATTTTTTTAATAATGTACTTGAATTACACAATTGACAATAACTTCTCACCAGCAACAGAAGACGACATCTGCTACAGACGTCAAACAAAGAAAATCATCGTTTAGCTTCTTCTTAAACATCTTTATAAACTATCACACAGATGATAATAGATCTTAGTAAATATAAACTTTAAAAAAATCTTTATGAACTGTTTATTTTATGACAACTTCGAAGAGCATCTGCAACATCATCACTACATATCATCACAAGTCTTCTATAGGCCTTCCAAATAGATTCCAACAAAAAACACGGTCCTAAACCACCTGCATACATCTGTGACCACCAAAACTGTGGCAGTACAGAGTTAATGAATATACTATACCGAAGTATTTCTGAACTTTGATAGCGTGATTTGAGACTTTCGCCTATAGGGCGAAGACGACTGCGCTGTTACATCACCTAATTATTTCCACGGTTAAATATCGAGGAGGAGAACCCTACAATCATTATTGCAAGTAAAAAACTATAAAAATGAATGTAATCGTCGTTAAGCTACGTAACAGTCTTCTTTATGAATTAATTTTTCCACAAAATTTTCTGCCACCAATGTGGCGAAACTTAAGAATGAGGTGAAATTTTTGTTTTGTTAAATGTAAAGGTTAATGTTTTTATTTTATAAAATCGGTTATATTTTATATTAATTAGATAAGAAATGAATATTACTAAAAGTTGAAGAATTAAAAGAAGTTATAAATATGTACAAAAATTAATAAAATAAAAAACAAACCACTGAGATATTGTTTTGTGTATCTATATACTCTAGAAACCGATTTTTTTTTAACAAAAACGTGCTTTCCAGATAAAATGATGTTGAGTTTCAAATAACTTCATCTCAGTGCAAACTAGCGACATCTGGTGAACAGACGATTATTAGCCGTCATTGTCAGTATTTTTTTCTTTGATAATGGACTCGTACGATTGTAATTTTGCCAGTGTCAAGTAAATTAAGAAAGTATCATTTATAATGATTTGTTTCAAACTCCTTCATATTATGTCGATGCGTCACAATCACATTATAGTTTTTGGGAGATGTTAACGGCAGCTCAAGCCAGCAGCCAGGCGATGACGTTAGTATCTTAAGACGCCAATGCGTGCTTTGAGATTCACATCAGCCTCTGAGCACTTGTTTCATAGTTTTCACTAATACTTAGTTCACATACCCAGACATTGAAAACAAAAAATCGCCCCATTTAACAAATTAAAATCCACTTGAAATCATTATTAAAACATTAATACAATAGTCACAATCCGCCGCCGAAACAGCTTATTGTTAACTCGAAACCACCAGTTTCCTTATCCTCACCTGGAAGTCACAGCAGGGCCCCGCAGCGCAGCTGGCGTTGCTGCGCAGCATGCATGTGGTGGGCTCGCAGCAGGCCAGGCACGCTGCGCGCGTCTTCTCCTCGCCCAGCCCGCAGTCGCACTGCTCTCCTGGCTCCACGAACCCGTTCCCACAAGTCGGCGACTCGAACAGACGCTTCGGTTTGTTCCTATCGGACATCACTTATTTATACAGCTGTCAATTGTTCTTCGGTTGGTAGGTACGGTACTTACGTGACGTTAACTTTTTGCCGCGGTAAAGACTTACTTTCGTATAATTTTGCGCACCACGTTATATAATACTGCACCTTTACAAAGTTTCATAGTATTCGCGGTTTGAATATTTTTGATCCGTCCTTTATAAGGAAGTAACATTACTAATTACGAAAATTTTAAAATAGCAGTAGCACACTTGTACGTAACGAGGTCACAGTCAACACTGTTAGCTGTCGGCCAGCCTGGCGGACGTAGGTACCTACTAACCTAGCGGCGTAATGATTAACTGAAGGAAAGTGCGCGATAAGACGCGCGACAAGGTCCCAAAATTTTATAACTGAGCTACCCTTACGAATATGAGCATGCGTAGTAAAATAGTAGGCGTTAGATATTTATGTATGACAATCAGTTAAAATAATGAATTACCACGCATTCTGAATTTAAATGATAAAAAGGGCACAATGTTTAAGATTTTTTTGAAATTAATTTTTTTCACCATTCGCCTATATATTACTTATGCTGAACCTTCTCTGCAAATTTGGCCGTATATTGCAAAATGACCCCGTATAATATATTATGTATACATTATACAGATAAATAAACTAAGTATTATATAATATATTAGTACAGAAATATAATAAGTATAGCAATAAATATTATATGGATATTCAGGTGACAAGCATTGTCTTTAATAGATGATAACGAACCAATGTTTTAAAAGCATCGTTATTGGGTGCATTTCTGATGTGATGAATTCCAAAGACATGTAGTCTGAACAGTAAAAGAGTTACCATAGAACTCTTTGGAGTAAGGAGAATTATAGATTTTGTTGTTAGAAGAACTAGTAATGCAAATGTAGTACGCTATCATGAGACGAGGAGATGTAGTGAAATTTACTCCTAAAATAAACAAGCAAGAATGCATACTTCTTGAAATAGTATATGCTAGGAATAGGAATAAAATATGCGCAATTCAATTCTTGTTTCTCTAATCAATAAACAAAAATATTATCGATAATATGAAAGGAGTGTTATCTTAATCGATTACTATTTATTTTAGATCCTTTTTTTCCCGATAGTAAAAAAAAAAATAAATAAAGTAACTTTTGACCACCGAATGTCACAGGCTAACTTCGTGCTGAACAAATATGCATGCGAGTAAATAAAAACCAGTGTCGCCGAATTTTTATATAACTGTCCTTTGATAAATCTACAGATTATATATTTATATTATCCTAAATGATTGTCGGTGATAAAATAATTAGAATTCTCATATAACATGTATTACCAACCTTAGACAGTAATCCATGCCCCTCTCAAACGACAGCGCCAAGGACCTCAAGCTGCAAG
This sequence comes from Parnassius apollo, assembly GCA_907164705.1. Lineage (NCBI taxonomy): Eukaryota > Metazoa > Arthropoda > Insecta > Lepidoptera > Papilionidae > Parnassius > Parnassius apollo. The sequence continues at coordinate 5,288,141 of CAJQZP010001060.1, read as the reverse complement.
ATGACCAGTGTATGGGCATCACGGACGTACTGGACGGGCTCATGATGCACTTTTCGTCGGGACACTCGCAATCCTCCTCAGTGTCGTGTTCCATGCCGAAGTTATGGCCCATTTCATGCGCTATCGTTGTAGCCACGAGCCCTATGACCTCTGAATGGTTGGTCGCAACACCTCCGGAGAATTCAAAAGTGCAAATTGGCCCTTTCAGAGCTTTACCAACGACGCCCTCTTGGAATTTTTGGCGGCTGAAAACAAAAACAGTAATTGAATTGTTGTAGTTATTCTTTATTATTTGTAGAAATGTAATTATTGTCATTGCTGGGTTTCTTGCCGGTTCTTCCCAGGATAGAGGTTTTTTCTTGGAACTAGTGGTAAAAGCGTCAATGAATTACAATAAGTATTCTTGAATCTATATTAAATTAATAATTATTCTATTTTATTTCTTATATTTCTTGAAAGAAAATTATTTTTATTTGATTTCATTGAGTTAATTTCAAGCGATTATGATTCTTATACTCACGTTAATAAATGTGCATTATCATTGGGTATTTCTGATAACAGTCGCATTCTCCTGTACACAAGAAAGTTCGTTAGAGTCCTATCACCGTTCTCCTCTAATTGTATTTCGTCTCGCTCGTTCCACACCACTACGCCCACTAATGCTATGAAGATGTTCAACGGCGAGTATACCTAAAAATTGAAACGCATTATCGTTAAACAAAATTCAGATGATTGCCTCATTCATCATTCACTATACCCGCAGGACTCTGCCTCGTCTATAGATTGCCTCATAGGGGGGAGGCCTTATTTGCCATAAATGACTGGGGCAAAATATCAGGAAGATGCTGCTGACTATATCTCGTTTCAATCAGGGCTTGCATGACCGAAAAATTATGGGTTATAACCATTGAGCTATTATGTAGTACGGCGTCCTATCTTTTTATCTCGATATCTTAATACTGCGACACAAAAGTATTTGAAACAAAGGTACCGTTATTTTCGTCGCTACCTAACTATCAACAATCAACATAAAGGTTTTCTTTTTCTTGCGCTTCATAATTATATACGACGGAATATTAGCAGCAGAAGTATTTTTTAAAACTATGACGTCATTATTGAGATTTCTAATTTCACTTATTATTGATTACTTTAATAAAAAACCACTTATTTACTTTTAACTGATTTTAATAATCACTATTAATAATCATTCACAATTAACAATTATTCACTATTGTTCACAATTTATAGTTCAAAAAATTCAACTTATAGTCCGACCAGCACGACAGCTCGAGCAAGAATGAAGATGAATCCTGCCCCATTTTTTTTTGCGCCCGAAGCAAATATGGGCAACCCTCCGGAAAGCGGGGGAGGGAGGTTGGGAATGCTGGAACGCAGCCGGCTGCGTGGTTATGTGGTGACTTTTACCCACTAAACCCAACCTTTTAGGAACTGGCTTAACGATCTAACTAGAGATCTCTAAGCCGTATACGAACGCGACCCTCCTTGGCAGAAAGGAGGGCGCAGAATCCTGCCCCAGCTGTCGCGCGCCTTTTAAACCGAATGCAAGTGTGCTCAAGCCATCCCCACTTCCTGCGCTTTGAGAATGATTGCCTTCAAATTGTTATTGTAATTTTATATTATGTTAGTAATGTTTTGTAATTGTCGACAACCCGCATTTAATCATATTTTGAATTTACAAAGCATTTTAAATTATTTATTTAGTAAAAATAATCAACTAATTATAAAAATAAAGACACGTGTTATAAAAGTACGGGTTATAACGTTATTTCAGTAGTTGCAAATAAGGTTTATTAATTTTTAAATCAATAATAATTGTTTAAGTAATGCGCCGATACGTCGCTTATACTTTGTTGCGCTGATATATATTTATAATTTTAAGTTCCTTAAAGTCGATATTTACCTTTTAAAATATATATAGTTCCGATATACCTTGAGCATTTATTTTTATAATTTTATAAAGCGTTAACGATCACAGAAAGTCTTTACGGCTAACCTCGAAGATTGAAACTACAACTTAATTTGTACTGCTGGTATATGCACTGTAGGCACGCACTGTGATATATTGAAGAATTGCTGTCGTAAACATTTTCAGCCTGATGAATAGAGGTAGTTCAGGAGATAAATGTTTAATTTTGATGATTTTTTTTAATTTAGTCCACAATTACGTCAACTGTATTAAACAACTTCAATTTACTGCATTTTGAAGAAAATATTTAGAACTCTCTCACTAAACATCGATAGGTCTCAGTCTCAGTTGTTATTGATATATTTTAAAAGTATAAAAATTATATATTTAAAAGTATCCTCAGATAGCTTTGGATTATTCTGGAATTATGTCTGGAGTAGAAAAGGCCGGAATTTCAAGCAGCTTAAATAAAATACTATGGAGGTTAGAGAACAGGAGAACGATCACTACGTACTAAAGCATAGCCCGCCTGTCCTTGAAAATTGTAGAATGTATAGCGGCGCTGACGTCGGTGAGTAGTAACTGCGAAGTTAGCTGTTTATGAGTACAAGTAGATGAAGTTAGTTGAATAATGTACAAATTTTCTCCGCGGCATTGGTGAGAAAATTTTCATACTCCGTAATTTTGTAATTTTTGACAAAAAGAAACATTAAGAAATGGAGAAATATTTTATTGTGCGTGGATGTGCAAGTGGTTTAGCATCTGATCGGAAAAATAGACTGAAAATGACTTTTATTGAGCGAACTTAGCGATCGCAGCGCCTCACTTATGGTGTACATATTTCTGGGACACTATTTTCTACGGCGCTCGTTCTCCTGTTCTCTAACCTTCATGTAAAATACTTACGGAATTGATAATATTAGCGACGGCCTTCAGTTGTCGATGCACTGTCCGTATGTTTTCGCCGTTCGCTTTATACTCGCGGTTGTCGGCCACCAGCACCAGTTCCACGTAGCGCGACAGCTTGTTAGCGTTGAACGGGCCCCGCACCTCCGTGTCTTCGTACGCCTCGCGTTTATACTAGAAAACATTACAATTATATGAATAATACTAAAATTATTTAAGTTTCAAAACTACGAATATACGAAAAATCAAATCGTTTACCACCGTCGATAGGGACTTACACATGATTAAAAGCCGAGCAACGCACCTGCAATTCCCCAGTTTTTCATGGGCGGCGGTCGATAATTACCACCAGGTAAGCCGCGTGCTTGTTTGCCTTCTCTTCTATAAAAAAAAGTATCGGTCGCCTCAACGTGGGTTCTATACGTGGTAAAGCCATGCTGCAGTATACGTGGTAGAGCCATGCTGCAATTATATTAGTAGTAGCACGAATGGGTCGGCTCGACCGGGGAAGGACCACGCTTTCACAGAATACCAGCGATAGATATTATTTTTAATTATTTTATTTTTATACAGAATGGGTCCCACATATATGCAATAAATGAAACCACAAGTAATACTAGTCCGTAGAAGTGTAGAAAAATTAAATATTAAATTAAAACCCGTAAAATAAAAAAGTGAAATTTTCAAACAAAATAAATATTAAAATAAATTCAGTAAAAGTGAACACTCTATTTAGACAACGTACCTTGACCCCTTGGAAGAGTGACAACGTTGCACGCGAGTGGCACGCCGACAAAAAACACCGCTGTCGATATGTCGCAATACCAATAGTTTGCACTGCGTGGCAACGTCGCTTTTTAATGTTCAAGGATTCAAGTTCATTGAATCATTGACTTAGTGACCCAATTCTATAGTGTTCAAATTTGCTTAAAATTAAAACTCTACTTTTTGACCTAATTACTGGACCGATTACGTTCATTTTTTGTATATCGTCAGCAAAGGCGATAAAAATTATATGGTTTCATTTATTGCATATATGTGGGACCCATTCTATATATATCAAATATGTCTAATAGTAGCTTAATGCTGCTGTGTTTCGTATGGTGAGTGTAGAGAACCGGAGACCCTTTTTACTGGAAACGAGGCATTCCATCTTAGTCCTCACGGGTGACAACGCATCTGCATTTTGATTCGTAATCGAGGATAGATGTAGATGTCTGTGGGCCACAGTAACCACTTACCATCAGGTGGACTGTGTGCTCGTTTGTCACCCTATCCTATATAAAAAAACGAGAGATGATCACGTTCTCAAAGAATAAAATCGTAAAGCTGCTGTGTTTCGTATCGACAGTGCAGAGAACCGGAAACCCTTTTTGTAGGTAACCATGTACTCTGTCTTTGTCATCAGGCATGACGACGCATCTACATTTAGATTCTTAATCACTTAGCACATACAGCACTTACCATCATGTAGAATGTAGATGAGAGTATGCTCGTTTGTAACACTTATTCTATAAAAATCTTCAATTTTCATTGAATCTAGTTAAGGTGGCCCTAGTCGATGCCACAAACTACGTGGTGGGCGGGTTTAAAATGCATGCTATCTCAGCCGACATCACGTGCGAAAGCGAAAGGCATGACGATTTACAACAAAACGAGCGCGCTAAATTTTATAAACAGACCTTTGAGAATCTGGATATCATGAAAAATCTATTGAATGTATCTGTTCAAAATAAAATCATTTGCATTTTTGAACACCTAATCTATCCCTGTATTGCAAATATTATGCAATTTTCGTTCTTCTTATGGTATTTGTTTCCGCCCAAAAATGTGTTAAAATAAGTACTTTTAAATATATTCTTTTTTAACTTTTTTGTTTTCATACAGGGCTAGATAATGATGAGACAAATTGAAATCATTTTTTATTTTGAACGTACACCTTAATAGTGTTCTTCTGGAAGAATGAGTGGCTAGTGTACCCTTAATATAGTAATGGGACTATAAGTGTTACCAGTGCGAGGCTGTGGACTGTTCTCACCAAACCTTCGTAGCATAGCTTAGTGATTACGGGTAATTTTTTAATTATGTAGGACGGTAAAAACGTTCTTATATGCGCCTTTGTGCAGCCGTAGATTATAAATATAAATACTTACCCGATTGATTCTGCCGCGCTCAACATTTCGTTTTTTGATATGTTTCTCCATTAGTTGCGGGTCGAAGTGGGTGTTGTTGGTGACGCCACCGTCGTAGCCGCAGCGGTGGTGGGTCGTGAGGTCCGAATGGTCATAGACGTAGTGCTGAGAGGTGATCTCATCGTCTATAAATTAAAATAGTTTGCTATTATAGGAAAAATAACTCGTAACATCATGGAACTAAATTAATTCTATGCATTTGTACCAGAAGGTATTGTAATCAAGCACTGGTTTACTAGTAAAAATAAATTTCTTGTAAAAGTTATGGTTAAACTGTTGATAATCATTTTACATACAAAATGTTTAAATTTATATAAGGAATTCTAAAAAAGCCGTTAGAATTAACAATATTCCCGTTCTGCAAACACACGCGTGTTAGTACGTTAGTAGTGGTCCACGACAATAGTCGAATGGCGGATACGAAATACCAAAATAAAAAACAAATATAATAATTTTAAGTATGAAATGCAGTGGTCAAGATATTCGTAGAAATAATAATTTCTTATATCTTTACACTACACATTTAAATAAAAGTTTTTTTTACGGATTTTTCGTGTATATTTAACTTATTTTATATTAACTATTTCTTTCGATAGATTATATTATTGATTCTTTTTTCTTGATAATAAAAAAAATTTCAGATAAAGTATAGTTTTGACCACCGAATGTCACACGCTTACTTCGTGCAGCCGTGACCATGGGTGCTGTAAAGAGCTCGAAACGTCGGGAATATAAATTAAAATACGCGAAAAAATCCGTAAAAACTAGATTTATTTTAAAAAATTCGTGTTTGTAGGTACCGTAACTTAATTGCTTCTGGCGCGGTATTACATTTGTTTGTAGGCCATAGCAGCTCTTAATTTGTTCCGTGCGAGATCGAACCCGCGGTTCCGTAGCCGAATGGCCGAATGCTTACCTGCTGCGCTACCAAGCCGTCGATTTTAGCACATAATGCTATTGTGCAAATTACTTTATTTATTTAAACAAATTTTATAGCTTTATTTATTCACTAATCTACTGTTTCTACTATTTATACTATATATTCTACAATCTTATTATTGTCCTTCTACACATTTCAATTGAAGCTAAAACCTTTGAAAGAACTAAAAACTTCAACACAAATAGATATTATGTTAATGCACAAAATGTGAGACCAACCTTTAGCAGGCTCTATGTACAACATTTTTTTGCCGTTGTAGACGACACCTTGGAACCCGTGACATGTTGATATGGCCACCCACGAGTCTGGCCGGCCCCGAATCTTGCCAGAATACTGACATAAGTCTAGTTCCTGGAACGAAAATACGTATCATATATCACTGATCTGCCGCGACTTCAAACCAATATTGTTAAATTTGATTTGTTTACCACTACCTTGTGACTAACATTTTACCTACCGTGTAGTGGCGGTGTAAGAATATCCACAACTCCATATTATCCCGTGGGTGTCGTAAGTAGGCGACAGAGGGAAAAAAATCAGGAGATGAGCAGCATTGTCTTCCTAATAACGACTAGTCATGTGTCATTCATTCATTTCTAGTGACCCAAACCCAATCAATCAAGTATTAATTCGTTTTACTCTGTGATCTGTGAGACCTGCTCGATAGTGATGGTCATCGGACATTACTATACTCTTTGGTCGTAGGTCCTGTCACTCGTTCGATCCAGAACTTTCAAAAAATGTTACTGCAATCATTAATACTTCGATGCGAACCGGGTCAAATGAACGAATCATTCACAATTTACACATGTCTAATAACGACTAAAAATAAAAATAAAATAAAAAAAATTAAAATTCCCTATGAGGCAATTTATGGGGGAGACCTATGTTCAGCAGTGGACTTTAATAGGCTGTAACGGTAACGGTAATTAACACTTCGTGATGAGTGAATAAATAATCTACATTTTTTTTAAATTTCATGCAGTAAACCAGAGATAATACATTCCAAACAATTATTTATTTATACATATAGTGGCGGTGTAAGATCATCCACTACCCCATATCTTCCCGTGGGTTTCGTAAGAGGCGACAGAGGGAAATAGAAACAGTAGATGGGCAGTAGCATCTTCCTGATATTAAAGGGAAATATAATGTCAAATGGCTTAGCAAGATCCTTCGTTATGCCGAAAATATTGCAGCATTAATTTTGAAATAAATATATGGTAAAGTTGAGGATTAATGTTAAGGATTATGTTAGACGAAAACACGATTTTATAAAATTTTCTCGATAAAAAAAAAATCCAAAGTTACCTCCAAAATAAACAATAAACCGCTGTTATTCATAAAATACTTTAAATAAGATCATGAAACTTTGCATACTAACTGAACTAACTATAAAGCAGTGCTTATGTTATTTACTTTTTTAAAAATACCATTATTTTCACTGTAAAAAAGAAATTACCTAAACTATCGGCCTTTTGAAGCGTGATTCCTGCAGCACGGTCACTTCGCCTCGGCCTTTGAACGGGGAGGTTTTGTCGCTTACGATCAGAATATTGTTGCATGAATAAGTCAACTAGCGCCATCTAGTGTCAGGAACGAGAGCGAGGGGAGCTTTGCAGTAAATGACATCACAAATCTTTCGACCGACAGCGCCACCCGAAGAACTAAGTTTCTGGAAAATCTACACTCGAATACTCGTTGCCTGGCGCGCATTTACGTGAATGTTCGGGACGCTTCTTTGCTAATTATATAAAATAGGCGCTGCAAGATGCGATCGGGACAGAGTTGAACTCGGCGACACAAGCGAAGCTTCGGAGCGGAATTAAGTGAATTAGTGTGTTTAATTATTAGTGTTTTTAGTTTTAATTTGTGTAAAGTAAATTAAAGTGTTAATTTAGGTAATTTTATCGGCAATTTTTATTGTCACGAACCCTGAGCTCGTAACAACTGGTGTCAGAAGTGGGATAAAATCATGCCGATTTTACCTAAGGAGGAAACGGAGGGTGTCCGTACCCGAAGTCAACGTCAGCAGGAGACGGACCAACGAAGATTTGGTGGTGCAACGCCGCAGACGTCGGAGGGCCAGCCACCGGCTGCAGGCCCGTCGGTAGCTTCTACATCTGCAGCACCTGTTTTAGGTGCTCTGATGGTGATGCTGCAGCAGCTGCAGAGCGGACAGGAGGAACAGGCCCGTCGGTTAGCAGATCAGCAGGCGGAACAGGCTCGCCGACAGGAGGAACAGGTCCGTCGGTTGGAGGAGCAGCTGCGGGGTGGACAGGATGAACAGGTTCGTCAGCAGGCGGAACAGGTCCGTCAGTTGAAAGAGCAGCTGCAGAGCGGACAAGAGGAACAGGCCCGCCGACAGGAGGAACAGATGCTTCTCATGAAGGACCTTCACGCTACCTTCGGGAAAGAGATAAGGGAGGTGAAGGATAAGGTTGCTCAACATGAAAACCGCCTGTCGGAAGCTGAAACCCGAATTGACCAAGTGAACAATCGGGTTGACAACGTAATGGCTGACATGAGGAAATCACTTGACGAACTCAAACTTGGGGAGGGAACTACAGCTCCCGTAGTAGCTACTACACCTTCGCTACGTGGGTTCAAGGTGCCACCATTCGACGGGACTTCTTCCTGGTCAGCCTACAAAATCCAGTTCGAGGCTGTTATGAAGGCGAACGGCTGGAATAAAAGTCAGGCCATGACTGCTCTCACACTAGGCCTGCGCGACCAGGCCTTAACAATTCTGGAAGCTCTCGGTGAGGAAGTGACTTATGAGCAACTCCTTGAGGAATTGGAGGCGAGATATGGCGATGCTCATCTGGAACACGTCTTTCGTGCGCAGCTTAAAGATCGTGTGCAGCGCATCAACGAAAACCTGCAGCAGTGGGCTCTAGAAGTGGAGAAGCTGGTGCGAAAAGCATACCGGTCTGTACCTGCGCTCATTGAAGGGAACCTGGTGCAGACATTCATCGACGGCATCCGCGACCTGGAAGTCAGAGCTGCTGTGAGGCTCGGGCACCACGAGACGCTTAAGGACGCCTTGGCCCATGCACTGGAAGTGGAAGCCGTGCGGCAGGATCATCGTTCCCATCGCGTCAGGGAGGTTGCAGCAGCTACAGTTCGCGACCGCAACAAAGGATACAGCCCAAGGTGCTATGGCTGTGGGGAAAAGGGCCATCTTCGATCTAGCTGCCCTAAGCGAACCCTAGAAAGGGAAATTGAACGATCTCAGGAGGGTAGTGCGGCCAACAGCACCGCCCAGCAGCGGCAGGGTAACGAGTAAAAGCCAGAACTGCGGGGCGGGTGCTGGCTGATGTTAAAAGAGCCCCAAGGATCTCGATCTCACAAACCCATGATGGGAACAGCCTAATAATAAAGGGCGAGATCAACGGAATGCCGTGTAAGCTGACCATAGACACTGGAGCCTCTCGTACTGTTGTTAGTTCCCAACTTATAAGTCAGTTCCTTGGGGACTCCGCATACAACCGAGAACGCATTAATTTGGTAACAGCCACCGGTCAGCGTATACCCGTCCGTGGAGAGAAGGAGATGGAGTTGAAGCTAGGCAACGTGATCTACCTGCATAATGTCATCGTGGCTGATATAATGGACGACTGCATCCTAGGCCTAGACTTTATGAGGAATAATTGTTGTGAGATCGACGTTAAGCAAGGTGTTTTGAAATGTGGACAGGAGGAACTTTTTATGGAAGGTGCGTTACCAGGGAACGTGTACAGCATCAAGAAGATTGTTCTTCCGCCGAGATCGGAAACGATTGTTCCGGTTAGTCTTCCACGAAACCCTGGGCAAGCTCACCGTTGTGTACTTGTGGAAAGGGTAAACAATGACCTTCCATGGAAAGTAGCTCGAACCTTGGTCAGGACCACTGACATCTCAGGAGTACGTGTGCTGAACCTTTGCGACCGGGAACAGATTATAGAAAAAGGCACACTGGTTGGTACTTGTGAGGAAGTGGATTGGTTACGTCAGTGCCAATATATATCAAGTGGGACCCCCAGCAAGGATTCAGAAACGAGAGTGACCACACTTTTGGAAGACTGTCGCAGTGTTCTGTCCCCGAACGAATTGGTCAAGGCGAAGAAGTTGTTACTCGAGTACGCCGATGTATTCTCATCAAACGATGCTGACATAGGAAAGACTGGTTTAGTTCAACACAAAATAAACACAGGTGAAGAGTTGCCTATCCGTCAGCGGCCAAGACGATTGCCGGTAGCACGTGAAAAGGAAGTGGAAACCATGATTAAGGGAATGGTGAAGGATGGTGTTATTGAACCTTCATCTAGTCCATGGTGTTCACCCGTGGTACTGGTAAAGAAGAAGGACGGCAGCTTGCGGTTTTGTGTTGACTACCGCCGTCTGAACGACGTTACTAAGAAGGATAGCTATCCCTTGCCAAGAATTGACGACACGCTGGACATGCTTACAGGAGTAAATTGGTTTAGCACGCTGGACCTAAAAAGTGGCTACTGGCAAGTTGAAATTGACCCTAAGGACAAGGAGAAAACTGCGTTCTCGACGGGAAAGGGTCTGTGGCAATTTAAAGTAATGCCGTTTGGGTTGTGCAATGCTCCAGCAACGTTTGAAAGGCTGATGGAACTTGTACTTACCGGGCTAATTGGCGACGCCTGTCTGGTCTACTTGGATGACATCATCATCGTGGGCCGTACGTTTGAGGAACACCTTCAAAACCTGGAACGCGTGCTCATGAAGATTAAGAGTGCCAACCTCAAGTTGAGTCCGAAGAAATGTTCACTATTCAAACGGCAAGTCATTTGGGGGGGGAGAAAATCGCAGCTGTAAAGGATTGGCCGGTTCCGAAAGACAAGACGCAGGTTAGAGCATTTTTGGGTTTGTGCTCCTACTACCGACGTTTTGTGAAGAACTTTGCAGATATAGCCAAACCTCTGCATAAGCTAACCGAGGAGAAGCGACATTTCTGCTGGGATGAAAGTTGTAATATCGCATTCCAGGAGCTCAAGGACCGTCTGTGCAAAACACCTATTTTGGGATACCCTGATGCAAGCAAAGAATTTATAGTTGACACAGACGCAAGTGATATAGGACTTGGCGGTGTGTTGTCTCAACGGAATGGTGACCAAGAGGTCGTGATAGCGTACTTCAGCAAGTCGTTGTCAAAACCGGAAAGGAACTATTGTGTCACAAGACGCGAATTGCTAGCTGTGGTAAAGTCGTTGCAGCATTTTAGCAAATATCTTCTGGGGCGAAAATTTCACTTACGAACTGACCATGCTGCACTAAAATGGCTATTGCAGTTTAAAAATCCAGAAGGACAAGTTGCGAGGTGGATTGAACTACTGCAGGAATACGACTTTGAGATCGAACATCGCAGCGGGAAATCTCATGGCAACGCAGATGCATTATCACGAAGACCTTGTCCTGAAGATTGCAAACATTGTACTAGGCAAGAGAGTAAGGAAGTGGTATCCGTGAGGATGCTCAGGGCAGACCACCTCAGCAACGAGTGGAAGGACAGCTTTCAACGTGCACAGCAGGAAGATCGGGACATCAAGCCGATCCTGGAATGGATAAAGGCCAGTGCTCCCAAGCCTAAGTGGAGCGACGTCTCAGCAATGAGTTCAACCACTAAAAGCTATTGGGCCCAGTGGGACAGCTTGCTGCTTCAGGATGGAGTTCTGTGCCGTAAATGGGAAAATGTTCGGGGAGACAGCTGTCATTTACAAATGGTTGTCCCTAAAACTAAAGTACCGGATGTTCTACAGCTGTACCATAATGATTATTCAGGAGGCCATCTGGGAGTTAAACGAACTCTACTGAAGATCCGAGAACGGTTTTACTGGGTCCACTGTCGAAACGATGTCGAGGACTGGTGTCGCAAATGTACAAGTTGTGCGGCTGTAAAGGGACCTCAGACTCGTAGTAGAGGTGCATTGAAGTTGTACAATGTGGGTGCACCATGGGAGAGAATAGCCATTGACGTGGCGGGGCCGTTTCCGGAGAGTGAAAGCGGTAACAAGTATTTCATGGTTGTGATGGATTACTTCACTAAGTGGCCAGAAGTCTTCGCCATTCCAAATCAAGAAGCTTCAACAGTTGCAGATAAACTAGTTCATGAAGTCTTCTGTCGTTTTGGAGTACCTTTAGAGATTCACAGCGATCAAGGAAGGAATTTTGAGTCTCAAATATTCCAGGAAACTTGCCGAGTTATGGGTACTCATAAAACAAGAACGACTTCTTATCACCCGCAATCTGATGGAATGGTGGAACGATTTAATCAGACATTGGAGAGGTACCTAGCAAAAGTTGTAGACAATCGGCAACGAGATTGGGACAAGCACATACAACCGTTTTTGTTGTCATATCGAAGTTCTGTTCACGAAAGTACAGCAGTGACACCAGCTTTCGCAAACTTTGGAAGAGAATTACGGCTGCCTGCGGACCTGATCACCGGGATACCACCTGATGCCCCACGCAGTATAACCGATTATGCAAATGACTTGCGGAACAAAATGAATGACATTTATGAGCACATCAGACAATCGGGCCAGCAAATGTCTGAGAAAATGAAAACCCGGTACGACCGCAAAATGAACAATAAAGGGTTCAACGAAGGTTCATTAGTGTGGTTGCACAATCCAGTCCGCAGCAAAGGGAAATCTCCTAAGCTTCAAGCTAAATGGGACGGCCCGTACCGGATTGTAACCAGGATCAACGATGTGACCTACCGGATACAGAAAGGCGCAAGAGGGACTCCTAAGATCGTCCATGTGGATCGCTTGGCGCGTTATTATGGGACCGATAATGCTCGGGACGAGCATGTCTTAGGAGGGGGCAGTGTTGCATGAATAAGTCAACTAGCGCCATCTAGTGTCAGGAACGAGAGCGAGGGGAGCTTTGCAGTAAATGACATCACAAATCTTTCGACCGACAGCGCCACCCGAAGAACTAAGTTTCTGGAAAATCTACACTCGAATACTCGTTGCCTGGCGCGCATTTACGTGAATGTTCGGGACGCTTCTTTGCTAATTATATAAAATAGGCGCTGCAAGATGCGATCGGGACAGAGTTGAACTCGGCGACACAAGCGAAGCTTCGGAGCGGAATTAAGTGAATTAGTGTGTTTAATTATTAGTGTTTTTAGTTTTAATTTGTGTAAAGTAAATTAAAGTGTTAATTTAGGTAATTTTATCGGCAATTTTTATTGTCACGAACCCTAAGCTCGTAACAATATTCATTACGCAACAGTATGACGTAAAATTAAAATGGGAAATAACCGTGATAAAAATAAGAAGCGACTGGCTTGGCGTTAAGAAACAGGCATAAATATGATAAATCTAATGAATTAAGTATCTAACGACCTTTCTACGTAGAGTATTAGTGATTACAAACATGTCGGTACATATCATACGACGCGCGGGGAAGTGGGGACGAAATTAGAATTTGAGCTGACTTACTCTATCCTCTTAACACAAAATAATAAAAAGCTGCGGTTACCAACCCTCCTGCCAGGCTTGGCAACCATGGCAAATTCTCCCTGTGGATGGTAATCTATGGAAGAGGCCTATGTTCAGCATTGGACTTTTATAGGCCGTAATGGATGGATGAATGATAACTATTGACCGTTATTTGATCACAAAACATTGAATATTGAAATCTAATATATAAAAAATAATATTATTGTTTATTCGTATTTTATGCTTTGTCCACTTATCGTTTGCACTTGAGCGAAGGTTATAGGCATATAGTACAATCAACTTACAGTATGTGGCGAAAGTATTGTACCAACAGAGTTATTTGAAAGTTATATATCATTCAACTTACATTATTAATATACAATATCACTGCTGCAATGCATTGCTCAAAATAGGCCTCCCCTAAGGTATGCCGCAAAGCACGGTCCTGAGCCACCTGCATCCACCGACTTCCTGCATGTCTTACCAGGTCGTCACTCCATCTAGTGGGGGTACGAGGCGCCACTCGAGAACCTTTTTCCCCTATCGATTGTCGGTTCTTCGAGCTATATGGCCAGCCCATTGATACGGATAATAAACAATATAACTCTTCCAAATTTAAACTATGCGCATATGAGTACAAAAAATATTCCACCTCAATTATTTAATGCGATTCCCTTCAAATTGTTCTACTGATGATATAAATGCATATTACTATGGGGAAACTCTGTGACATATTGTTTAAACCAATTTTTTTCCAATTGCAAGGAATTGCTATTTTCAAACGGGATAATTTTTTTAAATATTTTTGATAAATTACAAATAAAAAAGGTCACATGACTTTTTACGATAAAGTTAATATTTTCGGAGTTAGGAGTTTTTAAAGTTGAAAAATTCCGAATTCGGATACTTTTGACTCATGAGATTGGTTGTAAACGTCGACATTATGCCTTTTGCTAGTAAAAAGGGTCTCCGGTTATACACTTACTGCACAAAACATAGCAGCATTAAAGCGCTAATATGTGATAGTTTGATTTTTCCCAAGGCCAGCTGTTATTGGTATAAAAAAATATCAGCTACTAAGACAGTAGGGATGATCTCACCTCTTTTTTGGGTTTGTGTAACACAGTCTCCCCATTCTTCTGGTAGCTGAGAATGTGGTTGTCGGACACCAGGTCCTCTTTCAGTCTTAAATCCAGCACGTACTCTTCGCCTTCTATGTCAACCTTCACTGTCACCTCTGAATGATGTGCGCCTGTCTGAAAACAAAAAATAATTTAATTAGCCTAAATAATTACATACACTTCGGTATTCTTATTCCAAACAATACAAGGAGCTCGATAAATGTACGAAACAATGAATGTATTATTTATAATTTATCTTCGATTTTGTGATATTAAAACATTTTCTCATCAATGTGAAAAATACATTAGAAACTAATATACATTTTCGCAACGTTCACTTTAAGGTTGTATTTCCTCTTGATGTATAAACTTGACAGATGTAGGTATATACCACCATATATTTGGTGGTAGAATAGATCTGGTGTCTTGTGTAATCATATATTTGGTGACTTTTGCATTGTGCACATTATATTATAAAGACTCGCTAGCGCAGTAGATGAGCGTCTGGTTGCACCGCTGTAGTCCGCGGTCTGCAGTCGTTTATTGTACAGAACTATTATTAAATGCATCTACGATACAGTAGTATTCCTAGTTGTGGGCTAGTAATTTTAAAGTTTAAATAAATAAATAAAAATATTATTAAATAAAAACATGGGTGCCGTAACCACGGTAATATTATCTATACAGTATTGTAACTCGGCCGTATCTTTCAAATAAATGCCCACAGCCGCGCGGTACGTAAACTTGCGATAGGGCTGCCTGCCTCCAGCATTTTTACATTTGCCTACTTTGTGTTTCTATTTAGTTTTATGATTGTAAATATACTTTTTATATAAACAAATAAAATAGGTACTTTGTGAATTGAATAGGAAGTGTTCAATAAAAATGCGTGTCGTTTTTTGATAGGTAGATCTAATTAAAAAACCATGTTTATGTTTGAATAACAAATCGGTTAAATAAATTTGCGACCGAAAAATATTTGCACCTCGGCTGAGACTTACGAAATGCTTTATTATTAGATTTTTAAATATAAAAAATCCGCTTTCTGATATAAAGCTAAAAATAATATAAATTAAAAATTGTTTTGGTAAACATGGACAAGGTGGAGAAAAGGAATATCTTTTAATTGGTTATAGATACCTGCATCTACTTTACAATTTATATGTTTGTTTTTAAATGAAGTTCAGATTTATTATTTCTTTATTTCTATTCTATTGTTTATTTCCTCCATTTTTTATATATTTCACAAAATCATCACTGCGGCACAGTCTCGACTGTCTGCATGCCGAGCGCTAAAGTTGGGCGTTATAACATACAACAGATAATATATTTCATTATATATTTTTAATCTTACAACACATTAGAATAACGAACCATTGACTGTTATAATATTATATTCATTATCGTTAGAAAGCGTCATCTGTTTACGTTTACGGTCCAACCGTCGCGTCGGCCGAGACAATGGGAGTCAATAAAATACTACCTACATTCATTATGCCACAAGGATTGCGTATAGCTTACACTAATTTAAACTCTAAGCTAACTTAATAAGAGCTTATTTTACTAACACTAAATTATAACGGTAAACAAAAATATATTATTTCCTTCATTAGTTGCCTGTTGTGCCTGTTATTTAATTTGGCTGTTGTAATATATATCAGTTTAGTGTTCAGTTAGCTGTCTAGCTGAGATGAATATGACACTGTTATCTGTTAAATTATATACGTAATGTTTTGATAGCAGGTCCCCATATTACGTGAAAAAGCTATTGTTGTTTTTGTTTATTATTCGTTAAGTTTTATTCCTAAAGTAATTTTAAATATTTATTGTAATATAGATAGGATTTAACGTGTTGTATGTAAAAGTGTATAATAATGTCACGCCAGCGTAGCGCAGCCATTTGGAACTATTTTATAGTCCAAAGTGTGGACGAAAAAAAAACCAGTGTGCAATTATTGCAAAACAATTTTTTTTTAAGTACAATTACAAATTTAAAGCTTCACCTTAAGCAAAGACACGTAGGAGTGTATGAAAAGTTTTGTCGTTCGGATTTAATATCGGATAGACGCAAAAGACTTAAGTACGTCGTCAAAAGTAAACCAAATTATATTTTTGAATAGTAACTGAAAAAAAATGTAAATAATTGTAGATAACTAAAACTTTGACCACAGTGTAAATAATGTAAAAATTCAATCAAAATGACGTCAAATCAATGAGCTTCTAACTACGCCTGAATGAGTTATTTATTTCTTTTAAAAATTAGTTATTTATTTAAAAAAGTAAATTTTTTGAAAATATGAGTAAATAATTATAACAGATACAATAATTACACAGCTTAGCATACATTCAGACATCCATACATAGGATAGACATCTAGACATAGGCTTAACTATAAAAAGTAGGAAGGGAAGTTCATTGAACTTAACATAAATATTTTAAATGATTCTCTTTAAAACACGAAACACTTAATTGATGCTGATACAACTTAAAAATATTTTTTGTCTTCATATAATACTTATAATCATCTAATATTTATAATCGTAATAATCTTTCATCGTAATATTTATAATCGTTATAACAACATACAACAAAACGCGAACACAGCCGACGACTGAACTGAACTAACCGCGTGTACAATGTAATATTTAAAACTGTTATAATATATTATAACAGTTTAAAACAACAGTTAGAAAAATATATTACAACAACGTAACGAATTAGAAAAATATAACAGTTTCGCCCATCTTTACCGAGCGCATGCCGAGATCGAGGCGCGTAGGCATAGCTCTCGCTGCGTCCGTTTGTATGGAGTTGGAATACTGTATAGATAATATTACCGTGCCGTAACTACCAGTGCCTAAAATAACCCACCCACTTGCGGTTTAAGTGACATAGGGAAATTGCAATATACCCACACCATAAAAAGAGGGAAATGAAAGATGGGTAGCAGGGTCTTCCTGATGAAGCTCAAAATAATAAAGAAATCACGCCGGCCGAGCGTGGCAGCAGTGGCACATATCTTCCATATGAGACAATCTACTTTCGACAGTTTGACTTTGATACGAGTAGGCCGTTACTATTGTATTTTTTTCTTGGCTCATCATTTATCTGGGATTTAAGTCCAGGACCGTGCCGTGGATGACGTCATGCAGACGTTTCCTTGAACTAGTTACACAATAAAGGTCGCTATATCCGTTTTAACGGTCCGAAGGAGGCAGCATTTTATGGTCGGATGTGGATATCCTTTAGCGGATTTGAAGCGTTATGAACAACGAACTATTTATTATTGCACATGTCGAACGAGAAGACACGAGGTCGGGCTTTATTGGTATTATTTACTCAGGAGTGGCAACCCACCCCGGCTTCGCATGGATTTGATTCATTAATGTGGCGTCATTTAGATTTAAGATAATTTAATAAAGTCGTCAAACACTGTAATATTATAAATAAAAATTCATATGCATCCGAAAAATGAATCATAAAGAAATGGTTGGTCACCCTATAATATGAGGAAACAGAAGAATTGTTAAAAACTGACTTTTGCTAATTGATGGTATTTGTGAAATTTTTAGGTAAATATTGTTGTTGTTTTAATTTTTTATTTTTCTTTTTCTTTTTAAATGTAAATACATATATAGTTAATATAATACATTCCAGTTATATAAAACTTGGCTTGGTTGTTAAAGGTTTCTTTCTTTTTTATGTTTTTAGATTTTGAACATTAAGCAGTTCTTTTATTGCTGTTTTGTGTAGATATATTATAAAAGATTGTCTGATAAGATGCATAAAATAATGCCTAGTGAACTTTGATCTCAGGTTTCTTCGATACAGGCTTCTGTTGTGTTGATTTTCTGTTAATAAAACATTTTTCAATTTCATTTTCATTTTTCAATCATATTAGACCATTTATTTTATCTAACACTAGCGATCCGCCGACTTCGCACGGGTGATTTTTGGATCTGTACAACAGCGCCATCTACCTGGGCCAAATGTGAATCTAAACCACCAAGCAAAATCGGTGAAACCATTTTGAGTTTTAGCGAGACAAGCGTATTGAGAGATCTCGATTTCACAAAAACATTTAAGTTTTCCGGTTACAAAATATAGCCCAGCATAGCTCTCCAGCTGTTCCTGAAGTTTAATCGTGATCGGTTCAGCCATTGTGTGGATTAGCTCGAACACACAGACAGACAAAACTTTTGTGATGGTTATTCATGTAGTAATGGCAAATAACGCACAGCTCAATACTCGTAAAGTAAAGTTACATTCTATATACGTCCCACTGCTGGGCACAGGCCTCTCCTAATTTCTGAGAGGGTTTTAGGTCAAGGAATTGTCCGCCGCGCTGCCCCAGTGCTTGTTGGCGAACTTCACATGTCTTCGAAATATTTTTTTTCTTATTCTTCAGACATGCAGTTCAGTTTTTCCTTCACCGATGAGCACGTGGTAAATCAGCACTTAAAGTTGCAATTAACAATTTCATTGGTGCCGGCGGGGATCGAACCCGGGTTACTCGCGTTCTGTTATATTTACAGCGAGCGTTAACCATCTGAGCAACCACGGCTCTTACTCTTCTCCATACTCGTAAAGCGCAATTATTTCGATATTACAGATAGAAATATCAATTTTATTTCTATATATGGATATAGATTACAAACAACGTAAGACAAAACAAATACATGTTATACAAATGGAATTAAAAAAAGACATGCCTCTCCTTACAAGGCAATCACGGAAAGCTAGGAGATACAAACGATAAGGCTTAATAAATAATTAAAAACTATTATTAATTTCAAGTTGCAAAAGAACAATGATAAACTATGCTACAATAGCAATTGTGAATATGATTGTTGATATATTTATCTAGGCATACGTTATACGAGTATATTTTAGATTTGTACGTCGTCCAACTAAGTTTAAATAAAAAGTAATTGCTTTGCCAATACTTCTTTTTCGAGTCTTTAAAAACATTTTTCTTTACATCATTGTAAGTAAAAATTAGTTAAGTTACAGCTTAAATACGTCCTACACCTGTGATACAAGCTTCAACTTAATTTTGAGAGCGTTTTAAGAAGAAAGGTAGGGCAAGGTAGTATACTCGTACACCGCCCCAATGCGTGTTGATGGACATTACAAGTCCACAGGTCTCCACTTTGTTCAGAAAGGATTTTAGGGCAAAATATCGCTCTGTCCCAATGCGTATTGGCGGACTTTACAAGTCCAGAGGTCTTCACTTAGTTCTAAGAGAGTTTTTTTTGTTATTCTATTCTATAATTCATTTTGAAAAATAAAAGTCCCGCTAGTGGGTTGCTTGCAGGTTCTTTCCAGGACAGAGGTTATTTATCGAACCTATGGTAAAAGTAAAAAACGACTTTTAATAGAAATCACATTCAATCAATATTGATTGAAGTGACAGCTTCGTGACGCAGTGGCTTAGCAATGAGTTGCGGCGCTTAGGGACGCGGGTTTGAATCCCGCACTGAACAAGTATCTGTATGTTTGTCCATGTGAAATTTATGTTTGTAATCTGCCCGCACGATACAGGAGAAAACCCTAGTGTGGAGGGTAGGTAACGTTTTAAAAAATTCATAAAGATTGTTTTATTCTATTTGGGCAAGGAAGTGTCCACCGCTCTGTCCCAATGCGGGTTAGTGGTCTATAAAAATATTTCGAAGACTTGTTTTGTTGCGTGTTTTTATTTCTTTTTTAGAAATGCACAATACAATTACGTAGTACATCAGCACTTTAAAAAAACAGGATAGGGTGACAAACGAGCACACAGTCCACGAAGTGGTTGCTGTGGCCTTGTTTACATCAACTTGTCTTTGTAGCTATTTAACAGCTTACACAGTCTGGGTAATGGAGAGTTGAGCCAAAAACGGTTTTGCGTGTTGGAGGCTTTAGTGGAGCTACCGGATGATTCGGATATCTTGAAGAAGCGCTAAATTCAAACGTAAAGTAACTGTGGGCAACTGGTTCTATTGTTGAGAATTTTGTAATATCAAAAAAATTTAGCCTATCCGCATAAAAGAAATCTCTCTTTTCTTTACCAATTAACCTAGCCAAATGCCATAGAAACCGCTTCTGAATGCGCTCAATTCGTAGATTGAGAACCGCAAAGTGTGGACGCCAGACAACAGGTGGGCACTAGCCTTCCTTCTTTTATAACAAAGGACTTGAGAACAGTAATAGGGAGCAGTCCAACAGTTTCGCGGGTAACGGCTTTACGCTTAATAATCCGCTTGCCCGGCGTACATATGGGCTGTACAATGTACAGATCTATCTCGCGATTTCTTAAAGATCCTATCCTAACCGATATTGTAAGAGAAGATTCAAAACGTTAATTTAAAAAAAACCGGGAAGGTTTCATCACGTTGCTCATGAACAATTAGATCGACTCCCATGTTCTTTAAACATTTTTCTCAGACGATCAAATTTCCTCACAAAATTAATATTGCAATAAATAATTCCATTAGCGTAGTGACCATGAATACTGCTGGGTCTGTACTGTACAAAGTACGTAAGAAACTTAAAACCGTCCTTCGTATTTACAAAACTCACATTTTACGTTTTTAATCTATAATAGTTCACTGTTGGTAGTAGGCTCCCCACTGTTGGGCTGAATTGCCTGATTAGAGATGCGGGCGGTCAAGACGATGCTTGTATAATCATAAAAGGCCCTTACAGGGTAGGAGTTACCTTCAGGCAAAGTAAGCAGTTATTGCTCATGGACTTAATTGCGCCGCGTTTGTTATGATTTTTTATTTATTTAGTAGAGCAGAAGAAAATATGTTATTACGTGTTGTAAAAAATGGAAAAAAGACCAGGCGCCTCTACATGGCTTCTTTTGATCGTGTAGTCTTCTTAAGCCTTCTCCATAGATTGCCTTATAAGGGGGAGGCTACGCTTGGCAGGCGAGTGAAATGCTGCTTCCCATCCCCTGTTTCAGTTTTCACCAGTCGCATTTATTTTAAGAGGGGGAAACGAATGTGCGGCTCACCTGACGGTGACTACCGCTGCCCATGAAAAACTGCAATACCAAGGGAATTGCAGATGTGTTGCCGGCATTTAAAAAAAATATTAGGCTCTTTTCTTGAACGTCTCTAAGTCGTATCGGCCCAGAAAAATTCGCTGGTGGTAGTCGATTCCACAAGGAAATTGTGCGAGGATGAAAGCTTCTGTCGTACACCCACAAGATGATAAAGAGTGGTGGATATTTCTACACCATCACTACAGATTGAAGCTTCTTTAGGTAATAATAATATATAAATATATAATATAATAAAATATAAACACTCACGCCTGTCACCCAGAGGGGCAGGCAGAGACTACAGACTTCCATTTCGCACGATCCTGACATACCTCTCTCGCCTCCTTTACATCCATATATCTACGCATACATGCTCGTCGGTTAAGGATACTCCTAATGTGGCCCATTTTCAAAATATCGCTAATTTAGTCGGTTAACCTTCTTCTGGGGCGAGCCTTCCTGACTCTGCCGTTCACACCAGCAATATAAATTTGCTTGGTCACTCTTCCTTCGTTCATTTTTTCTACATGACCAAACCACCGAAGCATTCCTTTCTTAATCCTTGTCACAACATCATCTTGCACATCACATGTTTCTCTTATCACGCAATTTTTGACCCTGTCATTCAGATTCAGCACTAGCATACTCCTTAAAGACAGCATTTGTACAGCATTTATTCTACTTCCGTACTTCTTCTGCCGCACCCAACTTTCACTACAAGTAGGGATTAACAGAGCATTATGATTTACCATACGTGCTTTTTTGACACATTCTGATTTTTCATAATAGAGTATGTATAGATACTTACATCATAATAACTTGTGTAACATAGTAAATCAAGAATAATAATTGGCAAAGGCTAAATCGCACTATTAGTAACGTTTGAGCTCTAATTGGGCTAATGCGTTTCGCACATGGGACGAGCTCTCACAGAATACCAGCGTAAAATAGCAGCGTAATGTTGCTGTGTTTCGTATGGTGAGTGTAGAGAACCGAAGACCCTTTTTACTGGATAATCGAGGACCCTGTCCTCAGGGATGTCAACGCATTTGCATTTTGATTCCTAATTGAGGATAATCTGGATGGATTGTGTGCTCGTATGTCGCCTTATGCTATAAAAAAAGCTTAATGTATAATTTTAGTATAATAAGACGTTAAGACCAGTGCTAAAATGGTACGCGATCAAGGTTGTGCTTTTTGAAGGCGTGTGTGTGAATAGTAATCCCACACGGAAAAGGTATTTCTATGGCCTACAAATAATTTAGTTTGTTCCAGGCTGGATGTGGTTCCTTGTGAAATTTATGTATGTAAACTTTAGCCCCCACGATACGGGAGAAGATCCTAGTGTGGAGGTAAAGTTTAAAGAAAGGCCCGATATTTGAACCCGGGGCCCTTAGCGCTGCATTTCTTAGCTAAGCCACTGCACCAAGAAGCCGTCAAAAAAGAACTTAAGAAGGTTTACAGAAGATTAAGGAAATACCTGCTTGATATTCACTTTGGATCTATCGGATATTACACGGTGTTACTCTAAAATATTCGCAAATTATCCCAGATTAACCTTACAGAGGTTGAATCCCAACAAAAACAGGAGTAGGGGTCTATAAGTATATATGACCCAGATAGCTTGGCCTAGTAAATCGATAGGTTGTGTAGGTTCGAGCACATATATCGTAAAATATGATTTCAGAACCGGTGACCGAGCGACTGGTCCGGCAGCTTGCGGTTTATTAACGATCATCGATTGGACGTACTTAGCGCGAAGTCAAAGCGAAACTATCATCAATTTGAATAAAGTGTTTAAAACACGTGACGTAAGCTTCTAGAACTAGCGAAGTTATTTTTTTAAAATAATAAATAGCGAGCTCCTTACGAATACTCATATAACTACTCCGTTCCCGTTACGGTTATAGTGTAGTCATACATGAACATAGGCCTTTCCCATAGATTGCCTCATAGGGGGATATTTGCCATAGTTGCCACGCCTGGCAAGTTTATTTTAATTTTAAGTCGTTATTAGGAAGACGCTGCTGCCCATCTCCCGATTTGTTTCCCGCCGTCGCTTCTTACGACACCCGTGGGATGATACGGGGTAATGGATATCCTTATACCGCCGCTACACGGTAACAACTCCGAGCGAACTTTAAAGTATTATTATATCGTGTTTAAGAAAGAATTCTGCAGCCGCAGCAGTATTTTTTATTATAGGAAAAGTGGTGACAAGCGGGCACACAGTCCAACCGATGGTAAGTGGTTGCTGTGGCACATAGACATCCACATCTATCCTCGTTTGCGAATCAAAATGCAGATGCGTTGTCAGCCTTGAGGACTGAGATGGAATGCCTCTTTTCCAATAAAAGCGTCTACGGTTCTCTACACATACCATACGAAACACAGCAGCATTAAGCTGCTATTTGACGCTGGTATTGTGTGAGAGCGTGGTCCATCCCCGGTCGAGCCGACCCATTCGTGCTACAACCATATAATCAATATAGCTGCAGCACGGGTCTACCACGTAGAAAAAATCAAATGAAAAATTTCGCGAAGACTGTGACGCCGCAGCGAACGGACTTCTTTACTTAAGGGACTTAAACCATAGTTAAAACACGAGATTATAAATAAACAATATTTTGTAATAGGGTTGTGTAAACTTCTAGAACTAGCAGAGTTATCTTTTTTAAAGAATACTAGCAAGCTTCTAATTATTACTCCCTATATGGAACTATTTAACCTACCTTTTGTCGACTACGAAGATCGCTGCATCAGACTTCACCGTACTAAAACGTACACTGAGACATAGATTTTTATTAGAAACCAAACGCTGACGTCTGTTGTACAAAGTAAAATGGTTTGTCTGGAGCTTCTTAGTAAAATCTTTATGAGATCCTCTGTTGAAAAACTATGCAAAAATGTATTACTCCATGTTCTAACTTGTAATACTAGTTATTGTCACAGGAGTAATAGTTTCATACCAAGAGCTTCGAGTTTATTCAATAAGTATTGTGAAAACAACTATCTAGACTTATTTAAATTTACTTTTACTCTTAAAATAGATTTCGTAAATGGTGTTGTGAATGTATTATGCCTATACGTGGAAACATTTTAATGGGCATATAAGTTTTAATATAGTGATCTAGATTGTAAATGTAGCAGTAAGCTCCCCAAATAAAATATAATAAAGTAAAATAAATAAAATAACCACTTGAGAAAGCTTGAATTACAACCAGGAGACATATTCTACAACCAGTAAGTCGAAACTATTTATATTTTGTGAATATTAGAACAAAAACAAAGAAATATTTATGTCTCAAAAACATTAATCAAAATGTGTTTGTAGTATTGATTAACTGATAATACGACGTAATTGCTTGTATGTGTGCTTCCGGCGACGCTAATCCTCCTACAAAGTAAGGTTGACAGCCATTCAATTGTGTATTATAGTATTCTATGTTTACAACAGTATTCGAATGACGGATTAATACTCATAAATTTTGAAGTTTTGCTGTCCGTAGCCTTTGTCGCTTCTGAAAGTAACGTTAAACAAATAACAGTCACAGACGACATATATGTTATATGTCATCTGTGACTGTTATATGATGACACATAAATTACAGTCACAGCCTATAAAAGTCCACAGCTGAACATAGGCCTCTTGCTTAAATAATCTCATAGTGAAAATTTTCCTTATTTGTCACACTTGACCAGCACGTTGACGACCACAGTTTCTTTACTATTTTGAAAAGTCATCAGGAAGATGCCATCGCCTATTTCAGTTTTCCTCAGTTGCCTACAATATGGAGTAATAGATGTTCTTACGCAACCACTACAAATAATCATTACAAGCTTTTAAAACTAGCTTTCTTCATCAAATGTCTGCAATCAATTTTTGAAGCATTTGCTGACATGTCATAATAATTTGATAACAATGCAATAATTTGGCACCATGAAACTGATCTAACAATGGAATCAGATGCTGGCCCTATAAACGATAATAAGCTCATTTTAAAAATGATTAACTAATTATCTCACTAGGAAATTTTAGCTTTTTAAATTATGGATAAGTATATTCCTTTTCTTTTTTTAAGTTCCTCTGCGTGATAGAATCTGTAACAATGATATCCGCAATAGGATCAGAATAACTAACATAACTGAACTGAAGAGATTAACTAACATAACATAAACTAAGCTGAAGTGGCACTAGGTCGGCCATATAGCTCGAGCTAGATGAATATACCACTGACGGGAAAGCAAGGTTTATAAAGGTCAGAGGTTACGTAAGGGTTGGCCTCGTAAGTCTTAACGTCAAGAGGTGTATAGGAACCACTATATAGAGACATGCAGAAAACCGATGGATGCAGATGGCTTATGGTGGTTGTTTTGTGAATTTACTTGGGGGCTTATTGTTCAACTGTGAACTTGTGAAGGGGTGTAATAATTATTGATAATGGTGATGATGATGAATGTTATTTAATTACTCACCGAATCCCTCGTAGAGGAAATTTCTCGTTTCGTCCGCCCATGATGAACCACCGGTTGCACTAATCTATGTTTACTGAATTCTGGAGCAGGACGCCCTGAAACAAAAGAAAAAAAAATTATAAGAGACTATTCAATTGTTTAGAATAGAATATGTTTAATTTAATCCTATACCTTTAAACGAGCAATTCTTGTATATATATACAAGAAAACCGGAAACGGCTCCAACGATTTTCATAAAATTTTGTGTGCAGGGAGTTTCGGGGGCAATAAATCGATCTAGCTAGGATTTATTTTTAGAAAATGTTTTTTTGTCCGTGTTTTTAGGCAATGAAAAACTGCTACAATATCGTTAGAATAAGAAGGTAAATTTTGACAGTTTATTGATGATTACAAATAGCTTAATTGGTATATTGGGCGGTCACAAAATCGTAATACCATGGTTCGAGCCCAGACCGACCGACCGACTTTTTTTAATTTTTTTTTCAAGTTCCTTTCTTTTTTGAGAAAATCTATTTTTTCGAGCCCTTTTTTTTTAGTGTTTTTTAAAAACACGAAAATTTTAATTAAAATAATTGCACTTATGATTTTTTTATTCAAATAACCAGTTCAGTTTTTTCTATTATGTCGCTAAGATCAAAAAATATTATTCGTATTTCATCAGTATGTAACTTGTATTTCTAAATATAATTTCCAAAACACACGAATTAAAAAAAAAACCGAGCAAAGCTCGGTCAACCGGTACTATTACGTAAATAGATAATATTAAAATATATTGTTTATTTACGTGGTAGCGCCACGCTGCAGCTATATTAGGTACGGTTGCAGTTGGAGCACGATTGGGTCGGCTCGATTGGGCTAGGAGCTCGCCCTCACAGAATACCAGCGTAATGCTGTCGTGTTTCCTTTCGTTAGTGTAGAGAACCGGAGACCCTTTTTACTGGCAACGAGGCATTCCATTTAAGGCCTTAGGACCTTAGGAGTAACAACGCATCTGCAATTTGATTCTTAATCTAGGTAAATGTAGATGTCTATGAGCCACAGCAACCACTTACCATCAGATGGACCGTGTGCTCGTTTGTCACCCTTATTTGAAAAACAATGTTTCCTTACGGGTATTTATGCTTAATCATTTATTGAGCGTTTATTGTCTTTTATAAGTATTGTAAATATCTTAAGAGGATATAGTAAGTCAGTTCAAATTCTAATTTCGTCCCCACTTGCCCGCGCGTCGTATGCTATGTACCGACATGTTTATAATCACTAATACTGTAAGTAGATAGGTCGTTAGACACTTATTTCATTAGGTTTATCATATTTATGCCTGTTTCTTAACGCCAAGCCAGCCGCTTCTTATTTTTATCACGGTTATTTCCCATTTTAATTTTACGTTGTACTGTTGCGTAATGAATATTCTAATCGTAAGCGACACAACCTCTCCGTTCAAAGGCCGAGACGAAGTGACCGTGCTGTGCTGCAGAATCACGCTTCAAAAGGCCGATAGTTTAGGTAATTTCTTTTTTACAGTGAAAATAATGGTATTTTAAAAAAGTAAATAACATAAGCACTGCTTTATAGTTAGTTCAGTTAGTATGCAAAGTTCAGTTAAAGTTAAAGTTCATGATCTTATTTAAAGTATTTTATGAATAACAGCGGTTTATTGTTTATTTTGGAGGTAACTTTGGATTTTTTTTTCTATGGAGAAAATTTTACGAAATCGTGTTTTCGTCTAACATAGTCCTTAACATTAATCCTCAACTTTACCATATATTTATTTCAAAATTAATGCTGCAATATTTTCGGCATAACGAAGGATTTTGCTAAGCCATTCGACATTATATTTCCCCTTAAGGGGTCGCTTTTCATGAGGAACACAAAGCTTCTTCTTTCCTCCTTTCGTAATAAAATAAGAATGATAAAAATCAAACAGTCTACCTGATGGTAAGTAGATACAATGGCCCACATACACCTACATATATCATCAATTGAGAATTGTAATAAATGTAGGTGTATGTAATGAGAGAGAATTGTCGAAAGTGGTCTAGCAATTAAATCGTAACAAGTATATTGGAACAGTTGCATTCCATTAATTCCTAAGTAATAATATATGAAATGTTCAAAAGCCTACTAGAACGCTCGACAAAAATTGCGGACAAAACAATGTTCGCTTACAAACACATAAAACAATAATTTGGGACGCCTCATTGTTTAGTGGACAATTGGCGGCGCGTGCGGGACACGAGCTATCATCGAATTTACGAATAGTGATGCCCAACGACTCAGTCGATATCAGAAAATCAATCGCAAAAACTGTTACATTTAGTTTAAAGTTAACATGGTAGAGCCATGCTGCAGCTATATTAATTGTTTATTTGTAGCACGAATGGGTCGGCTCGACCGGGGAAGGACCACGCTCTCACAGAATACCAGCGTCAAATAGCAGCTTAATGCTGCTGTGATTCGTATGGTGAATGTATAGAACCGGAGACCCTTTTTACTGGAAAAGAGGCATTTCATCTTAGTCCTCACGGGTGACAACGCATCTGCGTTTTGATTTGTAATCAAGGATAGATGTAATGTTGACAGGCCTTGTTGACAGGCCTGTTGGTCTAGTGGTTAGTGACCCTGACTGCTGTGCCGGAGGTCGTGGGTTCGATTCCCACCCAGGACAAATGTTTGTGTGATGAGCACGATCATTTGTTCTGTGTCTGGGTGTAATATATCTATAATATTTATGTATTTAGAAATATATAAGTATGTTTATCAGTTGTCTAGTACCCATAACACAAGCTCTGCTTAGCTTGGGACTAGATGGCGTTGTGTGAATAAAAAAAAATGTCTATGACTATCAGGTGGACTGTGTGTTAGTTTGTCAACCTATCCTATAAAAATATATATTATAAAGTAATAATTTTTCTGTCTTAATCTTAATTCTAAACCTTTTGTTCGAACCTGTACATTATTTTGGTAGCATACAAATTATCAGACAACAAATTTTGTTTTACTTACTCTACTATAAAAAGGCAAGTTAGGAAAATTAAAGATGTGATTCAACGCTTATACTATAAATAGTACATAACAAATTCCTATTTAAACGCACGAGTAGTTTCAATTAATGATCAGGTTTATCTGCAATCTTAAATTCCTAAGAAGCGAGTTAGTCGAGTACAGAGCGTTGGACTGGTACATCACTAATTAGAGCCGCTCGTACCGTTCTATTAAAAGCGCACAACAGGTTTCCTCATCAGCGCAGTACCGATGGATGCGAATATGTGCCGAATAAGGAATGCTGGGTTTACATGCCGTTGGCTTCGAATACCTACCAACCTGTTTTTCAATTTTAGTTCAAGAAGAGGGTCACTCTCAAACTTAACAAATAAAGTGAAATAATTTCATCAAATAATTTGATTTTATATAAGTGGTTCGTTGGCCATAAAAATAAATGTCACGAGCGGGAATTGAATCTGCGAGCTGCAGTGCGGTAGTGACACGCAACTGCGCAACTAACAAGTCAAGGTTGTATAAACAAAAAGATTTCTTGAATTCTTGAATATAGTTACTAAACGTACATATTAACAAAATTTCAATAGGACATAAATGTTCAATGAATGTGCGGTGCCGTAGTAGACGGACGAATTTCTCGATATGAAATGTATAACATATCCCAAAAATTACATATTTGTAATCGCAGACAGTAAATTAAAATATAAATAATGGACAGTTCTACCAATTTTATTTTTATGTTTTAATTAAGTACAAGTACCTATTAACCGCCTTATGCTCTTCGATTTATTTATTCAAAAAAATTTCAAATTCAAAGCTAGCTTTAGAGACATTTATATAAGACATAAAATAAATACATAAAAATTGTACCATGTGATAGCAATAAATGATGTTTTTTTTTTAAAATAGAATATGGGTGACAAACGAGCACACAGACCACCTGATGACAAGTGGATGCTGTGTCCCATAGACATCCACATATATCCTCCATTAAGAATCAAAACGCAGATGCGTTGTCACCCCTGAGGGCTAAGATTGAATGCCTTGTTTCCAGTAAAAAAGGGTCTCCGGGTAGAGACCCGGTAGTGTAGAGACACTCACCACAAATTCTAATTTCGCCCCCACTTCCCCGCGCGTCGTATGCTATGTACCGACATATTTGTAATCACTAATACTGTAAGTAGATAGGTCGTTACTCGTTAGATACTTATTTAATTAGGTTTATCATATTTATGCCTGTTTCTTAACGCCAAGCCAGACGCTTCTTATTTTTATTACGGTTATTTCCCATTTTAATTTTACGTCGTCCTGTTGCGTAAT
Organism: Parnassius apollo; assembly: GCA_907164705.1. Classification (NCBI taxonomy): domain Eukaryota; kingdom Metazoa; phylum Arthropoda; class Insecta; order Lepidoptera; family Papilionidae; genus Parnassius; species Parnassius apollo. The sequence continues at coordinate 5,257,769 of CAJQZP010001060.1, read as the reverse complement.
GTGTATTCTGATCGTAAACGACACAACCTCCCCCTTCAAAGGTCGAAGCGAAACTGACCGGGCGGCAGAAATCACGCTTCAAGAGGCAAGAGGTTTCGGTAATTTATTTTTACAGTGAAAATAATGGTATTTTAAAAAAGTAAATAACATAAGCACTGCTTTAGTTAGTTCAGTCAGTATGCAAAGTTTCATGATCTTATTTAAAGTATTTTATAAATAACAGCTGTTTATTGTTTATTTTGGAGGTAACTTTGGATTTTTTTCTATCGAGAAAATTGTACGGAATCGTGTTTTCGTCTAACATAATCCTTAACATTAATCCTCAACTTTACCATATATTTATTTCAAAATTAATGCTGCAATATTTTCGGCATAACGGAGGATCTTGCTAAGCCATTTGAGGTTATATTTCCCCTTAAGCTGCAATTTATGCTGGTATTCTATGAGAGCGTGGTTCTTCCCCGGTCGAGCCGACCCATTCGAGCTACAACTACACTATTAACATAGCTGCAGCATGGCTCTACCACGTATAAAAAGCAGCATATTAAATAATCAATATATACATTACAAAATATGTTTAAGAGTATACCTATGTAAGCCGAACCTAAAACTATCCAGTACTTTATAATGCCTAGATAAAGACCAATGACCTGAACGTTCTCGTTCACTTATTGTGACGAATATAAAAATTACTAGTTTGGACTATATATTATAGTCTCAACTATTGTAGTGACAAATATTTTAACATTTGGTTTCATTTAAGGTTGATCTTCAGATGAAAGTCATTCATCAAATAAATTATAAGAATATAAATGAGAAAATTGAACTATTCCATACATACATTTTTTAACCACCGACGAAAAAGAGTATTTATTATTTTTTAGTTTTTATTTGGTTCGGGGATTTTTAAAATTTCATTTTAAGTTCTAAGCTGATAATACACCTTAGAATAGCGTTTTGAAAGTTAGTTTATTATTGATTTTTAATTTGTTCACGTTGTATTGTATCCTATGAATAACTTTTATATGTTGATTGAAAAATCTGCTCGAAATTTAATGTAAAAAAATAGAAATAATAATGAATACAAAGAGAGATGATAGCTAACAGAAACGCCACGGAAATCTCATGGTTTACATCCCTACAGGGTACCACTCCTTTTCTCTTTAGAAATTCGTCAAAGCAGATGTCACCATCTTACCTAACTCTACCGCTAATCAGTAGCTTGCACTGATTTGTTCAGACCTGAAGCGTATAGAGACAGTGTGATTACAGACTGGGGGGCCACCTGTGGGGACCTCTAAGCGTATAGAGAGCCAGTGTGATTACAGGCTGCGGGGCCACCTGTAGGGACCTCTAAGCGTATAGAGAGCCAGTGTGATTACAGGCTGGGGGGGCCACCTGTGGGGACCTCTAAGCGTATAGACAGCCAGTGTGATTACAGGCTTGGGGGCCACCTGTGGGGACCTCTAAGCGTATAGAGAGCCAGTGTGATTACAGGCTGGGAGGCCACCTTGGGGACTCTAAGCAGAGAGCCAGTGTATTACAGGGGGGCACCTGTGGGGACCTCTACGTATGAGAGCCAGTGTGATTAGGCTGGGGGGGTAGAGCCAGTGTGATTACAGGCTGGGGGGCCACCTGTGGGGACCTCTAAGCGTATAGAGAGCCAGTGTGATTACAGCCTGGGGGGCCACCTGTGGGGACCTCTAAGCGTATAGAGTCTGTGTGATTACAGGCTGGGGGGCCACCTGTGGGGACCTCTAAGCGTATAGAGAGCCAGTGTGATTACAGGCTGGGGGGCCACCTGTGGGGACCTCTAAGCTTATAGAGAGCCAGTGTGATTACAGGCTGGGGAGCCACCTGTGGGGACCTCTAAGCGTATAAAGAGCCAGTGTGATTACAGGCTGGGGGGCCACCTGTGGGGACCTCTAAGCGTATAGAGAGCCAGTGTGATTACAGGCTGGGGGGCCACCTGTGGGGACCTCTAAGCGTATAGAGAGCCAGTGTGATTACAGGCTGGGGGTCCACCTGTGGGGATCTCTAAGACCAATAGGTCAACGCATCTGTAGCTTTCTTTGTTTGAAGTAGTCTACAGATGTCCATTGACTGCAGTAATCACTAATTACGAACTTAAAGTCCACCTAGGACTGTAAGTTTTTTCATTTCAGTTTAAAAAACCTGAAGTTATACAGATGAACTACCTTGAGTAATGTAGCTTAACTCCTTAAAATAGGAAAAGGCCTTGTCTAGCAGTGGAAGTTTACACACTTATGAGTAATCAAAAAACTTTTTTTTATTTATTTTTATAGAATTAGGGTGACAAACGAGCACATAGTCCACCTGATGGCAAGTGCATGCTGTGGCCCATAGGCATCTACATACATTTAACCTCGATTAAGATTCAAAATGCAGATGCGTTGTCACTTGTCACCCCTGAGGACTAAGATGGAATGCCTCGATTCCTTTAAAACGGGTCTCCTAGTTCTCTACACTCACTAAGAAAAACAGCAGCATCAAGCTGATATTTTACGTTTGGTTAAGTAGCTTTTTAATAGGTTTTAAATAACTTTAATTTATTGTTTTCTTTGATATTGATAACATGCTATTACATATATAAAACATTGAATCCATTAGTTTTTTGAAACAAGTTTGTTTGTGTGCATGGCATATGTAATGACATAAATGTTTTAGACCTGTTTTTAAAGTAGATAATAGAAAACAGTTAACTCAATGCCCACCGCTATTGTAAATCTGCTCCCTATCTGGTGATGGGGTATTGTGAAATTCGGGTTTAACCTTTTTGGATAGATTTCTCGCTGTTTCTTCCTCATTTTCTTTTTAAAAACATTACCTCTTTTCAGGATTTAATATATTCTGGAGGTGTTTTACGAACATAAATAGCACACAGTCAAACATCCAGGCCGGGAAGAATAATTTGGAGGCAATAATAATACTTGCGTTGCGCAGGATTCGATCCCGCAGCATCGGTCCTTAGCTATTGTGCTATTTACCGAGCCCGTCAATGTCTCAACTATCAATCTTAAAAAAATTTGGGGGGAAACATAAACATATTTCATCTTTACACCCAAAACGACTACATAAACTTACTGAAAAACCGTTCTGTGATCAGTAATACTAGGCTGCACTAAAAGTATCGGGAATGGAATATTTCCACTGTTCCTGTTATATTAAAATCTTTTTAATTGAAAACTCCTCGGTTTTAAAAATCGAATACCATTTATTTATTAAAAAAAAGATTCTCGGTCTTGTCAAAAGGTTTTGTCAAACTTGTTTAGTCGTTGAGAAAATGGAATTGACTCGAGAAAATTCAAGAGCGATGATTTATTATTACTTTCGAAGTGGTTTAACACAAAAACAGTGTGTTGACCGGATGATTTCTGCATTTGGTGATGAAGCCCCATCCAAAACCACAATTTATCGCTGGTTTGCTGAATTTCAACGTGGACGTGTCAAACTCAGTGATGATCCCCGTCAAGTTCGTCCAAAAACTGCAGTCACCCAAGAAAACGTTGATGCTGTGCGTAAGCTGATTGAGGAAGATCGACATGTTACATACCGCGAAATTCAGGCAACTTTAGACATTGGCATGCGTCAAATACAAATAATCTTGCATGAACAATTAGGTGTAAAAAAGTTGCTTTCCCGATGGATACCGCATTCGCTCTGTGAAGTGCAAAAAGCGGCTCGCGTTACTTGGTGCATCAGAACTCTCGAAAGATTCCACGCAGGATCCTCAAATGCTGTTTACAACATCGTATCAAGTGACGAATCCTGGATATATGCGTACGAATCCGAAACAAAAAACCAGTTACGAGTTTGGGTGTTCGAAAAAGAGTTAAAGCCAACAAAAATTGTTCGTTCACGGTACAAATGGTGAAAATGGTGGCTACGTTTGTCTCCAAAACCGGCCATGTTACGACTATTCCTCTTGAGAGACAAAGAACGGTTAATACAGAATGATATACTAGCATTTGTTTGCCACAGATCGTTTATGAACTCAGTAAAGAGAACTGCAACCGCCGCATCATCCTTCATCACGACAATGCGAGTTCTCACACCGCACACAGAACAAAAGAGTTTTTAGAGCAAGAAAACATAGTATTATTAGACCATCCGCCGTATAGCTCCGACCTAAGCCCTAATGATTTCTATACTTTCCCTAAAATAAAGAATAAATTGCGTGCACAGAGATTTTCATCACCTGAAGAATCTGTGGACGCCTACAAAACGGCCATTTTGGAGACCCCAATTCCGAATGGAATGGTTGGTTCAGTGATTGGTTCCATCGTATGGCAAAATGTGTCAAATTTCGCGGAGCATACTTCGAAAAGCAATAAATACATTTTTAAATAGTAATGTTGTGTCTCTTCCCTGATTCCCGAAATTTTCAGTGCCGCCCTCGTAACAGCAACACTAAACTCTGTCCCTAATAATAGCCAAACTGGGCCACACCGAAATTGGACTAAGCGAATTCGCCGCGTGTGGTGTATACATACTACGTCACGGCGTACATTCTGTGATTCTGCGCTTTACTTAGTTACGTGTGGGCGTATTGTTTTAGGAAATGTAATACGTCTTCACTCATACATCACCACATGTAAACATTCATGCATGTAAACAATAACATTTCAATGTGTGCGTTTTAAAACTATGAATGAAAATAATAACAATAGCAAATCAATATAATGACTTCATAATTATATTTGGATGTGTTGATGAAAAATATTTTATGTTAAGACTATTCAAGACAAGTTAATAGAATAACTATTCTGGACTCCGGAACGAGGACTGTGCTCCTCATTAAAATAAGATAGATGTGGTCGAACGTTTGGCGATTCCTTTTGTACAAATATAAAGGTAATAAACGAGCACACAGTACACCTGGTGATAAGTGGATGCTGTGGCACATTGACAGGTAGACCCAGCAAACTACGATGGAATACCGTGGTACCAGTAAAAAGCGTTTCCGGTTCTCGTTACTCCGACTCAGTACAAAACAAAGCAGCATTATGCTGCTATTTTACGCAGGTTTTCTGTGAGGACGTGGTCCTTCCCTGCTGCTATGCTGAATCCAAAATGTTATTGCAACTAGATTAAAAATTTAAAAAAAATTAACAAGACATTTTTTTTACAATTTTCGTAATCATTGTATAACTGTTATTGAGACCAGCTCTGACTTATCTGCCACATCGATACGTTATCAGATTGTGACGAATTCGTAGGTACTGATGTGATAGTGCAAGTATAATAGCTGATGCAGGAACTCAGAAACTCAACAGGAGGAAAGGACCATATTCTCATAAAAGACCAACGTAGTTTGGAGGTATAATACTGCAGTGTTTCTTAAGGTAAGTTACGAGAACCGAAGAACTTTTTTACTTAAAAACCCTTTATAATCCAATAGATAGGATTTATTTAACAAGTAATAAAGGCGCAAGGAGTTTAAGAGGTAAGTACGTGTTTTAAGGAGACGTGAAGACAAGGTAATCAAGTTCGTGGTAGAGCCACGTTGCATCTATATTATGGTTGTAGTACGAATGGGTCGGCTTGACCGAGGTAGGACCACGCACTGCTGCTGTGTTTCGTATCGTAAGTGTAGAAAACCGAAGTTCCTTTTTTGCTGGAAATGAGAAATTCCATCTTGGTCCTCAGGGGTGACAACGTATCCGCATTTTGATTCTTAATCGAAGATAAACGTAGTTGTTTGTCAGTTTTTTTTTTAATAGAATAAGGGTGAAAAACGAGTACACAGTTCACCTGATGGTAAGTGGATTCTGTGGCCCATAGACATCTACATTCATCCTCGATTAAGAATCAAAACGCAGATGCGTCACGCCTGAGGACCAAGATGGAAGGCCTCGTTTCGAAACACAGCAGCATAAAGCTGCTTCTTTACGCTGGTGTTCTGTGAGAGCGTGGTCCTTCCCCGATCGAGCCGACCCATTCGTGCTACAACCATAATATAGATGCAGTGTGGCTCTACCACGTATAAAAAACTTTTTCTATACTTAAAGCTGTTACCACACTTCCAAAGGTTAGGTAGCAGGGAATACCATTTCGGCATAAACTTCGTCTTTGTACAACTGGTCTAATCTATTCAGTGTTCCGGTTTAAAATGCTTAGAAATTATAACCGACTGTCTTTGTTCCGAACCGAAGTACCGAAGAAACCAAAGCATTTTTGCAGGGTTACATTTCATAACAACCAATACCATCAGGCGGACTTTAAGGTCTTGATTTCGTACCAGATGCAAATGCCAGCTACCATTTATACTTTAGATAGTTGCAGTGAAGCCGTGCAGTATCACGATGTAGTAGCACGATGATTATTTCAGGAGAATCAAATTCTGATAGTCTTATAGGCAATATTTATTGCGGTCTAGCTCTTAGTGCTTAATATTAATCCGTTCAACGAATCCAGTTTCCAAGCCATTGCACTGAGAAGTAGGTATAACTTGCAGTAACAGTTAGGACCGCAAGTGGATGGTAGGAAAGCGAGATAGTGTGCAATCGACGTGGGCGGCTGGACGTAGCCATTATCAGTTCACATGCTTCCTGCTGTGTGCAAGGCGTTTACAGACGAGCGTAATAACGCAGTAAATTTATCTTTTATAGTGTACTAAATAATACAAAATAATTATTTATTATTATATGTACAACAATATTACTTTATACAATATAACTTCATATGTGGTAGAGCCCGCTGCAGCTATATTAATTGTAGCACGAATGGGTCGGCTCGACCAGGTTAGAACCACGCTCTTACAGTATACCAGCGTAAAATAGCAGCTTAAGGCTGCGGTGTTTCGTAAGGTGACTGTAGTGTTCAGGGCTGACAACGCATCTGCATTTTGATACTTAATCGCGGATAAATGTAGATGTCTATGGGCCACAGTCTGTCTATGTAGGAGCGGAGCTCCCATGGCGCTAGAATACGATTCTTTGAAATTTATCTCCCGTAGGCCAATTTACATAATGTTTTCGGCAATATTTGTAGCTCAACGCAGACAAGGTTTGTAAACAATAAAAATCTGAATTTTAATTTTTTTCTTTCACTATTATTTAATTAAATCGCTAATTTACATCTGCGCAATGTCACAAGATTTGATTGAATCTTTTGTTGAAATAAAGATTTTAGTTATGACTTTAGACTTTTACTCCGCTCCGTTTGATGCTAGCAAAAGGTTTTACCTTTCCATCCGCATCCGTCCTAGTCCATCAGATGGACTGTGTGCTCGTTTGTCACACTAATTATTTAAAAAAAAATCTATAAAGATAAATTTTGCGCATTAATTTGAAGCCTTGGATTTGTTGTTTTGTTTTATTTATAAATTTCATTTTACTTGAAAAAATAATCGAGAAGAAGCTCGTATAATTTCACTTGTGGGGTTGGTAGTAGAACAATCTTTATAACCAGCGTCATAACACAGATAGGGAATGGAGATAAAAAGTTTACAGTCAAATGAGTAAAGATTATCGTGTTTGTATTGTACCTGAGTCTTGAAGATAAGGAGAGTGTCGAAAGCAGTTTGATCTTAAATGTCTCAATGAATTCTTTATGATTAAAAAAATATCGCCTCACTGGGAATTTCTCCTGTTTCGTGGTTACTGGGTAAAGTTAAATTGCACGGGGGTGATGGCAACATCTGCACGTTTATTTATAATCGAGTATAAACGTAACTGTTGTGTTTACGGACTACAGCATCCACTAATCTTCGCTTAAATTAAAAATAGTAAGTCGAGGATAATGTCGTCTATAGACCAGCTTGCTGGCCGGCTAGACGTTCTACCATTTCAAAAACACATCGAACTTTTTTTTTGAACTTTCACTATGAACCCGCTCAGAACTTTTTAGTGTAAATATAAACTTTATTAATAACTTTACCTCAGCGCCACCTGTGAGTCCAGTATGGGTGATTTTTTGGCACTGAATGAACATTGTCAAATATCAGTCATTTTTGTTAATAATTAAATATAGGAACTTGTTTATAACTTGACTGATTGTCTTGACCTGAGTGTCTTGAGTACGAACTATCGTCTCGACACAAAATACATTGTATGCAAATGACATCAATTATTTTCAAATGATAACTAACAGACGCAAATGAATGAATAGTTGTACAAATGTATGATTGCCGTATATCGAATCCTATCTACTAGTTATATATAGAGATACTCGTAGGTCAAATAACTGTTTCTGTGTTTATATAAGGATCGAATGAGATTAGCCCAAACCAAACAAGAACTGTGCAGAATTAAGCAGATTCAAGCGGTACATGCCACTGCCGAAAAACGGGCACCCAATTTCATCGAATGCAAAAATAATACCAACTATCATCATAAATGAACGAATATTATTTTGAATATACAAAATATAATCGATTACTACGGTCATCGATGAAAAATGCGACAACTCGCATCGTGCAATTGCATCATTAATTTGCCCAGTGCAGATGATAAGTAAAGTCAAAGTTAGATTATTTCAATTTATAATTTACAAACAACTGAAATTGATTTGATTATATACTACTTTGTTTATATTTCAGTTTTTGTGGACAGTATTGAAACGGCTGATACTGCTGAGTCTGGTCTACTTCGCGCTTTAATTTTATATTCTAGTATAGAATTTTTCCTAAATTGTAATTTTTTTTATAGAATAAGGGTGACAAATGAGGGCACAGTCCACCTGACGGTAAGTGGATGCAGTGGCCCATAGACATCTACATTTATACTCAAGAATCAAAATGCAGATGCGTTGTCACCCCTAAAGACTGAGATGGAAGGCCTCGTTTCCAGTAAAAAGGGTCTCAGGTTCTCTACACTCACTATTACGGAACACAGCAGCATTAAGCTACTACTTTACGTTTGTATTCTGTGAGAGCATGGTCTACCCCAGTTGAGCTAACCCATTCGTGCTACAACCATAATATAGTTGCAGGGTTCCTCAACCACGTAAAATATTATCTATGATGTGTTTAAGATTCTTTTCTTTTATTATTTTTTGGTCTGCGATCTGTGTATGATCAAATTGTAGATAAAAAAGTCATCCAAGAAAAGTATAATAATCGTGTTTCAAAACAAAATTTTTGGGTTAAAATTCTACACAAAAAAGGTCCTCACATTATATTTTGTATCGCCTTGATGCAAAAAGCGATTTAAACCCTTTATTTCTTAACACCAATTTGGCAGCTAAGCTGTGAATGTAAAATGGTTAAAGGGTAAGGCCCTTTTATTATATCCCATTTTATTATATATTATTTTTTGGTCTGCGATCTGTGTATGATCAAATTGTAGATAAAAAAGTCATCCAAGAAAAGTATAATAATCGTGTTTCAAAACAAAATTTTTGGGTTAAAAATTCTACACAAAAAAGGTCCTCACATTGTATCGCCTGTTTCTTAAAGTTTTGATGCAAAAAGCGATTTAAACCCTTTATTTCTTAACACCAATTTGGCATCAAAGCTGTGAATGTAAAATGGTTAAAGGGTAAGGCAATAAAACTTTTTTATGTTGAATTAAGATATCCTTACTTTTTATTTTAAATATTTTCCCATATTTATTTAGAGTTCAAAGTGGTTTTACGTAATTGAATTACTTGCTCAAATATACTATTAAAGATTTGCACGTTTTTTTTTTTGTAAAAGTTCTAGGCGTACGAATTCGCGGGTAAAAGCTAATAGGTAATATAAGTAAATGGTAAAGTAACACTCTAAACATATTATTTACGACAACGTACATATGTACGTTCTCATTTCCGAGTCGTAACAGCTCGGGGGCCAAGCATTCACCGTAACGTTACGTTAACCACACTAGTACTACTTTCACCCCAGGAATCTGTCGGGATGATATTACCCTCTTAGGGCGGATTCGACCAAAGTTAGTATAAGTCTTATCCTGCGAACTTTGCGTTTTACCAAATCTTAACCCGGGTATAACAGACTATCCGAGAGTAAATCGATATACTGCCAAAATTCATTGAGTAAACTAGTTATCCCAGAGTATTTTAATGGCGACCGCTACATTTTGACAGCTGTTTTCGTATGCTTTGTTGTAAAAGTAGGAAATTTTATCGTTGTACATTTATAATTTCTTGTACTTTTGTGATAATAGTAGGGTTTATTTTTTTAAATAATGCAACGTTTACGAAATATGATCGAAGATTCTGACAGTGATGAAGAATACATTCCAAAGCGTCCACGATGGATAAGAGATAGGAACAATTATTTCGATAACTATGATGACCGTGACTTCGTAATAAGGTTTCGATTGTCCAAAGAAGCTACTTTGTGTCTTTTATCCAAAATCGAGCATCAACTGGAATATACATCAAACCGGTATGTACCTACACACCTTTCACTATATATTTGTTTACATAAACAATAGTACACACACACCTACCTAGATATGATTTTTCTAAAAGCTACGTGTGTCGCTCAAAGACTTAAAACTAAAATTTTATAGTAAATAGTAGCAGTAGTAGTATCTAGTTAGTACCTATGTTATCTAAAGTTCATTTTTCTCTCACAAATTTTTCAATATCTCCAGTAAATCAGTTGTTGGCCACTTTGAGATATTATGCAACAAACTGGACACAAACAAGCATTGGAGACTACTGTGGTCTAAGTACACCGACTGCAAACAAAATTGTACACAGAGTTAGTGCTGCAATAGCTGCATTACATACAGAATACATAAAATTTCCTGAATCGTCTCAAGAAATAAGATATGAACAAGATAAATTTTACCAAACAGCTCGTTTTCCAAGAGTAGTTGGAGCCATGGACTGTACACACGTTCGCCTCACATTCGACTTCGACTTCGACCCTTAAGACTGGAAGTAGGTGGAGAACAAGCAGAGACATTTAGAAACAGAAAAGGATACTACTCCATTAACGTGCAAATAATATGTAATGCCAATTTAGAAATAACCGACATAGTCGCAAGATGGCCAGGTTCAACTCATGACAGCACTATATTTAATAATAGCGTTCGAAAAGCACATTTTGAGACTGCTCGCTATGGTAATGCATTATTATTGGTGGACAGAGGATATGCTGCAAAGAGTTACACTATGACTCCATTAGAAAATCCAAGGACACCAGCTGAACAACTGTACAATGAGTCACAAATTCGTACTAGAAATCCTATAGAAAGGTGCTATGGTGTATGGAAAAGAAGATTTCCAGTGTTGGTACTTGGGATGCGAGTAAAATTAGATAAAGCACTAACTGTTATTATAGCCACAGCAGTACTTCACAACATGTTGCACAGACGAGGAGAACAACTTCCACCTGATGACCCAGAAGTGCTATTGCCAGCTCCATGGGATGAATTTATACAACTTGGCCAAATGCAAAGCTTGGAATCAGCACAGCAATCTACTGGCCAGTTAGCACGCAATTCGTTAATAAGTAATTATTTTTATAGTTTATTGTAGTCATGGAATGTAGATTGCAGTGATTCTTAATTTTATTAATCCAAATTTGAAAAAAGGTATAAAATAAAACATTGAAATAAATAAATTTAATATTTTATTGTTTATTGTTGAATTGCTTTTTCTTTAATCTTAAATCCAATAATGAAATACGGGTTTTTAATTTTTCTTGTTTTAATTGTTCCCTTTTTATTTGTAAATCCAGATTGTGAACTTCATTTGAATGAAGTAGCTCCTTCTCAGCAACACTCTTCTGAAAATCAATTGCTTCCATTTTCTTATCATGCAATTTCTGCAATGATGATGAAGGAGCTACATATGTAGGTCGCCTTCTTGAAACCCAAGATTTTTTGTAGTTTTCCTTCTTGTTCATTGTTGTCATACTGAAGAGGTTTTGCAACAGGAGTTCTTAACATTTCGGGAGTATAATCACTCCAATCCTAAAACAAAGATTTATATTAAAAATGTTAACAACATAATGCCCATATAATATTTCATCTCACAAAAAACATTTAAATGATAAAATTAAAAACAAGTCTACTACAATGTTGAAACACAAATTATACGCAAGTCTGGCTTTCTTTATTTGACAGGGCAGGTTGCAGCACGGCAAGAATAGAAGATATATAGAAGTATGCACATTTGTTAAAAAGAATATGCACCTTTTTTCAATATACACCCGGCCTCATTTTTTACATCCTATTAAAAATTTGCTCCACCTATCACAAAATTACAAACAGTCAGGACCCCATGGTATGTGTGCAAAAATTTATAATAAAACTCCCAAATGTCTACAAAAAGAAGAATCGTATAAATTTCAAAGAGAGCTTAAAAAATATTTAATTGAAAAAAAGTTTCTATTCGTTGTCAGAGTTTTTCAGGTGAAAAATAATAATTGTTTAATTTGAATATGTATACCTCTTTAATATCGTTGTAAATATTGCAAATTTTTATTAAACCTAAAAGTAATGTTTAGTTTAAGTAAATAAAATAAAAGTCATCTTTTTAAATTAATTAGATTAAATTGATATATAACATAATATAATATAATATTGCTACGCCCTATCAGGGCTCATGATTGGCTCTAATACGAGTATATCCAACGTAAGAACTATTTATGTAACCACATGAACGCAATAAAATGTTTGAGTCTGAAAATGACAGACTTGGCTTTACCTACTCCGAACTATTTATTGTAATGGAGTCAAGATACTTATGTTTAGCAAGTTATAACAAAACATAGCATATATTTACTATATACTATGGGTTGCTTCAGGTGTATAATGTATAGAGCTACAGAAACTAATTTACCTGCATTAATACTTCGTTCGAGTCGATCCCAGTCTTTTGAATTTCATTAAGTTCAGTCTCAAGATCTGTAACCAAATTTTAAAGGTATAACAATTTTGTATAGTTTCTCTAGGGTCCTTGACTAAGCTGTAAGATACCTTTATTACATAATTCTGGCCCCTCAGGCAAAATAACTTGAACCTCAGCAAAATTATGCCTCTCTAAGCTATCTGGGGCAACACTGTCACTATCAAAATGGTTGAAAAGCCCAACAGCACTTGTTTTAATTAATGATATGATTTTGGAATCTAGAGGATCTTCTTTCTTTGGATTTGTTGGTCCACCACCTAAAATAGACAAAATTATTAAAGTAAAAGTATTTAAAGTATGCCATTTCTCACATTTTCAAAATATCTCTAATATAAATAATAATCCCATTATGTAGGAGACGAAGGAAATAAATCACTTAATCAGACCGCAGCATTGTACTATCAAGTGCTTAATAATAATGGTACATTGAACACCTAAAGATCTTTGGGATAAGCATGTTCCCAGTAGTGGCTAACACTATATAAATGTATGTAGGCATATCTCAGTCCGATGCTACTCCAGTTATAAGCTCATAGTTACTCCTGTCGATATTTCTAATGTATACCAAAGATTTATAGGTTTTTAGCTTAAATAACTGGTTCAACACAAACATTGATAAGGTAAGGCAGGATAAAAACTAACCTGTTTGGATTCTATGCATCCTCCTGTATGACTCCTCCTTTTTGGCCTTTTTTTCATATACTCCCACTCATTTTTTAAACTTTCTGCTGTACGCGAGCAGTGTGTCGTTTGGCTATTGTATTCGTGGGATAAAATTTGCCATTCGGCTAATTTTTGCTTCATCGTAACACCATCCGTTTTTTTTATTTTCGATGACACGAAAATGATTTTCTACGAGTCCTAACAACAAACCCTTTTCCGAAGGTAACCAATTTGGGCTACGTTTTCTTTTTTCTCCAGACATTTTATTTGAAAATATAAGAAATAAGGGTAAGGTTAGAATAATCGTTAATATTTTAATGTTTGTTCAGTAACAGTGACAGTTGACACTATTATAATCCGGCAAACTTTAAATAGACCGAAAGTCTTGCATTGCGCTACATAAACAAATGTATTTCGATTTTAGTTAGCTTACAAGTTCATTCATTTTTTCCCCAACTCTAGAGTAACAATACCCAGTATCGGCTACTCTCCGTTTGTGTTGGGAAAACGCAAACTAAATTATCCGAGAGTAAGAACAAGGAGTAAATTTATTCGAGGGTTAGTTACTCTGGAGTAACATTGAATTTGGTCGAATCCGCTCTTAGCCATTTCTATCGCAAAAGAACGCCTATACACTGTATAGAGAGCCTGTATATTTACAGACTGTGTTAATTCCATCTTAGTCCTCAAGGGTGAGAACACATCATCAATATATGTAGGTGTCTATAGTCCACATTATCCACTCATCAGATGCACGTTTGCCATTCTAACTTGGTTAAAACACAACTCTCAAATCTTAATATAATAGTATATATACATAATTACATTTCGTTAACCATTCAGAACTGCTTTCTCCCAAGGGATCTGCCTGGATGATTCTACCCTCTCATTCTATTTCTGCCGCCAAGCAGTGCCTACACGCTATTTAACTACATGCTTGTGATACATTCCGTCTTAGTCTTCAGGAGTTGGATCAGATGCAAATGTCTATCGTCCTCACTTACTATCAGGTGGACGTTGGTCACCTTTACTTGGTTTAAACTTCTGAAATCCTGTTATAACTTCAGTGGCTTTTGAAATAAAAAGCTAACCTATGATAGATAGATACACATTTCAACCTCATTTCCGCGGCGCAACAATCCGTAAATTATTTTGTAGACGTAGATTTAGATCGAAGCGGCGTGGAACTAGGTGATTAATTGCTGCATGCATTTACCATGGTTCTTTGGTATTTGACCGTGCTAAATCGTTAAACTGAGACCTAGTTTAGTTTGGTCTTTGTTTGAGAATGCGCACAGTGATTTTGGCATAGTTTTAACAAAGCTCTGTGTTATACTAATACTAAAACTCTGTGTTTTAAAAGAATTTTAATGGCTAGGAAGCCGCTTTCTGCATAGTATAGATGACAAACAGTATTATAGTAAAGAAAATTACGTCACACAGCTGGGCACAAGCCTCCTGCATTTCTAAGAGGTTTTCAATGCGTGTTTACGGACTACAAACGTAATCGAATTTTGTTTGATTTCTCAGATATACAGGTTTACCCACGATGTTTCCTTTACCGTCGAGCCCGTTGTGTCGCCAAAGATACCCAGGTTGCTCGCGTACTGTGAAATTTGCGACGAGTGATGCGTTAAATATATTTGGGTAAAATTAAAGTTAAAATCTAAACATCTCACAGATGAGCCCACGTCGTCGTAGATTTCTAGGTGGGTTTTGGAGTAACTAGACTGCTGGATTAATCTAGGGCATGATAGCGTACTACACAAGTCGCCTCCTCGTCCTTAGGATATTTCCTTCACCAGTTAAAATGAACAGTTTTAGTGATGGCAAATTGAAAAGAACTCGTGTTGTTCACGAGGTAGGTAGAGGTAGGTAGTTTCCGTACCTACGTGTTTGGTAGGTATTATCCATTCAATGGATTTTTTTCAATGGATTTATTCAATGGAAATTTCAAAATGAGAAGATGGATGGGTGCTCCCATCTGCTTGGGATCCTATAATTAACAAAATTAAACCCAAACCCAAGCATACCACTGCAAGACTTCATGATACTATAAGCTCGTTTTGCGTAAATCGGATCAAAAACTAATATTCAAAAACTGAAGGTAGCCGGACTAACTTTGACATTGGGACATAAAACATCTCAGTACCTCCCGTGACCATGGGTGCTGTAAAGCACCCGAAACGTCGGGATGATAAAAATAAGTTAAAATAGTAATTAAACGCGATAAAATCCGTATATAATAGTTTTATTCAATGTGTAGTGTTCGCGTAAACTTAAGAAATCATTAGGTATTATCCATGTTGCTTGGTATCTATTCAAACACGATAAGTTTGATATGAACCCGTACTGCAGAACATTGATTTCCCTCTCAACAGTCGTTAAACGGAGGAAGCTTGAGCCCTCAATGATACTTGATAGACTGCCTCGTTTATCTGGCAGCCGTAAGTTGCGCGACTGGTGATTATGTGGCCCTGGGTTCGATGGTAAGGGCTAAAATCAGTTGTTGCGTTTTTCTATCAGGAAGGTGGCGCTAAGCTTAAACAGTGAGCGAATAAATTAATATTTTTAGTATAAAAACAAATAGAATATGTCATTAATCGTCATTTCAAAACCTTTCAACTGAGGAAGGCTTTTATATTAAAAAAAAATTATTCTTAGAAAAAGGGCTTTGTCGCTGATGCGATTATGACGCCCTGGTAGTTAAAGTTGAGTGATTACTTTTAGGCGACAGAGAGAAATGAGACAGAGAATCAGATAACCATATAAAATAATAAAACGTGACAACTATGGCAAATATGAAATGATCTTTAGGGATAGGCCTCCCTTATAGGTGTTTCTTTAAACAATAAGGGTGACAAACGAGCACACAGTCCACCTTATGGTAAGTAGATGTTGTAGCCCATATACATTTATTCTCGATTAGGAATCAAAACGGAGATGAGTTGTCACCCCTGAGGACTAATATGGAATGCCTCGTTTCCAGTAAAAAGGGTCTCCGGATCTCTACACTCATCATACGAAACACAGCCGCATTAAGCTGCTATTTTACGCTGGTATTCTGTAAGAGCGTGGTCCTGCCCCGGTCGAGCCGACTCATTCGTGCTACAACCATATTATTTTATTCATGTTAGTTTTGGAAAACCTGTTTACGTTTTATTTCAAAAAAAATTTACCCTTCTCTACTTATCAGAAGAGGAATATCACAAGTTATGTAAGTAAGATAAGATAACAACTAGAAAACTGTATAAATAGTTATATTAAAATCTTTATCTCTAATTTTTCATTCTTAAGTATTTTTTTAATAATATGAGACTACTCCTGAAGTATAACCTAACCTATTTAATAACAAAAGAGTAATTTAAATGGGCTTAGTCGTTACCGAGAAATCTATATACACCTATGTGTATTTACATATACTCATAATAATAACTCATATTAAATAATTGTACAATATTATTGCATTTTGAATACATTATCCCGCTAAGTCTACTGCTGGATTTTCCCAGTTCAGATGTATTTTCTGAACTAGTGGTAAATAATTAAATTATTTCAATAACCATAACGCTATAATCTCTACTTAAATGGCTTAGCAAGATCCTCCGTTATGCCGAAAGTGTTGCAGCATTAATTTTGAAATAAATATATGGTAAAGTTGAGGATTAATGTTAAGGTTTATGTTAGACGAAAACACGATTCCGTAAAATTTTCTCGATAGAAAAAAAATCCAAAGTTACCTCCAAACTGAACAATAAACCGCTGTTATTCATAAAATACTTTAAATAAGATCATGAAACTTTGCATACTAACTGAACTAACCATAAAGCAGTGCTTATGTTATTTACTTTTTTTTAAATATCATTATTTTCACTGTAAAAAAGAAATTACCTAAACTATCGGCGCGTAAGCTTGGTTCCTGTCGCTCCGTTAGTATTGCTCCGGCTTTTGAAGGGAGAAGTTGTGTCGCTTACGATCAGAAAACACATTACGCAACAGGAAGACGTAAAATTAAAATGGGAAATAACCGTTATAAAAATAAGAAGCGACTGGGTTGGCGTTAAGAAACAGGCATATATATGATAAACATAATGAAATAAGTATCTAACGACCTATCTACTTAGAGTATTAGTGATTACAAACATGTCGGTACATAGCATACGACGCGCGGGGAAGTGGGGGCGAAATTAGAATTTGAGCTGACTTACTCTCACCTCTTAATGATTTATTTATATAATAATTGCATTACATACATTGTATGTGCACTTTTTCAGACATCACAATAAAAAATATTATTTTAGGTTCAATTGTCATATAAAGTCATATGAAGAGCCGTGGTAGCTCAGTGGTTAACGCTCGCTGTAAATATAACAGAACGCGAGTAACCCGGGTTCGATCCCCGCCGGCACCAATGAAATTGTTAATTGCAATTTTAAGTGCTGATTTACCACGTGCTCGGCGGTGAAGGAAAACATCGTGAGGAAACCTGCATGTCTGAGGAATATGAAAAAAAAAATATTTCGAAGACATGTGAAGTTCGTCAACACGCATTTGGGCAGCGCGGCGGACATTTCCTTGCCCTAAACCCTCTCAGAAATGAGGGGAGGCCTGAGCCCAGCAGTGGGACGTATATAGGCTGTTACTTAACTTTTTGTCATATAAAATTACGCATCAAATAAATTGTAACCTGACTAAATCTAAAAGTCAAACAATGTAACTATCTTATTCATACAACCGTAATTTTAATTTTTTTTTAACGAGCACACAGTCCACTTGACGGTTAGTGGTCGCTGTGGTCCATAGTCTATTTCTTACTTCAATTTCGAATCAAAATATAAATGCGTTCTCACACCCGAATACTAAAATGGAATGCCTCGTTTCCAGTAAAAAGGGTCTCCGCTTGTCTACACTCACCATTCGAAACAGCAACGCCTATGCTGTTATTTTACGCTGGTATTCTGTGAGAGCGTGGTCCTTCCCTGTTCGAGTCGAGCTACAGCATCGCTCTACCACGTAAAAAATACCATATTTTATTCTACGAATAACCTTATTAATATTCTTAAAATAAAGTTAGTATAATTCGGAATGAATTTAAAGTATCGTTTGCATGTCTCACCATTAAATGAGATAGCATTATCTTATTATGATTAAAATCATGTTGATAAGAGATTGTTTTGAATTACTTCGCTTGTCTGTTTTTACTCACATAATTAATGCGCGCATTGTTTGACACTGAGTGTGGGAAACGGAATCCCCACCGTTGAGTCATGTTCCGGAACATAACACGCGTAATACGAAGAACAACATTTTAAAGAGTATAAACAATTTAAATTGTGCGATTTAAGTACCAGAATTTTTCTTTCCCGCACTACTTCGTTGTGCAATCGACTGCCACCAGTGATTTTTCTGACCGATACGATTTAAGGACCTTTAAGAAGGAAGTCTATACTTTTTTAAAGAGGCGCAACGCACCTGCAATTCCCCTGGCGTTGCAGTTGATCATGGGCGGCGGTAGTCACTTACCATGGAGTGAGCCGTAGGCTCGTTTGCCTCTCTTTATATAAAAAATACCGTTACCTTTACAGCAGTCAACACTCCACTGCTCAACATAGGCTTCATACCTTACGGAGAGCCACATAGCCACGATTGGCAGGAGAGGTTGGCGACCGCAGTTTTTTATTTGTTATTAGGACATGCGCTGCCCATATCTTGGTTTGTTTCCCTCTGTCACCGTTTACGACACCTACAGTTGGTGGATACTTCTATACTGCCTGTACACGGTAAAAAATAAATACAAATATTGATTAAAACTACTTTTGCTGATTTTATCGCGTTTAATTTAAATTATTTTTAAATCCCGACGTTTCGGGTGCTTTCCAGCACCCATGGTAAATGAAATTAGGAATAATTTAAATTAAACGCAATAAAAACCGTAAAAGTAATTTCAATCAATGTATAGTGTTCGCGTAAATATAAGAAATCACTAAATACAAATATTGTTTAATAGCCATCTAGTCGACAAGCGAACCGTATAAACGAATTGCGAAGAACTGTTTTCACCAATATTTTTGTCTGTGAGTGTGAGGGTCTTTTAATAAGGTAATTTACATAGTATTTTGTTACATATCACAATAAAAACTACTTCAGAAAAAATACACAACAAAAACGTCCGCAAATGCATAAAATAGCGATTGCCTTTTCATATACAAAACAATCATATATCTAAATAGATTGTATCGGTATCGAAAAGAATAAAATAAAAATAGAAAACAATCATTTAACTAATGCAACAAATCTAGCACTTAGCATGACGCATAGATTGCTGAATGCACCGATGCATGTCCCCCTACAAAACACTATTGTACTGAACCTTTGCTACTCAACCGACCTTAACGGTCTTCGACAAAACAAAACGGCTCTGGCAGCACATAGTAAAATAGGTTTTAAATTATTTCACAACCTACTTATGCCTCATTTCTTTAATTCGGGTGGGATAGGTTAGTTATTTACTAAACTTAGGCTAGTTATAACCGCAATTTATTTAAAAAAAAACAACCTCAAAACTTTAAGCCTAAGACTTTAAAACTTTGCCAGTGCCAGTGGACAACAAGCTTATAAAGAAGATTTTTGAGATTTAAATTGTTTTAATGGTTCAGAGAAGATCTTCTAACAGGAGTGTTAAATAAAACACCCTCATTTTTTTGAAGCCGGCATAAAAGAATGTAACCATCGATATTGGATGACGTGGTGAATAATTATTTACCCATATGTCGTACAGATGCCTTTGCAAATAGAGAGTTCGATGATTTTCTCATGGATCTCATCATCAGATCTTGACCACACTTATATGAGATAACCCCTGAAATACATCCTTTCTAACAAAAAAAGAATCATACAAATCGGACAAAGCAGTAAAGAATTATATCTGAACTGACTTAAAGTCGTTTTAAATACTTACCATACAATATAGGAATCAGGACAATAAAACAAAGATAGTGGTCGATCGACGACAATAATACGAGCATTTTCCTAATCCAATTGCATTAAACTGCATATTAAATGCCTTCGTTTTTTATCTACAAAACCAACAACTGCCATTTTCCGTGAAGTCATCCGGTAAATCAGTTGTTTATACCATATAAACAACTGATGGTCATGGAAATGTTATTGTTTTGATAAGTAAAATATAAAACTACAATATATTACTAGGTATTACTAATCTGAGCTAAGCTTCCGCATCCTTCGATATCCAACAACAACAATTCTATAAAACATTTTTCCTGTATTGCGTATTCATTTTAAACATAATTTACCGCGTAATGGGTTAGGATATCCACTACCCCATATCGTTCCATAGGAATTGACTGAGGAGAACAAATCTGTCTTTCTAAAATAATTTTAAAAATCTGCAGCTGCCACCCTGCCTGCCTAGCGTGGCAACTATGTCAAATATCCCTGCAATGAGGAAATATAAGAACCAGAGACCCTTTTTACAGGAAACGAGTCATTTCATAAGTTAAGTTAATAAGTTCTCAGTGGTTACAACGCATCTGCATTTTGATTCTAAATCAAATATAGATTTAAAATGTTAATGCCTATGAAGCACAGCATCCACTCGCCACCCGGTGGACTATGTGCTCGTTTGTCACCCTAATCTATTAAAAAAACTTTTTGAAGATGTTTGGCTAAGATGACTTTTGGATGAAATTTGGCTTAGAGATATCCACACTTTTAAATTAAGATACCCGATCACAGTAAAATCGTTTCTTATAGACTAGTGATGAGCAAAGCATGACCGTCTTGGTATCGATCTCGGTCTTACTTGTCCGGTCCTGGATCGGTCTTGCTCAAATACCTGTTGCCTTAGTCTTGGTGCTGCTCATTCAGTCTCTTACTTACTAACTACGTCGTTTTGAAAAAAATTCAAGGCTTTATAGGTATAAATGATAAATGATCAACAATTAATATCTATAATAAATTAAACTTAATATTTAATCGTATTGCTTTTAATAATCATATATTATTTATTATCATATAATATTTTTTAATTTATGTATTTATAATGTTTTTATATTTGGTGTGTAAAATTAGTGGGGCAAACTGGAAATATTAAACACACAAAGTGTTTAGTTTATCAACATATATTGAAATTATGACAAATATTCTCATATATACCACAAAAGTTTTCTCGGTCTTGTTTTCTTTCATGTTCCTTTTCATACAGTCTTCGTTTCGGTCTTGACCGATTTTGTTCATCACTATTAAGGACCCTTTCAGAAATGAGCGGAGACCCGTTTTCAGATGTGCGTATATAGTTTGTAATTTATTAGTGATTTTACAGCTAAAGAAAAATAAAAATAGTTTTATATTTGTTTTTGTAAACCGTAATAAATCTTAAACTATTTGTGATCTGTAATAGTAAGCATATGAATTCCGAACACAGCACATCTAGGAGGTACAAACTTCGGGTCCCATAGTCACCTTAGTTACAGTGATCGATTGAAACCAACCACAGTCGAGACACAGACAAGATTGGTTACATTTTGAAGGGGATTTTAAAGCCGCAAAAGCTTAACAATATTTCAAATCATATCCCTCTATGAGATGACAGGAGTGAACGAGCCTGATTACTAATGTGGTAACTGTTACATAAGGCAAACAATAAGATCGGCAAAACACGCGGAATAGAACATAATATACTCAGATGAAGTAAAAAAAGTTTTTTTACTTATCCGAGAT
This sequence comes from Parnassius apollo, assembly GCA_907164705.1. Lineage (NCBI taxonomy): Eukaryota > Metazoa > Arthropoda > Insecta > Lepidoptera > Papilionidae > Parnassius > Parnassius apollo. The sequence goes on along the minus strand of CAJQZP010001060.1, from coordinate 5,235,536 downwards.
AATATATTATAACTGATGTGAAACTCCGACGCTCCGCAGTTTGTAAACATGTTCAGATTCTCATTCATTACGAACAGATTTTATAAACAGCATATCCTCACAAAACAAAGTTAAATTAAAAGATATAAATATCCTAACTTCAATAGAGAGGGTTGGGTGCCAAATCTAGGCATAATAATACATAATATGATACCTAATATTATGCATAAGTTTGGTAGAACAAGTGTGGCGGTTTCCTTTAACTTCATATCATCAGTTTTTTCTTAATAACAAACTAGCGATCTGCCCCGGCTTCGCTCGGGTGATATCTGGATTCTACAACAGCGTCACCTATCGGGTGCAACTATACCTATAATTTTTTTTAATAACAAACTAGCGATCTGCCCCGGCTTCGCTCGGGTGATATCTGAATTCTACAACAGCGTCACCTATCGGGTGCAACTATATCTATAATTTTTTTTAATAACAAACTAGCGATCTGCCCCGGCTTCGCTCGGGTGATATCTGGATTCTACAACAGCGTCACCTATCGGGTGCAACTATAGCTATATTTTTTTTAATAACAAACTAGCGATCTGCCCCGGCTTCGCTCGGGTGATATCTGGATTCTACAACGGCGTCACCTATCGGGTGCAACTATACCTATAATTTTTTTTAATAACAAACTAGCGATCTGCCCCGGCTTCGCTCGGGTGATATCTGGATTCTACAACGGCGTCACCTATCGGGTGCAACTATATATATTTTTTTTTAATAACAAACTAGCGATCTGCCCCGGCTTCGCTCGGGTGATATCTGGATTCTACAACGGCGTCACCTATCGGGTACAACTATACCTATAATTTTTTTTAATAACAAACTAGCGATCTGCCCCGGCTTCGCTCGGGTGATATCTGAATTCTACAACAGCGTCACCTATCGGGTGCAACTATACCTATAATTTTTTTTAATAACAAACTAGCGATCTGCCCCGGCTTCGCTCGGGTGATATCTGAATTCTACAACGGCGTCACCTATCGGGTGCAACTATACCTATAATTTTTTTTAATAACAAACTAGCGATCTGCCCCGGCTTCGCTCGGGTGATATCTGGATTCTACAACGGCGTCACCTATCGGGTACAACTATACCTATAATTTTTTTTTAATAACAAACTAGCGATCTGCCCCGGCTTCGCTCGGGTGATATCTGAATTCTACAACAGCGTCACCTATCGGGTGCAACTATATCTATAATTTTTTTAATAACAAACTAGCGATCTGCCCCGGCTTCGCTCGGGTGATATCTGAATTCTACAACGGCGTCACCTATCGGGTACAACTATACCTATAATTTTTTTTAATAACAAACTAGCGATCTGCCCCGGCTTCGCTCGGGTGATATCTGGATTCTACAACGGCGTCACCTATCGGGTACAACTATACCTATAATTTTTTTTTAATAACAAACTAGCGATCTGCCCCGGCTTCGCTCGGGTGATATCTGGATTCTACAACAGGCGTCACCTATCGGGTGCAACTATATCTATAATTTTTTTAATAACAAACTAGCGATCTGCCCCGGCTTCGCCTCGGGTGATATCTGGATTCTACAACGGCGTCACCTATCGGGTGCAACTATACCTATAATTTTTTTTAATAACAAACTAGCGATCTGCCCCGGCTTCGCTCGGGTGATATCTGAATTCTACAACAGCGTCACCTATCGGGTGCAACTATATCTATAATTTTTTTTAATAACAAACTAGCGATCTGCCCCGGCTTCGCTCGGGTGATATCTGGATTCTACAACAGCGTCACCTATCGGGTGCAACTATACCTATAATTTTTTTTAATAACAAACTAGCGATCTGCCCCGGCTTCGCTCGGGTGATATCTGAATTCTACAACGGCGTCACCTATCGGGTGCAACTATACCTATAATTTTTTTTTAATAACAAACTAGCGATCTGCCCCGGCTTCGCTCGGGTGATATCTGGATTCTACAACGGCGTCACCTATCGGGTGCAACTATACCTATAATTTTTTTTAATAACAAACTAGCGATCTGCCCCGGCTTCGCTCGGGTGATATCTGGATTCTACAACAGGCGTCACCTATCGGGTGCAACTATACCTATAATTTTTTTTAATAACAAACTAGCGATCTGCCCCGGCTTCGCTCGGGTGATATCTGGATTCTACAACGGCGTCACCTATCGGGTGCAACTATACCTATAATTTTTTTTAATAACAAACTAGCGATCTGCCCCGGCTTCGCTCGGGTGATATCTGAATTCTACAACAGCGTCACCTATCGGGTGCAACTATACCTATAATTTTTTTTAATAACAAACTAGCGATCTGCCCCGGCTTCGCTCGGGTGATATCTGAATTCTACAACTGCGTCACCTATCGGGTGCAACTATAACTATAATTTTTTTTTAATAACAAACTAGCGATCTGCCCCGGCTTCGCTCGGGTGATATCTGAATTCTACAACAGCGTCACCTATCGGGTGCAACTATACCTATAATTTTTTTTAATAACAAACTAGCGATCTGCCCCGGCTTCGCTCGGGTGATATCTGAATTCTACAACAGCGTCACCTATCGGGTGCAACTATATCTATAATTTTTTTTAATAACAAACTAGCGATCTGCCCCGGCTTCGCTCGGGTGATATCTGGATTCTACAACAGCGTCACCTATCGGGTGCAACTATATCTATAATTTTTTTTAATAACAAACTAGCGATCTGCCCCGGCTTCGCGCCGGGTGATATCTGGATTCTACAACGGCGTCACCTATCGGGTGCAACTATACCTATAATTTTTTTTAATAACAAACTAGCGATCTGCCCCGGCTTCGCTCGGGTGATATCTGGATTTTACAACAGCGTCACCTATCGGGTGCAACTATATCTATAATTTTTTTTTAATAACAAACTAGCGATCTGCCCCGGCTTCGCTCGGGTGATATCTGGATTCTACAACGGCGTCACCTATCGGGTACAACTATACCTATAATTTTTTTTTAATAACAAACTAGCGATCTGCCCCGGCTTCGCTCGGGTGATATCTGGATTTTACAACGGCGTCACCTATCGGGTGCAACTATACTCTATAATTTTTTTTTAATAACAAACTAGCGATCTGCCCCGGCTTCGCTCGGGTGATATCTGGATTCTACAACGGCGTCACCTATCGGGTGCAACTATATCTATAATTTTTTTTAATAACAAACTAGCGATCTGCCCCGGCTTCGCTCGGGTGATATCTGGATTTTACAACAGCGTCACCTATCGGGTGCAACTATACCTATAATTTTTTTTTAATAACAAACTAGCGATCTGCCCCGGCTTCGCTCGGGTGATATCTGAATTCTACAACAGCGTCACCTATCGGGTGCAACTATGTCTATAATTTTCGCGGAAGTGCAAGCATTATGTTGACTAAGTTTAATCGCAAAAAATACGAACAAACAAGTGTTATTTTTTATACATATATTAGATAAAAATTCGAACATGCAAAGAATCATCTAAAGAGAAATTGAGAGTGTAGGTAGACCAAATAGCATGTAAAAATTTTAGCTTTGCTACTTTTTATACTCCGTGCCGTGGTAACTCAGATGCCAGGATCGTTAGCGCTCGCTGTAAATTTTACTGTACGTGAGCAAACCGGGTTCGATCCCCGCCGGCATTAATGTAATCAATATATTTTTAATAATGAAATTGTTTATTGCAATTTTAAGCGCTGATTTACCACGTGCTCGGTGGTGAAGGAAAACATCATGAGAAAACCCACATGTCCTAGAAATAAGAATATTTCTGAGACTTGTGAAGTTCACAATCACACGCTGCCAACGCAACGCGGCGGACAATAATTCCTTGCCCTAAAACCCTCTCAGAAATGGAATTGAACGGCTAAATGTCAATTTCGCGAACACAATAACGCCGCAGCCTAGCAGCTTCTAAGGAAATTTTTATTTAGAAGGTCTGTTCGTTTTACCCGTGACTCCAATCCATAAATAAACTGTGTTTTTTTTTCTCCTTACAAACAGGTACAAAATTTATGATGACAAACTGTATAAGCGTAATGAACCCTAGCTTGTGCGAGATTGGTCCTAATAATGGTATTTAACGATTTATACTGTGATATATCAACAGGTAAGTCAACAGGCAAGGTTATGGGTCAGAATAATTAATAATTTATAGCTAGAATTTGAAATGTCAAATCCAGGTAAAGATGAAATAGGATTCACGTATCGATCATAATGACGTTTAAATGCAACGGTCGCATATTTTTTCAATAAACATCAACAGGCGTGTCGGGCACAAAAAACAGCCATCGAGCTCGCGCGTGTCTCTTTTTTCCATTTTTCTCCGCGATGACGCACGCCCTGTGAACTTCCTGCCATTGTGAGAACGTATCTTTGAGCATCAAGCTGAACCCTTGTACGGTGTTAGTATTGTGATATTGTATTGTTAAAACGTGTTTCTTTATTTTTCCAAAATCACAAAGTAGTTTTTTTTTTCATAAATAAAATATGTCTGTTAGCTGAACCAGATAGAGAGCTAGGAGTGATTCAGGCTATATTTTATCCGAAAAACTTGGATTTAAAAAAGTGGTCTTTGACTATGTTAAATTTAGTTAACGCCACATTTAACACAGTTAACGCCCCGGCTTCGCTTAGATCCTTTTATGAATTACTTTAAGGAATAATTTTAGGATACGACTCATTAAGGAGATTGTTCTATATTCGCTGCATTTCTTCGCAGAAGCAACTTTGGGCAAGGTGACAAAGGTGGATTTACGAGCGGGGCGCGTCTCTAGCACTCTTCTTTAAAATAACTTTCTCCTAGCATATTATATTTGGATCGGTTCAAAAACACAAAAGACTTTTAGTGGGTCCAGATCCAGACGCAATTTGTGAGTTTATCAGACTTAACTTCTCAAAGGGGAAAACACGATCGGCTTAAAAATAAAAAAGTAACAAATTTTTTTGTATGCAGCTGTTGTGAAATTATAACCGCGTGCTTTGGTGCAGCTGACTGAACACAATATTGAATTGCATTCAATAACATCTCGCTCCTAAACGGATATTCAATGCTAATTTAGATAGAAACGTCGACGAAAAAGGTGCGCACAAACCCGCGAGAGGCCTGTATTGTACTTGGCCTATCTTGATCGAGCCAAAAGAACCCTTGAGGGACGGCGTCTGCGAAATGCAGCAGCATACAAATTAGTTGCAATGAAAGCTTGTAACATCTATTTACATGCCCTATTGATATCTTCGTAATATTTAATAAAGAAAACAAGGAAAGAGTGCAGCAGTAGACTTTAAAGAGCTGATCAAAAAAAAGGAACTAAAATAACCGACATCGCCCAACGGATTTCTAAGCTAAAGTGGCAATGGGCCGGCCATATAGCTCGAAGAATTTACAACCGATGGGGAAGAAACTTTTCGAGTAGCAGCCTCGTACTGTCAGTCGAAGTGTAGGGCCTATCCCCAATATCTATTGGACTTACTTTACTTTCTGCATGTCTAGTCCAGGTCGTCACTCCAGATGGAGTGACGACCTGGTAAGACATGCAGCAACCCGGTGGATGCAGGAGGATCAGGACCGTGCTTTGTGGCATTCCTTGGGTGAGGCCTATGTTCAGCAGTGGACTTGTGAAGGGCTGGAATGATGTTGATGATGATGAAAAAGACGAGGATGAAAGAGCTACACAGCAAGGGTGAAACAGGCTCAGTCGAACGTGTACAATCTATATAAATAAGAGAATGGTCTAAACAGGCGGGCTTCTAGGCATAATCCTGTATCTTATCCCTCAAGAGTAAGAACGCATGTACATTTTGATTCTTAATCGAGGATGGATGCAGGTGTATATCTGCCACAGCTGTAAGGTACAGGTGGGAAGTGTACTCATTTGCCAGCTTTACTCATTAAAAATACCACTTAGTTAATAAGAAAAACCGAAACAAGAAAGTAAAAGAATTAATCTATGCAATTAGGTCATATTGATAAGTTTTTCAAGGAAAATACTATTAAGGTATATGGTTGGTTAACCGACTAGTAGCGACTCGTGACCGGTGCTCTTTATTTTTATCGGTAAACGGCTTGAATAAGACAAGGCCGGCCACCAACTTGCTTTCTCATATTACAAAATTTATAATCATTAAAGGCACTTTGTATATTTCGTTGCCTGAATCATTTAAAAAGGTTTATAAGGTGAGCGTCGCATGAAATAAGATATGGAAGCGCAGCGTAAGAAGCGATAAGCATTTTTTTTTGTAATTTAAAAACATATCGATGTCGTAAGCAGAGAAGAAAGTGATGAAAAAAGGTTTTAGGAAGTTTGAAAATAGAATTTGTACAAGATACGATATTGATGTATTGAATTAAAGTTTTTATTATCAAATGATTGGGTGACACTCGCCTGATTTCGACAGACGACGCTTATTACTTATATTTAACTTTTTAGGTAAACGCTTATTGTCTAAGATATCGCGACCGCTACAACCTACAATGACCACTCAAGATATTATAGTGCATTTTGAGATAGCAAATTGATTAAATTCAGACATTTTACATTTTAAAATAAACATTAAGTAACAAAACTTCAATAAAAAGACTTTCATAGAAATGTAAATCGTGTTCTCTTTTTTTAAATAACGAAATAATTTAATAATTGACACAGAAAATCAAGTTTAAAAATCGTAAATACCTCCTAAATTTTATTTTTATTACTTTATTATGCGCATAAACTTAAATTTTGCCTCATTTGCAGGAAGTTTCTAAATTATACTGATGTAATGCTATATCATATGTAATATAATTCAAATTGTGTGTTTTAATTATGCCTGTTGAAATAAGTACATACCTAAAGTTACAGCCTATATACGGTAAGTACGACTGCTGGGCACAGGCCTCCTCCTGAGAGGGTTTTAGGGCAAGGAATAGTTCGCCGCGCTGCCCCAATGCGTGTTGGCGAACTTCAGATGTCTTCGAAATATATTTTTTTCTTATTTCTCAGTCATGCAGGTTTCCTCACGATGTTTTCCTTCACCGCCGAGCATGTGGTAAATCAGCACTAAAAGTTGGAATTAACAATTTCATTGGTGCCGGAGGGGATCGAACCCGGGTTACTTGCGTTCTGTTATATTTACGGCGAGCATTAACCATCTGAGCTACCACGGCTCAGTACATATATTACATACACAATTTAAAATAATTAAAATATGACCGTGTAATTACGGTGTAAGAATATCCACTATCCCATATCATCCCGTGGGTATCGTAAGGGGAAGACAATCCAAGCGGCAGCAGCGTCTTCTTAAAAACAACATTCTAATAAAAAAATAAAAAACTTCGGATGCCAACCCGTCTGCCAAATGTAGCAACTATCCCCCCTTTTCAGCCAATTTATGAGGCAGATCTCTTTTTAACTTTACGTTAAAGATGAACAGCCAATGGCGAGGCGCCAACAATTGCAACTTGTACTGTAACTTGTACGCTTTTTCGCAAATCATGATGCGCATTCAAGGGTCACGACAATCTTAGTGATTTTATAGTATTGTTTTTAATAGTATATCGAAATATTTTCGAAATTTATGCTCTCTATTGCACTTCTAGACTACATTCAGTTAAAATAATACTTAAAATAAAGTATTTCACTTATAACAATGGTTATATTGGACCTGAAAGATAACTCTGACGCATATTTTCGTAAAACGTTAAAAAACCGTCATTAAAAATCTTGATTTTGCTGTGTAGTGTACTGTTATATATTTAAATAAAGATATGCATCTTTCTAAAGATATAACTTTCTGCAAATAAACGGCTCACATCGTTACGATATCACCCTCGAAAAAACCTTAAAACATGAAGTTTTCCACGCGAATCGCTTACGCCCTTAAAGGATATTTACCTTTACCCTTTATTACGTGGTAGAACCATGCTGCAGTTATATTAGTAGTATAGTTGTAGCACGAAAGGGTCGGCTCGACCGGGGGAAGGACCACGCTCTCACAGAATACCAGCGTCAAATAGTAGCTTAATGCTGCTGGTTTCGTATGGTGAGTGTAGAGAGCCGGAGACCCGTTTTACTGGAAACGAGGCATTCCATCTAAGTCCTCACGGATGACACGCATCTGCATTTTGATTCGTAATCGAGGATAGATGTAGATGTCTATGGGCCACAGCAACCACTTACCATCTGGTGGACTGTGTGCTCGTTTGTCATCCTATCCTATAAAAAAAAGGATGTGATAAGTGAAACTAGCGTAGAGTTATTTCGCCTAAATGCACTGATACATTTAGATTTCTACGTCGGCTGTGTGAAATACATTAAAAACTGTTACATGTTTACCTCAAGAATACCAAGTACTAGTTCCAGTTCCGAAAAAGCAGACATTATATCTTCATAAAGCGTACATCTCATTACACGACAACGCGGAATAGTTGAATGAATCGGTAGCATAAGAACTCCGGTCACTTTAGGTCGACAATATTAAAGAATTCGTTAAAAATACCAAATTTCTTGGAGTTCTGTGACTAAATAAAACCTTTATTAAGTCTTAAAAAAATTCAAAATTTTAAGTTTATTTCAGTAAGGACATAATGTAAAAAATTATAACTCTATAAATATATAAATATATTAAAACCCGTTTTTAGATAGAACGCGTTTCCCTATTGAAACTAGTTTTTACTTAATGCCTTTGTGAAAACTAGAAATACCTAGTTAATACTAGAATTTACCACTGATATATTTGATTTTCAGATAAAACTGGTTGTCACACACACACCGAGCTTTAGTTAAACGCAACATAATTAACGCACTTTGAGAAAGTAGTTTGTTCAGAATCGTTTACTGAATCGATTCCTATCATTTTTAATATAGGTAATTTTTTATCTCAAAAATAATTAAAACTACGTAAATTACAGTCACACTAAATCTGTACAGTCAAAACAAACTGAAATGGACCGTAACTTAAGGCAATAAGACTTTTAAGAGTGCAGTTTTATTTATATTATTACTAATTCTGTCATTCAATAAAAATAAAGAAAAATGAACTTTATTTCAAGCAAGTTAAAGTCTTTGCGTTCGTGGATTTGTACTGTGACCACAACATTCTTCCGGAATTAGTATAACTAATTTGATAAATAATCAGTGCATAAAAATGTTTAACTAAAAATTCAGTGTATGTATTATGATTATAACGTAATATAGTATTGTAGTATAGTTGGTAATTACGTTACATATTATATATATATATATATATATATATATATATATATATATATATATATATATATATATATATATATATATATATATATATATATTACAATGTGACCGATAACACCCTTATTTCATTTCATATTTATTTTAGTACTTACATTTGTTAATTACATTTCCGAAAGTTTACAATATTGATGAAAGCAATTATATACAGAATCTTTAGCACCGTTACCTTCATGCCTTAGACTGGAACTTGGCCATTTGTTTAACGCGACCGCATTCAAGTGAATGCGTCGATTGCATCCACGTACGGACCCACTTACATCTGACTGCTTATAAGGCAGTAATAAATTCGTTAGGCAAAACTTGTTCTTCGTATTCTCTCCGGTAAGTAGACTACAGCCCATCAAAAGTCCACAGCTAATCATAGCCCTCCATCATACGCCCTTTGCCTCATGCCAGATGGGGAGTAGTAAACTTTTTACTTCCTAACCTGTCTGCCAAGCGTGGATATCTTCTAGCAGGCTATCTATAAGAGAGCCTAGATTTTGGTGGACTTTAATGAAGTGAAAACAATACTGTTTGATTTTCATGCCAAATTATTTGGAAATTTTTAATTATGTTGTTGTTTGTATGGAAATTTAAATATAAAGAGTTAAAAACTGGATCTTTTTACTCTTTTTAAATATAATTATAACACTGGGGCAAGTCGGAATAAAAAATTAGAGCAGTCAATCGAGCAAACGGCTCACCTGATGGTAAATGATCAACGCCGGCCATGAACGTATGGAACACCAGAGGATTTTCAGGTACAATGTCGGTCTTTTAGAAAGGAGTAACCTTTTTTTAAAGGTCGAGTCGGTCAGGGAAAACCACTGGCGACAGTAAACTCTATAATTCACTGTCGTGACAATTCCGTGTAAAACGATTGTGGACCGCCAACCGTCGATATGATGTGACTGGAATTTCGAGTTTTGTCGCAGAGAACAACCGACAACGGTCATAATTTGTCAACACCCAAGTCATGTTGCCTTGGGTGTCTTTATCAGTCAAATTGTGTTTTTCATTAACATTGAATGATACGTGAAGTAGAATGAATGTCAAAACCTACTTGCCACCAGTTCGAAAGTTAAGACTTTTATTCGTAAGAATAAAATTAGCAACAGAATAAGCGAGCTTCTTGACCAAATACGTATGTTTTATTTTCTAGATCCTAAGTCGTATTATCTATACATATAAATAAAATTGGAGTGTCTGTCCGTAATATCGAAATAACTGCCTTATATTGGGCTGAGGGGGGGGCCTTTGTTAAAGCATGATTTACCATTTTTAAAATTTTTGTCTGCTTATCTGGCCGGGATACTTTTTAGAATGACTAAACCGATTGTAATAAAACTTCCCAGGGGTGGCTATTATAACAACTTCCCAGGAGTGATAGGCTATTATAAAAACTTCCCAGGAGTGGTAGCCTATATTTTATCCGAAACACTTGGAGATTTAAAAATAAATGATGTTCGTCTTTAATAATCTTTAATCTAAATAACGCCACATTAATATATCCTCGCTAAGCGAAGCCGGGGCGGGTCGCTAGTTCAAAAACAAAATACACCAAGCCAGAAACTACGACGACCACAGTATATAAACTACGACCTTATTCATATAATGCTAACCGTATCGTATGATCGTTTGTTTCCAAACGAGTTATGTTTTAGTTATGATTCTCCAATTGTATTGTCCAACGTCCCCGCCATGTTCAATCGATGAATTTATTTGAATCGATGTTTCTTAATTATTTCAATGAAAGTGTAATATGTAACAAAAATCATTGGAAACTTATTCTGTTCCATTTTAAGTTACTCATAATCCTAACTTACTTTTAATTTAACTTGATTTAACTTCAAATTCAAATAGTTTATTGCTAATGTAGGTTGATACAGTTGCTGTTTACCACAGAAATCTAAATAATAGTACCTTATTATTTAGATTTCTGTGGTGTTTACATAGTTTATCAGTAATAGAAACAAACATTTAGTACAGCTATATTCATTTAAAATGGATTATTCATCACTTTTTTATTACTTTTATATTAAATTACTTAAACAACATAAATAATATTAAAGAGAAGTCAATTTAGGTAATATTATATAAGTTAAGTCAATTTAGTTATTCTGAGTCATGTTACAGCCAATTATTGAATTTCATATTTGTCTTTGAGATATTGTTTCACACAGTACTATGCCCTATTAACAAGAAATTGGTAACCTATCTATGTTGGAGCATCACAATACGTATAATGGTAAATAGTTATAAATTCGAGGGTCATACAAAGTACAGTGTTGTTAAATAGTGCTGTTTTGTTTGATGTAAAACTATATATATATAACTTTTCCTGTAGGTCTCAGACATAGACGATGGAATTGATAAATGTATAATTTTATTTTATTTATTTTTTTTATTTAGTTAATTTACACATAACTTAAACTAAATACATTAAGTGACAGTGTGACATAAACCAGCATTGGTTTTACCGCACACTGCGATTCGACATCTGTCGCTCGAACAGAACTAAGTAATAGGTATTCATTCTTAACTACCTACTTACACATCAATTGCGCGATGTGATTACTGCGCACGCTATTTGACCAATCAACACGCATAACACATATTATGCACCTCTAACTCCAAAAGCCAGAGTAACTCGTTTGGGTTTGTAGATTCACACGGGTGACATTGTTTGTACAATTTTTTTTTTTTTTTATATTTTACGCTAGTAATGCTAAAGATAAGTAGTGCTGTTTAAGTTTATTTTTGATGTTTACTTTAGTAATTTGGCCTTTAACTGTTGTAGGTAACTCGTTTATCAATTTTGGTATTAGGTATTGTAACATTGCTTTTCCGTATAAATTTTTATAGCTCGGTAAATTAAGAATTGCATTAGAGGCACTTCTTGTTTTACTGCTGCGGTAGGTAAATGTTTTAAAACTGTCAGTAAAGAAATGATCGCAGAGCAGTATATATTTCACTTTGTCGTATATAGGTATGGTGTTGCAGTGATAAAAAAGTTGGTGGTAATTATTTTTGTATTTGTTTTTTATATTCGTAGGCACGATGGTTTTTAAAAGTCTGACTTGGAGATTATATATTTGATCAAGATGTGGTTTGCTAGTTCTGCCATAACTACTAAGACCATAATGTATAGTGGTCTCCACCAAGGCCTTGTATAAAAGTAAGAGCGTGGGAAAGGGAATTTTATTCTTAATAAGTCCGAATTTAGCCAGCATTGCACGTACTTTATCACAAACATGGTTTATATGTTCTGTCCATTTAAGACGAGTATCGTAATGAAAAATAAAGTAAAAACTTAACGGTTAGATTATACTAGGTACATTTTATTAATTCATTACAACGTATAAAAAGTCGACTGCTGAAATAACACAGGCCTCTTATTTATTTATTTTACCACTTACAACTATCATCACAGGTGTATTACCTAATACAATAGTGCAGTTAGAAACTAATAAACTAGAACAAACATAATATAGGTATATTATGCACAACTTAAAGATATTTTACAATAAGAGGCCTTTGTGAATTCGTTCAAGAGTACAGCTGAACAAATCAGTCTGTTGTGAGACCACGTTAAGTGCACGCAGCGCGCGTGTCAAAGGCGCGTGCTGTTGCAAGTTGGTGCGCGCTTGCGGCACCGACGATCTTTCATTGATTACCTTCATGGGGGGGGGGGGGGTTATTTAGCATAGGTAGTTGCCATGCTTGGCGTGCAGGCTGGCAACCGCAGCTTTTTATTATTTTGAGTTGTTATCAGGAAGATGCTGCTGACGATCTTATATTTCAGACACCCTCTTTCGGATCCCGAATTCCGATCGCCGAAAGAAATTCTCTTAGAAAGAAACTCTCTTATATACGCGGCGTACGCCGCGTATATAAATATCCGGATATATAATTTATATTATGTTTAATATAAATTATACATCCAGATATTTAGTTACTGTCCCCAAAACGAAGCGAACTCCGAATAAACTAATAAAGTACAAATTACAAATCGTGCGTGCGTGTCGGACAAGGTTATAGTTATACATGGCAGGGTTGCGCTGCAGCTATATTCACATTGATATTCATTTATTGCGTATTTAAATTCCAGCTCACCTCAATATATGTAAACTTAGATAACATTATATAATGGATACAGTATTAGGCTAGTGGATGCAGGTGTCTATAGACCACACCGTCAACTTATCATCAGGTGGTATAAAACTACAATAAAATAAAATACAAGTGGTACTTAAAATTAAAAAAATGTACAACCGACTTCAATATTAATAAAATGAGAACATCACCAATGTAATTGAAGTGAGTCACGTGGTAGAGCCACGCTGCAGCTATATTATGTTTGTAGCACGAATGGGTCGGCTCGACCGAGGTAGGATCACGCTCTCACAGAATACCAGCGTAAAATAGCAGTTTAATACCGCTGTGTTTCGTATAGTGAGTGTAGAGATCCGAAGACCCTTTTTTACCGGAAACGAGGCATTCCATATAAGTCCTATGTATGTAATACAGACTGTGTAATATTAGTCCTCAGGCGTGACAACACATCTGCATTTTGATACTTAATCGAGGATAAATGTAGATGTCTATTGGACACAGCTTCCACTGACCGTCAGATGGACTGTGTGCTCGTTTGTCACCCTTATTCTATAAAAAAGAATTAAATACGCATTAGTAATGTCCTCCAGACCGAATTTTCGTCGCGGCGGCCTGCCTTAACGGAGGCTAGCCATCGGCGCAAGACAGGATTATAGTGCCCAAGTGTATGCGCAAGCACAGGTGCACTCTCTGTTCCCTCACTCTCATAATCCGATAGGACGGTAAACCGACACGACCGGAGAAATATCAGGCGCAGGACCAACGGCTTTACGTGCTTTCCGAGGCACGGGGGTGAGACACCGCCAACTTCCTGACTCCGGGCAGCTACTGAGAATCCCTTGACAGAAAAAATCAATAATTGATTTTTTTTGGCCCGACCCGGGATTCGAACCCAGGACCTCATGAGCAGCACAACACTACTACAACCACTAGATTAACGAGGCAGTCATTAAACACAAAACTACTGGTCAAATCTTGATCAAATTTATAATAATGTGACCACATAAGAAGCACCTACTTTCGAAAAAATAAGAATCATCAATATCGGTTTGCCTAGAAAAAATACACTCATACATAAAAAAAAAAACACTCGTACATAAAAAATACAATCGAATTGAGAATCTCATCCCTTTTTATGCAGTCTGTTGAAAATATCTACGCCTCCCGAGTTCTTGTTTAAAATAATTCTTCCTACAACTGTATATCATATCGAGTATGACGATTGATAATATCAAAATTTCGAGAAGCACACACGCACCGGCCATTTTATTTTCTTTCATCATACATGAGCTTTTACAGGAGTTTTAATTCGGATCTTGCCTCCTCTCGGAAACAATAACTAAATATAACTCGGTCGTGACTACGGTCCGTGAGTCACGCTCACGCGCAGGTAGCGACCGTCTACCGGCACGCGTGTGCATCGATGCAGCCGCCGAATTATAATAACACCAGCCAGTGAGATGATAAACACACAGCTGCTGCACTGTTATAAAACAAAGCTCGAGATATTTTACGAACGCTGGAGAAGGTATGATTGATGCGATGCTACGCATGCCAATGTGCCGCTTAGTATACTAAAATATATGACAATATATTGTAATATATGACTCTAATATAATACTAAAGTGCGTTTCGTGTTGAAATCACAAAATAGTGATACTTATCGCTTATATGTGTGTGTATTCGTTTGATTTTGTAACTACTTGATGGATTTTGTTGCGAGTTTCAACAATATTTATAGAATTTCCTGCGAAATGGTTTTTGTGTATTTTATAATTTCAAGATTCGGTCTTCAGGTTTTATTTGTATAAAAACTTAGCACAGTTCAAACACTAGCTGCACCATACTTCGAACGCCCACCATATCAAATACATAGGTAGAATCTCGAAGTCTTATAACAATAAGTACTAATAATTGTAAAATATACGCTTTATTCATTCTAAATGGCTTAAATGTTACGGGCTTATTTAAAGGCATAGTTTATTGCCACTGCAATTGAGACTATTTCGGGTTTAAAAAAGGAATCTTTGTTACGAAGTTTTAGCCGCGGCGTAGTCTTCGCAAAATTTTACACACTTCCTTACAAATTCCATATTTTACTTTCTAGTTCGCACATTTTCCAGGGGATATCTTTGTAGTTGTAACAGCTTATTTCACCCAACTTTTCAAAATCCTTTCTTTTTGGGTGTCTACGTCAAGAAAGGAGGTACATAATATACCAAATTTCAAGTCAAGCGGGCGTATAATTTTGGAGATCTCGTGATGAGAGAGAGAGAGAGAGAGAGAGATTTCGCTTATATATAACTTACATACAAGAATAGTTGAAAATGTTGTTTTGTGATCAAGTCGTATAACAATAAGAAGAGAGAAGTACACCACATTGATCGAGTCGCGAGAATATAAAAGAAAAAAATAATATTTACTCGTAGCTATACAACAAGGCAAGATCCAAGGAAAACGAAGTGTGGATCGAAGAGGAACATCTTGGCTGAAAAAACTACGCCGATATTTTGGAAAGAGCACCCATTGCTTATCAAGAGCCGCGGCATCAAAGATTCAAGTTGCCTTAATGATCGCCGACCTTCAAAAGAAGATGGCACTTTAAGAAGAAGAAGAATACAACAAGTTACAGCAAAATAAATTCAAGACAAAAAAAGACGACGAAGGAAAAAAATAAACTGAAGTTCAATCTCGAGAAAGCGTTTGTTTACATGTGAAATTGCAACTTTAGCAATAGTGATTTCATTATGACAAGAAAAATGAGAACATGAACATTTCTTCGGGAGTTATTTTGGAAACACTATTGTTTTACCACAAGTTAACGGATGGCGATCATAAATCATTTTCATTGCTCTTTTTTATAACAATACTTATTACAAAACTTAAATAAAAACATCAGCTATATCCATTAGTGTTTCCTTTTAAGAGGATAGAGTAAGTCAGCTCAAATTCTAATTTCGCCCCCACTTCCCCGCGCGTCGTATGCTATGTACCGACATGTTTGTAATCACTAATACTGTAAGTAGAAAGGTCGTTAGACACTTATTTCATTAGGTTTATCATATTTATGCCTGTTTCTTAACGCCAAGCCAGCCGCTTCTTATTTTTATCACGGTTATTTCCCATTTTAATTTTACGTCTTCCTGTTGCGTAATGTGTATTCTGATCGTAAGCGACACAACTTCTCCCTTCAAAAGCCTAAGCGATACTAACGGGTAACGGGCGACAGGAATCAAGCTCAAGACGCCGATAGTTTAGGTAATTTCTTTTTACAGTGAAAATAATGGTATTTTAAAAAAAGTAAATAACATAAGCACTGCTTTATAGTTAGTTCAGTTAGTATGCAAAGTTTCATGATCTCATTTAAAGTATTTTATGAATAACAGCGGTTTATTGTTTATTTTGGAGGTAACTTTGGATTTTTTTTCTATCGAGAAAATTTTACGAAATCGTGTTTTCGTCTAACATAATCATTAACATTAATCCTCAACTTTTCCATATATTTATTTCAAAATTAATGCTGCAATATTTTCGGCATAAGGAAGGATCTTGCTAAGCCATTTGACATTATATTTCCCCTTAACATTTATGTGCTTTTCTTCACGTATTAATCTATTAGTGCAGTATAAAAAACATTAAACCGAATTTAATGAGAGCGGGTAGCATGAACTTGTCAAGTCTACAGTGAAGCCGAACGTCACGCTTCGCCTTCGAGGTATGCAATATTGGATTAGTGGTTATATTCTCTATGGGCTAGAGCAACGGAACGGCCACCGACTCATATTAAACTAATCACAACTTAACCAATAAGACCACATAAACCAATCAACTATGTAATTAATTTAAGTTTTGCGAGGAAAAATAAATTATTTTATTTACTTATAACTACAGCAACATTGCCGCAGCACTGTTATGCTGCCGGTAACTTGGGCATAATTCATAAGCAGTAATAAGATATAACAAAAATCGATCGTTGTCTGTGTTCCGCTCACGCAGGCTCACGCCACGCCGTGCACGAGGTTCTTTTCCAGCGACGTTGTAAAGGCCGCAGGGTTAACAGCAACACATTCGCAGAAAAAAAAATCGCTGTTTTATAACTGTACACAACATGCTTATATCGATAGGGATAGGGTTGTTGCAGAATAAACTTTTCCGTTGTGTTATAAGACTACACTTACAATCCATAGGGATTGGTCGCGATTAGAATCTGAATTATTTTGTGTTTGCGAAAACTTCTGACACTGTAAGATATGCCAATTTGAAGTATAATGACGACATAGTTCCGTGGTAGCTTTGAGACTAGGCCCAGTAAATTTCACTGAACGCGATCGTCCCCGCCGGTACCGTTACCGTCACTGCTTATAAAAAGTCCACAACTTAGAAGTCTACATTAGAAGTGATAGGAGATTGCAACTGAGTTTATTTTTATTTTTTATATTATTGAAATAAGTTATATTTTTTTCCTTTGTTTTATGTAATAATTTTTTTGATTTAAGTGCTTGTGAAACATAGTGAATTAAAAAAGATATTTCGACTTCATAACAATATGTAGTCCGCCAACACGCATTAGGCCATGCGGCGGACATATCTTAGCCCTAAAACTCTTAGAAATGAGGGGAGGCCTGTGCCCAAAGATTAGAATCAGTGGATGTAATATAGACTGTGTAATGAAGATGTGAGAATATCTAGTAGGACGCCGTATCATCTTGTGGGTGTCATAAGAGGATTCAGATTTTACATGGTAGAGCCACGGTGCAGCTATATTATAGTTTTAGCACGATTGGGTCAGCTCTACCGGGGTAGGACACGCTCGCACAGCGCAAAATAGCTGCTCAATGCGTCAGTGCATTTGCAAACAATGTGTTTCGTATGGTGATTGTAGAGACCGAAGACCCTTTTACTGGATACGAGGCATAACAATCTATTCCTTAGTGGTGACAACGGACAACGCATCTGCATTTTGATTCTTAATCGACAATAAATGTAAATGTCTATGGGCCACAGCATCCACGTACCATCACGAGGACTGTTTGCTGGTTTGTCACCCTAGTGTCTACCCTAGGTCCTGGGTTCAAATCCCGGGTCGGTCCAAATATCAATTATTGAGTTTTCCGTCAACAAATTCTCAGTAGCTGCCCGGAGTCACGAAGTTGGCGGTGTCTCACCTCCGTGCCTCGGAAAGCACGTAAAGCTGTTGGTCCTGCGCCTGATCTCCCTCCGGTCGTGTCGGTTTACCGTTCCATCGGACTATGAGAGTGAGGAAATAGAGAGAGCACCTGTGGTTGCGCATATACCTGGGCACTATAATCCTGTTCTGCGCCGATGGCTAGTCTCCGTTGAGGCTGGCTACTGATTCCGTTAGAATCTACTATTACAATAAAAAAAGGGGCAGCAGCACCTTCACGATAATAAAAGAACTGAACTTTTAATAGGTTGTTATGAATAAATGTTGTATGTTGTAATTATTCTTTTCATTTTTACGACATATTTCATTTATTAATTAATACAAATAATAAAATTTATTCTTATTTTTTGTTTCCGATTATTTTTTGTACGATGAAATGTACATATTTCAAAATGACTTATATGTATGTATTTACTTTGCAGTCTTGATAACACACTTACGCGTCAGTACTCGATAAGCAGTGCATTTCAAGCATCCATATCCCACACTCGTTTACTTATCAGTCTAATATCATATTAAAAATATATCATTTCATAGTAAACGTTATCATCTATCATCAAGTGCGGGAATTGGACCCCACAATTTTATTTAAAGGGCAAATGTAGACTGTCTGTGTGTATAAGGGCCATAGTATCTTTGTTTTTCTTTCTTTATTGATCATAGAACCAACAGCGCGTTATAAATATTAACAGAATTTCTCAGATAATCCATAATGCCAATAACAGGTTCTTACTTTATATGAATGTACATACTATCGCTTGTTATAGTTTACAATTAATAATATCACAATCAACAATATTACATATTAATAATATTAATTATAAAGTACTTGGAAATATTAAAGTTATTTTAAAAATAGGTTTCAAAAAAAAGAAAAAGACAATAAGCAGAGACAAAAAAAAGGATATTACACAACAACTGTCTGACTATACAAAAATAAATAACATAAATGAAATTTATATCACATATAACGTACACATTTGCGTGCGTATATATTATGTGTGTGTGTTTGAGAGAGAGAGAGAGAGAGAGAGAGAGAGAGAGAGAGAGAGGGAAACAAAGAGAGAGAGAAAGAAGGAGAGTACGTGGGAGTGTATGTGTTTGTCATAGAGGATATAGTAAGTCAGCTCAAATTCTAATTTCGCCCCCACTTCCCCGCGCGTCGTATGCTATGTACCGACATGTTTGTAATCACTAATACTGTAAGTAGATATGTCGTTAGATACTTATTTCATTAGGTTTATCATATTTATGCCTGTTTCTTAACGCCAAGCCAGTCGCTTCTTATTTTTATTACGGTTATTTCCCATTTTAATTTTACGTCGTCCTGTTACGTAATGTATATTCTGATCGTAAGCGACACAACCTCCCCCTTCAAAGGCCGAAGCGAAGTGACCGGGCGGCAGAAATCACGCTTCAATAGGTCAATAGTTTAGGTAATTTCTTTTTTACAGTGAAAATAATGGTATTTAAAAAAGGTAAATAACAAAAGCACTGCTTTATAGTTAGTTCAGTTAGTATGCAAAGTTTCATGATCTTATTTAAAGTATTTTATGAATAACAGCGGTTTATTGTTTATTTTGGAGGTAACTTTGGATTTTTTTTTCTATCGAGAAAATTTTACGGAATCGTGTTTTCGTCTAACATAGTCCTTAACATTAATCCTCAATTTTACCATATATTTATTTCAAAATTAATGCTGCAATATTTTCGGCATAACGGAGGATCTTGCTAAGCCATTTGAGGTTATATTTCCCCTTAATGTTGAAATAATTTGATGATCTTGGGTGGAAGATGTCAGTTGAAGAAAATTCTTTATTGTAGATATTAAGTATATGCGACATATTAAAGAATTCTGTGCGTAATTTGATTTAAAATAACGGAGTATGTATAGTACGCTTAGTACGTGCTCGTAGTTGTAAAGTACAGGAAATTAATGCGGGGCTATCAATTTTGTTACTGCAGATACGACGAAATAGCATCTGGAGTAGAGTGTGGCGGTCTTTCAACTGCATTAATTTATGAAAATTACATGATTCTGTATAATTATTTGTTTTATTTTATCTGTCTTTTATCTTCTTACCATCTGGTGGATTGGTATGCCTAAATACGGTCTGGTATAACGACTGGCGTGTGCATAGTGCAATGTTGTTTTGAATAGAATCCATTGCCTTATAATAATATTATATTAAACCATTGGGTTTCGAAACAGGCAAAAATGGTGAAAGGTGGAAAGATTACGTGGCCTTCGATAGATGGCGACTGTTATGCTGGCTTAGTAATAAGAATTTACATGTACCTACAACACAGTTTCTTCATCATAGTCACCAAAAATTTATACATTTGCTAAATAAAAAAGAAACAACTGCAAAGGGAATACCGTGAAATACATCCTTTTTTTTAAATACTGAAACGCTTGAGCCTTCAAAGAATATTATCCTGAGGAAGTCTGCAGTCTGTGAACATGTACAGGATCGCCCCCGTCACTACATCAGATTTGATAGACCACAAATCCTCGATAAAGAACACCGATTCCTTCCAAGGATGATTCGCGAGGCTATTGAAATCAAAAAACATCCTAATTTCAATAGAGAAGATGGCTGGGTGCTACCATCTGCTTGGGATCCTATAATAAATAAAATTAAATCCCAACCCAAGCATACAACTGCAAGACTCCATGATACCATAAGTTCATACTGTGTAGATCGGAACAAAAGTTAAATTTTAATCTATGGTAACCGCGGTTAACTATGACAGCTGGACGTTGAACATCTCAGTCCTTCCCGTGACCATGGGTGCTGTAAAGCTCTCGAAACGTCGGGTAAAAAAGTTAAATATACGCGATAAATTCCGTAAAAATTAGTATTATTTCAAGAAATATATTTACCATAAATGAGACATATAATTTTTTTCATTTTTTATGACGTAAAGTTAAATATTGAACGTGGAATTATTATTAACGTGACTAAAGGTCGGTGATTCAGATTTTTACAACCAATTTTATTGTTTTCTAAAAACATATTTTAAATGTGTCACGTATTTTATAACGTGAACAATGAAATACATGCTCGTGAGTACTTCAAGCTCATGCAAAATTTGCAAGTACATATCACTTCAATGAAAATTTGTCTTCATTTTGGAATAATAGCTCGATGGGTATATATAAAAATCCATGTGCTTCTCCTAAACAGCTTGACCGATTTTGATGGAATTTTCATGGGGTCGTCTGGATGGTTCTCAGATATACTCGTAGTTGGACCCGGAAGGTGGCGCTGTTGTCGCGATCCAGTATTCCGCCGCGCGAATATAACTAGTTTAATATAAAATCAGGCATTTCCTGTAGTCGCCTACGCTACAGCACCAACAACTGTTGTATCTGTCCTCATCTTGTTACAGTTACTGTGGAATTGAAATTGCTTGTCCCAAGCTGTTTCAGACATGCTGATTATCGGTCGCACGTGGAACAGGAACAGCTGTTTAAGTTTAAACACATCAGCGTTAATGTATTATTTCTACAAGTTTTACTTGTTGCTTTTTCGTGATACGATTAACACGGCCCACCCCTACATGACATAGAATTATTATCATAAGTTTATTTGCCACACTACCAATGTGGCTACTAGTTATAGCCTTGGGATTGGTTATACCATAGACGCCTCCTAAGGTAAAGGAAACACGGTTATACATACATACATACAAACAAAACCAGTAACTTTTCAAATGTTTACTTCTTGAAGCGATACAGATTATTAGGTCTGCTGTCTGCAACTCCTAACAAAAATATTTTACCATATTTGTAGTAGTTAACGGTAAAACGTTAAAACGTTATATTATGAAGGCAATTTACATAAAAACATAAAATACACAAGGACAAACACCCAGACCCGGAACAATTATTTATAAATCATACAAATATTTGTTCCGTGCGAGATACGAACCCGCGGCCCTCAGTAACTCATTGCTAAGCCACTGCGCCATGGAGTTTCTAGAAAACATCTGTCGGAAGAGTGCCATTAGATATTTGGCATTTCCTGGTGTTTTATTACATGCATATGGCTGAGATTCATATGGTGAGTTCATTTCTAAGTTATCAATTATTTATTTTTAAAAAGATTAATAATTCTATTGCATACACATGGTATGAAAACATTATAATACAATAGTATGTTTGCCACGAATATTTAGTTTTAAGTCCGGAATTCGTGGTATACATAATGAAATAATTAAGTATTTAACATCTTGATATAGTTAAATAACTTGTTATATAAACGTACACACATGCATATAAACAGCTATAGATAATATTTACTTACTATTACACAGTACACACTTTAATACTTTCATACAATTACTTTTCTAGGATTGACGTTTAAAATGAGTCTTTATGATTCTCTCTATTACGGGTATTTATTACATGGTAGCTCAGGAGCTAAGCGCCGGCTGTAAGTTTTACAGTACGCGAGCAACCCGGGTTTGATCCCCACCGGCACCAATGAAATTACTAATTTCAATTTTAAGTGCTTATTAACCACGTGCTGGCCGATGAAGGAAAACATAGTGAGAAAACATGCATGTCTGAGAAATAGGAAAAAATATATTTAGAAGACATGTGAAGTTTGCTAAAACGCATTGGGACAGCGCGGCGGACATTTTCTTGCCGTAAAACCCTCTCAAAAATGAGAGGAGGTCTGTGTTGTTACTTTAAACTCAACATAAATATAAACATATTTTGATATTTCCTTTTTCTAGAATTTTCATTTAAAATGAGTCGCTATCGGTCTCGCTAGAAATGCTCCATTTTGATTTGATCAGTGCTTTTGTCGTCCTTGTTTAGAAAGCTTACTTAACTTCAGTAATATATTTAAAAAAAACTGCGTTAACGGTTTTACATCATCAGTGCAAATTAATGTACGCTTATAAGGGTTCACAAGCTTCCCCCTTTTTCTCATATTACGTACAATAATTGTGCCTCGTAATGGAAAGACCTGTTCTTACAAATCAAATGGACTGAAGTTTATCAACTTTTTAAGGACTCATATAAGGCAACAAGTCGGGAGCTTGCCTGAGTTCAATGGTACGCTGATCCGAAGTTCAATCCGCGTTGCTGGCATTTCTAAAATTGTTAAAGGTTTTTTAAGAATGTATTTATTTTTCAGTTTTGCACGACGGAGAAGGAAAACATCGTTAGGAAACCTATGTTCTAGAAATTAATACTTAGGTCTACCAATCCATATTGGAACATCAGTTTTCAAAAATTTTAGGACACGAACATTTAACTATTAATACATGTCACTGTAAAAACATATTGACAAAATGAAATCATAACTTATCCTTATCTTAATTTTGTGCAGACTTATATTATAAATTATAAATTTTTAAAAAGACTTATAAATAAATTTGCCGCCAATCAAGCGTGGCAACTATGGCAAAATCTTCCCATGAGGCAATGTATGGGGGTGGCCTTATTTCAGCAAGAATAATTAAATGGATTTTATTTTTTAATGAAATTAAAATAAAATTGATTTTACTTTATAACATAGGTCAAAATTAAACGTAACACATTTTGCTGTTGATATAACTTCATTCATTCAATAAAAATGTAAGAAGGTTTTTTTTTAATAGAATGCGGTGACAAACGAGCACACAGTCCACCTGATGGTAAGCGGATGCTGTGGCTCATAGACATCTACATCTATCCTCGATTAACTGTTTCGTTGTCACCCGTGACAACTATGATGGAATACCTCTGGTTCTCTACACTCACCATACGAAACACAGCAGCATTAACCTCTTATTGTACGTCAAACAATAATGTATATACATAAGAACTATCATGTAATTTTTTGTAGGCTTTACAGAGTTAATTGTTATTAATTTACGTTAGGCAATCTAACCAAATTTCTATAAGAAATAAAAAAATGCCAAATTCATACACCACACTCCGTACACCTGCCGTGCCGTTGAGTCCCCTTGCCGCATGACTCAAAAAGCATCGGCGAGCAACAGCTGCGACAGGACGCACGTGGGCGCACGCGGACGACGTTGCGAAACCAACACCACGTAGATTAAACTTAACTAGCTGAAGCGTTGCGTAAGATGGCTTGGGAAGGCAATTATAATAAAACATACTGTTGTGTAGCGCCTAGACATATATTAGGAGTAATATAGTTAAAGACCTAGACAGATCAACACACTCCTCTAATTGACACCTTTCCAACATTACATGACGATCTTACCAGGATTAATAATAAGGAATTATATACCGGGCCTGGTTGGAGGTCTACGCAATTATAAGTTAACCATTTTTCAGAATTCCGGGTTCATCTCCACGCTGATAAATGACAAACGAGACTCTGCTGATCGATTCATTACTTTTTGTAAGATTTTAGTGAGAAACAAAATCACAATCCACCTAATGGTAATTTTTTATTATTTCTAGGGTAATTGGCAACTGAAGCATGTATACAAGAGCTGACAAAGCATCTGTACTTTGTTTGAAATAATTACTATCAGGTGGACAGTGAGTTTCCTAGTCACTTTATTTTTTTTTTAAAAACGCAACACATAAAATGTGGGTAGAAAATAATTTTCTTTACAAAACGATACTTTTGAAACATTTACCAGTGTGACTCTGAAATATGACAATCTATGCTTATTCCTTAGCCAAATTCATATCAAAATTTAAAAGTTTTTAAAAATTTTCACCATATTGATGGTATTACTCTTTAACGTTAGACTAGAGACGCGTTCCAGTTTCGCCTGCATATGATCTATTAATGTGGCGTTATTAAAATTTAGATAAGCAAAGACAACTTATTTTGTAAATTTTTCGTGTTTTCAAAAAAAAATCTTTAAATATAGCCTAGATCTCTTCTAGCAATGCTATCCGTTTTCTCGTAAAGTTTCTTCACAATTGGTACAGCCTAGTACGATTGGTCCGGAGTGACAAACAGACAGAAATTTTAAATATATTTTAATAATGCAATTCCCCTGGTGATCGTTGTCTTCTGCATGGGCTTTCTGCCCAGCAGGTTTCGGGCCTCGGGGCATTCCCCATTACCCGGGTGATCCTCACAGCCCAACACATTGGACCGGTCTTGGGAGCCGTTCAGGAACGGCATTGTTGTCTTAGCTTTGGCGTATTTCGCGCCCCTAGGAAGGATCTGCCTAAGGATCAGCGACCTCAAAGACCCACGGAGACTCGACGTAGACGGATCTCGACGTAGACGGATCTCGACGTAGAGCCGATGCTACCAACAGGTGTGCGCTCCTGAATAGCAGCACACCGGGCCTCATCCCCTGGTGTTGCAGTTGTTCATGCGCGGCTGTAGTCAGTAACCATCAGGTGAGCCGATTGCTTGTTTGCCTCCTCTTCTATAAAAAATAGCATGCAAATAAGCTCTATAAGCCAGTTGTTCTAATATTATAGACATACACTTAAAATTTATTTATATGCATTTTGTAGCCAGCTTTCTGGTCAGTCAAATGTTAAGAAATAAACTAAAAGAAAATTAAAGGCACTTTTTTACAGCACGTAACGGACATCCGTTCTAAATTGCGGTTAATAAAAATGTGATCAATGCAAAATTGGATTGTGTCCGAATGGTACTTTCGCCGCAGTTAAAAGACAGTATACTCTTGAAACTGTGCTTTCGCTTAGCAACCCAAATATCAGCCAGTGACGTTAAACGCTTTAAAACACAAATCAAACTATGACGTCTTTAAAATCGATTAGTAAAACTTAATAATAATTGGAAACCATAGCAAATTAAATTGCTTAAGGGGAAATATAATCTCAAATGGCTTAGCAAGATCCTTCGTTATGCCGAAAATATTGCAGCATTAATTTTGAAATAAATATAAGGTAAAGTTGTTCATTTCGTAAAATTTTCTCTATAGAAAAAAAATCCGAAGTTACCTCCAAAATAAGCAATAAACCGCTGTTATTCATAAAATACTTTAAATAAGATCATGAAACTTTGCATACTAACTGAACTAACTATAAAGCAGTGCTTATGTTATTTACTTTTTTTAAAATACTATTATTTTCACTGTAAAAAGAAATTACCTAAACTATCGGCCTCTTGAAGCGTGATTCCTGCCGCCCGGTCAGTTTCGCTTAGGCTTACTTAATCGAAGGGATAACCGATACTTGTGCGCTTACGATCAGAATATACATTACGCAACAGTACGACGTAAAATTAAAATGGGAAATAACCGTGATAAAAATAAGAAGCGGCTGGCTTGGCGTTAAGAAACAGGCATAAATATGATAAACCTAATGAAATAAGTGTCTAACGACCTTTCTACTTACAGTATTAGTGATTACAAACATGTCGGTACATAGCATACGACGCGCGGGGAAGTGGGGACGAAATTAGAATTTGAGCTGACTTACTATATCCCCTTAATGACATCATTTTATTAAAAGGCCCGTGTAGGGTATCAGATTCCCCATATCAACCCCTGAGTGTCGTAAAAGGCGACAGAAAGAAACAAAGCTATGGGGCAGCAGCGTCTTCCTAATAACTAGACATGTGTCAATTATGAATGATTCGATCGTTTGAGCTGGTACACATAAAAGTATTGAGGTTTCTTCTTTGAAAAGTACCGGTACGCGTGACGAAATGTACTAGAATAATTCGGTCACGAGAAATTAATGATTGACACATGTCTACTAATAACGACTAAAAATAAAAAAAAACTGCGGTTGCCAATCCGCTTGCCAAGCGTGGCACCTATAGCAAACATCCCCCTATGAGACAATCTATGGAGGAGGCCTATGTTCAGCAGTGGACTTTACAGGCTATGACTTAAACGGTAACAGTGGGAAGTTGTAAAAAGGGAGAGGGGTTCGACTGGGAACCACCCTCTTATATTGGTAGCTCAGACGGACTCCGATTCAGAAGATATAATATAGTAAAGTAGTAAAAAATAATATAACCTTTCGATTACGACATTATTTGCTTACTTTGCATCCGGATTAATCAGTCCACATTAAGGACACACACAACATAATATATACGTGGTAGAGCCATGCTGCAGCTATGTTATGGTTGTGGCGCGAATGGGTCGGCTCGACCGGGGAAGTACCACGCTCTCACAGAATACCAGCGTAAAATAGCAGGTTAATGCTGCTGTGTTTCGTATGGTGAGTGTAGAGAACCGGAGACACGTTTTACCGGAATTGAGGCATTCCATCTTAGTTCTCAGGGGTGACAACGCATCTGCATTTTGATTCTTTATCGAGGTTAAATGTAGATGTTTATGGGCCACAAATCCCCTTACCATCAGATGGACTGTGTGGTCGTTTGTCACCTTTATTCTATAAAAAAACACATCCAGAGTCCAGGTCCACATGAATTTCCACGTTGGGATTCAAACCAAGGACACCTGGTTTAATAGCCAATTATCTCAAGGAGAGTCGTAGTGCACATTACTTGAGCAACCTATGAAGATTAATGAGCAATTTATCACCTCCAGCTCCAATAAAACTTTTACAACTGCAGTTTTAAGTGCTAATTTACCACATACTCGACTAAAGGAAAACATCATGAGAAAGCTAGCGTACCTACCTGAGAAACAAATAATTTCGCGGACACGTGAAGTCCGCCAACTCACATTGGAGCTATAGCGCTATAATCGCTGTATGACTTTCCCAGAAATGAGAGGTATGTGCCAGCTAATTACAGCAGATTTATTTATACTAGCCATTCGGCCTGTCTTTGCATTTGATTTTTAAAATCAATATTATCATCTTTTTTAACGTAACAACGTCTAATAAATCGCTGAACGCCGACTGCACGCACGAAAATGACTCATTGTAACGTTACGCTCATTGTAAGGTTACGATGGGAGCGAGAGCGCTGCACGAGCGAGCGAAAGGCACGATCGGCTTGAGCGTTCGGCTTACGCCGCATCCATCTCTCTACCACAAAGTATGCAATTATTTCATCAATGTTTTGTTATGACGTTGTCACGTTAAACTATTATCCGTAAGCCGACTTTACAGACAACCAATTTTTTGAACCTTTCCATTTAAAAAAAAAATACGTGTGGCACTCGGTGACTGCCGCGGTAAAGCTATTTGCATAGCATTTTTTATCAACTTATGCAATTATAATTATTTATTTATTTTATTCATGCAGTTAAGTCTTTGATATTAAATCAAGTTACACTTTTTGAGCGTGGTGACCGATAAGAATACAATTTTTTTTCTCTTATTGAATAAATGAGAAGTTAATATTGTTTAAAATATTTTTAATATCTTACAATACATGTAGGTTATTCAGGAATTTTTATCATTGAGTTAGCAGCTAGTGTACACGCATACGTCTAGTCGCACGCACACAAACACCGTGCCGAAGTCTGCCGAGTGCCGAAGTCTGCCGAACCACTGAAACGACGTTAGACGATGCACGGCTTTCAACGCCACACCTCCGTGCCCGTCGGAGTGGGGAGCGTGAGGTTTTTTTTCGTTACGGAATTTCTGGATTCGGTCCCCGCGCTCAAGGCCCGCGATAGAAGCTATGCAATAGCTTAAAAAACTCCAAGGTTTTCAGATAAAATATAGCTTGGGGTCGCTCTTGGCATTGCTTTCTATCTGGCCGTGAAGTATTATAGTCGGTTCAATCGTTCCGACGATTATCTCGAACAGAAAGGAAAACGTTTTACAAATTTTTATTCATGTCTTAATGACATATCGTCCCGTGGGTGTCGTAAGAGTCTCTTACCTATTATTGTCTCTAAGCATCAGTAAATCTATCAGTTAAAAGCGATAGAGGGAAACAAACCAAATGGGTAACAGCTTCTTAATAACAACTCAAAAATAAAAAATCACGGTTGCCTATGAGGCAATCTAGAGACGGCTATGTTCAACAGTTGTGGACAGGTGGACTTTTATAGTAATACTTAAAGGCTGTAGCAGTAACTACTGGTGCAAACACGAGTACAAATAGCATTAGCAAATTCGTCATCATCATTGTCATTAACATAACAGCTTATAACTTGCAGATTGAGCTCAATATAAGGCAGTTAGTTCGATATTACACATAGACACATCAATTTTATTTATATGTATATATTAAAGATTAATAACTTAATAATATTTACTTTAGTAAATTTTCGAAGCAGTTTTTTGAAGAGGGTAAAGAAAACGATAACAAGTCTTATAAATACGTTGCTTCTTAACATCGTATTCATACGGTGATCCTGGTATATCTATTCTAGTTAATATTCCGTGAGCCTAAGTAAGCCTCGCTCCGGTTTCTGTGGAACGGATGTGCTTTAATGCCGGCGTTCATCTCTGTCCATCCTTCGAAACTACACGTATCTATTTAGTAACATTGTAGTGTATTTTGTTTTTATATATGTAAGTAAAAGCGATGAAAGATTTATGTATATAATAGTTTAGTTAAAAAGGGTACTTACTACTTACGTATATAATTGTACACAGGTCCAGGCTCTAGAATTAAGGTTGGTGTCAATTAATCGGCGAGGAAGTTAATACTTGCATCAACAGATTCGTGACGAGCTATAATGATGAGGATGATAGAGCAGAAAAATGCGTCACACTATTTTTTAAGTATATAACTGAAGTGGTCGTTAACTGCTAATCCTATGAGGACGCTCAAGGTCGCTCAGTGAGCTGTGGAGAGGGCTATGCTCGGGGTTTCTCTGAGTGATAAACTTAGAAATGAGGATATCCGCAGTGGAACCAGAGTGACCGACATAGCCCAACGGGTTAGTAAGCTGAAGTGGCAATGGGCCGACCATATAGCTCGAAGAACCGACAACCGATGGGAAAAAAAAGGTTCTCGAGTAGTAGCCTCGTACCGGTAGGCGTAGTGTAGGGCGACACCCCACTAGATGAATTGACGACCTTGGTAAGACATGCAGGAAGTCGATGGATGCAGGTGGCTCAGGACCGTGCTTTGTGTCATTCCTAGGGGGAGGCCTATGTTCAGCAGTGGACTTGTGAAGGGCTGTAATGATGATGATGAACTGAAGGGACAAACGAACTCACAGTCCACCTGATTCGGTCCACTGGTATCTGGCTACTGCAGTCCATGAACACTTCAGCCAACTTCAAACAAAGAAGGCTACAGCTGCGTTGTCACCTCTGAGGACTGCGATGTAATGCCTCACAGCCTGTGATGATACTGGCTCTCTATAGCCTTCAGACCGGAACAAAGCAGTTCAAACAGAACCTACCCAGATGGACTCCTTTGCGAAAAGGGACCCCACCTTGAGAAAGGGTGTCCTAACACCTAGAGAATTAGTTTAAATGACAAAGACATGGGGTAACCGACAGACAGCATTTTTAGCATCAAAAAATAGGCAGATTTTAAGTAACCACACCAGTTTTCAGTTACAAGGAATTATGAACTTTAGAAAGGTCTATGTCCATCAGTGGGCAATTAGTATGAAGATGAGAATTAATCATGTTTTTACGGACAAACTTACTCAGACCTCATCCCAACAGTAACACGACTGTTATTTGAGGGGTTGGCAACCCCAGATTTTTATTATCAAAAGATACCTACTTGCGTTTTTCATTTCTGTTAATTTCCTACACTAGTTGACAAACACAATTCTACACGACCCTCGGGATCCAAATAGGAATCCAGTCCTTTAATATTTATGCTTATCTCGGTCGGACATAGACATATACTCCTATTTCAGTTTCCCTATGTCGCTTCGTATGTGATGTGACCCACTGGATAATATAGGGTAGTGGATTTTCTCACGTTACTACACGGCCCTTGATTTTTAGGCTAACACACACTTACGATCTATATGAACTATAAGTTATTGATTTCGAATGAGAAACAGAATGACGTCATTGCATAGTTACGTTTTAATGATAACATTAGCTGACATCATTTCATTCCACAAAGATAGTTTAACACTTCAGCATATCAGTGCGGGAAGAAACCGCGAAATGCATTTAGTAACGGCTGTGGGGTCAAGAACTTGTCTAGTCGAATCGAGCGCTGACTCACTTTGTCTCTCGTATCATAATGCACTATCTTCTTAAATTTGCATTAAAGTATACCTTATACCGCCTATTTAAAGTTCAATTTTAAATGATTGGAATTTGTTATGAAGTTTTATTAGGAGTGGGCAGTTGTTTACAATTAACCGTGAGTGGAGTTAAGAGTAGAGTAGTATGAAAATAATTATACGTCTTTGTCAGTATTTTTTAAATATAATTTGTAGTGTAAATCGAGCAGACTTTCCAACATATTGCAACTTGTTACAGTGACCTAATGACCATTTTATACATAAGTCACTCGTCTTAACCTTACCCGTAGCCGATACAAAAAGACCGGATGTTAGGATGTAGTGTCTGAGATAGTGACATCCACACCTGATCCAGAAAATGGAGACACGCAACACCAACGTTTTGGATTTGCTTTGCTTGGACCCTTAACACAGCAGACCAAGTACTCCTATCCACACTCGCTATAGTGTGCGCAGACCGAGAAACTCTCTCTCGGACCCCCCCAACAAGCTTTCGGCCGACCTGAACTGCCTCCTGGCGGCTCAGGCTCTTCTAAGCGGCTTTTCGCCGCTTGCGCCCTCCTTTCTGCCAAGGAGGGTCGCGTTCGTATACGGCTTAGAGATCTCTAGTCAGATCGTTAAGCCAATTCCTAAAAGGCGGTGTTTAGTGGGTAAAAGTCTCCACATAACCACGCAGCCGGCTACGTGGTATGCTATGAGCATTCACCGCCTCCCTCCCCCGCTTTCCGGAGGGTTGCCCATATTTGCTTCGGGCGCAAAAAAAAAACCAAGTACTCCAATCATTTGCTGTTACTTAGTGTAAATAGATGAAATAAAACTTACAGCAGAACCAAACTGGAGAAGGGTTGCTCAAGATAGACAACAATGGAAATCGTTGGAGAAGGCCTTTGCCAATAGGCACGCCGAACTAAGAAATATTTTGTAGTTTAGATTTTTTAGAGTTTTTGTAGATTTTTTTATCTTTAGTCTTAATGTTGAATGTTATTAGGGCTATTAGTATTATTACTGTAAATACAACATGTTTATGTTAAACAATTAAGGTATTGTATACATCTTTAATACAACAAATTTCCGCAAAGTAACGCCTGATTCCTTTAATTAATTGAAAGGATACAATCATCGTAAAAAGGTCAATGTGTGACAAATGGCGATAACAAAAATAAAATTCAGTGAACACGCTACCAAATGTCGAGAGAGTTTGATGTTAACCATTTAAAATACTTTGCCAATGTCCCGTGACTTAATTAAGCTTGACAAGTACTTCGTAGTGTTACATTGTTATAATATACGATGCTCTATTAATTAAACTCCTCGATGAATTGAGCACAAACATCGAGTATTTAATATACTTAGTCGGGTCGTAAGTTCTGTCAAACCCTTATTCTTTAAAAAAATTGAATACTGGCTAAATGAACTTTATCAATTTTAAAAAAATAAAATAAAAAAAAGATATTAATTTTCATTCATTTTCAAATATGGAGTGGTCGAAGTAAGAAGGAGGGATTTTCAATATTCTACAAAAAATGAAAATAACCCTACAATTTTTTTATCGCACTATCAAACGATTCACTGAAAATTCAAGCTTCGAAGATCGTAAGAGGACTGGCCGACCTCGTACAGTTAGGATAGGACATCCGCGATCGTCAAAGCAGTGAAGGCGCGAATCCAGCGAAATCCTGTTCGTAAACACGAAATCTTAGCTCTTCAGATGGGCCTAAGCAGAACCACGGTCAAAAAATTGATCCATGAAGACCTAGGACTACGAACTTATCGTAAGAAGACCGAACATTTTTTGAACGAGCGTTTGAAAAAAATTAGGCTGGATAGATCCCGCGCTTTGTTACGGCGGTACACGGGAAAAAAATACCGCGAAATTATGTTTTCGGATGGAAAAATTTTTAATATCGAAGAAAGTTATAATAAACAAAATGATAAGGTGTATCATACATCTTATCATTTTGTTTCCATATCAGTTGCATTCACTGCTGTGGGCATACACCGTGTGCATACATACCCACAGCAGTGAAGAAGCCAGTACGCATATTCCGAGAGTTCAACGAGCACATTCTCCTTCGTCACTCATGGTTTGGCTTGGAGTCTCATATTCAGGCTTAACCAAGGTGTTTTTCTGTGAAAAAGGTGTAAAAACCAGCCGAGGTGTATCAATATACAGTCCTAACAAAAATAGAGTGGAACCTCTTCCTCAAACAATGTTCAAAAACAGACATTGGATATTCCATCAGGACTCATGAAATTGACTTTATCGGACATGAAGACTAGCCCTCTTCTAGTCCAGATTTAAGCCGCTGGATTATAAGATATAGCAATATTTGGACGAGAAAGTCTGCGCTAAACTAAACCTCATTAGAATTTGGAATTTCTATACAAATTAGGGCAGGACATTTTGAATAATGTAAATAAAATTATAAAGCTGAAGTGGCAATGGGCCGGCCATATAGCTCGAAGAACCAACAACCGTTAGGAAAAAAAATTCTCGAGTGGCAGTGTAGGGCGAGCCCCCACTAGATGGAGTGACGACCTGGTAAGACATGCGGGAAGTCGATGGATGCAGGTGATTTAGGACCGTGCTTTGTGGCATACCTTGGGGGAGGCCTATGTTCAGCAGTGGATTTGTGAAGGGTCGTAATGATGATGATGAAATAAAATTGTATTCTAAATTAAATTACCTTTCATTTCATATATAATTTCTATATAATTATCAAAAAGTGTATCATTAATTTTATAAAAAGTTTTTGACGGAACTTAAGACCTGACTAAGTATGTTGGCACAGGCACTATGATACCTCCCGTGCAGTTAATAGCTTCCGACTGTATTGAGACCTTTTGATCTCTTCTGCCACGAAGCAATATTGCAGCTTCTAATGTTAGAATTAGAAGTGTAAAAGTCGTCTGTGAGCCATTTCATTTTTCTCCTCTGGGGTGACAACGCATCTGTATCTATCTTAGTTTTAAAATTGGTTACAGGTGCTCATAAACTTCAGAAGCTTCATACAATTTGTTGGACTGGGAACCCCTTGGACAAAAAATGTCACTACGCCATTGACACGAAAAGCGAAAAAAAATTATAATTATTTTGATTCGCAGAGAACCGTACACTGTCGCAACTGAAATCAGTACGATAAAATTACGCAGACACTTTCCAATGCCATTTTATATAACGCTTACCATAAGTATTGTAAATTATCCTATTAGACTTAAATTTGATTTATTATGCTTAAATTACTAAATTATAATAGACTTCTTTTGAAAGTGCTGTCAACAAAACAATTTTTTAACAATTCATGCTGTTAAAATATTTAAGTAACAAATCTAAAAAAATGCATAAATAGCTTTTTTTAGCTCTGACCAAATATTTTAGGTAAAACAGAAGGTATTATGTTCGACAATATCACACCACATGCAAAATATGCACTTGTAAGTGAAATGAGATACCTCCTGTAGACACAAGGTTACAATAGCCTGCATGATAAGTGTTAATATTAAAATATTATCTACTACTTTACTTGACACTATGTTTTTTATGAATTTTCACCGATTTCTCAAGAACGACCGAACCGATTAAAGATATCCTTTTTTTTATTAAATAAATTATAATTTAAAGGTAGAGCCCCATATAGATTTCCTAAATATCCTTTTTTTTATTAAATAAATTATAATTTAAAGGTAGAGCCCCATATAGATTTTAAGTAAAATGTTCATCTATCCATTGAAAAACTGAAGATTTCGTTCTAATTGTTACCTTGAACTTGTGATATTCCTTGGACTTACTCAAAAGGCACCGGAATTTCAAATTTTAATCAAAAGTAAAAGCCGATTTCAAAAATTAAATGAATAAACTAATTGCAACATGATAGCTTCCAAAGTCGGGGCTTTAAATCTATGAAACACTAAGTCTTAGCACATACTTCAGAAGTCGTTATCTGAAAATGATTTTTTTTATTTATTTTTTTTTACTTTGAAGTATGTAGCTTTTACTTTTCATTAAAAAAACTAACTTTAATATTTTATGTATTGTATATATCGTAGGGTAATTAGATAAACCGAATTTTCCGCAAAAATCCAGGGATATCGCGAAAACGCGGATAATTAGACAATTGGTCGAATCTGTTCTAAAACTGAATAAGCACGCCCCGATTCTACGTAGTCATGTCTGCCCTACCCCTAGAGTGTTTTTGTAAAGCCGTAGGCGCGGAGGGAGAGCAGCCCTCGCCCGCCGTAGCAAATATCAGGTACCCGTGTGAGCCGTAATGACTGAGGCTGGTCGCCAAAGGCGACTAATAAGCCAAAGCTGCGGAGGTGAGCATGGGTGCCTGCGATTTGTTACGCAAGGACGAAGGGGCTGCACTTCCTGCACCGCCGAAGCAGTTACAGAAGTAAACATAAAACATAAACACTCAAGCTTGTGCCAGAGGGGTAGGCAGAGACTACAGACTTCCATTTAGCACGATCCTGACATACCTTTCTCGCCTCTTCCACATCCATATACCTACGCATACATGCTCGTCGGTTAAGGGTACTCTTAATTTGGCCCATTTTTAGTATATCGCCAATTTGGTCGACAAACTTCCGCCTAGGACGTCCCTTTCCGACTCTTCCATTCACTTCTGCAACATATATTTGCTTTGTCAGTCTTTCCGCATTCATTCTTTCTACATGACCAAACCACCGAAGCATTCCTTTCTTAATCCTGGTCACCGCATCATCTTGCAAACCACACTCTTCTTTTATCACACAGTTTCTCACCCTGTCACTCAGATTCAGCCCTAACATACTCCTTAGCGACCGCATTTCTACTGCATTTATTCTACTCTCGTGCTTCTTCTGCCACACCCAACTTTCACTATCATACCTTAAAGTAGGGACTAATACAGCACTGTGAATTGCCATACGTGCCTTTTTTTGACACATTCTTACTTTTCACAATAGAGTGTAGAGCCCCATTTACTTTATTTCCTGCATTCACTCGTCGTTCAATATCCTTATCATATCTCCCATCCCTGCTGAATACACATCCCAAATATACGAACTCATCCACTTGCTCAATTAACTCTCCTTCTATTCTTATTTCACATACCGTTTTGCTTTCATCGCTTTCAAAAACCATCACTTTCGTCTTACTTGCGTTCACTTTCATTCCCCTTTCTTTTGTTACAGAAGTAACTTTGGGTAACGTATATTCCTGTGTAAAAAGCTAAAAAGTGAGGTTATGATTTTACAAAAAAAAAATCATTACTCATAAACTATACGCCTATAAACCAAAATCAAGCCAATCAGAGTTAAGTATATTCAAAGTTGCAAAACCCCTATTTTTTTTTCAGTTAGATTGAGAAGTATCATAACCATTGTCCAATTATCTGTGTTTTCGCGGTATCCCTAGATTTTTGGAGAAAATTCGGTTTATTTAATTATCCTACGACATATATAAATACTAGCCGATACGCGATCGCTTCGATCGGAACCTGGATGTAACATATCAAGACATTTTTTTTAATGGAACTGTCGTAAAATCCGTTCTTAGTGAGCGAGTCTACATTGCGAAATATGTAACTATACTAAATTTCAAGTGAATCGGGTGTAGAGTTTCAGAGATCTCGTGTTTTGTCACCCCTACACCCCTACAATGACTGTAGCAATAAGAAACTATAATTTGTATATCATGTTGTATATTCTGAGTGGCTCGTTGGTCTAGTAATCGTAAACACGGCTGCTGATCACGAGATCCCTGGTTCGAATTCCAGCCCGGGCCAAAAAAATCAATTATTAAGTTTTATTTTGTTTTGTATACTGCTGAACATAGACCTCCCCCAAGGAATAACCCACAAAGCGCGGTCCAGAACCACTTGCATCCATTGTCGTCACTCCATCTAGTGGGGGGAGGGTCGCCCTATAGCTCACTACCGGTAAGAGGCTGCCACTAGAAAACCTTACTTCTCCATCGATTGATGGTTCGTCGTCATCGATCACTATTAGTGATCGATGTTCTTCGTGCTCCATGGCCGTCCTATTACCACTTCAGTGTATTGTATTGATCCGTCGGGCTATGTCAGTTTGTACTAAGGCTTAATATTATAATACTAAGATGACAGACATAATCCGTTGTATTATACAAAGAAGCTTATATTATTCCTTGTTTAAGCTATAGTCTGTTTCAAAAGTCCCGTGAAAATAATGTAAACTAAAATTTAAAGTATA
Organism: Parnassius apollo; assembly: GCA_907164705.1. Classification (NCBI taxonomy): domain Eukaryota; kingdom Metazoa; phylum Arthropoda; class Insecta; order Lepidoptera; family Papilionidae; genus Parnassius; species Parnassius apollo. The sequence continues at coordinate 5,197,724 of CAJQZP010001060.1, read as the reverse complement.
TAATTTTTTTATAGGATAGTGTGACAAACGAGCACACAGTCCACCTGATGGTAAGTGGTTGCTGCGGCCCATAGACATCTACATCTATCCTCGATTACGTATCAAAATGCAGATGCGTTGTCACCCGTGAGGACTAAGATGGAATGCCTCGATTTCAGCAAAACCAGTCTCCGGTTCTCTACACCCACCAAACGAAGCACAGCAGCATTAAGCTACTATTTTACGCTGATATTTTGTGAGAGCGTGGTCCTTCCCCGGTCGAGTAGACCCATTCGCGCTACAATTATACTAATAATATAACTGTAGCATGGTTCTACCACGTATAATAATTTGAGCAAATGTAAAATTTCAATACGCTGCAGTCATATCATAGTAAACTACTGAAGCATTGTTTTGTCTATTAATATAATACTCTAGAAACTGACAAGCTTTTATTTAAAACTTGTTTTGTGACAAACTGACAAAGAACTTCTGCAGTTCTAGTCTGCTAGTCACTAGAGTCCTATATCAAACTTTAGAAAACCATGTACGTAACATGAAATTAATACGCTTGCTTTCCCTATGCGGAGCATAACCAGTATTCTTCATGATGAAAAATATAATCCTCCATTTACTAGATCACCCATTCGCTTCGGTTGTGCAACCGACACTGGGCGCGTTCCGTACGGAATGTACGAATGTGTGTTGCGACTCATATAAAATCTATGGAAGACTTGCGTTCGAAGCGGCTTTTTTCCGTTCGGAATTCCGAACGCACAGGCGGTCATACGGAATCTCGAATCGGTGAAATTCCGTACGGAAAAATACCGTACGTGTGTGGCGGATGACTGATTTTATATGGACTTGCTGAGTTCGGAATCGCGAATCGGAATTCTGAAACGGAATCTCGAAACGGAATTCCGTATGTATGTAGCCGGCCTAAATAATTAACTCGCCAGGCTCGGCGGTATCCTGACCAAAACCTTGCAAAAGTGCGTTTTTCAGAGACTATTATCTCATTAGTTATGAGAAATAAGCTACATCTAAAAGCACATTATTAATGTTCGATATCCTATCATCACATTCCACGTTCTAATTTGCTTTTATGAAAATCGAGAATGCCTCTTTTTTAGTAAAAAGGGTCTCTGGTTCTTTACACTCACTATACAAAACACAGCAGCATTAAGCTGATATTTTATGCTGGTATTCTGTGAGTATGTGACCCTTCCCCGGTCGGGCCGACCCATACGTGCAACTATGCTGCTTTTATGAGTTATGAATACATTTGAAATCTACTTTTAAAAAATGAATAAAATTATTTATTACATGCATCTGTTGCTAAAGGAAACGATCTAATCATTTGAGGATTACACTAATGGATAGATAATTTAAAAATCTATATTCTACACGTTTTATATAATTTCTTAAGTTCGCTTATCTTTTTTAATTGAAATAATTCCAAATGTTCCAATTGTATTTTTACGGAGATATTGTAGCGAGAGCGCGTGGATTGCATAGGACCGAACGCTCAAGGTCGTTCGCTAGTCGCTGCTGTAGTTGTCGAGATTTAAATCAGCCCTTAGAGCGCGCCTCGCACTTTGTAACAACCGCAAAGCACGACGCCCGCTCTAAGTTCTATTTCCAAAGCTTACAACAATAAAACACTCGTGGTGACGCACTAGCGATAAAATTAAACCGTATGACACACAATCAACTGCGGATAAGCTTAAGAAAACTAAAACAATACTTTTTATACGAACGTACTGCATGCGTTAACTGCACGGTCCTTACCATAAATAGATTAAACAAATTCTTTGTAAATAGCACGGTTTATTGCTAATTATTTTACTGTCTCATGTAAGGCATTACGTCTAATAAAGTCGAGGATGTTATAAAAAGGGACGATTATAAATGTGATATTGGGTGCGTTTGGCAGAAAAAAGCGCTAGCAAGCGCTTACAAGCGCTAAAATAGTTTTCGGCCAGGACACGATTGCTACTTCAGTAGCGCTGACACAATCCGCCATTTTGCTTATTTAATTTGTTTGTTTTGAAGTAGAGTTTATAAGTTGTTTTGTGCAATATTAGTTTTAAGTAATATAATGACATGAATAGACATATACATGTTATTAAAAATTCATGATTGGTAAGTTTTTAATATGAATACTTTACAAACATATATTTAAATTAGGTTAGTTTCCCCCGGTTAAAACTAACATCGTGTCCTGGAGGAAAATAGCTACTTACGATTTGACAGCGCTTACCGCTTACGATCGCCATTTTGCTTACAAGCGCTTGCTAGCGCTTTTTTCTGCCAAACGCACCCATTATAAATGTAATCAACGTAGCCTAATGAATCAGAATGCTGAAGTGGCAATTGACCAGACATATATTTCCAAGAACTGACGACCGATGGAGAAGAAAGATTCTCGAGTGTATTCATTCAGCTTCGTACTTTATTATTACGAGGCTAGCACGAGGTTGTAGGCACTCGAAAACCAGCGAGATGTTAGGCGAACCACCACTAGATTGATTGGATGCAGGTGACTCAGGATCGTGCTTTGTGGGAGTCTAATGTGGTAGAGCTATGCTTATAGTTGTAGCACGAATGGGTCGGCTCGACCGGAGCAGGACCACACTCTCACAGAATACCAGGGTAAAATAGCAGCTTGATGCTGCTGTGTTTCGTAATGTGAGTGTTGATCGGAGACCCGTTTTACTGGAATGGAGGCAATTCACCTTAGTCCTCAGGGGTGACAACGCATCCGCATTTTGATTCTTAATGAAGGTTAAATGTAGATGTCTCTGAGCCACAGCATCCACTTACCATCAGGTGTACTGTGTGCTCGTTTGTCACCTAATGCTATAGAAAAATATGCATAGAATAATACGTTTACATATTTTATCGCATTTAATCCTAACCTATGTTTAGTTCCCGACATTTCCGACGCTTTCAAGCACACATGATCACGTAAAGGGGTGGGACTTGAGATGTTCAACGTCCTAATGTAGTTATAGTTAACCTAACCCAAGTATTATTATAAATACTAAATAATTTCATGTACCTACCATTATTTCTAATACTCCGAGTGTGTAATACCATATTAAAACTTTCATTTTAAGAAACTCAAGAAACGATCTTCTCAATATGAGCTCTTTAGAGCGTGACAAAATAACTTTCACTCTCTTATGTTACAATACTTTACATTGTAAAAAGCAAGATTAAAATAATCAATGAAATCATTGATGTACGTTCACAATACACTCGTTAGGAAAGCTTTGTGGTGTGAGGACGCGCATCAAATATAGTGTATGTTGTAGCTAAACATATAAATAAGTTATTTTAATAATTAAACCTTAAAAAGTAAAAAAAAAACAGCAAAAAATAAATTTCTACGTAAAAGCTTCTGAAGTCGGTGCTAAAACATAGTGCGTTGCAAAATTAAAGCCCCGACTTCAGAAGCTATTATGTGTAATTATTGTTTTTATTATTTGTTTTTATCTCGCTTTAGTATTCGAGTATATTTTTGGGCATAGTAAAAATCATGTCGAATTTATAATAATAATAAATTTTAAACTTACTTCCCGATGAGCTAGACTTGAAATTTTTAACATAGCTCGGAATCGGATGACAATGGAAGAATAAAAAAACTTTCAAACTTTTGAAAACGTGGTGTTACAAAAGGTTATGCATAAAATTGTTTGTTTTTGAAGTCAGTTTTCACTTTTTTTAAGTATTTTAAGTGCACTTAGGAATATCTCGAATATCACAACTTCAAAGTAACAACTAGACTATCGTGGTAAAAGTCGCATCAAAAACTGAATTCCCTATTTTTCCACTCTTATTTTTTTCTTAAAAATATGGAACGGCTATTGAAGTATTATTTATAGCTATTAAAAAAAACAATAAGTCGATTAAGCCATTTTTGAGAAATTGGTAAACATATATATTTAAAGAATAAGCATACTCGCCGAATAAAGAACCTTCTCATTTTTAGAGCTCGTTTAAAAAGTTGATAGAGATAATAGAGATAATAAAGAAAATGAGGCAAATACTGTTAAAGTGACTGTTTCTAGCTTATAAGTAAGTTATTAAAAATTAACTTGATCCAGAGTATATTAATAGATGATTTGATTAAGGTACTTAAATATAATTAATTAAGTTCCTTAATCAGATCATACATAATTCACTCATAGGAAATTCTTAGAAACTTATTTTATCCATAAAAACGAAAGTAAATAATTAGTTTAATAGCTAATAAATTGTACGTTTTAAAACTAAATAAATAAAGCTGACAGATATTTTTGTTATCAGTTTCCAAATTAAAATGCCTCGAAAAACAATTAGCACTTGAAACAAATTATTATCGGCTTAATGGCAATAAACAATTAGTATAATAACAAAACAATTGATAACGATACGCTGTAATTAATTATCTTTATCACTTTTCCGAAATAAATAAAACTCAAATACAAGTAATAAATAGAATTTTAGTATTTTCTTAACATGGTTACTACAGCTCTTAACGCTCTCAATACCAGATTGAATGCTGCTGTGGTTCGTATGGTGAGTGTGGAGAACCGGAGACCCTTTTCACTGGAAACGAGGCATTTTTCGATGAGGTTTCCATCAAATATGAGAGGAGGTCTATGCCTAGCCTGAGACTTCATTTTTCATTTTGAAATTAAATTGTAATGCGTGTGAACTCAACAGACCCCATAATCATAAGCATTACATTAAAATTTATTTAACAAAATACTGAAATATATTCATCAAATTATTGATAACAAAACGTATATTTATACATTTGATATGGAAATTATTCTTAAATCCGTTTAGTGTGAACGCATTTATAATTGATGTTTATAAACTTTATTGGATGTTTATAAACTTTATAATGTAATCAATACAATAATTGCTTTAAGAAATTGCGCACTCTTTAACATTAGGTACCGACAGTTGATTTTAAACGAATCATGCTTGCTTCCACGGAAGTACCAGTTTTGTTAATAGTTTCGAGGTTTAAAAGCTTTTAGAAGGATGTTCCCAGAATAACATCAGCCGGTTATATTATATTATTTTTTGTTTAAAAGTTATGCCTACACTACGATTTCGTTCTGTATTGTAAATGCCTTTAACATACTTAAATAGAAATGGACAAACCAGACCACTCAGACACGGGAAATTAATTTGTAAGTCACAAAGACTTTTTTTTATAAAATTCAAGTAACAAACAAACTGACAGTTCACTTGAGCGTAAGCGGCTACCCTATAGATTTTTGTAACCAAACTTCAAACAAACAAGGCTACACACCTTGAGCGCGGAACATATAGATGCACGCACTACTGCTTAGCGACAGAAATAATAAATAGCAATACGAATAGTTAAAATTACAAGGGTAGCCTATCCCCAGACAGGCACCTTGGAAAAATACAAGTCTTATCACCTGGATATTGTTTTGCATCCATCGGGCATGTTCCGTGCGTTATTACATTTAAATCACATACAAACGTTTTGCCAATGGCTCTCAGCGCACCTGGTTAAACCTAGCCAAAACCGGAAAAGCAAAGTAAAACCAGTCTGCACCAGTAAGCCGTCGAACACAAAATATGTAGTCAATTGCAAAGCTCGCATGAATATTAGGTACCTACATTTTCAACCTTTTAATATATCTCACTGTAAGGACACCTTTCTTCTTCCATCTCTCTCGAAAGTGCATCTTAACTAAATAGTGTCAATATATAATATTATATAGGTCAGACATACAATATACACTATTTGTAATGTATAGATTACCATCATATAATGCCGTATTTAAAAACCAGTTGTCATTTAGGCCATAAAGGCAAACACAAACAAATTATTCTCCGTTTATTACACCCTTTCTGGGCGAGTCGGGTAAAAATAGCAATACGGAAATTTAATTAATTTTAAGCCGTAGTAATTCAGGGGCTAAGCGGTCGCTGTAAATTTCACAGTACGCGAGAAACCCGGGTTCAATCCCCGCAGGCAGCAATTAAAATGTTTATTGTAATTTTAAGTGCTAATTTACCACGTGCTCGCTGGTGAAGCAAAACATCGTGAGGAAATATGCATGTCTGAGAAATAAGAAAAAAAATATTTCGAAGACATGTGAAGTTCGCCAACACGCATTCTGGCAGCGCGGCGGACACTTCCTTGTCCTGAAACCCTCTCAGAAATGAGAGGTCTGTGCTCAATAGTGGGACGTATAAATAGACTGTAACTAATCAAACCATTATCACAATCAACATATAAATTTAGAGGAAAGACCTCAAAATATCTATTTAGCAACAACGACAGCAACATGCTTATCTCACGTGATGACGTACTATTGTTCATAGGCTCATTGACATACTAATACAGGTGCCCAAACTAGTTGTACGTCTCTTCCGTACAATACATGACAGATGGTCTCGTTTATGACTGATTTATTATTACACCTGGTCTAACAACGCGGACAATAGAAACAAGCATTTTTTATTAGTTTTTCTTCAATAGCCGCGGTAGGTCAGTGTCAACTTAAACAGAGCAAGCTGAAAGCTGTATTTGATTATTTACATACATATACATAACATACATAAGCACTCACACCTGTCACCCAGAGGGGTAGGCAGAGACTACAGACTTCCATTTGGCACGATCCTGACACACCTACCTCGCCTCTTCCACATCCATATACCTACGCATATATTCTCGTCGGTTAAGGGTATTCTTAATTCGGCCCCTTTTCAATAGATCGCCAATCTGGTCGACAAACTTTCGCCTAGCCCTAGGGCCTTTTACCGACTCTGCCGTTTACTTCTGCAACACAAATTTGCTTTATCACTCTTTCCTCATTCATTCTTTCTACATGACCAAACCACCGAAGCAATCCTTTCTTAATCCTCGTCACAACATCATCTTGCATACCACACTCTTCTCTTATTACACAATTTCTCACCCTGTCACTCAGATTCAGCCCTAACATACTCCTTAACGACCACATTTGATTATTTCTATGATATTATAGTGTTTAAATTATTTATTTTTACATTCCCGACGTTTTGAGCGATTTCCATCGCACATGGTCACGGAGGCGTCAGAGGTGTGTAATTTTAATGTATATCTTAAGGGGAAATATAATGTCAAATGGCTTAGCAAAGGATCTTGCTGATCGTTATGCCGAAAATATTGCAGCATTAATTTTGAAATAAATATATGGTAAAGTTGAGGATTAATGTTAAGGATTATGTTAGACGAAAACACGATTTCGTAAAATTTTCTCGATAGAAAAAAATCCAAAGTTACCTCCAAAATAAACAATAAACCGCTGTTATTCATAAAATACTTTAAATAAGATCATGAAACTTTGCATACTAACTGAACTAACTATAAAGCAGTGCTTATATTATTTACTTTTTTTAAATACCATTATTTTCACTGTAAAAAAGAAATTACCTAAACTATCGGCCTCTTGAAGCGTGATTCCCGCAGCACGGTCACTTCGCTCCGGCCTTTGAACGAGGAGGTTGTGTCGCTTACGATCAGAATATACATTACGCAACAGGACGACGTAAAATTAAAATGGGATATAACCGTAATAAAAATAAGAAGCGACTGGCTTGGCGTTAAGAAACAGGCATAAATATGATAAACCTAATGAAATAAGTGTCTAACGACTTATCTATTTACAGTATTAGTGATTACAAAGATGTCGGTACATAGCATACGATGCGCGGGCAAGTGGGGACGAAATTAGAATTTGAGCTGACTTACTCTATCCCCTTAATAAATGAATAATAATAAAAATCCCGTGTCATGATGTTCGTTCACACTAATATCTGCAACAGCTCGACTGATTTTTAATGAAATTTTGTATATGTTTGTTGCTTGCTTCAACTTGAGTATGACAGTTGTTATCTCGATAAGTGACCCTCAATATTTTTTATTGCGAATTTAATGACTTTTTTAGAGCAAAGCGTCGTCGGAAAGGACAAAGTTTCTGCCTGGCCAGCTAGTGATAATATATATAACATAAATAGATCATCAAGCTAAAGCGACAACTATAGCTCGAAGAATCGACCATCGATAGGGCAGAAAGGTTGTCGAAAGGAACCTTCTTACCGGTAAGTAAAGTGTACAGCGCCCCATCCCCCACTTGATGGAGTGACGGCCGAGTGAGACATGTAGAAAGTCGACAGTACAATTGGCTTAGAAAAGGATACTGTGGCCCACAGACATCTACAACTGTCCTCGGGACATTTGAAGTCAGGGGATTTAATTATTTTTAATTTACTGTGGAAATTTAAAGAAAATGTTATGTGTTTAATATTTTCTTCAAATTTAAATGGTCCTTCTAACCCTTAATATACAGCTTATTTAATTAAAAAAACATCATTAAATTCGGTTTAGAATTGGCGAAGCCAGTGCGTAACATTGAAATAATAAGTTTTTACGGAATTTATCGCGTATATTTTAATTTTTTAAATACCTGACGTTTCGTGTGTCCCGTGACCATGAGTGCTGTGAAGCGTTCGAAACGTCGGGTATTTAAAAAGTTAAAATATACGCGATAAATTCCGTAAAAACTAGTATTATTTCAATCATTAAATTCGGTTTAGAATTGGCGAAGCCAGTGCGTAACATAAAAAAAATAATTTTCATACTAAAAACACACAGTCGTGTTGAAAACTTCTCCTGGTTTTTGAAGTCAGCTAGAAATAAGGTTAATGATTAATATATTATCCAACATTGCCTGCGGATGTTGATATGAAGCTGAGCAAGATTCCTCCGAGCGTAGCAATGGCCATATCCCGTGGATATTTTTAACGTGACATTTCAAGCTTCCAGCATCCCCACTTTATACGGTGTGAATAGATGGCATTTGTGATAGACGGAAGCTTTAAATTATTTTACGATCGACAACGAAAGGAAATTATTTTGTTATGTAATGTAAAATGGTTACGAATTGTAAAATTTTAGAAAATGTTAATTAATGTTATGAAGTATTTTGAATCTTCTTATTAACGTAATGAATTTAATATGTCTTCCAAGATATCTTCCATGTTTCAAAATATATATATATTAAATTACTGAGAAACCCTCTAAAATTGACTCCTGCATGTGGCAGCCCGATGAAATTTGCGATAAAATACTATTAAAAATAAACCGAGACCTGAGCACAGGTGTAAGAAGCCTGTTATGTTTTAATTATTGAAACAGAAACAGAAACTTTTTTATTACATGTAGATTATAATAATACTTATTGAAAGTCACTTTTTCATTTACCACTGGTTCGCAAAAAAACCTCTGTCCTGGGAAGAACCAGAACAAAAAAAAAATTGTCCCGCTGGGTTAAGAAACCCACAATTTTTTTTTCAATAATAGCTTACAATCATGTTTACAATTAACAACACAAGACAAATTAGAAATAGCTTGGTAGCGATCACCCTTCCCAGGGGTTATTATCATCCATAAATTCCTTAATATTATAATAACGCTTTTTATATAAACTTAGTTTAATAACATTTGATTGATGATTGAAAACATAACCCCTGAATGGATTATTAATAAAGTATATCTCATTATCATTATACGTATAATAATATTGCATGGTAATAGATAAGCACTACATCAGTCTAAATCTAAAACATGACGCAATAAACTATCACACATTTATTTCACTAATAAGTCTCGCATAAGCAAGGCGAGCATCCTCCCAACTAAGTATAATTAAATGTAATTTAAGTAGACATAATTACAAGTGCAAAGGTGGCCAACCAGCTTTAGTTGAACTGACCTTTAAATCTGACACGGGTTCATTGTAGTAACACCATATTTGATTACACTTAAGGGAGAATATAACCTCAAATGGCTTAGCAAGATCCTCCGTTATGCCGAAAATATTGCAGCATTAATTTCGAAATAAATATATGGTAAAGTTGAGGATTAATGTTAAGTACTATGTTACACGAAAATATGATTCCGTAAAATTTTCTCGATAGAAAAAAAATCCAAATTTACCTCCAAACTGAACAATAAACCGCTGCTATTCATAAAGTACATTAAAAAAGATCATGAAACTTTGCATACTAACTGAACTAACTATAAAGAGGGTTATGTTTTTTTTTTTCACTGTAACAAAGAAATTACAACTTAAAAAAGAAATTACCTAAACTATCGGCGTCCTGAAGCTTGGAACCGGGCGGCAGGAAACAAGCTTCAGCTGCTTTATATTAATCCTCAACTTTACCATATATTTATTTCAAAATTAATGCTCCAATATTTTCGGCATAACGGAGGATCTTGCTAAGCCATTTGAGGTTATATTTCCCCTTAACGCAGTAAGTGTAAGGTCAGCGTTAACACGCGAGAAAGAGTTTCAATTAGTTTGAATTTTTTTTTAATATTTTAGAAATAAACCCTTTTTGGGACTTTTGATTATATTGAACCTTGTACAAAGTGTGTAAAATTTCAATGGGTTGCCATTCTTGATTAGCAATGTTCGTTCATTTAAAAAAATCATGGTAAATTAAAAAAAACGTCATAGAAAACAAACACAAAGAAAAAGAGTTAATCATTAAATCTGAAGACTGATAAAAATCTCTAATATTTTAAACGTTAAGCCAAACCTTGAAGTTCTAAGCTAAATATTGTAAGAACTATCCATATATTGTACAAAATTATGGTAGTACCAGGAAAATCTAACAACGGGCGTAGAGTGCAATTGAAAATTAAGCGCCATCAAACAATTATACATCTTTTGCTGCATTTCCAGGAAATTAAGGTATACGAGTGCGTCAGATTTAGAAATAGAAAATCAACATGACTGATTTTAATTTATAAGATCATTGTGCAATGACTGCTATAACGTTATTTAATTGGTACGATAATGGTGCAATGTACGTTAGGTTTACCGAATCGATGCTGAGCACATTTTAAACAGTGGAGACAAATTTATTAAACAGCAACAATGAATATTTTTGATTTACTTAATACTTACGTGGTAGAACACGAATGGGTCGACTGGAACCGGATAAGGAGCACGCTCTGACAGAATAACAACGTAAAATAGCCAATCAATGCTGCTGTGTTTCGTATGGTGAGTGTATAACCGTAGACCTTTTTCACTAGAAACGAGACATTTTTTCTTAGTCTTCAGGAGTGACAATCAATTTTGATACTTAATCAAGGATAGATGTAGATGTCTATGGTCCATCTACCATCATGTGAACTATTATGCTCGTTTGTCATCATCATTCTATAAAAAAAATTACAATTAGACTGCTTCATTATACGACGCGATGCGACAGCGAAGATACGGACGTCTATCGAAATTGCAATTGTCTTGCTATTTATCGTACGAAATGTATTAAAATTTTCTCCAGCAATAATAAATGCCCGTATTTTTTATGAATATAAACCGAGAGGTCAAGCGACGGATTCAACTGGACTGAGCAGCGTTCGGTTCGTTCGGGGGATTGCGACACATCTCGTCACATATACCTCAATACATGAATACAAGATTATACAAAAAGTGCGTGTTACCACTGATGACATACGATTTGAAAGAATCGTACAGTCCTTTAAGACGACACATCGAAAAGGCTATCGCCGTACTGATCCGAGTGAATACATAATTTCTATAAAAACTTGAAAAAACGCCGTCATATAGCGCCCGTGACGATTAAAAGCGCTTAGAAATTGTCAGAATCTTAAAATATATTTTTTAAAAATTATTGATTTAAGTAATCAAAATAATGAGCAAGTAAATTATGAATATTGATGTTATGAATATATTTGAGTGATTCCCAAGCGTATAGATTAAGTAATTTCGTTATAATTTCAACTATAGTGATTTTTTAGAGGTGTTTTCGCAAATAATTATGATCGAGTCAAAATTATACAATCGTGTTTTTGAACAATCAATTTCAAGATAAAGACATGAATTTACCTATATCAATATTCCACTTTCGTTAGTGGTGTCATAGTTTTCGTTATCTTGGCGCATCCTATACTATTGGATGAAAGGAAATTTAAGAATGCATTTTTTTCACGGTCCTTGTTTCGGGGTCGCCTTAAGCGTATATTGTTACAATGCACAAGGTATATTATTTTTAATTTATATAAAATATTGTAACTACCACTGTATATACCACGTGCTCGGCGGTGAAGGAAAACATCGTGAGGAAACCTGCATGTCTGAGGAATAAGAAAAAAAAATATTTCGAAGACATTTGAAGTTCGCCAACACGCTAAAACCCTCTCAGAAATGAGAGGAGGCCTGTGCCCAGCAGTGGGACGTATATAGGCTGTAACTTTACTTTATTGTAACTACCGAAACGTGTAATGGCAGTGTAAGAATATCCACTAAATCATCCCGCGTCGTAAGTACGCGACAGAGGGAAACGAAACATGTGGCAACATCATCTACCCAATAACCACTTAAAATAAACAAATCTGCGGTTGGCAACCCGCTTGCCTGGCGTGACGACTATGGCTGATAACCCCTATCACGTCTTTAGGGGAGGGGGAGACTTTAATAGGCTGTAACAGATTGTAACTACGCGTACCACGTTAATTTCCATGATATGTTTGAAGCAGGATTTTTTTTCGTAAATTTTATTTGTCAAGAGACAAATAACAGCATCTACTGTTTATTTATATTAGGTATTAAATAATTCTATAAAGATTTACCGTGAGATGACATAATTACAAGGTACAAACGCAATGACCTGTATAATTAAGTATGCACACGCGCGCTCCACTTTCTCCAGCACGGTCAATTATTGCCTACAGTAGCCCGTATAAAGGTTAACTGATTTAGTCGCGAACATTTTTCAATTAAAGTATTTAAAAAAAATATTTTATTAAAAATTTAGAACAATATGGCTATGAGCCTACATCAGATACGCTTCATATTTAAGCTTTTGCGGCTCAGATACCTAATGCAGTGTACTATAGGACTTTGAATGACAATGAAATGGGATATAATATTCCATAGGTTGAGATAGATTAAATCCGCTCGACGGATCTTGTGTAGAAAACTAAATTTAAAGTTAAGTTGCAAAAAAAACGCATCTCATCCTGATTTATTTAAATTTAATATCGATGGGAAGTGTGTTGACAGTGTAATCAAATCAGGCGATGCAATTCACATGGACTACTCAGGTTACATTACTGTACAAAGAGTCTCATAAATTATTGTGTAATAAGTAACGAACGGAAAGTGACGTTTAACTCACTGTTATACCATTTTTATTGTCGTGATACATATTATGTTACCAGGAGAATTTAACTAAATAGCCACTTATTTACCAACAAGTGTGACGTCCTATTTCACCCCTTTAGGATTTGAATTTTCCTAAATACTGTTTAGTGGGTGTCTACGTCGAGAAAAGAGTATATTTGCCAAATTTCGAGTTAATCGGGCGTATAGTTTTGTAGATCTCGTGACGAGTGAGTGAATCAGTATATATAAATACTTATATATATACAATATAATCGAGGACAGAATGTAGGGCCATCGCGAGCACTTGCTATGTGATTGGGAGCATTGAAGTTGCTTTTTGTTTAAGGCCTGCGGAATTATAACCAAATGTCAACCAGTTACGAATAGGAAGAAAATATTTACAGACCTAGTAGAAAAATTAAGTTATTATATTAAGTATATTAAATAAGGCTATTGTGTAATATATTACAATGAGCAAAAGAAGAAAGAAAGAAAAAAAGCATATTTTATTTTAATTAATAATATAACATCACACCATGTTAACTATTTCTTTAGTTAGAGTATATCACTATATAAAATAAAATCAAAAAAAAATTTAACGCTTGTACTTTAGGGCCATTAGTATCGACTACCTTGCGAAATCGGATGCGATTTATTCGACTTGTTTTTCGGCCTATGGGTATTCTTAGATGCAAAGGAAATGCCAGACAAAGTAACAATTTATGTTAGATGGCAATATATCCATCTCGCTTATCAACATCATCGACACCATCATCATCATTACAACCCTTTACAAGTGCGTTGTTGAACATAGACCTTCCCCAAGGAATGCCGCAAAGTACGGTCCTGAGCCACCTGCATCCATCGACTTCCTGCATGTCTTACTATGTCCTCACTCCATCCAGTGCTGAGACGGCCTACACTTCGCCTGCCGGTACGAGACTGCCACTAGAGAATCTTACAGTCGTTTATTACATACCCCATTAATACATAAAATAACCAAAGTGGCTACCGGGAGCAGTTCTGAAGGTAAGATACGTCTGGAAATACAATTGACATTTTGGCTGCCTCATTATGGCTGATAACCACAAACGAAAGGATAATTTATAGAATCGGGCGTTACCTTCCGGAAATCCATTAATACGAGGGTGGATTGAAAAGTACTCGGCCTAACAAAGAAAATAAACACATACTAAATCAGTTATATTTTTATTTTTCTATATAATCACCATCAAGTTCAATACACTTTTGCCACCTCCCCTTCCAAGCATTTAGACCGTTGAAAAAAATGATTCTTCCTTAGAGTCAAAATATGCGTCTACAGCTGCTTTGACCTCGTCGTTTGTCGAAAATCTTTGACCTCCCAAGTGCTTTTTTAGGTTAGGGAATAGAAAGAAGTCTGATGGTGCCAGATCAGGTGAATACGGCGGATGCGGTAACAGTTCAAAGCCACAGTTGTCAATTTCAGTCATTGACTGTACTGACGTGTGAACACGGGCGTTATCTTGATGAAACAGGACTTTTCTTCTGAGCATTCCTCGACGTTTTTCTTTTATTTCCTCTCGTAAACGACGTAGTAAGATGCAGTAGTAATCAGAGTTTATAGTCTGACCCCTTTCAAGATAATCAATCATAATCACACCTTTCGAGTCCCAGAATACTGAAGCCATCACCTTATTTGCCGACAAAATCGACTTAGCCTTTTTAGGGGGTGGTGAACCAGGTCTTCTCCACTGTTTTGATTGTTGTTTTGTTTCCTGTGTACAGTAATAAACCCATGTTTCGTCCATAGTAACAAAACGATTCAAAAAATCATCTGCATCGGCTTCAAATAACTCCAAACAGTCGCGTGAAATAGTCAATCGCGTCCTTTTTTGTTCAACTGAAAGCAGTCGCGGAACCCACCTCGCAGACATCTTGTGGAAACCCAACTCGTTGACAATGATGTTTTGAGTTCGTTCATAAGAGATGCCTATAATCTCGGCTATCTCTCTAATTTTTAATCTGCGGTCTCCCATTATTAAATCAAGTACTTTTTTAATATTTTCGTCAGTAGTTGACGTCGAAGGCCTTCCAGAGCGGGGTTCATCTTTCACACTCTCTCTACCACGCTTAAATTCTGCTATCCATTTTTTGACGGATGAATATGATAGAGCACAATCGCCTAATGTACTGACCATGTCATCATGGATGGCTTTTGATGATAGCCCCTTCTTATGGAGGTACTTAATGACGGCACGCTGCTCGATTTGCTCCATTCGCGGAAATTATGTCCGATTACTTTGTTAATAAATTTATAAAATCACAACTAATTATCGCACACGTTTCGAACTTCACACAATGAACTAGTCTGAACTGAACTAAATAATGTGGGTAGATTTGATTTTTAGAATTGAATGGATCTGTGTTAGGCCGAGTACTTTTCAATCCACCCTCGTATATACTAAGGTTTATGTCCAAAAGCAGCACTTTTAATATATCACGCAAGCAAGCTTGATCACGCTATAATATAGCGTGATCAAGCTTCCAGGTTTACCTAAATTCCCGAAATATCTACCAGGGAAACAAAGACCGATAGGAAACACATTCCAATATGGGGCAATGTACTGATATCGTAACGAGTCCGCACCATAGCGTACAGTAATGAGTTGCCGAGTGGTTTTCGTAATATTATCAACATTATATTTTTTGATAATATTACGAAATATTATCAAAAAATATAATGTTGATAATTTATAATTTTTTAATGACATATTATGCTTTTTTACCGTAAGTGGCGGTGTAGGAATATCCAATACCACATTCCCGTGGGTAAGAAATGACAGAGGGAAACTGAAATATGAGATGGGCAGCAGAAAAAACCCACCAACCCAAGCAATCCACCTGCCAAGCGTGGCAACTGTGGTAAAATACCCCCTATGAGGCAATCTATGGCCTGTAGTCAGCAGTGGACTATTATAGTATAGATTGTAATGGATGGATTGAAATATCGTTTTGAATTGGCATGCGGTCCTCTTCCGCCGTCGTCGGTAGTTGCCTCCAGTATCACGGTGCAGAGACGCAGTATCTACAATGACTTCTATGTGTAGTACTATACATAGAAGTCTTAGAGTAATACTGAAGCGTCTTCTATATATTCTTATATATATATATATATATATATATATATATATATATATATATATATATATATATATATATATATGCAGCACGAATGTGTATACACGATCGGAGTATTTAAATATATATAGTACGTGAGGGTAATATGATCATCCGGTTAATACGGTCAATTTCTTATTGCATAGGTGGCTTTGTGATACGATAGCTCTTCATCAGTCAATCAAATATTAAAGGGTCAAAAAGACATTGCTTTATCGACGCCATTTGGACAATTAACATTATAGTAAATATTTTAGTCGAATTTAGTATGGTGTAGTGTAGTTAGTTTTTTTTTTAAGTTGATTTTTCGAAGTGTTCATAATTATGTTTTATTTTTATATATTAGTTAGAGAATACCACTTTGTGCTTTTGTCTCTGTAACCCTTAGTTTTGGTTTTATAAGGCGGCAAAGCTTAAGGTGACAATTATACCCTAACGTACCTTTGTATCTAATGTCACATATGAGATTGGACGAAATTTAAGATGCAGTCTCGGCGACACGTAGTAAACAACCTGTAGTTTTGGCTGTGTGCCGATCGACCCGGGTACCCGAGTATCGGAAGAGTAAGTACAATAACATGACATGAGGCATTCCACCTTATTCCTAAGAGGTGATAACGCATCTGTAGCCTTTGTGTGAAATTGTTGCAGATGTCCAAACGCTTTAACAACGTATCGCTTCAATAGAATAAGAAAAATTGTGTCTAAGCACTACTATGAGCTACGGCCACCATTTGAACCCAGGAGCGAGGTCACAGTGAATATGTAATCAGAACTACTAAGCCAGTTTGCCATTATAGTTATTCATTCAAGCGGTAGCACGTGTCGCTACGTGTGGTGAGTGAAAAAGTCGACTGGCGCCATGCGTGATTCACGAGAATGATCTCGCGGATGATTCGAAACAATCCTTCTGAAAACATTGGTAACCAACAAGTATCAAGTTTAGATCTCAGCCACAGCACAGTAGACTCTTCAATGTCAGCCAGCAGTCCACAGGTGGACATAGGCCTAGGGGCTATGTACATTACCATTACAGTCTATAGGTACAGACTGAACTGCTGCTGAATATAGGCCTCCCCCATAGATATCTTTTCGGGGGGAGGGGGGGATTTTTCCATAGTTGACATGCTTGGCAGGTGAAGGAATTAGAATCAGGAAGATGCTGCCCATATCCTGTCAGTATCAATTTGTCGCCTCTTACGACACCAACGGGGCGACATGGTGCAGTGGATATTCTTACACTGCCACCACACGACACATCAGCGCATAAAGATCAACTGCTAAACATGGGCCTCTCCCATTCCAGGGAGGATTTGGCTAGATAGTCACGATTGGCAGCCGGATTGATGATCACTCATGGTACCAGATGGTACCGTTTTAACTTCTGTCCGCCCGTTGTCCTTCTATGGTCTTGGTGTTTTACGCCTGGTGAAGACAAGATGACTACACCGCAATCAATGTGAAGCCATCAGATCCTTCTAGCATATTCATACGTGCTAGAGCCACGCTGAGTTATATTATGGTTGTAGCACGAATGGGACGGCTCGACCAGGGAAGGACCACGCTCTTACAGAATACCAGGGTAAAATAGCAGCCTAATACTGTTGTTTTTCGTATGGTGAGTGTAGAAATCCGGAGACCCTTTTTTTACTGGAAACGAGGCATTCCATCGTAGTCCTCAAGGGTGACAACGCATCTGCATTTTGATTCTTAATCGAGGACAAATGTAGACGTCTATGGGCCACAGCATCCACTTACCATCAGGTGGACTGTGTGCTCGTTTGTCACCCTTATTATATAAAAAAATATTAATCGTAATCAAAATGGGGTGATGGATGCTCTTAGACCACTAACGCAAATTTTATATATTTAACTAGTTGTTTCCCGCGACTTCACCCGCGTGGAATTTATTACGATTAGATTTCATGTGTTTTAATTTTTTTGCGAGGAACCCATTTTTTTTATATTTCAATCCACAACACTATACAATAACCCAAAACTTTATAAGTAATTAAACAGAATAACATTCCTACTGTAACACAAGTCGACATTTTGAGTCATTCCATTACTTTAATGCACTTATTATTAAAACATTAAACATAATAAAGTAATTAATAAACAAACAAGGATTAAAAAATATTAATATATCAATTTTTAAGTGTAAACACAATTACTTTGCGATGAAAAATACTGATTATACGTCGTTGGACAGTAATGATTTAAAAAAATAACATAATTAAGAGTATATAAGTAGGGACTCAAATATTTAGCGCTCCAGTTAATTTTTAAATTTGGAACATTTTGCAGTATGTGTATGTTTTTTGAGTGTGAGTGAAAATAATTATCAAAGTAATTTCGAGCACCGGGAAAATCAAGGTAAGCACCAACTTTTTATATTTTATATTTTTCGTTGTGTGTTGTGTTATTGCAGCGACGTTTATAATTTTACTACATTTTTAATTTTATATGGGTACTTAGTGTTTAAGTTTATTAACTAACATGTTGACATAAATTACAAAAAAAGGTGAAATAGTTCATGTAGGAGAAAATCAATTACCGCTGATCTGCAACCAAACAATCCTATATTTACATTCAAGGATATAATATGTATATTATTTTGTAAATAAATAGTTTATACAGTCCACTTTCTTGCGATGAAAAAAGGATGTAGTTTATTCGTATTTTAAATGATTTATAATATATAGTAGTATTCTTTAGTCCAAACATTTTTTCAAGTCTCATCAGTTACCTCAAAAGTGTTCGTCATAATTTCATGGTTCACGTGCAAGTCGGGTTCAATCCCTGCCGACATCAACGAAATTGTCAACAGTTATAGGTCCTGATTTATTACGTGATTCGCCAATCACGTAATAAATCAGGACCTATAACTGTGAAGAAAAACATCGCCACGATAATTGCTGTCTGGAAAATATAGCAAAAAATCGATGACATGTGAAGTCCACCGACACGTACACGTTAGTTTATTATGTACGTCCCGCTGCGTAACTTTACTTTAAGCCTCATCAGTGATAAAACAGGGAACGAAGTAAATAGTAGATTAATTCGTTAATCCGTCAGCCACAAAAGCAATAATTGCAACTTATCCTTTCAATTACAAGATGTACCACCCTTGGATCTTTTCCAGAGCTTATGATCAAATATCACTAGCCTACGCCATCGTAATCAATACCAAATGTCATGTGCAGACCGTTAAAGGTGCAATGCATTAATTACGAGACGCGATTTCGGCGATTTTTCTACCCTTGCCTCGACCCACTCACCCAAACCTCACGTAAGATTTTTCAAAATGCGTATTTTTGGTGTCATAACGGTAGTCTGTGCTAGGAAAAAACATAAATTGCCAATTAGTGAAGTGCGCATTACCGTATTAACCACCATACCAATATTGTGTAGGATTTTGCCATATTTTACTTAATTTAACCCGATTTTCTCGAAATTTTACACTGTTTCTTGCGGAACGGTTTCTTATTGATATTTGCCAAGACCCTTCCTCTCCCCCACGTGAGATTGGGTGAGATTCGGCTTGACACCTCCTCCTCCCTCTAAACATCTCATACAGTTGATGGACGCCTCCTAATAAAATATTAGCACGGTCATGCTTCTCAATAAGTAGAGTTTCAACTGGTATCTTTTAGAAAAGCGTCGTATGATACAGGCCTTACTTAGAATTACTTTATTTAAAACAACCCTAATCCCTCGATCGAAGTGTCACGGTAAAAACATTACAGCTAACGGTTACGCCAAGGTTGTCAGCCCCACTCGATATAAAGGTTATAACCTCTTACGACTGTAAATTGCTTTTTTTTTATTTTTACTGTATAAACGTACTGGCCGAGTAAATATGTAAAAAAGAAAAAATAAGAAAGAAAGAGAGCAACGACTGACGCTATCAGTTGCGTGCACAGGCCACATTATATTTTTTAAACATATATAATAGTTTTTTTTTTAATAAAACATGTGTAGCATAACAAAACAATTCCAAATTGTTATTAGATGAAAGTCTAAATTATATTTAATACAGGCTTGTTTAGAACTCTTATGAGAGTAAAAATCTTCAACTGTTTGCTAAAATACGACCTTCTCAGTTGAGAAACCGCAAGAAATTCTGGGGTGTTTTTATATTTTATATTTATGTATACATATTAATCGGATAACTATATTACGTGAAGATAATATGGTCATCCGGTTAAAATGGTAATTTTTTATAACTCGAAAACTACAGCCTTATTTGCGTAGAAGTCTATATGACACGATAGCTCTTCATCAGTCAATCAAATAATAAAGAGTCAAAAGGACGCTTCTTTATCGACACCATTTTAAAAGTTGATATTATATTAAATATTTTAATCGATTTTAGTGTGGCGTAATGTAGTTAATTTTTACTTAGTTGATTTTCGTATTCCTAGTCGTAGTGTTCCTAATTATTGCCATTTTTTATTAAGATATTAGTTATAGTATACGGACTTGGTGTTTTTGTGTCTATGCTCCTCCTAGTTTTGGTTTTATAGGGCGGCAAAGCTTAAGGTATTATTTATATTAACCTCATGTACCTTATATGATAAAGTCAATACAATGTAAAATTTATTTAGTGACAATTTTAACAATATACGAGTATTAATTCCCCTGGTGTTGCGGTTGATCATGGGCGGCGGTAGTCACTTAACATCAGGTGAGCCACATGCTCGTTTGCCCCCTCTTCTATAAAAAAAAAAAAATATTAGCAGCTAGTGGATTTACTCGTATAAGTGCTGAGTCAGAGTTGTTTCCCCACATATTTTATAAGACTGTTGTGACGAGCGATGTGCTAGCGAACTTATAGTCCACGTGATGAGCTGATCGTGAGTGGCTAATGCAGTCTATGTACACCTGTAGCGAACTTTATACAAAGAAGCCTACATATGCGGTTTCACCCCTGAGCCTGAGGGCTAACATGCAATGACTCACAGCCGGTAGTTATACTGGTTTTTCGTACCCGTCAGACCGGAACTGAGCAATCATCATTGTTTGGTATTCTAAAAACACAATAGCGGTCCAGTCGTAGCATAGTAGCAACTCTAAGTTCAACGGTTCAACCGCGCTTTGCTTAACCGAGACCTCGTAAATGCTTGCTGTTGACTTGATTACAAAGTAAACGGTCATCGACCGTGCACCGTGTGCATATACAAATAAAATAAAAAACATAAAGACATCAAATGAATTTTTGCATTAGTTATGCTTGTCACTTTAATTATCTTGGTGTTGTTAAACAGTTATGCGATTATAAGTCTGATTTGGCGTGACCTAGGTTTCTAGGTAATCCAGTCGTAATAAATATAGTGATATTGACATTCGTCTTTGGGCATGCTGTGATTTTCTTCGTATATCTGTGACGGCACCTAAAACTTTATTCTAACGGCTTAACTCGAATGCGCACTAAATTAAACGATTGGCTGCGGCGTTACGGGCTGCGGCTTCGAACCCTAAATGGAATATTTGTTCATGTTCAATTGGGGTTGCTACCTTTTTTTGAACAAATATAGTATTTTTCACAAAAAAGATCCAAAAATATAGTGCTTTTGAGCAATTCAGGAGATAAAAAAGTACACGTTTATTTTAAATATTTAATGTATTTTTCCATATACTTATATTTCTTACTTCTCTTTGCTTTGGCCTTCATTATCTAATACCTTTAAAATAATCATAGGAGTCTGAGCAATTCAGATTCATATTAAAATAAATTAACAACAATTTTTTAATTAAATTACATAATACATGCTCTATTTCTTTTTTCTTTCAATTTTACATTCCGTAAAACTTACTTGTTCGAGATTTCTAATCACAGTTAATATAAAAAGTGCAACAATTTAATTAGGGATAAAATATAGTATTTTTCGTACTATATTATTTTTCTATAATATACAATACAATTGACTGATATATAGTACGATACTACTTATATATTATAGGACGTGTGATAATCCTCTGTGCAATTTATACGTAAATGCGTACACGATAAGGCAGATCTATGGTAAGACACTTCTGTCTATTAAACCATTTGTGTAGTCTTTTTTAAGATTCTTTTTTTTTTAATTTAGGGACTTACGTTATTTTAAACATGTCAGTCCCATTGTACTATTGTGTTATAGTATGTTATAGTAGTAGTGTGTTATAACTAAATAACAAACTACAATTTCTTAAATTATTTACACAAAATATTAACTAAGTTATATGTATACAATTTGAGCAGCATTAGATAATGGTTCAGACAGAATGCTTTGATATTCCCCTAGGTTACAAATTTTAATATCTGTTTTGGCAACTAATAGTTTCCTTTCATGATGATTTTTGGAACATTCCGCGAGCAAGTGTTGTACATCTTCTATTTGTGTAGTTACCACCCCAAACTTACTTCTGCTGCCTTGCTAATTATAGGCTGAGAGAGGCATCCTCTAGTCTACAGAGGAGACAACACTTCTGTGGTCGTCTTTACTTGAAGTTGGCTGCAGACTTCCATCAACTGCAGTAGCTGCTTACCGTCAGGTGGACTGAACGTTCGTTTTTCGCTTCAGTTTGTACAAAAAGTACTTAGGTATTTTTTACCAACTTCAAAAAAGAGCAGGTATTCAATTTCTCATAAGTTTTCTCTGGGTGAACCGATTTTTATGATTCTTTTTTATATGTAAGCTGGTGCTTCTCGTGTGGTACTACATAAATTTAATCAAGATATGACAATTAATTTTTGAGTTATCTTTAATAATTCTTATTTAATTGACTTCGAACATATTGAATCGATCGTATTGAAATCACTTATACATAATTTTTAACATAATGATTTCTTATATTTACGCGAACATTGCACATGATTAAAACTACTTTTACGGATTTTATCGCGTTTATTTTTACTTTTTATTTTTAATTCCCGACGTTTCGGGCGCTTTCCAGCACCCATGGTCACGGGGGACTGAGATGACTGACGTCCCGATGTCATTGTTAAACCCGGAGTACCTTCAGCTTTTTTAATTATTGTTTATGGTCCGATCTATGCAAAATGAACTGACTATGGCCTGAGGTCTTGCAGTGGTATGCTTGGGTTTAGTTTTAATTTTATTGATTATAGGATCCCAAGCAGGTGGTAGTACCCAGCCTCCTTCTCTATTGAAATTAGGATGTTTTTTAATTTCAATAGCCTCACGTATCATCCTTGGTAGGAATCGGTGTTCTTTCGCGAGGATTTGTGGTCTATCAAATCTGATGTAATGGTTGGGGCCGTCTAGGATATGATCACAAACTGCAGACTTCCCGGAACGTTGATGCTTCACATCAGCTATATGTTCTTTTACGCGGGTCCTAATTGATCTTTTGGTTTGTCCTATATAAGAGAGACCACATTCACAATCAAGCTTGTACACTCCTGCATCTTGTAGAGGAATATGACACTTGACGGATGGTAGGAACTGACTAATCTTCTTCGGCGGCTTGTAGAATGTTCTAATAGAAGCTCGCTTCAAGATATAGCCAATCTTGTCTGTGACACCTCTGACATATGGTAGTACAGCAGGCACACGCTCGACTGTGGCCGGCTTCACTCGGTCACTGTGACGTAGGCGCGGGACCCGAAGCTTGTTGTCGTGCAGAACTTGCTTGACGTGCTGAAGCTCGGCGGCCAGGTGTTTGCTGTCACAGATCCCTCGTGCTCTCTGTAACAAAGATTTGCCCACGGTAGCTAACTGTGAAGGATGGTGGTGAGATTCACCGTTTAAATATCGGTTTGTATGGGTCTTTTTCCTATACACAGTGTGACCAATGGTGTTATTAGGATTTCGGATGACTAACACATCTAGGAAAGGTAAGGAATTATTTGCCTCTAACTCCATAGTAAATTGAATTTTAGCGTTTATGGAATTAAGATGTTCTAAAAATGCAGTTACTTTGTCTGATGGTAAAATTGTGAAAGTATCGTCTACGTACCGCTTGTAGATCCTTGGTGTAACAGGTGCAGTAAGGAGGGCTTTCTCCTCAAAGTCTTCCATGAATATATCGGCGACAATGGGAGATACAGGTGAGCCCATCGCCACACCATCTACTTGCTTGTAAAACTCTTCCTTCCACAATAGATAGCCAGATGTAAGGCAATGTCTTAGTAATACTGCATATTCTGCTGGCATGTTATTTTCCTCTAGTTTCCTAGTTATAATTGAGATGCAGTCTTCAACAGGTAGGCATGTAAATAGAGACTGAACATCAAAACTGACCATGGTTTCATTGTCAGTAAGATGTAGGTCTTTTATCTCACTGACAAAATGGTATGAATCCTTAGTGTGTGCTCTTGTGTGTCCTCTGAGTGGTGATAATATTTTAGCTAAGTATTGAGCCAATCTGTAAGTTGGCGAATCAATCTGACTCACTATTGGACGTAATGGAGCATTCGGTTTGTGTATCTTTGGTAACCCATACAACTTCGGTGGTTTGGCACAGGAAGGTATTATCGAATTAACGTCCAGATTCAATTTTTCGGAGTATTTCTTAATTAGATCGCTAGTTGTTTTAAGCGTATTAGTTGTAGGGTCTGTTTTGACCTTTCGATAAGTAGTTTCATCCGACAAAAGTTGTTGTATTTTAAAATTGTAATCTGACGTATCCATTATAACCGTAGAATTACCTTTATCTGCGCGGAGAATCGTAAGCTCTGGTCTGTTGCGTAAGTTTTTCAACGCGTTAAATTCATTTTTGGGGAGATTTAATGATGAACAGATGAAACGTCGGGAATTAAAAATAAAAAGTAAAAATAAACGCGATAAAATCCGTAAAAGTAGTTTTAATCATGTGCAATGTTCGCGTAAATATAAGAAATCATTATGTTAACCAGTACGGACTGGAAATAGCAAATAAAATAAGCCGATTAGAAGATCTAAAGACCAAGCGCGCAAGATACATAACAGCTTTAAATTTCTTGAAGAGATGCAGAGATCATAATCTCATTCCTACGTGTGTCAAGATATCCACTAAAAAAGACATTCGAGGAAGCGCCAAGATCTTAAATCAGGCTAGTAAAAAGTTGTTAATAACGGTGATTCAGCAAAAACGTACCGATCTATATTTCATAAACAAAACCATAGACAATTCGTCCAGTGAATTAAAGACAGTTTTATCGACATTTGATTATAAAAATTGCATGGAAACTTTAGATAAACGCGAAACAACTAAATACAATGAATGCAAAAATAAACACATTGATAAATACCATAAATTAACAACTAAATCAAATGTCCAACATACGAAATCGTGGACCACAGACACGAATCATAAACAACGCGCTGTCTACAACTTATCAAAACAAACACTGGACGACGCCACAATAAAAGTTTTAGAAAAAGGTATTAATTTCGCAATAGCACCGCGAAAAATACCGTATGAGGACATTATCTGTAGTGTTGAGGACTGTCTGTATAAAAATAATATTGGTAATGAAGATTTAGAGGCCATACGTCAAGACATCTCGTCTATGTTACGTCGAAGTTCAGCGCCGAAATTAAATCTCCCCAAAAATGAATTTAACGCGTTGAAAAACTTACGCAACAGACCAGAGCTTACGATTCTCCGCGCAGATAAAGGTAATTCTACGGTTATAATGGATACGTCAGATTACAATTTTAAAATACAACAACTTTTGTCGGATGAAACTACTTATCGAAAGGTCAAAACAGACCCTACAACTAATACGCTTAAAACAACTAGCGATCTAATTAAGAAATACTCCGAAAAATTGAATCTGGACGTTAATTCGATAATACCTTCCTGTGCCAAACCACCGAAGTTGTATGGGTTACCAAAGATACACAAAGCGAATGCTCCATTACGTCCAATAGTGAGTCAGATTGATTCGCCAACTTACAGATTGGCTCAATACTTAGCTAAAATATTATCACCACTCAGAGGACACACAAGAGCACACACTAAGGATTCATACCATTTTGTCAGTGAGATAAAAAGACCTACATCTTACTGACAATGAAACCATGGTCAGTTTTGATGTTCAGTCTCTATTTACATGCCTACCTGTTGAAGACTGCATCTCAATTATAACTAGGAAACTAGAGGAAAATAACATGCCAGCAGAATATGCAGTATTACTAAGACATTGCCTTACATCTGGCTATCTATTGTGGAAGGAAGAGTTTTACAAGCAAGTAGATGGTGTGGCGATGGGCTCACCTGTATCTCCCATTGTCGCCGATATATTCATGGAAGACTTTGAGGAGAAAGCCCTCCTTACTGCACCTGTTACACCAAGGATCTACAAGCGGTACGTAGACGATACTTTCACAATTTTACCATCAGACAAAGTAACTGCATTTTTAGAACATCTTAATTCCATAAACGCTAAAATTCAATTTACTATGGAGTTAGAGGCAAATAATTCCTTACCTTTCCTAGATGTGTTAGTCATCCGAAATCCTAATAACACCATTGGTCACACTGTGTATAGGAAAAAGACCCATACAAACCGATATTTAAACGGTGAATCTCACCACCATCCTTCACAGTTAGCTACCGTGGGCAAATCTTTGTTACAGAGAGCACGAGGGATCTGTGACAGCAAACACCTGGCCGCCGAGCTTCAGCACGTCAAGCAAGTTCTGCACGACAACAAGCTTCGGGTCCCGCGCCTACGTCACAGTGACCGAGTGAAGCCGGCCACAGTCGAGCGTGTGCCTGCTGTACTACCATATGTCAGAGGTGTCACAGACAAGATTGGCTTTATCTTGAAGCGAGCTTCTATTAGAACATTCTACAAGCCGCCGAAGAAGATTAGTCAGTTCCTACCATCCGTCAAGTGTCATATTCCTCTACAAGATGCAGGAGTGTACAAGCTTGATTGTGAATGTGGTCTCTCTTATATAGGACAAACCAAAAGATCAATTAGGACCCGCGTAAAAGAACATATAGCTGATGTGAAGCATCAACGTTCCGGGAAGTCTGCAGTTTGTGATCATATCCTAGACGGCCCCAACCATTACATCAGATTTGATAGACCACAAATCCTCGCGAAAGAACACCGATTCCTACCAAGGATGATACGTGAGGCTATTGAAATTAAAAAACATCCTAATTTCAATAGAGAAGGAGGCTGGGTACTACCACCTGCTTGGGATCCTATAATCAATAAAATTAAAACTAAACCCAAGCATACCACTGCAAGACCTCAGGCCATAGTCAGTTCATTTTGCATAGATCGGACCATAAACAATAATTAAAAAAGCTGAAGGTACTCCGGGTTTAACAATGACATCGGGACGTCAGTCATCTCAGTCCCCCGTGACCATGGGTGCTGGAAAGCGCCCGAAACGTCGGGAATTAAAAATAAAAAGTAAAAATAAACGCGATAAAATCCGTAAAAGTAGTTTTAATCATAATTTTTAATTTTACCACTTGTTTAATAAAGTGACGCGACAAACTTTCGTTGTTTATAAAAAATACTTCAAATATTTTTTTTATAAACTGAAGTATTATTTTTATATAGTTATATATATTGTGGTAGAGCCACGCCGCAGCTTTATTATAGTTTTAGCACGAATGGGTCGGTTCGACCGGGGACCACGCAGAATACCAGCGTATATATATATATATATATATATATAATATATATATATATATATAGTAATATTTTTATATACTGAGTATTACTTTTACTTCGTCATATTGCTGGAAAGTTTGCAAGTTGAACGAATCGTAATTAGGTCGGATTCGTATAAAACGACTCTTTAATTGATCTGTTATAATATGTTTCTTGTGCAGAGTGTTTCTTTTTGTGCTTTAATTTAAAAAAAAACTGAAGTGCACAGACTAGATGGTAAGTGGCCGCTGTAGTCCACGGTCAGTTACAGACAACTTCAGATATTTCTTTACAGAAATTTAGCCATAAAAGGAATCCTACCATCTAGACATACAAACCAAACTCACGACTTAACTATTATAATCCGTACCATTAACCACTAGACTACTCTCGTTTTTAATAACAGTAATAAGACATATCAGTAGCATAGAAAAAAAATGTTAAGCACGATAAAAACGTGTTTTGTGTTATGAAAGGCGAAAACTAGTGACCCAATTACCTACTGGTAATAACTGGGAATTCTTTTCCAGTCTCCGCTAATATTACGACATTAGGTATATCGCTTCATAAATGTTGTTTCTTCAATGTCCATGGTGAGATTAAAACTAAAAAAGTAATCAATTTGTGTTCTAGAACGCTCAAGCAATTTTATTGTCAACCGGACGGTCCAATACAAAATGCACTTTTTGTTTCGCGCCGTTCCCAGCGTTCCCAGACGCAGTACGCGCTTTTAAAATTAGAACGCGTTCGCTTCCAACTGACAGCTTGATAGATCCAGCTTTAGAATGTTGTCTTGTATAGTCAGTCTTTTTATTTATTTTTTACAAATCGTCAAACTATATTAAAACGTTATTTTCTTTTTAATAAAAGGAATGAGCTCATTACGGCAAAAACCAACAAACCTTTAAAGAAGTTCACAGATGCGTTATTGCCCCGAAGGGTAAAAAAAATGCCTAACAGCCCGCAATTATTCTGGGTGTATACTCTTCCAATTCGGAACTGAGCAGTCTGTGCACTGCTGTTTGGTGCTTGAAGTTAAAGCCTTATTACCTAACAGATAGAGAAATCTTTTCCTTTTCCCACTATATCTAATTTCATTTTGTTTTTCATCTAGCTTTGTTTAGTCAGGGTGTAAAACAGTTGAGTTTAATATTCAAATAACTTTTTTTTTACATTGCTCTTTGATACATTGCAAATATTTATATATAATACTAATATTATTACCCAAGATTACAAGAAATTAATCTAACATTAGTTAGATCAATATAGTGGCTGCTTGTTTTTAACTAAAAAATTTGATAACTAAAACAGATATTAAGGTTTTTACGGTACGGTCTCTGAAAAGAAGCGCACCTTTAGGAATTACGTATACGCTCATAGAAACAACCTAGGAGAACTGAAGCGAGCGAATTCAGACACCAGACTCGTAATTGTATATCAAGCAACATTGTCTACTCATCGACAGATGTCTCAGACGGTATAACTTATTGCATTTAAATTGTCTTTACTCGCAGTGAACACACGGACAAGGCCAGTAGAGAGATAATGATCCATATTTAAAACACGGGTTCCATTCACCGCTCATTTGAACTTTAACACTAGATATTTCTAGAAAGATTTAAGTTTGGTCTTTCCGTGTACAAGGGGATTCCCCTACGTGTATAGCGGCGTAAGCGAAACCACAATCCTAAGTCATACGAGTGATACAGATAGTGAAAGAGGAAAACAGAAAAAGGAGACGGGCAGCAGCATCTTCCTGACAACAACATAGCAAAAATAAAAAAAACTGCCGTTGCCAACCCTTTTTCGGGGCTTTCACTTTCTCTGGGCTTAGTAGGTAATTCCCCGGATGGATGTTAAGTTTGCATATTCGGGGTCCACATTCAGTCAGACTATGCGCAGGTTTCATCCTCTAGGGAAGATAATTTGTATATCCTTAAAATTAATTGACCTTTGAATCTCAAAAAATACATATGCCTTTAAAACAGCCGTATCGACTGCTCTTATCGAAATGCAGTCTGTTCTTACTTCATTCTATTTGTTCTCGACTACTGAAGAAAATTTTTGATCGCCCTCTACATATTACAACCTTTATTTTATTAAATTCACCATTATGAAGTAAATCGAACACGTTTTAATTTATCGGTTTTGTGCTTCCTGCTCTGAGCTCTCGACAAATGCTCATTAATATAAAACTGCATGCAATTCTGACGCTTACCAGTATTCTATAAATACGATTCTCATATGCACTGTTCGAACTCTGCTGTTGGTATTAATCATAACAAATTCATAATGTAAACACACTCGAGTCGAATGCAACATGCAAAAATTTCAACAATGCTATTGACCGAAAAGCAGATCAATTTCAAACTTACTTAAAAAAAGGTAATGTGGATTTTGATAACAAAAAGCATACGAAATAACCGACGTGACAAGGCATGAACCAAAATTATGCCATATATATATATATATATATATATATATATATATTCTATATATAGGTAATTTCAGTGCTAAGTATTATAGAAGTGCCAGAAGGTATAAAAAACCTGTATTACAGGTCACCAGGAGAGCCTAGTTTTGAGCTTTAGAGTTTCAACCTATAAGCAGATTTCATCTGTATGTTGCGAACCAAACGTTACGCCTTTCATAATGCGTTTAGCAAAGTAGTGTAATAAGTTGCTGGGAGGCCTGTGTGCCCAACAGTGGGACGAATATAGGCTGTAACTTTACTTTAACTTTACAACTTTTCAGTTGACAGAGTCGCTAGTGGAGAGCTTACTACCGCCACTTAAGAAATTTACCGAGGAAATAAGCGAAAGTGAAAAGACATAGTTCCAATATTGTCCACCTGAACAGATAAGTTGGTGGCACTGTATCACAGTTTCCTGAAAAATGAAATGATGGCACGGCAGTGGCCATCATTTCATTTTTCAATAATGAATCGCCTATTATCTGAACCACTCAAAGGTCAGCCCAGAAAAGTTTAACTCTCTCACTCCGCTAAATATTATTTAAATGAGCGCATACAAACTTATTATATTATGATTATTAAATAACAAATGCTGGAGCACCAACTGTACAATAACCGGAGACATGACGTCTTTCGTTAACGAATTAGGACACTACGATGTCTTCCGGCTCCTCGAAACGGTATACGTTGACATGGGCGTCCGTTACAAAATCTAATTTGCAAATCTGTTTTGCGCATACAAATTAATTCAATAAAGTTGATTATTTGAGTTCAAAAAAGATGGTTCTATATTTGACGCGTACGATTTATGTGCACGTGGTAGAGCCTCGATGCAGCTATATTATAGTTGTAGCACGAATGGGTCGGCTCGACCGGGGAAGTACCACGCTCTCACAGAATACCAGCGTAAAATGCAGCTTAATACTGCAGTGTTTCGTATGGTGAGTGTAGAGAATCGGAAACTCTTTTTTACTGGAAACAAGACTTTCCATCTTAGTCCTCAGGGGTGACAACGTATTTGCGTTTTGATTCTTAATCGAAGATAAATGTAAATGTCTATGGGCTACAGCATCCGCTTACTATCAGGTGAACTGTTACTTCCGCAAAATTAGTTTGTTCTTTATTCCTTAAAGTATTAAAAAATTTGCTATTGAAATTATAATTGTTATTTTCTCTAAGCGAACAATCCGTGCCGATAAAACAATGCCTGGGATCATTGAACCGCGTCATATTTGTTGCGTTCACAATGTAATGAACGTTTGTTTATTTATTAAACATGCAATGGCTAGTTAGACGAATCTGGCTTTTGGCCAATAAGTTGGCCACATACGGAGTACTTGATATTTGACGAAAATATTTCACTTTATGATACCGACTTCAACTACTCATGAAAATCGGATCGGAGGGTCTGTCACGCGAATAAACATTTTGATCAAGCGTTTACCAATCTACCTGCCTTACGTCTGCTCACTCCCAACTTAAAATTATGTAAAATCATAATTTTTTTACACAAAATGTTAATGTGAAATTTATTTACTTTTTCGTGTATACTTTCAGATGGCATACGAAGAAGTAAAAATATGTTACAAAAATAATAATTATAAAATCAACTCAGATTTTATCTACCTACTTAAATATAAAAATAGTTTTTGAAATACTTATACGGCTTCCATCCATATTATAGCAGCTCTATCTAAATAGATGGGTATAACATGAAGCCAATTTTACGGATTCTATCGCGTTTATTTTTGACATTTTAATTCGCGACGTACCACACCGTGACCGGAGATAAACTCCGTAAAATTTATATAATTTAATGTGTAGTATTCGCCTAAATATAAGATATCATTTTATATATATATATATATATATATATATATATATATATAAAGTATTCGGACCGAGCCTTGCTCGGTTTTTTTTTCGAAATTACTTTTATAAATTACATACTGATGAAACATAAATAATATTTTTTGATCTTATTGACAGATTAGAAAAAACTGAACTGATTATTTGAATAAAAAATAATGAGTTTTATTAAAATTTTCGTATTTTTAAAAAAATACTAAAAAAAGGCTTGAAAGAATAGATTTTCTCACAAAAGAAGGGAACTTGAAAAAAAAAGGGGAAAAAGCTAGACCAGAGACAGGACGCGAACCATGGAACTCCGATATCACGCCCGACCGACATCCCACCTGATCTACATATTATTGACCCCTAAACTCCCTGGACACTAAATTTTATGAAAATCGTTGGAGCCGTTTCCGAGATTCCGATTATATATATATTTACAAGAATTGCTCGTTTAAAGGTATAGGATTACGTGTCACGTTGTTTGTCCGCGATGGACTCCTAAACCACTTAACCGATTTTAATCAAATTTACCCACCGTGTCCAACTTGAGAGATAGGATAGGTTTTTGGCCATGAGTGGCCTACAATTTTTTTTCGAATTTAAGGATTTTTAATAGGACATGACAAAGGGTCGTCGAAAAGGGCAGAACAACGTCTGCCTGGTAAGCTAGTTAAATATATATTATCTAGATAAAAAGTATATAGTAAATGTATAGCCTTTAAAGTATTTTTGATATAGGTTTCCTATTTTCAGCGCCACAGTTCGCAAAGAGCCTTAGACGCAGCGAACCGTTTCGCGAGTGCGTGCGCTCCGATTTCCGGTCAAATTTATTTTAGTATAAGAGGGCGCTTGTATTGTCTGTGGCTAAATTAAAACCGGCGCGAGCTTTAAGCTTAGTATTTTCCCTAATTTTTGAGTTACTCTACACGAGACTTCTTACCTATTTACCTACGTTTACTTGTACCTGTCTTTGTCCTAGAATTCATAGCATAAGAGCAGTCAACTAGAAGAATAGAATTTGCAATTATCGCCACCCCAGACAGGCGGATTAGCGATAAAAGTATCAACGTTTTCCACCTTCCTCTTCTGTCGTCTCCGGCCTGCTTGCAAGACTCAGTGAACATATCTACACCGATTTGATCGCGTCAAACAAATATGAGACAGAGGAGGGAATCTCCATGTGAATCGTACCCATTGTAGCTAAGCGGAGTATATAGTATATATAGTGTACTAGCTTGCCAGGCAGACGTTGTTCTGCCCTTTTCGACGACGCTTTGTCATGTCCTATTGAAAATTTTCAAATTCGCAAAAAAAAATTGTGGGTCACTCATGGGCAAAAAAAACTATCCTATCTCTCAAGTTGGGCCAAATTGCACATGGTGTGCAAATTTGATTGAAATCGGTTAAGTAGTTTAGGAGTCCATCGC
This sequence comes from Parnassius apollo, assembly GCA_907164705.1. NCBI lineage: Eukaryota > Metazoa > Arthropoda > Insecta > Lepidoptera > Papilionidae > Parnassius > Parnassius apollo. Next base: position 5,163,986 of record CAJQZP010001060.1, on the reverse strand, counting down.
GGACAAACAACGTGACACGTAATTTATATATATTAAGATATGTGTATATAGGAATATATAGTATATATGTGTATATAGGAGTATATAGTGAATAATGGTTGTTTGAGACACATGTTTCTTCTCCGCCCAGCTCTGTTTTGGTGCATTCCGGGCCGGACACGATTCTTGGTTGTCAAGACGTATATTAAATTTCATCATATATGTAAAATAATGCCATCTATTGGAGACCACAAAATCTTCTTGATGTTTTCTATAGTCAAATGAAAGAACATCAATTTGACAAAACTGCATGGACTGCTTACATTCATCATCATCATCATTACTGCCCTTCACAAGTCCAATGCTGAACATAGGCCTCCCCCAAAGTATGCCACAAAGCACGGTCCTGAGCCACCTGCATCCATCGACTTCCTGCATGTCTTACCAGGTCGTCACTCCATCTAGCGGGGGGTCGCCCTACACTTAGCCTACCGGTACGAGGCTGCCACTCGAGAACCTTTTTTCCCAACGATTGTCGGTTCTTCGAGCTATATGGCCGGCCCATTGCCACCTCAGCTTACTAATCCGTTGGGCTATGTCGGTCACTCTGGTTCTACTGCGGATATCCTCATTTCTAAGTTTATCGCGCAGAGAAACTCCGAGCATAGCCCTCTCCACAGCTCGCTGAGCGACTTTGGGCGTCCTCGTACGGCCAGCAGTGAAGGACCACGTCTCGGTTCCGTAGGTCATCACTGGCAACACGTGTGGCTTACATTAGGTACCACCAAACGGCAAATAGTCTTAATTCATCACATTAATCTTAAAACATTTTAAATATTAAGATTAAACAACATCTACATTCCCGATAAAAAATCCACAAGAAACCTTTTTATAACCCTAGATTTATAAATCTTTTTTATATATTTTAAAACTTAACGAAGAGGAATGAAGTTATACGAAATAATTTTTTAACCTATTTACTTAACTTTTATACTTTTTATACTTATGCATCTAAACGGGTTTACTTCCTTATATACTTTTTACTTAATTCAAATAACACTTAACCTAAAAGCATACTTAAAATGAATAATTTTTATTGTACACTACAGTCTCATTTTTTATTAGGGAAAGCAGGAAAGCTTTTAAACGTACATCGAAATAAAACAGGCGGACAGATGAGTCTTTAGACTTTACGGAATTAAAATTTACACACAACATATCGCTAAAAAACTATGAATAAACAACTGATTTTTTCCTCTTTCAGGCGGCGTTTTACATACATACATAAATTGCATATAAAAACATCAAAACTCGTTCCATGCAGGATTTGAACCAGCGACCCCGTAACCAAACTGCCACTGCGATATCAAGTAGTCATTGATTTGGAACAAACAAATAAAATAAAGCTATCCACTAACAATGCTCCAGACAAAAGCATTGCGTGATGATGCCTACTTGAAACAAAATTAGCTGCTGTGGGAAATGGCAGCTTACCTAACATAAATTACCGTTCACGCGCCTGCTACGTAGAATTTTTTTATTTAACGCCATTTAGAATCAATTACCTGATGGTCAGCGCGCCTTGCTTTGTCATTAGTTTATATTCTATTTAGGACATAACTGAAACAGGTCTGGCCGCACCTTCATGTTGCCCTCTGAAAAATAAATTTAGGACATCGGTCCCAAACCATTCGACCTAAACTACGAGTATTAGCTAGGAATGTTTATTTAATACAATATGTAGATTAGATTAAAATAATTTTTATACGGTATAGATTACAGAAATACTTTTTCAAAGTAGTTCATATCACTCAGAAAAATCCTTTATACTGAGAAGAAATGCATTTTAAAGTCTGTGACCATAGTTTAAAAACATTTTGTTCATACCAATCAACTCGAACTAGTTTTTGTTTTGGGGTGAGTTCATGAGCAGTCCAGTGGCAACTAAGTTTTGTTACGTTTAAAATTTGTTGTAATTTGTTTTGAATTTGGCTCATACCAATACCCGAATCTCCTCATACGGCCAGCAGTGTTATTTTCAATTGACACATGCCTGGTAGTAGTCACATTTTCTTTAGTAATCGCGGTTGAGGGTCGACCTTTACGAATTTCATCATGGAGGAAACACGGCCACGATCAAATTCTACGTACCACCATCTCCTTACGGTGCTCAAATGAAATGCTTGAGCTTTTAAAATCGTAAAAAATCACCGCTCTAGAATCTTTGCATTTTTGTTACGAATAAAGAACTTCAACTTTTATTGTTTTAATAAATGTACATGGAAGTTTCTTTGTTTAAAAAAATTAAGTTCGAGATTAAAACATTTATATCCAAATTTTTGGCTACACATGGTACGCGAGTAGCTCGCTGCTCTTTGCTGTAGTAATATTAATATTAAACAGAATTAAGATTTGGAATAAATGTATGGTCACCATGACGTTATTAATAATATATGCAACAATAAGACTAGAATTTCTCTTTTTAAACTGTTTAACTACTTAATTAAGTCAGAAATAAACGATTTTATGATTTAAAAATTCTGGAATCACGTTGATAATTAGTAAAAACTGACAGTATTATCGTCAGATGTTTTATCAACTATAGTGCGAAATGATTTACGTGCTTTTGTCATGTTAAAATTTTAAAAACAAATGTAAAGCGGACGTCAGACGTGCTCAACGTCGAAACAGAGAGATCTTCCGCTATTCACACATCCAGGGACACATTTTCCATTTGAATAATTCTTGGTCTAAATATTGATGGTCTAATGATTTCGATAACGTAAACAATTTTAGTTATTAAAGTATGTATAAAGAATCGGCAACCGAGAAGTATTATGCGTGAAACATCACTTCGGGACATAATAACGTAATAGTGTAGGGACTAAGTTTCACTTCAGGCTACAAATACGATTCCCACACTCATCAACTACTCGTACATGTATGGCTTAAAAATGTTTGGTTTTTCACCTTTTTTTCACAAATCAACTAATCATAGGCCTAAGCCATCTGTATTCATCGACTTCCACGACTCACCAGGTCGTCATCCTATCTAGAGGGGAAGCGCTCGAGAATTTTCCGATCCTATCAATTATCGGTTCTTCGAGCTATATTTTTTTATTTTTATAGTATAAGGTTGACAAACGACCACATAGTCCTACCGATGTTAAGTGGTTGCTGTGGCCCATAGACATCTACATTTATCTTCAATTAAAAATCAAAATGCAGATGCGTTGCCAGCCCTGAGGACTGAGATGGAATGCCTCGTTTCCAGTAAAAAGGGTCTCCGGTTCTCTACACTCGCCATACGAAAAACAACAGCATTACGCTTCTATTGTATTCCGTAAGAGCATGGTCCTGCCCCGTTCGTGCCGACCAATTCATGCTACAACTATAATATAGCTGTAGCATGGCTCTACCACGTAGACTTTTACTAAAAATTACTTGTAATTAATCTACCGCTATAATCTATTTTAAAAAAACTATTATATTATCTTGATATAAACACATTAATATTCCTAAACGTCACCGTCTACCGTTTCTAAGCGTAATTTGTGCAATTCCCGCGTCTTCTAACTGTTAAGTTACAATAGGTATTCCATTCAGGCCGTACCAAGGCGTCAACGCGCTAGGTCGTTAAGATAAACGTATATGTAGTCGGAAATTACATCGCAAACAAGCTGTCATTGTATATCTTATTATTCAAATACGTCGTATTCCGCTATATTTTTTTATTAACTGGCTTTACGGCTCTGGGTTCTAACCCTTCTGAGCGCATCATTTCTTTCGGAATCTTCATTTTTATATTTTATCTCCACAATATGCTGATGCGTCACATTGCGAAGCCCTTGGGAGAATTAGACGACAGCTTAACCCAGCGGACAGTTGATAACGACAGCCACTCGAGCTCATAAGGCGCCCACGCGATCAAAATAACTTGAGGTTTATATCGACATCAAAGCACTTGCTTCGTCGTTTTCTCTAATAGTTCACACAGGCGCGGACACTTAATTCACAAAATCGCATCACTTTTACGAATCAAAATCCACTTCAAACCATTATTCAAGCGACAAAACAGGAGTGACAATCCGTCTACGGCCAAGTTCCCGCCAAAACTCTATTCCGCTATAGTAGCGTGATAAAACCTTCAGCATATAAAGAACTATATACATATTTACTTCAGAGTAAGGCAGTTTCAGTAGACACAGTTTTACAAATAATTGTATTTATTTGTTTAAAATATTACTCATGAAAAATAACTATACTGTTATTAACATAGATACCAATTAATATAATCATGCGTTTTTTTTTGCGAAAGACCATGACATTACAGATGTTAAAATTATTTAGATGTGCCAGATCTTTAAAAAATTCTACAACATAGATTCCAGACTACAAAATAGTCATATTACAAAAACTATACGTTAACAATCATACCCACAATAATTCAGATAAAAAATCGGAAATGTGTATGACGTATACAGATACTAGTCTAGACTAGACTAGATTATACACATTGTACAAAGTGTATTAAATCTTAGCTGTCCAGCTTGTGGAAACCGGGCCAGAGCAATAGGACAATTGCTAGAATGCGCCGCACGTGTGGTCGTGCCCACTGGTTGTCAATCTTTAAAACGCGTCGAGCCTCACTTCGAATTAATTAATTCCTATTAAAATGCAAACCATGAAACTTTTACACGGTGATTGTCAATAATATATAAATTAAAACCGCGTTAATAACATAATTTTTAAACAAAAAAACATTATGTATATGTTTTCGTCAAAAATATATTAATTGCTTACGTCCGATATTTTTGCTAAACTTTAGTCTTAAAAAACATAAACTAGAGTCAGAATTCCATTTTCAACCATTAAATTATGAGTTTCAGGATATACGTGTAGCATATTTATACTTTCTTGCTCTGCCATAAAAAAAATTATCAATGGTTCGGAAAAAAGCTCTGTCCTGGGAATAACCTGCAAGAAACCCAGCAGGGTTTAAAAAAAACCAGAAGAAGGCTACCGATGTGTCAACCATGATGACGAAAATGGAATGCCTTACAGAATGAAACAATGTTTCTTGCCAGAATTCCGCAGTAAAAAAGAGCAATGCCACCTAGTTAAATTATATGTGATTTATTAATATTATAATTAAATATAAAAAATAAATATTTATGCTAAATGTTTTAGAACCGCTGGCCTTATCTGATTCATGACATAAGGATCCAGTGATACGGCACAGTGTACTATCATAACCATAAAGTTCAGACATTAAACAATATTTCATAGTTAATGTAGTTCAGCATTCAATTTCCTGTGCAGTTGCAGGGTTTAAAAATAAAACATAATGGCATTAGTTGCGTGCGTAAGAGGGCTTACTTATTTTTTTTATTGACTGTTTATTTCTTTGTCTGTTGCACTGCCCTCTTTGTGTTGTTTTATTCTACGTAGCCTAGCATAAGTTATTAAAGGTTAATACTTGTATATGCCCAGTGAAGCGGGCGGCTGTATACCGTATATGCCGTGTAGTCGTAATAGAATCCACCACCACATTATACCGTGGTTGCCGTATTAGATGACGAGGGAAACTGATACAGGTGATGGAAAGCAGCATATATAACAGCTAAATTAAAATGAAAACTGCGTTTGCCAACTCGCTTGTCAATCGTGGAACTATGGCATCAAATATTCTTTCTTTATGCCAATCTATGGAGCAGGCTCATGCCCACCAGTGGATTTTAATAGGCAGTAATTATAATGACGGTAAAGCCGTATCATAAGTAGAAGCTAACCACCCGAGCGATAAATCGGTAAGTGCAGAGCCGCCACCTCCGAACTGTTATTTGTGTTAAGTGTTTTCTGATAGATTTCTCGCCATCAGAAACCTAGGTCCCGTCCATCTATCGGGATCACATTACAGTGACATTTCGACAAAGTGGTGAATTTCTATGAAGTCTTTCTTTGACCTCTCGTTTAATAAAAATAACTATAAATTAATGTCTGTTTATATACAAAACCACGAGCTCTGCGGTGAAGGAAAACATCGTGAGGAAACCTGCATGTGTGAGAAATAAAAAATAAAAATATGTTTCGAAGACACGTGAAGTCCACCAACACGCATTAGGACACTTGGCACTAAAACCCTCTCAGAAGTGAGAGGAGGCCTGTGCCCAGCTGTGGGACGTATATAGAATGTTACTTTATTTACTTCTTTTATGTACATCGTTAACGTCATCTATAAAATATGTATTATGTACCGTATTGATATTAATTTTTACACATAAGGCTAGGTCGAATAATTACAGTAATCATAGTAGATGGATAATTTCTAAACCTTTAAATGGTCTAATAAGGCCAACCGGTGGCATTATTTATAAAATCGATCAGCACGTAAGATTAGAAGCCTTGAAATTTATAAACTCAATTCGAAAGTTAAATTTTTCTTTTTATTATAGTATATATATATTAGTTAATTTATTCCATTTTTTCTTCTTTTTCTTTAGCAGCCAGTAAAGACCACTACTGGGTCCACTACACACTACCACACTAGTTGTACAAAATTTGCATTAACGGTTAGCTTGGCTGTCAGGCTGCTGATCGTAGTGCAAAAAGTGAGCATCTTAGCTGCTGCTGCCTGCAGCCGGTATATTGGAAGCGATATTATATATTTGGATTACCGCATAGTCGCTTTTTACGCATTTTATAAAAAGCCTATACTCAGCAAGAGTTTAGAAAATTGGTTGACTTTAGTTAGTTTATTCATATAGGTATAAGGTACGTGAGAGTAACAAAGTCACCTTAAGTTTTTCCGTCCTATAAAACCAAAACTAGGAGAAGGACAAAAGACAAAACACAAAGTCGTATACTATAAGACTATAACTAATATATTAAGAAAAAAACAGCAAACAATCTTTATGAAATTTTAGGAACACTTCGAAAAATCTAAATAAAAAACTGACTACACTACACCATACTAAAATCGACTAAAATATTTACTATAATGTCAACTGTCAATATGGCGTCGATAAAGCATCGCCCTTTTGACCCCTTATTATTTGATTGACCGATGAAGAGCTATCGTATCATAAAGCCATCTATGCCGACAAGGCTGTAGTTTTTGAGTTATAAGAAAGTGACCATATTAACAGGATGACCATCTTACCTTCACGTACTATATAACTCGTGTAATATAATCACTTCAACTCCCCTAGTGTTGCAGTTGATCATGGGTGGAGTTAGTCACTTACCATCAGATGAGTCGTAAGCTCGTTTGCCCCCTCTAAAATATAAGGTTATTATTCACTCAGTAAACTTATCTATAAAAAAAATTATAAGGTCGTTGTTACAAGTGCGAACGACCGGGTTTATTATGATTGCTAGCTATTCTGTCCGTTTGTTGATGTGAAGCGATGCTGTCCATATGGAATATTTAGATCGCGTCTGTATTGGATTCTGCGGAAAATGTAATTTACAGCTTATTGTGTGAATGAACTCCTTAGCAGAGGAATGAAATTGTTCGCAAGAATTTTGATGTAATAGTGTAATTGATCCAGGTATACTATTTAATCCAAGCCAAAAATAATATGTATATCGAAAATACAGTATAACAGCACAAAAGGCATTGAAATTAAATTCAATTAAAGTGAATTGATAACTGTTTATTTTTTTAAGTAAGAAATTAGGATAGTGTTCGTCAAACGTCAACATTTTTTTAATATTGTAATAACTTCATAATGAGGTTCGCCTGTCCGAAGGAGAAATGACGAAACTGCAGGTATCCTCTTAACATTCTAATATTAACGTATAATACAGCAGTATTTTATTAGTATTTTGCTTATATTATATATTTATACTTATATTTCTTAAATTGTGTGCACTTGCATCCGTTGACTTCCTGCATGTATTACAGAGTCGTCACTCCATCTAGTAGGAGGCCATCCTGTACTCCGCTTGCCGGAACGTGGTTGCCAGTTAGAACCTTTCTTTTTCTTTATCGGTCGGTACGAAGAGCTATTTGGTTGACTTATTGCCACTTCAACTTTCTGGTCCGTTGGGCTACGTCACTAACTCTGTTGCGGATATCTTGATTTCGAATTCTATTACGCGGAGAAATTCCGAAAAATTCCTCATCATAGCACGCAGGGGATCGCTGTTATAATTTCTAATTTCAATACATTTATCTTTTATTATTTAAAACAAATCAAAGCTATTGGGTGCGTTTGGCAGAAAAAAGCGCTAGCAAGCGCTTGTAAGCAAAATGGCGATCGTAAGCGGTAAGTGCTGTCAAATCGTAAGTAGCTATTTTCCTCTAGGACACGATGTTAGTTTTAACCGGGGAACCTAACCTAATTTAATAAGTATTCATATTAAAAACTTACCAATCATGAATTTTTAATAACATGTATATGTTTATTCATGTCATTATATTACTTAAAACTAAAAAAACAACTTTTAAACTCTACTTCAAAACAAACAAATTAAATAAGCAAAATGGCGGATTATGTCAGCGCTACTGAAGTAGCAATCGTGTCCTGGCCGAAAACTATTTTAGCGCTTGTAAGCGCTTGTTAGCGCTTTTTTCTGCCAAACCACCCATTGTATACTCTCCCCATATTATAATCGTTAAATTATACTCAATGATTTATTTACAACTGACATTAAGGACGCGTTTGCAAATCAACCAAAATTAGGGTGTTTTTCGGTAGATTTTGTGACAAAACTAAACCAAATCAAATATAAGTAAAAACTACCATGTATAGATTGGTTCTTCATCTGCAAATGTCTGTAACTCTTTTGTTGAAAATAGTAGTTTTTTATATTGTAAAAACGAACTTTCGTTGCCATTTTCTACAAAATTAACGATACCGGCTTGTGTTTCGGTACATGTTTTGGTCTATTATCAACATATTTAAAAAATTTAAAAAATACTATAAGATGACAGACATATTCAATTAAAAAACCCTGGGTTTATTTTTTAACAAAATGTCACAAATAGTCGTAAAAAAAATAAAAACTGATGCACATTTTTTCACATATTTTGGTAATACGGATGAATCATAATGTATTGCAATAAGGGCTATTTTATTGTTGGTGCCTGCTTTGATTTATTGTACAAAGATTTCGATGAAACCACAGTCCGCGCTCGGGCGCCGTCGTGAGTGGACGCTGTATCGCCTGTTTGCAGCGGCTCATTCTGAAAAGATCGCTGTACATACACAAAATATTAGAAAAAAACAAATTGGAAACATAAGTACTTGACAAGTGATAAAATTATTATTTTTATACTCACAGTTTTTATTTAGCTAAAAATAAGTAGGATATATAAACTTACCTACTACTGCAACTCGTGGACGAGCGGAACTAGGTGTGCCGAGTTTGGGCTCGTTTTGTTGGTTATGATGAGACCTTACCTCTGGACTTGATGGCATGACCTGAAGGTGTACTTTCGTGACCGCTATTTGAACTTCTTGCAGAGTAAAACTAGGGGTGACGAATTTGGGCTCCGTTTTGTTAGTTATGACGAGTCTATACCTCTGGACTTGATGGAGTGACCTGAAGGTCTAAATCGGTGATTGCAACTGGAACTCCTAAACTGGTAGAACTAGGTGTGCCGAGTTTGGGTTCGTTTTGTTAGTTACGATGAGACCTTACCACCGGACTTGATAGAGTGACCTGAAGGGGTAATTCAGTAACTACTGCTGGAATTTCTGAACGAGTAGAACTAGGTGTGCCGAATTTGGGCTTCGTTTTGTTAGTTATGACGAGTCCATACCTCCGGACTTGATGGAGTGACCTGAAGGTGTAGTTCAGTGATTACAAGTGGAACTCCTAGACTTGTAGAACTAGGTGTGCCGAGTTTGGGTTCGTTTTGTTAGTTACGATGAGACCTTACCACCGGACTTGATTGAGTGACCTGAAGGTGTAATCAGGTGGTTACAAATGGAACTCCTAGACTTGTAGAACTAGGTGTGCCGAGTTTGGGTTCGTTTTGTTAGTTACGATGAGACCTTACCACCGGACTTGATTGAGTGACCTGAAGGTGTAATCAGGTGGTTACAAATGGAACTCCTAGACTAGTAGAACTAGGTGTGACGAGTTTGGTTTCGTTTTGTTAGTTACGATAAGACCTTACCACCGGACTTGATGGAGTGAAATTCGGCACACCTAGTTCTACTGGTTCAGAAATTCCAGCAGTAGTTACTGAATTACCCCTTCAGGTCACTCCATCAAGTCTGGTGATAAGGTCTCATCATAACTAACAAAACGAACCCAAACTCGGCACACCTAGTCCTACAAGTCTAGAACTTCCACCTGTACTCACCGAACTATACCTTCAGGTCACTCCATCATGTGCGGTGGTAAGGTCTCATCATAACCTACAAAACGAACCCAAACTCGGCACACCTAGTTCCACCAGTCTAGGAGTTCCAGTTGCAATCACCGATTTACACCTTCAGGTCACTCCATCAAGTCCGGAGGTATGGACTCGTCATAACTAACAAAACGGAGCCCAAATTCGGCACACCTAGTTCTACTCGTTCAGAAATTCCAGCAGTAGTTACTGAATTACCCCTTCAGGTCACTCCATCAAGTCTGGTGGTAAGGTCTCATGATAACTAACAAAACGAACCCAAACTCGGCACACCAAGTTCATCTAGACTAGGAGTTCCACTTGTACTCACTGAATTACACCTTCAGGTCACTCCATCAAGTCCGGTGGTAAGGTCTCATCATAACCAACAAAACGAACCCAAACTCGGCACACCTAGTTCCACTAGTCTAGGAGTTCCTATTGTTGTAATCACCAAATTACACCTTCAGGTAACTCCATCAAGTCCGCAGGTAGGTAAGGTCTTATTATAACTGACAAAACCAGTTCAAAGTCCAGAGCTAACATCTCACTACCAGTAGAGGGCTTCCAGTGCCAAGCAGTCTTTGGAGCAGGTATTCATATTTCGTATCGAAGTATATTTCTGAGGTAGGTATAAGAAATGAAAAACAAATTCAATCTTTCAAATTATCAAAATAATTTCATTTGACTACGATTCCCACAGCCAACCGTGCGTACACTAGTGTGTGTGTGACTTTTGTCAATGTAGTAGTGCGATTCTATACCTATCCATTTTGTAAACGCGTCCTTAAATAAAAAAGAAAATATAGAGTAGTTCGAGAAAAATGTATCCTGCTGGTTGGTATTTTATGTAAGACTTCAACTGTCGCACGAGTTTTACAACCTACATCATAAAACAGAATAAGGCTTTAAATCTTTAAATACCTTTGTCTGTAAAATAGTTTTAAAACACAGACACTTTCTTACTGCGAGCATAAATTTGAAAAACACGTCTTTTTTACCGACGTCATTAAGTCACGAAATGTGTTTAATATAAAAGCGGAGAATTTGGCGCCATATGATTTTTCTCTTGGATTATGGGGGTTATTGTGTTATTCTTAATGATTACTTATATTTACGTGAACACTACACATTTAAATAAAACTGAGTTTTACGGATTTTATCGCGTACAATTAACTTATTTTATATTCTTGACGTTTAGACGTTAGATAGGAACAAAAAATAAGAATTTTAATTTTTAGGTACCTAGCCGTGGTATATTGGTATATTGAAACATCGTGGAGAAACATCGGAACACTGATGCTGTAAAGTGATCGAAACGTCGGAAATATAAAATAAGTTAGTATACGCGATAAAATCCATACATAATTGTTTTATTTAAATGTGTTATTCTTGCTAAAAAACTAACAACAAAACAATAACAAACAGCAGTCTCACATTTATTTTGTCCTAGTACTATTTTATCTTGGACTCTCTATTTATTATTTTTTTACTATTGTATTAATATGATCAATATACGTATTTTTATAGAATTAGGTAATCAATAAAAAGACATGACTTTGAAGACGAAAAAAGGTTTTTATTACATTTCATTCACTTTATTTCATTTCAATATACTGACTGACGGATTCAAGCTTTTTTACATTTCTGAGAGCTAATGGAGCTTATTCCGCCGCAGCATCCTAGTCCGTTATGGCGGTCTTGACATGTCCTCAAACTATTTTATTACTCAGACATGCAGGCTTCATCACGATCTTTTCCTTCACCGCCAAGCACGTTGTATATCCGTACTTAAAATTGCAATAGACAAATTAATTGGTGCCGGCGGATCGAACTCGGACTATTCGTGTGAAGTTTCCGTCAAAGCTTAGATCCTGAGCTACTACGGCTTTTTAACATGTACATAATAAAACTTAAACATCACCGTTCTATAGAACTTATAAGTTTAGACATGTAACGTTTTTCAGTTCACAATTAAATATTCAAATAGATTAAAAATCGTTCTAAAATAACGCAAACACCCTGTTTCGTAATCTAAGTAAAACCATTACGGAAACGATTGGTTCATTAAAAATCACTAGGACATGACATCACGCGAAGGAAGCGCACCGTGTCCCTGCGGGGAAGTCACCATTCCCATACAGTTACATCCAGAAATAACTGTAACCGATATAAAATGAGTCCCGGCTCTGTGTAATGGGTTACCAGGCGCATTGGGCTGTGTAGGATAATTATATATTTTTTCATATTTTTATATTTTTTATTTTATGAAATATTTTTTATTATTTTTTTTATTAAAATGTATTTTTAAGACATTGATATATTTCATTTATTTATTTGTATAACGACATACTATGAAATTTTTTATCAGCGAATAGGCAGAACTAAAAAGTTAGTTTCACTTTCAAGTCAAGGGTTCAATTTTTCTAAACACTGACTTAGCACCGTTTTAGCAATACATATGTGTTATTACCTCTTTGAGTGGAATAAGGAATACATCTGAATTTAAATGCCATTGCCATTTAAATGGTCACATTCAAAACTTTATTCCCCATTTTGCCACCTTGAGGGGTTGATGTTTGTGTAGTCAATTACCTCTTTCACAAGTTTCCATATTAACCCATAGTTTTTGGCTAAACATGGTCCAAGTATTTCGCTGCACTTTGAACTTTGCCTTCCCTCTCGAAGCTTACAGGACGCTATGTATCTTCTATTATAGGCAAGATTTACTTAGTCTCAGTGGAGAGCGTTAGGCGGGGCGTGCTACGTGCGGCGTGGCATCATGAAGTCACACGCTGTTGCACTACAGTGTACTGCAGGAGCACTACAAAACTACAGTACAGTTTGTCTTGAAGCGGCGAGTGACGTAGCAGCGCGTTTAGATTACTGTACAAGTGTGTTAGTGGTAAACGCCGAACGTCACTCACTGCTGCACACAAGTCCCTCAGTTTCTACACTATAATATTATTACCTTTTTACGCTGGGTAGTAGCAGAGTAAGAATATCCACTATACTAAATCATTCCGTAGATGCCGTAAGAAAGGGAAACCAAAACAGACTGCAAGCAGCGTCCTTCTGATGACAACACAAAAAAAATATCATAAAATCTGCGGTGTTCTTTTGTTTTATAGAAGAGGGGGCAAAGAGAGGGGAGCATACGGCTCACCTGATGTTAAGTGACTACCGCCGCCCATGATCAACCGCAACACCAGGGGAATTGCAGGTGCGTTGCCGGCCCTTTAGAAAGGAGTAAGCTCTTCTTGAAGGTCCCCAGGTCGTAAACTAACTGTTCTGCTTGCCAAACGTGGTAAATATGGCCAAATTCTACCCTATGAGTCAAACCACAAGCCTATGTACAGCAGTGGACTTTTGTTAGACTGTATTGATGATGATGATCATGATAGGCCTTTGTATGAGAGCTGTCGCTTTTAGTAGCTCAACATACCGATGCGAGAGCAACACATTTTACCTAAGGTCTGCACAGCGATGATATTTAGCCGGCTTGATGTCACCTGTCTTTTAGTCAGCAAGTATCTTGATCCAGGAAAAATCCCAAAACTTAATTTTAAAAAAATCCCTCTAATTATACAAATTAATTCATAAACCTGGCTACCCCATTTACACATCTAAAGACAGTCGGCCAAATGCAACTACGGGGGGAAGATGGGAGGGGTCAAGATAAAATTGTCAATTCTATAAACAGCTGTTGACGAAGTGGGTGCGTTGCCTTCCAAATGGATAAAATTTTATTTTATTGCATGAGGCGCTACCGCTTCGTGTACTCTAGAAACTTTGATAAATAATCACTGTATGAATTATGAAAATCTGTAAGCAGATGCCACATTTTCTTGAATACACTATCAATAGAGCGTCGCCTTTAAAAAAGGCTTCGTATTTTCAGGACACTAACGGTCTTGTTCATTATCTTCTACTTCTTCAACAATTTTTGAAACCCACCGCTGAATTTTTACTCTTCCAAGAATATGGCGTTCATTCATTCATACTTACTTCAATTCATATTCTTTTTTAACAAGCTACCTCACTGTATGATGATGGTAACTGGTGATGCAGCTTAAGATAGTAAAGCGCACTGACTTTATAACAAAGTCTATTATGTAGCCTTGAAGACACCCACATTGTAATCGGATAGAAAGACAGATGCTGTTAAAATATTCCACTGCAGTTTTGCACTGCGTATTACCAACGATGAAAGAAACCGTTGCTCATGAAAATTGAAAATCCTTGAAGTACCTTTCGTATGTTTATAAGGTCGTGAGTAAGGTCGGCAACGCCATGAATATCACGTAAGTTTCATAATTACTAGCAGCTTAAATGTTACAATCAAAAATAGGCGTAACTGCTACCGTTACAACCTATAAAAGTCCACAGCTGAACATACACCCCCCCCCCTCAGACTGCCTCATAGGGTGGATATTTGGCATATTTCCGCGCATGCTGACAAGCGAATTTTTAGTCGTTAGGAAGACGGTGCTGCCCATATCCTGATTTGTTTCCCTCTGTCGTCTTTTACGAGGATAGAGTAAGTCAGCTCAAATTCTAATTTCGCCCCCACTTCCCCGCGCGTCGTATGCTGTGTACCGATATGTTTGTAATCACTAATACTGTAAGTAGAAAGGTCGTTAGACACTTATTTCATTAGGTTTATCATATTTATGCCTGTTTCTTAACGCCAAGCCAGCCGCTTCTTATTTTTATCACGGTTATTTCCCATTTTAATTTTACGTCGTACTGTTGCGTAATGTATATTCTGATCGTAAGCGACACAACTTCTCCCTTCAAAAGCCTAAGCGATACTAACGGGCGACAGGAATCAAGCTCAAGACGCCGATAGTTTAGGTAATTTCTTTTTACAGTGAAAATAATGGTATTTAAAAAAAAGTAAATAACATAAGCACTGCTTTATAGTTAGTTCAGTTAGTATGCAAAGTTTCATGATCTTATTTAAAGTATTTTATGAATAACAGCGGTTTATTGTTTATTTTGGAGGTAACTTTGGATTTTTTTTTCTATCGAGAAAATTTTACGAAATCGTGTTTTCGTCTAACATAATCATTAACATTAATCCTCAACTTTACCATATATTTATTTCAAAATTAATGCTGCAATATTTTCGGCATAACGAAGGATCTTGCTAAGCCATTTGACATTATATTTCCCCTTAAGACACACATGGGATGATATGGGATGGTGCATATTCTTACACGGTCCAGGCCTAAATCGTTAAGTTCTTATGACGGCCATTTTTTTCAATGTTCAGATAGTATTAATAAACATAACAAAACGGAATATTGCATACAGAAAAATGTTTTAAGAGTTGCGATGCCATACGGTAAGCATAATGAAGGGCTGATATATTAACAAGCGAGTATAACTAGCGATGCGGCGCGGCGTCGCTTGGGTGTTACCTATTAATGTCATTGATGTCATCATTTACATTTGAGATAGTCACCAACAAGCATCTTTATTTTATCAACTACTATATTTAAAAAAAAAACATAACCTAGCTCACTCCTTGCGTTGCTCTCTATTTATTCGTGTAGTTTCATCACAATAGGTTCAGTTATTCCATAGATTACACGACACATGGGAGACAAAACGTTAAAAAATTATTCAATCAGCTCACTAAAAGGCAGTTACTTCGCTATTACACATACACTTCAATTTCATTCATATGTATCGATAGCATTGAGCTTTATAAGTGCGATAGTGGAACTTTTCTACGTGGTAAAGCCATGCTGCAGATATATTAATAGTATAGTTGCAGCACGAATGGGTCGGCTCGACCGGGGAAGGACCACGTTCTCACAGAATACCAGCGTGAAATAGTAGCGCTTAATGCTGTTGTGTTTCATATGTTGAGTGTAGAGAACCGGAGACCCTTTTTACTGAAAACGAGGCATTCCATCATATTCCCTCACGGGTGACAACGCATCTGCATTTTAAATCGTAATCGAGGATACATGTAGATGTCTATGGGCCACAGCAACCACTTACCATCAGGTGGACTGTTTTCGTTTGTCACCCTATCCTATATATATATAAAAAAAGCTATCCTAATCTACGACGGTTGGCCAATATACTCGTTATTGGTATTGTCGCGTTATCGAACGATAACATTCTGTTACTTTTATCTTTTATGCAAATGCCGTTGAATTTCTAATATTATGTAATTAACATTTTATTAAAACTAATTAACATTTTAAAAGTTATTTCATTCACTTTCAAATATTTAAAAACAAAAAGATATTGGACGCGGACAATGATACCTCTTTTTTTACTTAAAATATTATTGGACGGGGATTTAAAAAAAACTCTCCCAATCAGCAAATCCTCTATTGTAACTATATACCACAGACACAGTCGTTACAATACTGCTAATACATATCACATATTATACATTTTTATACGTGGTAGACACGCTGCAGCTATATTGTGGTTGCAGCACGAATGGGTCGGCTCGACCGCAGTAGGACTACGATCTCACAGAATACCAGCGTAAAATAGCAGCTTAATGCTGCTGTGTTTTATATGATGAGTGTAGAGAACCGGAGACCCTTTATACTGAAAACGAGGGCGAGGCATTCCATCTCAGTCCTCAGGGCTGGTAACGCATCAGCATTTTGATACTTAATTGAAGATAAATGTAGATGTCTATGGGCCACAGCAACCACTTACCATCAGGTGGACTGTGTGCTCGTTCGTCACCCTTATTCTATAAAAAATACTTATAATATATAGTAGTAAAAGAAATTATTTCAAGTAACAACCTACATTAATAACCATTTATAATGTACTAGGACCAATGATCTTATATGCTTTTACATATAAGATCATTGACTAGGACATATAACTTTAAGGGGAAATATAATGTCAAATGGCTTAGCAAGATCCTTCGTTATGCCGAAAATATTGCAGCATTAATTTTGAAATAAATATATGGTAAAGTTGAGGATTAATGTTAATGATTATGTTAGACGAAAACACGATTTCGTAAAATTTTCTCGACAGAAAAAAAAATCCAAAGTTACCTCCAAAATAGACAATAAACCGCTGTTATTCATAAAATACTTTAAATAAGATCATGAAACTTTGCATACTAACTGAACTAACTATAAAGCAGTGCTTATGTTATTTACTTTTTTTTAAATACCATTATTTTCACTGTAAAAAGAAATTACCTAAACTATCGGCCTCTTGAAGCGTGATTCCCGCAGCACGGTCACTTCGCTCCGGCCTTTGAACGAGGAGGTTGTGTCGCTTACGATCAGAATATACATTACGCAACAGGACGACGTAAAATTAAAATGGGAAATATCCGTAATAAAAATAAGAAGCGACTGGCTTGGCGTTAAGAAACAGGCATAAATATGATAAACCTAATGAAATAAGTGTCTAACGACTTATCTACTTACAGTATTAGTGATTACAAAGATGTCGGTACACAGCATACGATGCGCGGGCAAGTGGGGACGAAATTAGAATTTGAGCTAACTTACTCTATCCCCTTAAGTGGGAATCGTTAAAATTTTACGGCAAGAATAAAAGTAAATAAATGGACTAGGTAAACATGCTATAGGTATGCTATGATCTAAACAAAACCTATTTCAACAGCCCATGTAAAACAACACATGTTTTCTTTTTAATATCACACTGTGTCTATTTCACCCCACACAATTGTTAAATGAATCTTTATGATCTTAAAAGTACGTCAGTCAGCGTCCCATAGTCATAAACGAGCCCATGGGCTGACGACTGTACAGAAAGGCAGCCTAATAAAAACCGTGTACACGACAATACTTGCACATGTGTTTCGTTACGAAGTAGTTTTTTTTAGTACAAGTATGGCATGCGGCATGCCCCGATACCAATAAAAAGGGTCTCCGGCTCTCTACACTCACCATAGGAAATACGGCCGCATTAAGCAGCATTTGACAGTGTGGCCCATTCCCGCTGCAACCATAATGTAGTTGCATCTTGGCACTACCACGCAAAAGTGATAACGCTCTTTTGAATAATATAGTAACAACTAAATAAGGCTCGTAGCGAGCGAATTAATTGCATCATAAACCATAAACCCTTTCAGACATGAGAGGTGGCTCGTGCTCAGCAGTGGGACGTATTTAGGTCGTAGATTTAATTACTTTCACCAACAATACAGTGTTTCCATCTTTGTGCAAAATAATTACAGCCCTGTGATAAGTGATATAATTATGTCGTAGACAAAGCACAACTGTGAATACAACCGGCAATGGTAATGGAAATTATTTTATGGTTTATCTGCGTTGAAAAAAAAATATACGCTCGGAAAGGCAGAATATCAAAAGTCATCTCACCAGAGGTTTTTAAACCGCACTAAGAAAAACAAACGACGTAAGGAATATTTTTTCTGTAGTTAAGGATATAATGATGGTAGTGGTGATGTAGCCAAAGATGATTAAGAACTACTTAAAGTTATCTGTGACGAATTTGTTTTAGAAATGAGAGGAGGACTGCGAGTGGGTATATGTAGGCAGTAACTTAACGATGATGTTTAAAAAAGGCTATCGTTTCATTAGATAGTTGAATCGTAATTTACCTAATAATGTCCTCCAGACGGAATTTCGGCCACGGCGGCCTGCCTCAACGGAGACTAGCCATCGACGCAGGACAGGATTATACGGTGCCCAAGTGTATGCGCAAGCACAGGTGCTCTCTCTATTTCCTCACTCTCGTAGTCCGATGGGACGGTAAACCGACACAACCGGAGAGAGATCAGGCGCAGGACCAACGGCTTTACGTGCTTTCCGAGGCACGGGGGTGAGACACCGCCAACTTCCTGACTCCGGGCAACTACTGAGAATTTCTTGACGGAAAAACTCAATAATTAATTTTTTGGCCCGACCCAGGAGAACCCAAGACCTCATGATCAGAAGTCTCACTAATACAACCATTAGACCAACGAGGCAGTCAAATCATCTACCTATTGGTTGTGACAATATTCTTTACAATACACGCTTAGTTGGAAAACGGAGTCTGTTTTCATACAATATTAGCGTTGCAATTAGCATAAACGTGAGTCAGACATGGCCGTCGGAAGTTCGTCGTGATTCAGTCGGAAACTGGCCGTATGCAGAATAAATAGTCACTATACACTACATCCGCAAAACGCATAGCATCATATCACGCGTTATTAAATATAATAAATAATAAGTAACTATCTATAATATTGAACAATCGATTAAATTAAGCTAAAACGTTTGCCGTTCACTGTGCAGTGGTGGTGTAAGAATATGCACTACTCCATATCATCCCGTAGGTGTCGAAAGAGACGACAGGGGGAAACAAATCAGAAGATGGGCAGCTGCGTCTTCCTAATAACGACCAAAAAAAAACTGCGGTTGCGAACCCGCTTGCCAAGTTTTTTTTTAGAGGAGAGGGGGCTAACGAGCATACGGCTCACCTGGTGGTAAGTGATTTCCTTCACCCAGGTACAGCTGCAACACCTGGGGGATTGCAGATGCGTTGCCGGCGTTTTAAAAAGGAATAGGTTTTTTTCTTGAAGGTCCCTAAGTCATATCGGTCCGGAAAAATCTCAGGTGGTTCAAATCACAAGGAAGTTGTGGAAGAAAACTTCTTTTAAATCGCTTAGTGGTGGACCGCCAGTCATTCAGATGGTATGGATAGTATCACGAGTTTTGTCGGTGGCAACAATGGCAAATTTCCCCTTATAAAGCCATCCATATATCAGGTAAATTCCACTTTCCATTTTTTGTGTTTGACTATAATATACTACGAAGTTCGACATCTCTCACGGTAATGGTAAAGCGCATTATGAGTTAATGAAGTCAGTATTATAAAATAATACATAGGTATCATATTTTGATGAACATGCCTAGATGTTAGAGCGAATCGGGAATTTTTTGTTGTTGAAATCCCTAATAACTTCGCCTTAATCAGATCACGTGTGATAGTAATTTCTATACGAATCCGCAAATTAAATATCGAAATATAAGAAAAAGTTATAACATACAAACGAGACATTTCTCTTTTGTATGTTATAACTTTTTCTTAGTGCACTGCAATGGAAAATTGATTTAATAATTTTTCATCAGTCCATGAAATCAGAAATGAGGGGATCTCAACCCTCTCAGAAATGAGGGGAGGCCTGAGCCCAGCAGTGGGACGTATATAGGCTGTAACTTTACTTTACTTTACCATGAAATACGACGAATGAATCATTGTAGAGGATTTGCCATGATAGTCAGGTGGATTAACGGTTGTAGTACCAGAAGACTTTGTAACCAGATGTTTGGTTTTTATTTTACAAAGGTATATGATGTAATCGAGATGGTGTTCAGCAATTTTTCAAAAGCCTGGCATTTCTCACAGTCTCCTTACGACATCCACGGTAATTGATTGGATGATGGATTCCCATATATTATGAATATCCTTAACTCACATTCTTAATTTTATATTGGTAATGTATCAAAAATTGAGACCCATATAAAAATATTTTACTGTGAACGTTGGAAGGTAGAATCCAATGTTAGAGACAAACATTTTAGTAATGAACATCAGGTTCAGATATTAGATTAGTCATTTTACGAAGGAATCTATTACCATACCATTTCGAACTAACAGATGCTCTCCAAAATTCATAAAAGATTAAATAGAAATACACAGGTCACCTTGCTGATGCACGTATAGGTAGGAATAAAATTGCAACAACATATAAGGGACTAAAAGAAAAAAAGGATGTCGTCAGCATATTTAAACAAAAAACATGGATAAAAGACCTCAAAGGAATAGAAAAATGTATAGGGCTTGTGTAACCCAAAACAATTATTCAAATTGTTTTACTCATTACACACAGCATTAACTACAAAATCCTCGGTCCGAAAATTCAGTTTGTGAGTTTTTCTATCAAGAATTTTTCAGTAATAATAAATAATAATATTATAATTATTGTGCTAGCACCCAAGGTTTTTTTTTAAGTAAAAATGGCATTACGGAAAAGAGATTTTGGGTTTTAGTTTATTTATGATAATTTTTATTTTATTCTTCTTTTGCATAGGAGTCTGAATCTGTTATATTGACAAAATGCTATATGACAAAATGATATAAACATAAACTACTTTATTATAATTTATACAAATATTATTAATTTATATGTATCCTTAGTTTTAGGGTCCCTTAATTGTTGTAAAAACCAATTTTAAATTTTATCTACCTGTTTCTTTATCAATAATATGTGAATTTTCAATTGTAAAAATTAGCTAAGGAAAGACAAAACAATTTCCTTAGTTGGAATTAGAGCAGAAAGACACATAATTTTATAATAAACTCATATTACTCAAATAATATTTAGTTATTAATAACTTAAAACTACAGCATAACTAACCATTTGATTTATTGAATGAATCAATGAAAATTGTTTAACATGGTATTGTTATATGAAGAATAATGTATTATAAAGTAAACAAATAATAACAATGGGTGTCAAAACAGATAGACACTAGTCTGTTATTAGGGTTAAGCTATTTTGAATGGATATAATGGCATATTAAGTCATCACTTCCATTTTATATGGAAATAAAGTCAATGATAAACATAATCCTGAAACATACTATTAAAGAACAAGACTTTCTTATTAAATTAAGCTTATTGATTACCACGAGTAAAACACGACCAGTGTTTAAACCTAGTCTACAGAAAATTAACTTACAGAAAAGTAAATATAAATTTTAGAGAACTAAAATAAAAAAATAAAAAAATCTAAGTTGGTGGTACACTTAAGTTTAATTTATTTTTACTTATTATAAATAATTTTAATAAATATTTATATTATTTTTACTTATTTTACGTGGTAGTGCCATGCTGCAGATATATTACTCGTATAGTAGCACCACAAATAGGTCAACTCGATTGGGGAAGTACCACACTCTCACAGAACAACAGCCTGAAATAGCAGTTCAATGCTGTGTTTTGTATGGTGAGTATAGAAAACAGGAGACCCTATTTACTTAAAACAAGGCATTCCATTATAGTCCAAATGGGTGACAATGCATCTACATTTTGATTTGTTATCGAGGATAGATGTAGATGTCTATGGGTCACAGCACTTACCATCGGGTGGACTGTATGATCGTTTGCCACCCTTATATTTAAAAAAAAACGCACTGTCTTAGTGAACAAAAGCCTATTTATTCACTGTAGTCCTGAAAATGCCCAGATTGTATTTGGATGGAAAGACAGAATAATACTTACAGAATCTAAAAACTCTAAATAGTTACATTAAAAACTTACACCCATATTTTTCCACCATTCGGTATGGAATATTGCCTTCAAATTAATGTGGAAAATTGCCTGAAGTATCACAATTTTATTAAATAAAAAATTTACATCAAAATCAGTTCACAATTGATGAAGATATTGCGTAACATTCATACAAAAAAAAACATACACTTGAATTGAGAAACTCCTCCTTTTTATTGTTGGCTAAAAGTAGGCAACAAGCACACACAATTTTTTTTAACATAATTATCCACAAAACAGTATATTTAGCAACAAAAATATGCTTCACAGCTTGAGGATCAACACAATAACAACATTCACTTATCAAACACACATTGATTGTTTTAAAAATATTGTATTGTTATTAAGAGACTATTTGACTTTTGGATGTATAATAAATTAAAATAATTACACAACTTGGGCTATGCAAATCCCATAGGTATCATAAAAGTCGATAGATGGAAATAGAAAAGTAGATGGGCAGCATCATCTTCCTGATACAATACAAAATAAGAAAACTGCAGTTGCCAACCTATCTACTTATTTTGGCAACTATGGCAAATAATGCCCCTAATAGGCAAGCTATGGGGGACGCCTATGTTTAGCAGCAGGCTTTTAATAGTGTGTCATGATTACGATACAAATTTAATTAAAAAAAAAAAGGATATGACAAACAGCATTCAATTTTGATTTCAAAGTTGAAGTTGTTAGGCGAAAATATTACTTTTAAATTTAATAATTTAAAATATTTATTTCAGTTGCGAACTTATTAAGGGAAATACTGTTTAACTTTTAACCATTTTATTTTTATTCATTATAAATCAAAGTTCATTGCATAAAATATCCCCATATAGAATGCCTCATAATGCGGGTTTACCATATTTATTTTTGACCATAATCCATTATAATTTATGCATGAATGTAAAGTATAACATAATATAACAAAACGATAAAAACTTACTTAACTCCTGGGCAAAAACTGTGTCCTTTGTCAGGGATAACAAAAAGAAATACACGAGAAACATGCACCAAACACTCAAAATATCATATCTAATCATTTTACACTGAACGTATTTTGTAATTCTTACACTGTATAATTGTCTATTACCAAATAAAAATTAAGAAAAGGACATATTTAAATTAAATACGAAGAAGAGTTTAATCTTAAAACAAAGCACAACACATCACCGCTTCTCCCAAACGCAAACTGAACTGACAGCTGGCTGACTGACAGTATGACAGTGTCTGAAATTGACATTTGACAAATAGCCAAGTGATTTTTTATTAAGATTTTTGGCTTGGATACTTGTCTTTTAACATCATGTTTTTTCATCACAATATGCTGATGCGCTTCATTGCAAAGAATTTAGGAGACTTTGACGACAGCTCAACCCAACGGATAGTCGATAACGAAGGCACTCAAGTTCATAAGGCGTCTAAGCGATAGTTGGAATTATTCAAACTCCAACTAGATTTAATGAGAGATTACTTAAGTAATAGAATGCAAAGTACTAGAATAGGCAATTATATTAGTAATGATCTCCCAACAAGCTTTGGGGTGCCGCAAGGCAGTGTTCTTGGCCCTACCTTGTTTCTCATTTATATTAATGATCTCGCTAAATTGAAACTTGAAAATGGTAAAATTTATTGGTATGCGGACGGCACTGCTGTCGTTTTCACGGGTAAATCGTGGGATGAAGTATACGAAAAAGTTGAACTTGAGCTGTCCAAAATTGCGAATTGACTCACAATGAACTTGCTTACCCTTAACGCGTTTAAAACAAAATATATATGCTTTTCTATCAACAAACGAGCACAACCTATAACACCTAATCTCAAAATACACAAGTGTGGTTTGTGCAACAATTGCATGTGTCCCACTATAGAAAAAGTTACTAGTACTACATAGAAATTTAGGGGTTATAATTGACCAAACACTCACATGGTATCCACATATAGAAGCAACTAATAACAGGTTACGAAAACTTATTTGGCTGTTTAAAACACTCAGGCATGTCGCAACTTGTAAACTTCTAATTCAAATATATGCTGCACTAGCCCAATCGATTTTGACATATTGTATACCAGTTTGGGGTGGTGCTCCGAAAACGAAACTCTTACAACTAGAACGTGGTCAACGTTCATTAATAAAAGTAATGTACAACAAACCATATAGATTTCATACAGAAGAACTTTACTCAGTTAGGGGTTTATAGAGTGTTAGAAAGTTATACATTTTAAATTTATTGTTAACAATACACAAAACAACTTTCTACAACTGCAAAAGTATTAATAGTTGAGGAAAGGTTTTTGAATTAACTCTAGTTAAGACAAATTTTGCTAATCACCAGTTTAAAAGACAGGCTGGTTATTTATACAACGTAGTCAATAAAAAACTAAACATCTATTCACTGAATTGTAATGAGCTCAAAAAAGTCACAGAATGGCTTCTCAAACTTAACTATGATGAGGGCACACACACAAACACACACACACACACACACACACACACACACACACACACACACACACACACACTACACACACACATACACACACACACACACACACACACACACACACACACACACACACACACACACAAACACACATACACTTATACAAAACCCTTATTAAATAAATATAAGCTAAGTTTCTTGTTTTTTTTTTTTGTGTTTAATAAATGTAATTAAAGTTAAATAATAAACAAAAAATGTAATTCGAGCTATAGAAGAGCGGGACATCCTGCCACAAATATGTATTTACTTAAAAGGATGTCTCACTTACTCCCATACCTATGTAATGTGTGATATTTTGAAAGAAATAAACAATTTTGAATATTTTTTTAATTCAAACTCCAACTATCTCTTTGACGAATTGGGTAGGGTATTGGCAGTAAAATATTCGGAAAGACAGACTTCAATGCACTCCTCGAGCAAAAACAGCAGAATCCATCCACACATTTAATAACTTGCAAGAAATATTGCGATTTACGGACGAGAGTACTAAAACCAGGCCAGATAAGGTTCTGCTGGATCCTGCAAGCTATTTTCGGGCTTTCTATATTCTGCAATGTGCTTCTACGTAAATACTAACGAATACTGACAACGACAACCAAATAAAAATGACGTACAATACAGTCGAGGGACTCCCCGTAAAACACAAGCAAAAAGAATTGCTAAATTGGAACAACTAAACTAAAATAAAGTAACTGTCTCAAGGTGCATTGCAGTTTGGTAAGCAAAATGTTTTTTCATGTATTCCATTACATTGAGAAACATTGAGTACCTTAACTCACGCCTCATTTCACTTAGAACTCTGAGTCCAATATTTATAGTTTTATTTTTGCTTTGCTGTTTGCGTATATGGTTTTATTACCGTTACAGCCTACTAAAGTCCACTGCTGAACATAGGACTCTCCCATAGATTGCCTCATTGGTAGGATTACCAGATACGAAAATAAGTTTTTCTGGCAAAATCACTGCCTCGTCAATAAATTTCCTGATATTCCGGCAAAAAATATACTTTTCAAAAGCCTGATTAAAAGTGTGAGATGCGGTGTGGCGAGGAGGTGGAGTTGCGAAGTGCAGCAAAGCACGATAATAAACGACGCCACCACACCCCGCACACCGGGGGCGAGCGAGAGCACAGAATAGGTACTATTACTCCTAAAGAGCCAATAGAGAGCGGCGGCCGGCCGGCAGGCGTGCGCGGCGCAGCGCGTCAATCAGTACTTGCGGATGAAATTGAAATGATTGAAGTGATTGCGGAAAAAACGCGGTTTTTTTGCTTTTAATGTGTGTGTCGATATCAAAAAATAATCTTACGTTTTATATGATAAAATATACCCTAGATCACTCCTGGTGTTGCTCTCTATCTGTTCGTTAAGTTCCATCAAAATAATTGGTTTAACCATTCCGAAGATTACTTCGGAAAGGCGGAAAAATTTCAACAATCTCACATAAATTAATAATATCTTCTACACCGAATTTTGGTTACGACGGCCTGCCTCAACGGAGACTAGCCATCGGCGCAGGACAGAATTATAGTGCCCAAGTGTATGTGCAAGCACAGTTGCACTCTCTACTTAATCACTCTCATGATCCGATGGGACGGTAAACCTACACGACCGAAGAGAGATCAGGTGCAGGACTAACGCCTTTACGTGCTTTTCGAGGCACGGGAGTGAGACACCGCCAACTTCCTGACTCCGGGCAGCAACTGAGAATTTCTTGACAGAAATATTCAATAATCGATTTTTTGGCCTAACCCGGGATTCAAACCCGGGACCTCATGATCAGCAGTCGCACTACTACAACCACTAGACCAACGAGGCAGTCAAAAGATAAATTATTAATAATTTATAATATATTATTATATTACAGACAGACACTTTCATTTTATTTATGTGTAGATAAACACTCTGAGAACAGATTCTTCATTGGATCGCCGAGTACTTATAAAATATCAATAAATTCGGAGACACTGTAGTGTCTCGCGCCAAGTACACGTTCAACGTAATATGTTAATATATAAACGCATAGTCGTGAGACTACTGTGTTTATATTCACGAATCAGATGTCTACATAACCTCACCAATTTGTTTACTTCATATTTTTAATTATTATCGAAACTTCAACACTATACAGCCATTTATCACTGTGTTTATTAATTGTTTTCATATAACACTATAAGAATTATTTCGATCTTTCAATTATTTAATATTTTTCAATATCTCGCTTGTGCTAGTTTCCAATTCTACGAGATATTTAACAAATTTTGGTCGAATTTTTTATTTCAAAGTTGGTATTAAATATTTCGATGTTAGTATGACGGTGACCCAGCTATTATACTCGTGCTACGTATAATATACGTATAATTATTATAGTTAGCATACAGTGTGCCAAAATGTGGCAGATTTCTGGTATTTTGACAGGATTGCCTCTTATTTTAGTCTCTGGCATGATCGGATGACGTTTTATAAAACCTGACAATATTTGGCTGTATTGGGGTATTAGAAATTGATTTCATTATGACAACTTAAAATTCCGAAAATGGCAACCCTAGGTACTTTGCTGACATTGGCCAGCATATGTGAGGGATTTCTTCAGGCCCGGTCAACTCTGTATGGACAGAATGAAATACCTACGGTGGCTGAATTTTATTATTGCCATTTGTCAGATAAATGTCTTGTTTCATAATTAGTAAGATTTTGCTAAAGATAAATTACACTCAAAAATTTTGAATACAGAAATAATAATCCATAGGAAGATAACTATGCCTGTCGTATTTTTCTACATTATTATATTAGCATATCCTTGACAGTAAAAAAAAATGTTTTCTTTTTGTTTTGATTTTCAATGAGTAGAAAATTATATTTTTTACTGGTAACACCAAATACCTAAATGAGTATATATTTCTCTTTTCTCATAATATGGCGCCGCCGTATAAATTATTGTTGTTCATGATTGTTTGTTATGTTTGTTTTGCTTGTGTCTTTTTCTAAGATTTTGCAAGTTTACGATGTTGAGTTGAGATTAATGTCCTTCGTTAATATGATGTGCAATGTGTTAGTCAATGATTCGTAGTGAAATACGAAATAGTCACTAAAAAATACGCTGCAATGGCGGATAAAGAAAATAGAAATAGTGTTCTAAGTGCAACAGCTTACCATCCATTGACAACATTAAATTATTTAGGTTTCCGAAACCCGCAGTAAAGTATATTTTGCGGTACGTATACAATATACATATACACTATTTAATAAGTTCTAACCTTAAAGTAAATCTCTTGTCCAACTTATTGTTTCTCTTTAATAACCATTTAAAAACAAATTATTGGTTTGTAAACCATTGGACCTACTTTGATAATATTTGTATTTAATAATTATATCTTTTGTTTTCAGCTGTAAATTGTGGGCGAAATATTATATTCCTTCCCAAGTGCACTATACTACTTTAGCTTTCCAGATAAAGCTACATAGTAAGCCCAGAATGCTGTGTGAAAAACATTTTCATGATGGTTAATTTAATGATGCAACCAAGAAAAAGCTCTTGAGAACTGCAGTTCCATGTGATGTAAGTAAAGTGTATAATGTATATGATAATATGGTATGTATATAGTTTTCTTTAAGGATTACTCAGATATTTTATATGGGGATTTTTTTCACGAGTGGACTTTGATAGACTGTAATGAAGATGATGATGAATATTCATATGACCATCATCTGGATCTAACATGGATGGGCAGACCACATACAGTAGTTTGAATCCTGTTAATGCTTTCAACTAATTTATAATAATTGGATCGGACAAAGCATCCAAAGGATTGAAGTCTATAAAGTTAGCACAAGCCCTTCCTTACATTATTAAAAGTGCAACACACTGCATATTATTTTTAACAATCAATTTTTTTTTAAACAACAACAAACCTTAAGAAAGTTCAGGCGTCACAATCTATGAATAATTACATTTCATCCTAAACCTATCAAATTTAAAGGCACAACTTGTACAACACAGTAGAAATATATGCATCAAATGGTTCTTAAACAATAGATAAACACAAGACTTCTTTTCACATAGTTATTGTATTTACTATCTTATTTTGTTATATTAATTAATTGTAATAGTATTATAGAGCAAGTTGGATGAACAAGATCCATTCATTTATTTTGTATTGGTATAAGGGTAATGTAGTGCCATGAGCAGGGACTGGTTTACTATTAAAGTAATGTCAATGAATATAATGTTAATTTAATTTCATATAATAATTTTATGATACTATAATTTATTTCAGTTTTTATTTATTTCCAGACTAACGAAGTGTATTACCATTTTATTTTGTGGAATCACAAGCTGGTCTCTCGCAAATTATTGCTGCAAAACCACAAACAGGATCTCCAAAAGGGACAACATTATAATGTTGAACCTGAAAAAAGAAAGTACTCTATATGAAAATTTTTAAAATGAAATAACGAATATTTTTGTAATCTAATATTTAATATGTTTTATAATTTTGAATTAAAATTATTATATTTATAAGCTGAATTCAATACTTAATATATTGCATATAATATAGAGACAAAAATTTTAGTTTCAATTCAGGGAAATAGATAGACAACTAAATATTATCAAAACAAAATTATTATTTGTAAATGTTGCACTTTGCACTTGTGTGTTGCATTGATATTTTGGTTATTGTAGACATTCTGTGATTTGTGATTGTGCATATTATCAATTCATCCATGATTGTAACTCTTATATATATATATATATATATATATTGTTTATCATTGTTTACTTAAGTAATTGAAATGTAATCAATATTGATATTCTTTTCATGTTAAACCCATCAAATGTCTTTATAGAAAGAACTAAGCTGCTGGAGAAATTTTATCTTAAGTTATGTTTTTTATTTTAATTTGTATTTTATTTTGAATAAATAAATAGAAATTTTGTAATTTTTTTCTTTTATTTAGCGCTGGGATAGGCAACCCAAAAATACCTCAAATAAAAAAACAAAAAAGACCAAGGTCAAATTTTCCCGCCACACTAGAAGTGCAGGGGCTGACGATAGATGGAGCTAGTGGTTATATATAGCATTTCCTAAATTTTGTATGAAGTTGTCGTTCTTCTCCGATAGGAGTAATAGTGTTCTGTGGGGATTTCCCTGTACAAAGCCGGTTTACATATGGATGAGTTTTCAGTGTAGGCTAAGCTAAATGTAAAATTTTTGTTCATGCTAAGCCGTCTAAAAAGCCTAACCGTAACAAATCGGCTAAATTTGGAAGTAAATGCTAATGAAAAAATTAAGAAGTTACATGCTTTCAATTATTTATTGTGTTTAACAAACAGTAAGTAAAACCACACAATGCTAGATAATGAGAAACTTAGGTGTATTCAATTTATTCATGATTAAAACTAGGTGTAGCCGGTTTCCAGTAGATGTTATGGTATGTCTTGGATAGCCCTTGAGCCACCCCAAAAATTATTGCATATGAACATATTGTCTAACATAAGCCTACGAACAATACTAAACCTAAGTTAAGCCAGTTAATCTTAATTTTATTATTACTAAGATTATCGGATATATTACCAACCAATTTCAAAATGTTTGTCTAATACATTTCTTTTGTTTTCAGAAAATGGCTAACGAAAATCAGAAAAATTGTATTATCACAGGGATCACCCACTCTTTTTGTCTTTTATGTGACGAATGCCTAAAAGAAAATGAAACAATTCGATTACATATCGAATGTAATTCTCACAAAAGGAATTTGGAATTAAATATACCCTTAGAAAAATATAAAGATGACGGTATCCGTCAGGTAAGTAACATTGACGTTGGCTGGTGATCTCATTATGTTTTAATGCCCGACTCATTTCATTATTGTCATTGAAGTTTTATTATTTAAATTGTATTGTGTATTGAAATTGTCTTTTGGTATTGATCTTTGGATTTCATGATGTCTTTCAATGATTAATATTTTCTCTATCCGCCGGCTATTCTTGTATTTTTTCTTACTTTGTTATGTCTAGGAGATGAGCTGACGCTATGTGTACTCGTCCACAGGCTGTACACCCACTATTATTGTTATTCTTTTTGAATTGGTTCCTTTTTGTCATAATCATCGTCAGTCCTAACTTTGCACTTTCTTCACTCAAATATTGGATCATTACTGCAAGATTATTTGGGTTTCCTAAAATAGGATTATGTTGTCCGCAATTCTAAGGCGATTTAATTTTTGTCCATCAATGCCTAGACCCAGATGTGTCCAATCATGTTTGCGGAATACAATTTCCAGCACAGCAGAGAACAACTTTTTGAGTACCTTGGCTCACGCCTCTTTTCACTTGGAACTGTGGGTCTAATATTTCCAGTTTAATTCTTACTTTGCTGTATGCGTAGGTGCTGTAATATGGTTTTATTATATTTATGTATTTTCAAATATTCCTTCAATCTCTTGACTTTCTCATATAACTGCATGGCTTATACTGACAAACGCTTTGTTATAATCTATAAAAGTGATATAAAGAGTTTTGTTGCATTTGTTATATATCTACATTATGTGTTTAACTGTGTGAATGTGGTATATAGAATAGAAGAGGATTTCCCCTATAGCCTGCTTGTGGAGGATGTGGAGTGACTTAGATGATATTTTATCAGAAAAACTTTTTTTTTATAGAAGAGGGGCAAAAAAGCATACGGCTCACCTGATGTTAAGTGACTACCGCCACCCATGATCAACCGCAACATCAGGGGAATTGCAGGTGCGTTGCCGGCCCTTTAGAAAGGAGTAAGCTCTTTTCTTGAAGGTCCCCAGGTCGTATCAAACCAACTTGCGAGGTTTATTTTGAAAAAACATAAAATTGATAAAATAAATGGTCTTTATTTTAAATATAAATAACCCCACATTAATAAGATCTTACCCAGGTGAAGCCTGGGCGGGTAGCTAGGTAGATATAAAGTAATTCGTTGCTAAAGAATTTGCAATTTCCATGTAGTTTAGCTTCTTTGATATGTTTGATGCATTCTTTATAATTACATTTTCTTAATAATTTTGGTGATTTTAATTTAAAAGAGCTTCCAACTAAGCGATGGTCTGTGTGAAAATTAAATTTATGTATGATTGAATTATCTGTAAATGCCATTGGGTAGTTGCTAGTGATATAGTCTCTTTCATTTTTGTATTGACCTTCTGAGGACCTCTAAGTCCATTTGTTGTTCTTGTTCTGCTTGAACATGCTGTTAAGCAGATACATTTTGTGTTTCAACAAAAAGTCTACAAGTTTTTCGAAGTTGTTACTTTTCCATATCAAAAGTTTACTGTTATTTTTCTTCTTTGTTTTGTGTCCACTTGAATTCCCATTAATATAATATGCTGGTTTGGTAATTTTATCAATACTTTTGACCACAGCTTTTGACAGTATTTCATACCAAGCTTGTATGTATTGTTTGTTCTGATTGTAGAGTGTTCATAAGCATGCATAGCTTATGAATACTCTAAGATTCTGTTGTTTATTTGCTTGTTCTGTTAGTACATAGTTTTGAATAAGGTTCAAGTCTTTACCAAATTAGGTAGATTGTTGCTAGGAACTACTATTCGCTGTAAAAAACATTACAAGCCATGCTGATTTTGGAACCGTTTCAAGTTTATTAATTCATAAACCCTATTTTATTATTTAGTGGTCTTAAAAATAAGCAATGGCATTGGTTTTATCAAAAATACATTTGGTTAATTTACTTATATTTCACCTCCAAATAACGTCATAATTAAGAATTAATGAAGTTAATATTATGTAACTAGTTAGTTAAAATAGACATCCTAATTGAGAACTTGTTAAACCTTAATTTCTCAGTTTTGTATATTAAATATTATGTTTATACAAGTTATACAAGTAATAAGTACGAACAAAAAGGAAAAAAAAATATAATAAAAATAATGCACATTAAATAAATGTTTATATCAAACTGAAGTCTGTGTCAAGCTGGCACAGATAATTTATTTGTAGGTAGGTAGAGTTCCATGTTGGGCGGTAGTATTCTGCAGTGATAGATGAAATTGAAGTTGAGAATCATGGTATTCCCAGGTTTATTTAATAGTAGAGTAAGTAACTGGAAATACCACCTTTCTCTTGGAATTCAAGCTTTGTACTTTAGCTTGGAACTGTTTCTGTATGTCAAACAAAACAACCAATTACAAAATCATATGTTGCACATATTCAAAAACTATTCCTTAAATATAATACTTGCTTACTAAATTTTGTACCTGTCAAATGACAATTTTTATTTGGTGGAATAATTATGAGGATACATAGATGCAAAATGAAAGATGAACTCTTCGAACAAAAACTAGTGTCAAAATCAGTGAAGTATGGTAATTTTTTTGAAATCCTATTTTGAAAATTCATATTTTGCATTTTGTAATTAAATACTTTCATTGAAAACCATTTTGTATTTCATTTGAAATAACTAAATGAAAATGAAAATTTATTTATTTCTATTTCTAAATAATACAGTAATGGGAGTCTCCTAGTAAGTATCAAATAATACTTGTGTCAGGCTGCTGCCGCTTTTCCTAATAATATTAAATATTGAGATTTTATACCCATAGGTCAATATTCATTTTCAAATTCTGTTCATTTTCAAATTCTTGTCTGTACCCGATTTTTAAATGATTAATTTTTTACAACACAATCTCTGTCTGCTCTCCATTGGTCAGTTCCATATCCTTCAACTATTTCTTCACCAATACATCATAGGTTTTATTTTTCAAATCATGGTTACCATATTCTTATGACTTTTAATTTCAAGCGACTAAAAAAGACTTGTGCATATCGATAAATTATTAGAAATTAAATGAAATACTATTATGTATATTAATACAGAATCTATTTGGAAATCAATAAAAACATTTTCACAGTCAGGTCTTATTTAAAAATTACAGTTCTGACGCGTTATTAATCAAAAGCATTACATAATAGAGCCATGCTGCAACTATATTATGGTTGTAGCACGAATGGGTCGGCTCGACCAGAGAAGGACGCTCTCACAGAATACCAGCGTAAAATAGCAGCTTATTACTGCTGTGTTTCGTATACTCACCATACGAAACACAGCAGTAATAAGCTAAGCAGTACAGATTCGGAGAACATTTTTTACTAGAAACGAGGCATTCCACCTTGGTCCTCAGGGGTGACAACACATTTGCATTTTAATAATAATAATAATAATAATAATAATAAGAGGAGTACATTGGAAGAGGCGATTGTGGAAACGCGCAGTACGCCTCTCGAAAATCGACCGTGACTTCCCCGCATAGCCCTAAGCAAGCGGAATCGGGCTGTCATGAGGGCTCTGAACCCAATGCGAACTCTGAACTTTGCGAGACGGACTCAATTCTTTTTGGCGCCGCGCTGGCAGTGTGCTGTATCATAGGCGCCAAGGTTTCCACGGCTGGACGCGCTACTGGCCAAAGTAGCGCTATCCCAGCATGGAGAAGAAGAATTGAGGAACGTATCGCAATGGCTAGAGCTCTCATCGGCAGACTGATATGCTTCAGATCAGGCAATAACAGGCCAAAAATTGTGCGCACCGTCAGGACGGCGTTTGCTGGGACAAATGTCAGTTTGTCCCAGCCGGATATAACGCAAAAACTGACGGTGCGCATAGATGATCTGAAGCAGAGAATCGCTGCTTTTGGAAAGCGGATTCGGCGATATACCGAGAGGTCGACACGGTTCAACCAGAATCGTCTCTTCCAGAGTGATCAGAAGAGGCTCTGTGAATCATTGGAGCGACCAATGGTAAGTGGTACGGGCCCAGCACCGAATCAGGCCGACACTGTAGCATTCTGGCGCGGCCTGTGGTCAGAGCTCGTAAACCACAGAGAGGGCCCTTGGACGGAAGTTGTGGCGAGTCAGTGTGCGAGTATAACGTCCATGGACCCCGTCATTATAACACCGGATGACGTAGCTGAGGCGGTCCGTAGGGCCCCGAACTGGAAAAGTCCGGGACTCGACGGGCTGCATCACTACTGGCTGAAGGGGTTCGTGGTGTGTCACACTGTGCTCGCCCGACAGTTTCAAGAGGCTCTCAACCAGAAGTCGCGTCCGAGCCTCTTCACTACTGGGATCACCCATTTGGTTCCTAAAGACCCGGGTACCACAGACCCGAGCAAATACCGCCATATACAAGAACTAACATCCATTTTGAGCGCGAGAATCACTCGTTACCTGGACTCAAATCAGGTGATGTCGCGCGCTCAAAATGGATGTCGGGGCGGTGGTCGTGGAACCAAGGAACCACTCCTCATTGACGCGGTCATTGGCAAAGTGGTGAAACGCAACCGTCGGAACTTCTCCGCCGCCTGGATAGACTACAGAAAGGCATTCGACTCGGTGCTCATACATGGCTAAAGAGAGTCCTCAAGCTGTACAAGATAGACTGTACAGTTAGAGACTTCCTCGAGCAGTGTATGGGGCAGTGGAGTACGATCCTTTGTCATCTGGGCGAGCCGATGATGGCTGCGGAGAACCACATAAAGATAAGAAGGGGTATCTTCCAGGGCGATTGTCTGAGTCCAATCTGGTTCTGCCTCTCTCTGAACCCTCTCAGTACCTAACTGGAGGGCTCCGGGAGGGGATTTCAGCTACGGAAAGGAGGGACAAAAGTGACCCACCTTTTCTATATGGATGACCTCAGGTTATTCGCCTCCAGTCGCTCCCATCTTATGGAATTGCTAAACATCCTTGTGAATTTAGCAATATCATTGGAATAGAGCTGGGGACGGATAAGTGTGCGGACCTCCATATTAAAAGGGGAAGGGTTACTAACTCTGAGGGCATAGACTTATCTATGCCCGTCAACTTAAGAACCCTTTCCGAGGCTGAAACATACCGATACCT
This sequence comes from Parnassius apollo, assembly GCA_907164705.1. Classification (NCBI taxonomy): domain Eukaryota; kingdom Metazoa; phylum Arthropoda; class Insecta; order Lepidoptera; family Papilionidae; genus Parnassius; species Parnassius apollo. Next base: position 5,127,956 of record CAJQZP010001060.1, on the reverse strand, counting down.
GGGTATGTCACAGAACATCGGTATCGATGAGGCTGGTATGAAACAGTCAGTTTGCGACATGTTTTATGCACGCTTGACCAAAGTGCTTAACAGCCTTTTGTCCGGTGTGAATAAGGCACGCGCATATAACGGCTGGGTCATGCCTGTCCTCATGTATACCTTTGGCATACTCAGGTGGACTCAGCCTGAACTTACGCCCTGGATAGAAAAGTTCGCACTACCATGACGTCCCATAGGATGCATCATCCGAGATCGTCGGTAATGAGGCTGTACTTGCCGCGAAAGCATGGTGGGCGAGGCTTCCTGAGCGCGCTCACCATGCATAATCGCGAAGTGTGCAGCCTCCGTGATTACTTCCTGGCGAGATCGGATGATCCATTCTATAAGGACGTCATTTCTTGTGATAAAGGACTTACCCCTCTATCCTTAGCCAACGAGCAATGGCAAGAACCGGCAGTGCAGAGCATTTCCGACCGGGAGACAGTATGGAAGGAGAGGAGTTCTACAAGGCTCTACATGAGCCTTTCGTAGACGCAGTAGCCTCCCTCCACTGGCTACGCTTTGGTGACCTCTTCGGGGAAACCGAGGGTTTTCTCTGTGCAATACAAGATCAGGTTATTAAGACCAACAACTGTCGGAGATACATCCTAAAGGATGGCACCGTCGACATATGTCGAGCTTGTCGCCATCCCGGTGAGTCACTTAGGCATGTCATCTCCGGTTGTTCGGCGCTTTCTAACTCTGAGTACTTGCACAGACACAACCTAGTAGCCAGAATTCTTCACCAGGAGCTTGCTCTGAAATACGGTCTCGTGGATCGGAAATTGCCGTATTACAAATACTTGCCGGAAGCTGTGCTCGAAAATGATCGCGCCAGGCTCTATTGGGACCGGGCCATCATCACAGACAGGACTATTCTTGCGAATAAGCCTGATATTGTGCTGATGGACCGGGCACAGTTAAGGATATTTTTGGTCGACATTACCATTCCGTATGACGAGAACCTCGTGAAAGCCGAAACAGATAAACGAACAAAATATCTGGACCTGGCTCACGAGGTGACCGACATGTGGGGTGGTCTGCCGACCGAAATTATTCCTGTAGTCGTCTCTGCAAACGGACTAATCCCAGTCAGCCTCTCGGGTCATCTGAGGCGGCTGAGACTACGTGGCGGACCGCTCCTGGCTCAAATGCAGAAGGCGGTGCTCCTCGATACCGTCCGCATCGTCCGCCGGTTTCTTTCCCTTTCCCCCTAACCCTCGGCCGTTTGGTCTCCCCTGCCGAGGGCCTCCATCTGGTTGGGCTTTTATTTATTTATGTATTTTTATATTTATTTAATTTTATTGATATTTATGTATATCTTCCATTTATAATTATACAGGGTTACTAGAAACTCGACGTATTCCCGCCAAGGCGTGATAGTTGGGGTCATAACCTATCAAATGAACCATAAAATGCATTATGCAAATGTGGACCAATTTCGAGATATTTAGGTTTAATTATTTTTTTCAAAAATCCCAAAATTCTGGTGTCAAAAATTTCTAAAAAAAAAACTTACAGCTGTATTATTTTCATTTTATTATTTTTACTTAATGAAAACCTGGATACTTATTTATCAATACTACAGTGTACAAAAAGTCTCATCATTTTCGAAGTAACGCTACTAAAAGTACAACTTTTTCCAAACTTCTGTTTGGAAAAAGTTGTACTTTAAGATTAAGATAAGTAATTAAAAATAAAAATGATTTTGTGAAAAATAATTGTATGTGGGCCAATTGTGCAAATCATGTTAAAAACATCCCTACTTATCTAGCTACCTAACGAAGTATCAATTTAGCTTGTAATTTAAATAGTACAGAAAAAACTTGAAAAAAAGGGGCCAGGTAGACAAGTTCCGAGTAGCAATGTTTTGGGTAATCCCAAACAATCGCTTCTCGGAACCTTATCAACAGCTGCGGGAATGCTCGTAAATGATTGTGCGTTTGAACTTACGCTATTGTTTACATTTAGTGTGAAATTAGAAACAAGTTAAACAAGAAGAAACTGTTCAATCAGTCATCGGTATTACAGGCATCGTACACACGCGCGCATATCCCTCCCTGTTACACTTAAAGAAGTTGAGTTTCAAAGTTTTATGGCGGCGGAACCACCAAGACGCGGAGATCATGCAAGGCAATCAAATTACTTATCTTCTGTTTGGAAAAAGTTGTACTTTTAGTAGTGTTACTTCGAAAATAATGAGCCTTTTTGCACACTGTAGTATTGATAAATAAGTATCCAGGTTTTCATTAAGTAAAAATAATAAAATGAAAATAATGCAGCTGTAAGTTTTTTTTTAGAAATTTTTGACACCAGACTTTTGGGATTTTTGCAAAAATAATTAAACCTAAATATCTCGAAATTGGTCCACACTTGCATAATGCATTTTATGGTTCATTTGATAGGTTATGACCCCAACTATCACGCCTTGGCGGGAATACGTCGAGTTACCAGTAACCCTGTATATTTATAGAACCCAACCAGATGAGAAAACTATATTGATACCCCCCAATAATAATAAATAATAAAATAGTATTTATTTTCTCCCACATATTATCAGTACATTACAATAAACTAAGTGTAAACTTATACAGCTAAATAACAGCTGTAAATACTAACCAAATTAGATCTAGGTGGGAGAATGGTGCCCAAACTAGGTTGCCCGTGCTATGGGATCACCAGGCCCCTCCGTCAACAGAAGTGATATTGCTGTAACTCTTAATAAAGATTACAACTAACAACTTACAACAACGTTGTTGGAGAAACTGTTTAAAAATTATTAAAATATATTAGATGTATATAAAAAAAAAACCTGTTTAGACTAATAAAGGTAGGTAGGTCTATTAAGTGATATTAATGTGTCGGTAGTGTGTATGTGTGTGGTGTGTAAGCGTGTAATATATATTTAAACAATACGTTCAAATAGTTTTTCTGTCTGTTCGTAGTCTAATGATTTATTTTGATTCTTAATCGAGGATAAATGTAGATGTCTAGGTCTATTCTAAGCAGCATCCATTTACCATCAGGTGAACTGTGTACTTGTTTGTCACCCTTATTCTGTAAAAAAAATTATTATTATAGGATTCATAGGAAATAAAAGACCGCTTATAAAATAAAAACGCTTTCAATTTTTCCATTAAAACCCAGGGTATGTTCCAAAACGTTTTGAGTATACTGCTGAATAAAAATGACGTCATCAATTGACACTATAATGTACTGGCGTGCCGCCGCCACACTGTGTCGGATATCCGGCCATAATAGAACAATTTTTATTGTGTGTATCGCTGAATGAAGCATGCCAGAATTTGTTTTTATTTATTCAAATACAAAAAATTATAGAACAATTGCTGGTATCTCCATTATGAGGATATAATAATTTTTAGAGCACAAAATGAGAAAATAATCGCCAACACTTTTCCAATATGTCGCAAATGTATGACGTCATATACTGTCCTATGTTTTGGATCGAATCACCAGTGTAGCGACGATTCATGACGTCATTTGCATTGGACAGTACACTGGGTTGTATTTTGGAACATACCCCCAATATACTGAGTTACATGCATGAAGAAAAATTTATTAAAAAAAAATTCAAACATTCAGTCCTTTTTTTTATCTTTTAAATTTAGAATGGGTGGTAATGTATTATTTTAACTAATTCATAAATATTTAATGCCCACTATTTTACTACGCACACATTCGTAAAGGATCGCTAGGCACAGTGTAAGGAGCACTTCGGAGTGGTGGACAAAAACATTAATTACCTACATTCAGTTTGAGATAATTATTCCAATTATGCAGTTTTAAATAAAAGTAGAAGCTTTATTCACTCGTATTTTCAAAAACTGCAATAATTGTATATCATTATTTATAACTTAAATATAAAATTTAGATACTCCCAGAATAATCCTGTATAACATTTTCAGGTAAAGAAAGGATTTCATTGTGAATCTTGTGACATTTTGTTCGCAACAAAACAGGCTATAAAACGGCATGTAAATGAAATGACTCATATAAACAATAAAGGACTGCTGTTGCTAAAGAAAGTTGAAAATGGCGTGGTTGCATTCAATAATATATTTATAGAAGATAAAGCTTGGCATGGTCTAATTGACAACACTTGCATCATTTGCAACGTTGATGTTCCAGATGAAAACAGTCACAAAAATAATTCTTCACATATTTTCAATTTAATTCTAAACAAACCGGAGTTTAATGAAAACAATAACATTTTTCGTAAGGTAAGGAAGATTATATAAATTTTGTTACAAATACGGAGAGATATTCCACTACGCCTGCGATATGACAAACAGCGCATCAGCTGATCCATCTGAAGTTCTGAAGTGACAATGTTTCGACCATATTGCTTGGTTAGATGAGGTGGTAGAACTAGAAACTGTTGTATTGAACCCCTAACTAATACTCAGAGAAAATTATAAATGTGTGTGCGAAGCACACATTTCAAGAAGTTTCTTATAAAATGTTAAATGACACGAATTTTACAGATTTTATCGCGTTTAATTTTGACTTTTTATTTATCTGGTTCTTTACAGCACCTGTGATCATGTATCTTGAAGTCTTGCAATGGTATGCTTGGGTTTAAATTTTATTTTATTTTTATCTGATTTTAGGTGGACGGTGAATGTTATAACTGCCTGGTATGTAATTCAATATCCAGTATGGACACTATTTCAATGCATTTCAAAAATGAATACCATCTCGAAAAATATATGAAATGCAAGGAATTATACATTCAATTGAACACCAGTAATCAAAAAAGACTGGTGACTGAAAATGATGCCACTGATAATGAAAAAAATGCTCCAAACACTATACAAGATAAATTATTAAAGCATAAAATTGAGCTCGATGCAAAAAAGAGTGATAAAAGCACGCTTAAAAAAGATGAAAGTAAGAATAAAGTGATCACTAAAACACCAAAAAATAAAAAGGAAACAGATCCCATTAAAATATACGATGAATCAAAAAAAGACAATGCAAAAGCCTCATCGTCAGAGAACATTGGAGAAAATCATAAAAATATATCTAGCAAATTGGAGGGTAAAATTATTGAGCAAGAATTAAGTCACTCTAAAGTTCACGAATCTCATGAAGCAATAGAAATTGCATATAAATTTGCAAAAGAAAACGGATTGAAAATTAGTTTTAGAAAAAGATATGCTTATTGTAATGCTTGTGATATAAGAATTTCATCATCCCTAAAACATATGGAGGATCATATTTCAAATGCATTGCACAAAGAAAATATTTCAAAATCCCCAATGGAGAAATTTATGAAAACTTATACTCTAATTGAAACTGTTCTTGGTGAAAAATTTGTAATATTAAATAAAATATTCTGCATAGCCTTATCAAGTTTTCACATTATTACTCACAACGAAAATACAGTTCGATGCCAACTGTGTGAGAGAAACATTGTGCATTCATTAGAATTACACTCAAAAACTCAACATCACAAAACATTATTAAACAAAGCTGAAGTAATTGTTGTTTGGGAAAACGAATTTATAAGAAAGGTGAAATTTTTATTATAGCTCCATCTATTACAGATTTTATTTCTGTATTGGTATACCGGGTTCGATTCCCGCTAGCACTAATGAAAGTTGATTTCAATTTTGAGTACTGGTTTACCCCATATTATGAATTTAACAAACTATATTATTTTTTCAAAATGTTTTCAAAGAAATATGTCATCAAGAAATGTCTTATTTCAGATTCGCGACGGTATTTATCACTGTGGATTTTGCAATATAATCGCGTCAACGTCGGAAGAGTTGCAAAACCATCTAATGGCAATATCTCACCGAGAAATTAAAATTAGTGCTAGTAGACGTTTAAATAATTTTCTGGTTCAAATAGAATATCATGAGAAAGAAAAAGCAATGTTTGCTAGGATGTTAGCGGCGGTAATATAGTTCCGTAAAATGTAGAAAAGATGGTTTAGTCCACAAATACATGCCCCTTGACTTTACTTTAAAAAAAAAGCAATTTTTTTTCGATTTTTAAGCGATTTGTTAATTTATAGTAGGGTTCATCGTATTTCTATGAGTGTAAGTAACGAAACAATCTAGGAAAGATACTAGTATAGATAATAAAATATGAATTTACCTTCACACTTACAGGCCTTCACGTCCACTGTTAAACATAGGATCCAGGAATGCTACATAAACGCGGTCCTCAACCACCTGAACCCATTGACTTAACTGGACAGTTATCACTTGATCGACATAATCAAGTCAATCTTATTTTTCGTTGAATCGCCGTGTCCGCTTTCTGTTAAGACGCTTCTAGAATAAAAAGTTCATCATAGAGCCTTTCTTTCTCCATAAAGTCAGTCGTTTAACCCGTTCAGGTTTTGTTGTCCTATTCCAAATTTCCGTACCTTCAGATCATTGCATCAATACCCTGTAGTTATTTAAGAGAAATGTTGGCTCTGTAATATCATCATAAATCGTCTTTTTATCTCTATCAAAATGTGCTAATGATAATGCGATAACTTTTATGAGCTTCAGAGGAGGTATGCAAAGGTCCTTTATAAACACGCTGCCTGTTAATGAGAGCCTTAAAGACGATAAAACCATTTCTCCTTGGTACAGATAGTCGCCCTCCTGGTAACAGATTAAGTGGCAGGATTTGAGAATCACCATGTCCTTCCCCTGTCTTCCGACCATGTTACAAACATCCCAGCAAAAATCTATTTCTCTCGTCAGAGCGTTAGTATATTCCTTGATATATTTTCTAGTTGGGGGTCCGTTTTTTGTATCATTGCTCAGGGGAGGATGGTTGCCATAGTTAGCAGGAAGTTTAGAGACCGCAGTTTTTTATTATGAGATTATTATCAAGAAGATGCTTCTGTCAATCTCCTGGCTTAGTTTACGCATGTCGCACAAATATCTAGATTGATGGAGGTTTATTGTTATTAGATATAAGTTTTATAATTTAATTTTAGGCTTATTATATAAGATAAGAAATAATATATTGGGAGATAAATGTTGTTTTGTTATTGTATTTAATTTTTCTAAATATGTTTAAATTGGTACTGAAAGAAAAAAATTTTAACGAAATATTTATTCTAATTTAGGTACATTATTCTATATATATAAAATGAATATAAAATATTATTGTAAATAAATGTAATTATGACAAATTAACGGTATTTTATTTTTGACATACGTCAAAAGGTGGAGGTTTTAGGTTAAAGGAGGGGAAACTTTTATTTATCTACAACTTTTAACGCAATGGTGTAACTCTGGTGGAAATCGTTTACCGATAAAAATCATGTGCAACTGCGTTATATTTTTGCTTTATGATAATATTAAGTGAACAAAAATATGATAGTAATATAAAAAATACCCGCTTATTATCAATAAATGTATCAGATATATTAACACAGTTTAACGAAACTTAATGTTGCTGGTGAGTGAGGAGAACCTGAGACTTTTTTCAAGGGACGAACGCCAACGAGACATTTCATCTTAGTCTTTAGGGGCGACAACGCGTTTTAATTCTTATTTGAAGATAGATACGAATAAAAGTGGGCCTAAAGAAGTTGTTTGTTCTAGAGGTCTACGCCCCAGACAAGTCTAAGCCCACTTATATCTGAGAGCTATTTTGAGAGATGGTAAGGATGGTGTTAATGAAATGTAAGGAAAATGAAAATATTGTTATGTTAGAAGATTTTAATGGAAGGGTTGGGGTGAGGAGGCTTGGCTATGAAAGGATACTGGGAACGTTTGGTGATGAAAGTATTAATGAGAATGGTGAAAGCCTCCTCACCGTATGTGTGGAAAGGAATCTTTTTGTGACAAACACTTTCTTTCGTCATAAGAAGATTCACATGTATACTTGGGAAAGAGGTGATGATAGAAGCATAATAGATTTCATAACTGTGGATGAAAGAATGAGGAGCGCAGTGGTGGATACAAGGGTTTACCGGGGGTCCAACGTGGGGACGGACCACTTCCTGGTCTTATGCCGAATTAAGGATTTATTCAGACGGCGGCATAGGACATCTGTGTCTACCACTGTGTTACAGCGTATAAGAATTGAGAGGTTACAAGATGATGTGAAAGACAAGTACAAATGTAGACTGAGAGAAAATATAAGTAATTTGGATGAGTTGTGTGTGAATGAGTTAGACTTGGAGAATGTGTGGCATAATGTTAAGAAAGGTTTAGTGGATGCAGCTACCGAAGTATGTGGTGTTAGTAAGAGAACGAATGAAAGGAAAAACAATACGTTATGGTGGGATAATGTGGTACGTATGGAAGTTGAAGCAAAGAAGAGAGCATGGCTAGATTTACTAGCGACCAAAGCTGGTAATTCTGGCGGTATGAATGATGAGATTGAAAGAAAAAAGGCAGAGTTTAAACGTCTAAATAAGAGAGTAAAAGAATTAGTTGAAAGGAAAAAGCAAGAAAGAACGGATAAGAATAATAAAAGAATGTCGGATAACTTCTAGGCAAATATTAAAATGTTCTGGAAACTCGTAAGAAATACCAAGGGACTTTCAAAACAGCCTAGATTGAATGCGATACGAGACGAGAATGGCTGTATTCTGAATGATGAAGTGTTGAGTCTAAAGAAATGGAAGCAATATTTTGAAAGCGTATTTATGAGTGAGGAGACGTGTGAACTAAATGAAATAGAAATTCTGACAGAAGATGAAAGGGATAGATAAGTATAGATGAAATAATGAAAGCAATGAAAAGCATGAAAGTAGGTAAGGCAGCCGGATATGATAGAGTTTCACTCGAAATGCTAAGGGCTGGAGAGGACGTGGTGGCAGGCCTGCTGTACACCTTGTTTAATTTATGTTGGGAACTAAAGCGGGTACCGGGAGACTGGTGCAAAGCCGTGATAGTCCCAATATATAAGGGAAAAGGGTCACATCAGGACTGTAAAAACTACCGTGGTATCAGCCTTCTTAGTATTGTGGGAAAACTGTATGCTAAGGTACTGATTGAAAGAGTTATGAAAGAAACTGATGAAATAATTTGGGATGTGCAAGCGGGTTTTAGATAGGGAATGGGGTGTACAGATCAAGTCTTTTCCATGCGCATAATCTCGGAGAAGTTTTTGGCGAAAAACCAAAATGTTTTTTGTGCGTTCATGGACTTGGAAAAGGCTTATGACAGAGTGGACAGGGATGTGTTATGGCAAACGCTGAACGCATTTAGGTTGAGCGCTGGTTTAATACAGGCATTAAAGTTACTGTATAGGGACTCGAGTGCTTGTGTTAGAATCAACGGGGTCTACTCCGACAGGTTTGGCATCCATAAAGGTGTCACAAAAGGGCTGTGTAGCTTCCCCGTGGCTGTTCAACCTATTTATGGACAGTTGTTTAGAAAATTTGAAAGTTGAAGAATGCGGGTTAAGAATGGGTGAGTTAACCATCAAATGCCTTTTGTACGCCGATGATCAAGTCATACTTGCGTCGTCGGCGGCCGAGTTGCAAATGATGGTTACATTAATGAACTGGGAATTAGAAGAAAGGGGAATGAAAGTGAACGCAAGTAAGACGAAAGTGATGGTTTTTGAAAGAGAAGAAAGCAAAACGGAATGTGAAATAAGAATAGAAGGAGAGTTAATTGAGCAAGTGGATGAGTTCGTATATTTGGGATGTGTTTTCAGCAGGTAGGGGAGATATGATAAGGATATTGAACGACGAGTGAATGCAGGAAATAAAGTAAATGGGGCTCTACACTCTATTGTGCAAAGTCAGAATGTGTCAAAAAAGGTACGTATGGCAATTCACAGTGCTGTATTAGTCCCTACTTTAACGTATGGTACGAAGCACGAGAGTAGAATAAATGCAGTAGAAATGCGGTCGCTAAGGAGTACGTTAGGGCTGAATCTGAGTTACAGGGTGAGAAACTGTGTGATAAAATAAAAGTGTGGTTTGCAAGATAATGCGGTGACCAGGATTAAGAAAGGAATGCTTCGGTGGTTTGGTCATGTAGAAAGAATGAATGCGGAAAGACTGACAAAGCAAATATATGTTGCAGAAGTGAATGGAAGAGTCTGAAAGGGACGTCTTTGGCGGAAGTTTGTCGACCAAATTGGCGATATACTAAAAATGGGCCAAATTAAGAGTACCCTTAACCGACGAGCATGTATGCGTAGGTATATGGATGTGGAAGAGGCGAGAGAGTATGTCAGGATCGTGCTAAATGGAAGTCTGTAGTCTCTGCATACCCCTCTGGGTGACAGGCGTGAGTGTTTATGTACGTTTATGTACCTATATCTATGGGCCACAACATCCACTTACCATCAGATGGACTGTATGTATGTTTGTCACCATTATTCTATAATAAAAAACCTAAATCAGAGTTACATAATCGTACGGCTGGTCAAGATCGGGTTCAAAATTCGGGCTTCAAGAAATTTAAAGAAGAGATTTCTAACAATTTATTGCTGGGTCCGAACCGAGCCAGACCATTTTTTTTTGTTCAAGTATAATAGAAGTATTGTGACCATGTCTGTATGTTGGTCTTTTATTTTTTATGTTCCCAAAATTATTTCGCTAATAGAGGAGAATGGAACAATGCAATGGTAGTTAACGGGCAACAATGGTCACAGTATGAACAAGATAATATCTAAGAGACCAGTTGGTTGGTCACACCATATTATATATTGGCACTCCTGTACCTTATGTCATAGGGATACCATTGCAAGAAGCGTTTTTAGTAGGCGGCCATATAACGCTCTTCCGTTAATTTAAGTCCGTGTTTTTATCGCATAAGGTAACATTAAATGTAACAAATTTTATAGAGGTCTGCTTAGATGTTTTTATATATTTTTTGGTCCTTACCCTTCTTCGGTGGTAAAAGTTAGTTACTTTCATCCCCTTTTTGCCAGTCAAAGGTAGTAAAGTAAAGACAAAGGCGTCGAATATTAATAACGTAGTTAAGACTAAGAAACGTGTTCTTTAACTTAAAAACTACTCAGAGTTGAATATCGAATAATCGAATTTGTTTTATATGGTATAAAGCCAATGTCAAAGACATAAGTATTAATTGATACATGTATGTATGGAGTGGCATTAAATTAAAATGATACATAAATAGAATGGTAAGTAAAAATTTACACCAGGAGGTTACCAGCACCCTTGGAGAATCCCTCGCTGAGCATCCACGACCAACATACGCGTGGATAGCGTGGGTGCTCAGTCTGCCACGGGTCTTCTGGGGGAGGCAAAATTCAGCAACAAGACCAAGGCGACCCCTGCCACGCTATCCGTGAATTTCTGCAATATCAGGGGACTTCATTCTAAACGAAACACCGTCCACTACCATCTCGAGACGGCGAGGCCGGCTTTGCTCTTTCTGACCAAGACGCAGGTGTCCTGTCCTACCCGGGGTACAAACTGGAACACTCCTTTGTGCCTCGGGCTGGAGTTTGCGTATACGCGAGAGAAAGGACATCTGTTCTGGACTCCTCGGCAGTCTTGAAGGTTCGGACCTGTCCATTCTTTGGCTACGCGTAGACAGCGACGACCATCCGCGCGTCTACGGGTGCCTCTATAGGTCCCATAACGGTAATGCCGAAACAGACCGACTCTTCGACCATATCCAAGTTCTTTACTACAGCAGATTCCCTCCGCAGAGATCGTGATCCTCGGCGATTTTAACGCCCACCACGCCGAGTGGTTTGGTTCACGTTTAACCGATCATGCGGGGAGATCTGTTCATGATTTTGCCTTGGCATATGGTCTGACACAACTGGTTACTTCGTCTACGCGGATTCCAGATGTGGAGGACCATACACCTTCCCTGTTGGACCTTCTGCTGACCTCATCCGGACAGATATCAGATTTCCGTCGACGCCCCTTTAGGCTCCTCGGATCATTTGAAGTTGAAATTGAAATTTGTTGTTTGATTAATTTCTTGGTTTGAATTGTTACCAATCAAGATTTAATCCGTTAGTTAGAGTCTTGACTATGAGTAAGCGGAAAAAATGCTTTTGGGACTGCGGATTTTTTGAAGTAGTGACAGCGTCGCTCGCACACGCCTAATACATGGATCAAACGATAAGTACCACTTCGAGGTGGACTACAGCCTTAATTGGATATATATTTATATAAAAGTAAAGTTACAGCCTATATACGTCCCACTGCTGGGCACGGGCCTCCGCTCAATCAGAGAGGGTTTTAGGGCAAAGAGTTGTCCACCGCGCTGCCCCAATGCGTGTTGGCGAAATTCACATGTCTTCGAAATATTTTTTTTCTTATTTCTTTGACATACAAGTTTCCTCACGATGTTTTCCTTCACCGCCGAGCACGTGGTAAATATATATATATATATATTTATATTAGAATCGAAGCTTGGTCTGAAAACAAATATGTGCATGAAGTTCACTGAAAAAATTGAAAAGGCACCTTTGTAAATTTACAAAAGGTTGACGTTTCCTGACTTTAAAAAAAAACAATAGTATTTGTTTTCTGGTATACACGTCGATTTCTACTACATTATACCGAAGTCGCCGATAGGCACCTTAGAATGCTTCAGCGAGATGCTTTAGACGCCGTTGGGTGGCTGCCTTCAAATGTATGACGGCATGGGGGTAACATGTTTCTATTCACAGGAGGCAATGAAAGGGTTAAAATCATAAAGAAACAGGTATATATAATATGTGTTTATTTCAAACTTTTATATAACAAAATCATAGACATTCTGGGGCAGCTGGGTAAAAACAGATGACTGCTATAGTGCTCTTATCTGTATTGTCTATGGCTGGGATATACAGAGACAATTAAAAACGATCACATTATATTTAACGATTTAGTCTATGGTCTACACTTTAGAGCCCTTTGTCAATTTAGTGCTCCTATATTTTGGCTATCGCTATTAATTGCACAATATAAATACAATCCCATTAGATCTATTACCCCACCCCAGAAGAACGAATGGGCTTTCGTTAAGCAAAGTCAGTGCGATTTGCCCACTTTGGCACTTTGGCGTCACCACTTACCATAAGGTGTAACAGTAGTCGAGCACTGGATTATAATAGTTAATTTAAATTGACTGCTTCGTTGGTCTAGTGATTGTAGTAGTGCGGCTGCTGATCATGAGGTCCTGGGTTCGAATCCCGGGTCGGGCCAAAAAATTAATTATTGAGTTTATCCGTCAAGAAATTCTCAGTAGTTGCCCGGATTCAGGAAGTTGGCGGTGTCTCACCTCCGTGCCTCGGAAAGCACGTAAAGCCGTTGGTCCTGCGCCTGATCTCTCTCCCGATCGTGTCGGTTTACCGTCCCATCGGATTCGAGAGTGAGGGAATAGAGAGTGCACCTGTGCTTGCGCATACACTTGGGCATTATAATCCTGTCCCGCGACGATGGCTAGCCTCCGTTGAGGCAGGCCGCCGTGGCCGAAATTCGGTCTGGAGGACATTATTATTAGTGGTAAAATTAGAAATTTTGTACAACCGACTTCAATATAAATAAAATGAGAACGTCATCAATATAGTCGAAGTCAATTAAATACGCATTATTAAGCATAACTCAAAAACTCTTGATGAATTTTATATGGGACCACATGAGAAGCACTAGCTTTCAAATAAAAGAAGAATTATCAAAACCATTTCACCTGGAAAAAAGTTCTGAGGTAACAATTGAGAACCTTCTCCTTTCGAAGTCGGGTCGAAAAAAGATCCGTAACATACAAAAGCTTTTTAACACTGTTAACAGTACATTGAATAGCCAGCCAAAAAAGCTATATGCACTATGCTAAATGTTTTTTTCTAAAACTACTAGTGTATTATAGTCAGTTTTTTTACTTTATGGCCTCTTAATAGTACAGGGTAGTAGACGCTCCGAGTCAATTAAAATACTTGTTAGGAGCCGTCAAAACAAAACCAACATATAAAAATTGCATGCGAGTACCAGTACATATTGTCATAGTTTCACGCAGTCAATAAACATTTTATTGATATATTTTTAAAACAATAACATTTCTATGCAACTTAAAATTAAATAACCGGCCAAGTTTTGGGATATTACTTGAAAAAAAAAAATTCATGGCTAAATACTCAAACGCAACTCAATTTTAAAATTTTGTTAAGTTTCATGGTGTCACAGTACCTTTGACCTAAAGTGATATAGACAGCACGAGTCTTAACAACATCTTAAAAGTGAGTAGGTTTTGAGTATTTGGGCATCAAACTCTTAAATGTGGTAATTTATTATGGAAGGTGTCAATTACCCAACCTTGCCAATGTTAATTCAGTGAAATTATGCCTATTGCAGTTTATTTCAAAAAAAGAACAGACATAGTATTTGAGTACATTGGAGTGTCAATGGGTGCGTTTAGCAGAAAAAAGCGCTAGCAAGCGCTTGTAAGCAAAATGGCGAAACTTAACAGTTTTCGGCCAGGACACGTTTGCTAACTTCAGTAGCGCTGACACAATCCGCCATTTTGCTTATTAAATATGTTTGTTTTGAAGTAGAGTTTATAAGTTGTTTTGTGCAATATTAGTTTTAAGTAATATAATGACATGAATAGACATATACATGTTATTAAAAATTCATGATTGGTAAGTTTTTAATACGAATACTTTACAAACATATACTTAAATTAGGTTAGGTTCCCCGGTTAAAACTAACTTCGTGTCCTAGAGGAAAATAGCTACTTATGATTTAACAGCGCTGAGCGCTTACGATCGCCATTTTGCTTACAAGCGCTTGCTAGCGCTTTTTTTGCCAAACGCACCCAATGTTTATATAATATGTGTTAATTCTTTTGTTTTTTACTTAAAACATTAAATAATCATTTTGGAATATTAATTCCAGTCCACATTTCCACCAATATAGTTGTCTTTCCGAACGAACTATAATATTTGAACTATTAATCTTATTTTCATATTAAATCAATGTTGATGCAACTGGCAACATTGTCATTCTGATTTAGAATTGTTCAACAATCGGTATCATATTGAAATATATCATTTTATACAGATCAGCATTTATGTCATACATATTGGGCCATGATAGCAGTCATCTCCAGTACAATGCATCAAACTCAAAATTATAGCTTTCGGCGAAAGGTGACGTCAAATAATTGTAAATAATGCAGAAAACTATAATATAAAACATTTTATCTCACAATACCACTTGAATACACAATGAATGATCGTACTACATTAAACCAACTCAAACAGACACATTCGTGAAATAAATTGTGATCTTCAAATTATAAAACAAAATTTTTATCTTACAATACCGCAATAAACTTTTCTATTGCATAGAACTTCCACCAAACTGCTTATACTAGAATCACATATTTCAGTCATCACACACTGGGAGTTATTTTTTAACAATTATCACACGGCTCTAAGAGCTTTGGCATTTTAAGTCTATTACACTTTCACTTCACATTAACTATTTCAGTTAATAGGGGCGTGTTCATATTAAACTTATACACGTTAGCGCATACATCGTCTAAACTCTGTTTATTTTCATATGGTGAACATATCCTTATTTTCCTTTCTCGATTCTCTGAATACATTTCAATAACACCCCACTGCCGCAACAACTTGTGGCAATTTCTAATCGCGTCCGTAGAGACAGCTTCTCCTGAAAATTTTGTAAAAATTATTTGCATCATTATCATCATCATTAATATAACCCACCACAAATCCACTGCTCCCTTACTCTAAGCTTCCCTAGGGCTGCCTCAAGGCATTCTACTGTTATTTGCATCCCTTGTCCCCAAATCTCATCAAGTCGTCACTCCTTCTATCGAAGTTACTTCAACTTTACACTGCATTTAGTATGAGGTTGCCACTAGTCTAAATGATCTATTATATAGGTGTCTTATATGGGCCACAGCATTCTTTTACCACTAGCTGGACTACATGCTCGTTTGTAACCCATACTTCTATAAAATAATTATTTAATATATATATTAATATATATATATATATATATATATATATATACACTACGCCTACCGATACGAGGCTGCCGTTCGAGAACTTTTCTTCCCCATCGGTTATCAGTTCTTCGAGCTATATGGCCGGCCCGTTGCCACTTCAGCTTACGAATCCGTTGGGCTATGTCGGTCACTCTAGTTTTACTGCGGATATCCTCATTTCTGAGTCTATCACGCAGAGAAACTCCGAGCATAGCCCTTTCCATAGCTCGTTGAGCGACCATGAGCAGAAAAGGACCAAGTTTCAGATCCGTAAGTCATCACTCGCAATACGCACTAGTTGTACAATCTAGTTTTCAGAGTTTGAGGTATACCTGACGAGAAGATGTGTCGTAATTTCCCGAACGCTGCCCAGCCGAGTTGGACTCTCGGTCGAAGTTGGACTTACCTAGTCGGACTATTTGTCCCAGGTAAACGTACTCGTCAACAACTTCGAGCATAGTGCTCCCAACAACTACCAGCATATGTGTGACATGGACATTAAACATGATCTTTGTTTTGTCCATGTTCATCTTAAGACCTATCCGTTGGGAGACACCATTGAGGCCATTGAGCATAGTGCTTAGGTCTTCCAGCGATTCTGCCATAAGGACTATATCTTCGATAAATCGAAGGTGAGTGACGTACTCGCCATTGTTGTTGATACCGTATCCTTCCCAGTCCAGTAGCTTGAAAACGTCTTCCGGAGCAGCGGTGAAGAGTTTCGGGGATATAACGTCACCCTGTCTTACACCTCCTTGCAGTTGGTAGCATGTTTCTTATTCTGGTTCTGTACTCGGATAGCCATCGTAGCCCTACTGTACAAACACTTCAGCACTTCGATATACCGACAGTCAACTTGGCACCGCTGAAGAGACTGTAGCACCGCCCAAATTTCGACGGAATCAAAGGCTTTCTTCATAGTCCACATACGCCAAAGTGGCAGATTGTACTCTTCGGACTTCTGTACAATTTGCCGAAGGGTATGTATGTGGTCTATGGTACAGATGCCTTTTCGGAAACCGGCTTGTTCGGGAGGCTGGAAGTCGTCGAGTCTGCGTGCGAGACGATTCGTAATGACTCTCGAAAACAGCACGTAGACGCGGCTCAGAAGGGATATCTATATACTTATATAGACTTTCTTGAAGAACAAGACCACCGCACTTCTGCTCCACGCCTCCGAAGTAGTGCCACCATGGAGGACGGAATTAAAGAGCCTCTGAAGGACTTCAAGTACCGGTTTTCCACCCGCTTTCAGAAGCTCCGCTGTAATTCCATCCTCGCCCGAGGACTTGCCGTTTTTAAGGTGGTGGAGAGCCATTCTAATCTCGCTCAGACTGACGTGCAGGATATCATCAGAATAGTGTCGGATAAGACCCGCTCTTGGATCGTTACTCACACTTGCGTGTGGCTCCAACGTTGATGTGTACAGCCCATAGAACCTCTCAATCTCACTCAGAATCTCAGGTGTCCTGGAAACGATGCTGCCACACTGTCTTTGACAGTTGGCTCTTACTGGCAAACAGATCTCTGGCAAAGACTTTGGAGCCCTGGTTCCGCTCAATCGCTTCTTCAATACGAGCAGTATTAAAGTTGCGTAAGTCTCGCCGCATGCATTTGGAGATCTGTCTGTTCAGTTGCCTGTATGCTGTCAAATCTGTTGACTATTGCAGCCTCATCTCCCGTCTAACAGCCATGAGATTAAGAGTGTGGTCGGAGAGCTTTTGTGTTCTTCTGCGACCGGTCTTGCAGAACATAGCTCCGACCGCATGGACAGTTTCCACGAGCTTGTCATTCATATCGTCCACTGCATTGCAATCTTCTAGGCACTGAAAGCGGTTACGTAACTCGAGCTGAAAGGTTTCGGGATTCTGGATTAGAGCACGAGGGGGACGGAGCGTTGACTTCATTAGACGAGACCTCTCCAACTTAACGTTTAGGTTCAGTGTGCCTCTAACCATTCGGTGATCGCTGCCAGTTTTCACCCTTGCGATCACTGAGACATCACTGAACAGTTGGCGTCTGGTCGTCATAATGAAGTCAATTTCATTTTTTGTCGAACCGTCGGGGCTCGACCAGGTCCACTTCCTGTGGGGCCACTTCTATATATATATATATATAACTTAACGTAAATTAAATTATCTGTTATAAAAATTCGATCAAATGTATGAAAACATTGCTACTTTTTTATAGGATAAGGGACGTAACTTCAGTGTAGCACAGGCAAAATTTCTTAGCTCATACAGTCATGAATGTCATCAAAATGATTTCCTTTCATTGGTAAGTGTTTTGCATAGAAAAATCATGCCTGTATATTTAGCATATTTTATTTGCCTTGACGGCAACATCCATACATGATTTTCTTTTTTGTGCACATATTCAATAACATAAGATTCATACCTCTTTTTAAAGAAAATGTTACATCAACTTTCAATGTTCACACAACAATACAATATTAACGTACCATATGGCATTCTATTTTGCGTGAACTCTTCCGTAAGTGTGTTCAGAGTTGTAGTGACGATTTGCTTCTGAGGTCCGCTACTGAGGCATTTGCATGTCATCGTGTATGCTTCCAAAAGTGGTCGAATTGTTAGCAGAAGTCGACGCCTGTAATATATTGAAATGTTAAGTTTATTGCAAATTGAAGTTTCAGAAGGCTTTTTAAATAAGATTGAAGAAACCTCTGATCACAAATGCGTTATCACACCTTAGTATTAATATTATTAGTAGAAACCTACGGACTGCTCCCAGCCATTCTCCCGCAAGATGGCGCTGAAGTCAACATTTTTAGTTTATTTGGGTTTTTGTGTAATTGGAAAATTATTAAGTCGTAGGAGTAGACTTTGCGGTTATCGGATACTACATTTTATTGGAATGGGTCATATCATTGCCTCAAAATCCACCCAATTCGACATTAATTTTGATTATAACATCTGTCATTGAATATAGTGTCGTTTACACACACCGACGTATCCCTACGTTTACGAAGCTAGAACACTAGATGGCGAGTATGTAAAAAACAAGTTTTTAATTTTTCTGTATGTGTAGATTGGATAGGCAGAACTACAAAACGCTATGTACGATTGTTATAAAAATAAAAGTTATATTTGTTGGCGTAAACTATTTAATTGATTTATAACTTTGGGAAATAAATTATGTCAACATTGATTACAATATAACGCAGTTTTATTTTATTACATTACACTATTGAATTTTTTTATCAAAACAGAAGTACCTATTTGAAGCAACATAATTATGATGATACATGCCTATTCACTCAAAACTAATAACACTGATGATTTGTACGTTATTAAATAATTAGACATTTCATAACCAACATGCAAGAAACTATAATTCATAAACAAGAGATAACAACAAATCTATAACACGATTTATTTTATGATAATAACCAGGAAGGTGAAAATAATATTTCCTAATTTCGAAGTACTCAACAAAAGCTTTTAGTATAACAAAAATATAAATGTACATTTTTATATATATATATATATATATATATATTATATATATATATATTTTTTTTTATATATACAAATCTTCCTTCAATTCCATATGAATTGGGTTGCGTTCGAAACACAAGATCTAGAACACTAAAATGTACAAAAAATTACTTATCTTTTTATTTCAATGTTATCTTTATATTCCTGGTGGAATTGGCCGACGAATAAGAAAAATATAACTCAGATTAGAATAAGCTATTTATTTATAAGCAAGCACGGAACAGAAAAAAGGATTTTATGTTACCGAATTATATATGTTTCTGAACGCACCATAACCGTGAACTTGAGCTTTACAAAATATAACAAACTAATAATGTGTGTCTGTCTGAAACTGTTTATGAAAATGGGTAAAAGGTGTTTAATGTAACCCGGCAAAACCGTATTTAGCAACTGCAAGTTTAATTTGTGACTACTTTGGTAGTTTACCGATTTATAATAATTGTATTTATTGTTGACCAAAAACATATTCAAACACATTCATATATGAAACACTGACACGTATGACGTAGGTAATCAGTATTGTGACGATATTTCAGAAAAATCACGGGCCAGCCTGCTGTTTGTAATACCACCGAAAACATAATTGCGTTTTTAGAATAATTAATTACTATACCTACGATAAATTACAATATAGTTTCAAATATATACTAGAGAAATATTGCAATTCGAATCAATGAAAACATGCATACAAAATATGAATAACCAAGAAATTCCGCGCGCAAATCATAGCGCGTGACTACCTTTTAAGTTGGATTATAGTAATGGATGTACCGCTGCTTCATAGCAGAAATAGGTTTAATGATATCCCCACGCAAGGGGTCTCCTATAATATTATAGATAAAAAGTCTTAAGGCGCTACTCCTAGCAAACGACCTTGAGCGTTCGGTCCTATACAATCCACGCACTCTCGCTACAATATATAGAGTAAGAAATACGTACAAATTTTTGGAATTTGTTCAATTAAAAAAAGAAAAACGAACTTAAGAAATTAAATAAAACGTGAATAACATAGATTTTTAAATTATCTATCCATTAGTTTAATCGAGTTTAGAGAGATCAATAATTTTAGTCATTTTTTAAAAGTTGATTTTAAATGTATTTATAACACAAAACAAATTGGAACGTGGAATGTGATGATAGGATATCGAACATTAATAATGTGCGTTTAGATAGAGTTTATTTGTCATAACTAATGAGATAATAATCTCTGAAAAACACACTATCGCAAGGTTTTGGTCGGGGTATCGCCTTAAATAAGAATATTAAAAACATAAAAAGAAGTCTACCAAAACTTACTACCTAGTAAAGTAGTGAAAGAATGGAAGTGAAAATAATAAAATAAATAGGTTTTTGTTACGTTAAACAATGCGTTTTTCCATCTTGGATTTTAACACCACTTTATCGCTATGTCGAATTGTACCCAAACACTGCCTTATAATAAGTAAACAAAATAAATATAGTACCTTTCAGCGTCTGCTTCTGGGCTCTTCGTAACCCTATACTTGATATGTCGCATCGGATCTGGCCTATCCGCCTCCTCGTCATCATCCTCCAAGGATTTGGCAAACCGACGCGACCACTTCTGCTCTTCTAATGCTTCATTTGTCTGGGGAATAATAACGTTATCAACGATTACTATTTTTTTCTTAATTTTTCACACTAGAACTTCTTTATTGTGAAAGCGTTTTATACGAATAAATTTCACAAAGAGTAACATCCAGACCAATTTTTTTATATGAGAAGGTACAAACAAAAAAAAATGCAGGTGCGTTGCAAGCCTTTTCAAAAAGAGTAGCCTCTTTTCTTGAAGGTCCCTAATTATATGTAAATCGAATAAACAGAATATATATATATATATACATACATATATATATATATATATATATATATATATATATATATATATATATGTATATATTCATCTCGTCCATTTTATCGCTTTGATGTTGTAGAGATTTGACTATGTCTCGCAGTTCTCTTTGAAGAGCTTTTTCCATCTCTTTTGATATATCTTTCAATAACCGCTTGATATCAATTTGTACGTTTTTGGAATAGTTTCCTGTATCTTGAGCATTATCTTCCTCTTCCTCTTCGTCTTCATCACCGGGAACGTATATAGAGCTACGTCTCGGGGAATGTTCAAGACAATCTTGGCATGTCCATCCTAGATCCTCAGCGGCCTTTAGTGCACTCTTTTGCTTGTTAGTAAGACCAGAGCAGTTCCCATTTAAGTGAACTATTTTCTCGCACTGGCTACATTCTATTCCAGGATTACTTTTGGTTATATTTTTTCCACATTTATCACATTTTGTCATGTTGAGGGTAGATTAATACTTTGCTTGCGGAACTAACTTACCTGAACTTTATATATATATATATATATATATATATATATATATATATATATATATATATATATATATATAAAAGAAATAATTTAAAACTCACTTGTACTTGACTAATTACGTCATCGGCTACCAATGAGTTGATAGCTTCCAACATCCTCTCTTCAATACGGTGGCACGGTGGGCACAGAATGAATTCTTGACTCAATATTTCGCACAACTGGAGGGATGCTTCTATGAGATCAGTGTGACGGATTGTATCTTCGTCGCGGCTCTGCTGGCAAATTATGCTCTCTAAAGCGGTTGCTGAAAACAGTACAAAATATATTACGTTGAATGGTGAACAGTACGCACCGCATATAATATACATAACAAACAAGTAAATAAACATCGAACTTTAGTGAAAGTGAAGAGTAGTGTAGTAAGAAGAAAGTGGTTATCGGCCATGCTTTGTAGTAAAATTTCTCAGCACACAAGCAATTGGTGGCAGCTAAACGCTGTCACCAATGAAATGGGTCTCCGGTTCTCTACACTCACCATACGAAACACAGCAGCATTAAGCTACTATTTTACGCTGGTATTCTGTGAGAGCGTGGTCCTTCCCCGGTCGAGCCGACTCTTCGTGCTACAACTATACTACAAATATAACTGCAGCATGCCTCTACCACGTATAACCATTCGAGAGGGCGGCGGACACTTCCCTGCGCTAAACGTTGCTACAAAGCTGTTGGAGACGTGCGAACTTCTCCATCATTGTGTTCAATTCTGTACACATCTGTAATAATGCTCATACCGTTTAGTAAACAGTGATAAATCACACATGCGCTAGACCACCAAACAGTGACCATCACTTTTCTAGGGGTAAGTTTTCGTTTAGGACATTGTTTAGGTGCTGAAACAGGATCCAACCAACTTGCCGTCATTTTTTTGTCGCATCAATGCGGTTCAAAATTCTTTGGCTTGTGCGCTTGTTCAATACAAGGCACATTTCAACGCGTACTTCATGCTGGCGATTATTGTGTTCGCGCGGCACCCATTTGTCAAGCTTCTTCACCTTGCCAAATTGACGCAAACGGACCAATATTGTTTGATGCGAACGTCGAAAGCTGCTGCTAATTCGGCCGTAGATTGAGTATCATAAGCTTCCACAATCGCCTTTAATTTGTCATTGTCAACCAAGGTTTTCGGACAACGACGGGGTTCATTTTTAGGTAGAAATTTCCAGAACGGAAGCGGGCAAACCAATAATAGGTGGTGCGTTCGTTTGTAGTATTCGCTCCGTAAACGTCGTTGATATTGCGTGTCGCTTGTGGTACGTTGCTGCCACGACAGTACTCTTGTTTCATATAATCGCTCATTTGGAGCGACAGTGACATAACTGCAAAAAAAGGCGAATCTGACCTAATTACACCAAAACTATCTCCATACCTATCTACGTTATGGAGTTAAAACACCGCATTTGTTATTTAAAAAAAAAAAACGCCCGCTAGAAGGCAAAAGACGTTGTTGAAATATTACATTTTGGCGCGCGAATACCGGGCGATAACGACCGAACAGTCAGTTGTGCGGGGTGCTCCGCTAAGTGTGCATGTGTCAGGGAATTACATCGGCGCTAAGGTAAATATGACAAATTTTGCTATTAAACATCGGTGTTACAACGACGCAATTGTATTTTCTGACAATATCAACTAGAAATTAAAACAGTTTTGTGGATACAATGTCGTATTATACAATTGCGCCGTTGTATCACCAAACATTTGGTATTTGTTTAGACGTAAATATAAATACGCCATTATTGTACTGTAATGCCTCTGTACCAATAACAGTTATGACTAATTGTAATAATTTTAGACCAAAATTTTTTTATTATGTTAATTTGTTACACATTTTAAGCTATCAAAATGGGAAGTCGAGCATGAATGTTAGTCAAACTTTGTGAGCAAGAATGTTCAAAGTTTGATAGTATTGGGGACCAATCTCTTTCTTCAAAAACTGTTATTCCTACTAGTGCAAATGGTAAATAAATACTCAGTACGTTAAAATTTTTGTTGGTTTTAATAATAATCGAGTTTTAATATTTCTTTGCTAAATTACAGAGATATTTTCTGCAGAACACACCCAAGACGTCACCAACATTATTTCAAACATTGATACTGCTTGCTCTAGTCAACGTAAGTCGGTTTTTTCTACATTACTTACATTTATTTGCAAAGGTATACTCTTGTGATTGTACATTGTTGTAGTTGTATTCGGATTAACTATTTTATTTAAATTATTGTTTGTTTATTTTAGCATCGATTGTGACAGAAAATGTTATTTCTTCTCTAAATAAGGTGGATCCGTCACCAATCCTCCTAGAAAACAACGAAAACGACAGTGAAGACGAAACTAACGACTTTTCTCGAGACGATAGTGGTGATGAATATAAGCCAGAGAAATCTGTACAACGCAACCGTATTAATTCAACGTCATCTAGCTCATCTTCGAGCTCTTCATGCTCAACTTCATCGTCTAGTTCATCTGGTACTACTTCTAGCTCACCATCAACATCGATTACTCATGATTCTGTCAGAAATTCCAATTTTATAGATACCAGCCAAGATTTAGCGCTACCTTCCGAGACTGCAGTTGCCAAGAGAGGCAAGAAGAGAGTTCGTAATGAATCTGCATGGATAAAAAATGTACGAAAACGTCAGCGAAATTCTGGAAAACAATACGTATCTAGAACTGGCAAAACTGTTGCAGCAAAATCTATTAAACCACCTTGCACAGAAAAATGTAGGCTCAAATGTCGTAATAAAATAACGGAGGAACAAAGACAGGAGATATTTGAATGTTATTGGGGCTTGGGATCACTACAAAGACAGCGTGATTTTTTGAACTCCTGTTTAACAACTTTGAAAGTTCCCTACCGTCGAGTAAAAGAAGAAGTGCCAAAACTAGGAACCAAAATTGTGTTTTTAATTTCACGGTGAATGGTGAAACTAAGCGGACGTGCAAAACTTTTTTTTTTAAATACTTGGTTATTGAAGGTAAAAACAGTTCTGGTACGGGTGTGATCCCTGAGGACAAGCGTGGCAAGCATGCTCATCATAATCAAGTAAACCCAGAAATCATGCAATCCGTTCGCGATCACATTAATTCCGTCCCTAGAATTGAGAGCCACTATACTCGGGCTAACACAACTCGTGAATTTATTGATGGCGGTCTTACCGTTAAGGAGCTGCATCGAAATTACGTATCTTGTAGAGGAGCGATGCCATCGGCAACTTTTGACACGTATTACCGAATTTTCAACACTGAAATCATTTTTTGTACCCAAAAAAGATCAGTGTGATCTCTGCGAGTCTTATAAAAATGCTGTCGGGGAAGACCAACTCAAATTAAAAGAAGCATATGAAGAGCATTTAAAACAAAAAGATTTAAGTAGGAAAGAGAAAACAAGGGATATTGAGTTAGTAAAAGAAGATAACAATATCGTTGCAATATACGATTTACAGGCAGTTATGCCTGTACCTATCGGTAATAGTTCAGCTTTTTTTTACAAAACAAAGTTGAACTGCCTTAACTTTACGGTAAATAATTTACTTCCTTTGGAATTCACGAGTATGTAGCTTAAAAAACTAATATTAAATTTTTTTGACAGGTTACAAACTTAAAAGATAGCGTAACAAATTGCTATTTCTGGCACGAGGGTCTTGGCAATAGAGGAGCTATAGAAATTGGTTCTTGTGTGTTCAAATTTCTGAATGAGACTGCAGAGTGTCATGCCAATAGCAATATAATATTTTATTCTGACAACTGCTGTGGTCAGCAAAAAATAGGTACATTTATGGTCATTATTATCGCACAAAAACAGAATTAAAATTAACCATTTTTTCTGTGTTTAAGTTATATTTTAATTTTTCAGATTCCTCGGTTGGAACTCTTCCAATAAATTCAATCACACATAAATTTTTGATACGTGGGCACACTCAAAATGAGGGCGACAATGCTCATTCGCTAATCGAAAAGTCAATTAAAAGAGCAAAAAAGTCAGGTCCTATCTATATTCCATACCAGTACGTGCAACTTATACGCAACACCAAGAAAACTGGAAATGCTTTTGTAGTAAACGAGCTTAACTATGACGATT
Source organism: Parnassius apollo (assembly GCA_907164705.1). Classification (NCBI taxonomy): domain Eukaryota; kingdom Metazoa; phylum Arthropoda; class Insecta; order Lepidoptera; family Papilionidae; genus Parnassius; species Parnassius apollo. The sequence goes on along the minus strand of CAJQZP010001060.1, from coordinate 5,101,987 downwards.
TTTATGATTTAAAAAAGCTATTTGAATATAATACACTAAATGTTAACAAAGATCTGCAAGGTAACCAGATAAAACTATCTGAAATAAAATCTATACGATTTGTTAAAAATAGTGAGACTTACGATTTAAAATATTCTTACGAGGGTGAATGGATAACTGTCAAATCAAAAACATCTACGAATACTCGAAAAAATCGGTCCGATAATAATTTAAATATTACTGAAATACGTTTGAGAGCAGCTTACAATTCAAAACTAACTTACAGGATTTGCGTACTTTGTTAGAAAAAAACATTGTTCCCAGGTGCTATTCTGGATTTTACGAGAGTTTATTTTGAGTCACCTGAGTAGGTACAATTTTTTTATTGTTTTTATTAAGTTTTAATTTTTTATGTAAGTAGTATGACTAATGAAACGAACGTAAGACTGAAATGTTTAAAAATTGTTCTTACATTCTACTGATCTTTTAAAACTGACTTTTAAGAATAACTTTTTAAATGTGCAGGGTTTTAGATTTTACGAATATTGTTATAAGCAGCTGATTTTTCTGTGCCATATTAGATAGCAGTTATTAAGAGGGTTAAAAAACTAATCTTATATATACCTACTATATTGTTTAATTTCGTATTGAATAGTTCCTATTAAAGTGTAATTAAGATGAAGGTCATCTACAAATGATTCATACTATGACGCATAACTATGTCACCACTGACTGCCGTTGTTAATTTTTATATAAATAAAACAAAATGTGTTGATTGGAACGATATTGGTTTTATTTTATAAGAGACAACAAAGGTCATAACTACCCGAGCTTTCTTTGCCTAGGGTAACAGCGACGCAACTGTAGGTGTTAAAATGTTTTTTTATTTATTTTTCATTATTTTGGATAAGAATATAAAAAATAAATGTGTCTATTTTCAAGCCCAGAGTTCAAACTACAATAATAAAATAGATAAAGAGTCAGTAACTGTAAGAAAAGTGAGGAATCTTCAATGGTGTTACGAAAATATCTTAAAACTGGCGTAGTGTAAATTTTACAAATTTGCAGTTATGTCACTGTCGCTCCAAATGAGCGATTATGACGAAAAAGATTCAAATCGATGAAAACATAACGCTATTTTTATCAATGTTTTTAAAATAAAATTAATTTGAAATTAGTGTTCTTCTCGAAACGAAAATTATATATATATATATATATATATATATATATATATATATATATATATATATATTTATATATACATATATATATATATATATATTTATATATATATATATATATATTATTTTCATTTCAAATGGCCAGATGTGAGTACGAATTTCATATGGGTAAATATTAAATTACAGTAAACGTGATTGTATTACACATTACACACACGCACATTCCGCCTCACATACACACACAATTCACGTGCACGCATGTACGCACGTAAGAACAAAGTATTTTCAAATAACAATTCTAAATGGAAAGTCAATAAAGTTAAAACGGCAATATACCTAGAATGGCGTTAGCGGCATAGTGAGCGACGAGTGCGTTGGCGTAGTAGGAAAGTTCTAATGCCGCGGCTAAAGATGGCTGCGCGCGAATTTGATCTCGTTGTCGACCTTCCCGACGTACGAGTGCGCTGCCTAGCATGTCCAGCTGTAACCAAAACGTTTCTTATAGAAGTAATAGCGGCGCAAACGAGTATAGAAGACTATAATACACAACAGAATGGCTGTCAACCTTATTTTGTACGAGGATTGGCGTCGCCGGGGGCACACATACAAGCAATTAGGTCCTATTATCACTACTACAAACCTAATTCGCTGTGTTGACAGACTGAATAAATTTACACATTTTAGACTTTAAATAAAAAAATCGTTTAAATTTAAATACATATTTATTTGTAATAGGGTTCAATTTGGTATTTTCTAAATAATTTGTATGCGAAACTTGGAAACGATTGTAACGTCAAAACACATCTCGTGTTGACATTTATATGTGTGAATTGATGTGTTAGTGACATTTTAGTGGCTTCGCGGGTTCCGCCCACTCCCCCGTTCTATTATATAATTGTATTCAGAGGCGGCGTAAGGCGTGGGCGACGTGGGTCACCGCCTACGGCTCTACCTACGGCCTCGCGCCCTGGAGATTTATGCATTACTTAAAACGGTTACCGCGCCGAAAAAATTTCATTGTCGTGAATCGATATTATTGACATAACTAAATATGTTTTTATTGAGTCTAGCAACATTCGTTTACGTTGCTATTACGGGGAATCCCCGCTGCGGGGTGACCAGTATATATACAGTAATCTATGGAGGCGACAAAGACTGAGGATTACCCGTTCTGTTTGTTAGACATAGAATACTGATAAAACTCTCCTACTCTACGGCGGCTGACCGCTAAGCTTAGCGGTCAGCCGCCGTATAGTCTATATTACCTGAGGATGCCTCGTGTAGAGGCGAAACACGTGTCGTATTATCGTCGATGGTGTGTCTTGCCTGGAATAGTGGTGTTGAGAGTAGTGGTGCTTGGTCTAGTGGTGACGGAGTTAGTGTATGCAATTGAGGGAGGGCGGGAGGTGCGCTTCAATCCAGGTAAGACACATCATTTTATATCTTTAGCGGAAAGTTGCAAAGAAATTTATATTTTTATTTTTTATTATAATGGATTTCCGCAAAGTAACGCCTGATTCTATCAATATAGAATACTGACTTTATTTAATCATGGGCGCGTGGCAATCGAATAAAGAGTGTAGTACAGCGGCCCAAGTGGCTGCTGTAGGTATATTTTCACGCTTTACGCATAACAAACGGAACAGACACAAAGCTTCTTAATAACTTGCAAAATTGTTACCTTTTTTGGTAGGGTTGTCACTATAGGTGAAGACAAATTAAAGCTCTAGAACGTTTACGTTTACGGAACGGTTACGGTTACGTACGTTTTCGTTGTTTCGTGAAAGCAGTGACTTTCAACCTTACGAATTATATGAAGAATTACAATTAATAATCCCTAATTTACCTAACTTCGTAACAGATGCGAAACAGCTTCTCCACTAAGTTACAGAAAATAATTAAAAAAAATATACCCAAACATGTACATCGTCATTTAACAATACTGATAAGTACAGCCTCCGCTGAAGGAAGCTTCTTAAAATTAAAACTCATTAAAATTATCCCAGGAATGTCACAGAAAAGACTTTCAGCGTTGAAAGTTTCATCTATCTAGGCAGATATAGCATCAAGCTATATTGAGGCTATAATTAAACAATTGAGCAGGATAAAAAGCAGAATATCTATTTCTTCATTTTTATTTGAAATTAGTAAATAATGTCAAGTGTTTTGTTTTTCATTTTATATAATTCGTCTTCTTGCGTGGGCGGAGGGCCTTGCAAAATGTATCTTGCCCACATAAAATTTAGGTCTTGCGCCGCTACTGTATGTATTATAATATGCTAACGAGAATACCATTCAGCACATCTATATATACATCAATGTCTATCCTCGATGAAGAATTAAATGCAAATGCGTAGCCACGCCTGAGGACTAAGATGGAATGATGACTAACAGCGTGTGCGAGCAGTGCAGCGGTGTCAGCGCTGTAGCCGAGGTCGCGTCCGGCCGCACTGAGCGCCGCAGCTCGCGCGGCCACGCAGCGCTGCAGCCGCTGCAGGGAGCAGCCGGCGCGCTGCTCGGCCAGCAGCACGTACGACACCACGTTCGTGCTCATCAGCGCGGTCGACTGCGCCGCGTCTGCAACACAAAATACTTCTAGCTTAGCTTTTTAATTCTACACATTTTAAGCATATTTTTTTGTACGTAAAACATTCATTACATATTGCTATTTGCTTTAATTCTTATTTGTTTAATTTTAGATGTGAAAAATAATTAGCACGTAAGGTGGTAGAGCCACGCTGCAACACATTATTACTGCAATACTTAAAGTGTTAGCTCGAATCACGCTGCAGTATAATATCCATGTAGCATTTCAAGTATCACGCTACAACATATTGGTTATTGTTGTAGCACTTAAAATAATAAATTCACGCTGCAAAATAATATTTTTGCAGCACTTAAAGTGATGGAGCAAAGTTGCAGTATGAGTGAATCGACTTGATTGAGGAGGAATACTAGCACAAGAATGGTAAATGAGATTAAAAGGATATCTATTATACTTTTCTCTGCCAAAACCTATTAAGACTTGTTTTAAGAAAAGCTTACCATAGACAAGATGTCTTCCGATGGCCTCCACCATCATCTTATGGTCTGTGCTCACGTCCGATCCATACAAACTGGAGTGGCTATGGTTGTAGAGAATCTGACGATCTAGATTAACAGCCAGGTTGTTGTTAGGTGGACTGAGGCACCGTTCTATAGGCGCCTTCAGATAGTTGTATTTCTGGAACGATGTCACCAACTCCTGTGGACAAAGGAACCAAATATTATAGAAAACAATAATATAACGAATAGGTTTTTTTTTAAATAAAAATGAAGAAGCTACCTCAATCCATGGGCACTTGCGCCAACTTTAATCGATAAAGGCTACAGATGCATTGTCTCATCTGAGGACTCAGATAGAGCGCCCGTTATTTTACTGGCTGTCTGTTTAGCGGAGGAAACAGGATAGAGTGGGGGGGGGGGGGGGGTAGACGAAGACCAAAGACCAATTAATGATCCGTCCCTACGTCGGACCCCCCGGTAAACCTGCGTTTTCATTTTCGTTACATTTCGTCAACACCATCCTTACCATGTCCCAAAACTGCTCTCGGATGTAAGTGGGCTTAGAAATGTCTGGGGTGTACACCCCTAGCACAAACAGCTTCTTTAAGCCCACTTTCACTTACACATTCATACTCTTTCACACATTGAGCCATTCTTTCTGAAAGGATGAAAGCGACTCCCTGGTATGCCCGTTCGATCTCGGCTACACCAGACCAATACGCGGTATACATGCCATGTGCAGTAGCATCTTTCCCTTTCGTTTTGTCTCATTTACAAATAACACATCTATTCCTCTGTCATTCATCATTTCGCATAATTCATCCACCTTATCGTTCATTAAAAGTAAAGTAAAAGTAAAGTTACAGCCTATATACGTCCCACTGCTGGGCTCAGGCCTCCCCTCATTTCTGAGAGGGTTTAGGGCATGGAAGTGTCCGCCGCGCTGCCCAAATGCGTGTTGACGAATTTCACATGTCTTCGAAATATTTTTTTCTTATTCCTCAGACATGCAGGTTTCCTCACGATGTTTTCTTTCACCGCCGAGCACATGGTAAATCAGTACTTAAAATTGCAATTAACAATTTCATTGGCGCCGGCGGGGGTCGAACCCGGGTTACTCGCGTTCTGTTATATTTACAGCGAGCGTTAACCACTGAGCTACCACGGCGCATCGTTCATTGCTCCACATATATTCAGCGTAGCCAGACGGGCTTCCGCAATCCACTTTTCGCCCCTCCGGGAGACAGAACGTGACGGGCGGCGAACCTCGTCGCCGTTCTTAATAACCTCGACACAGAATACTCTAAGTACTCGAGAGGACTAAAATGGAATGACTCACCATACGAAACACATTAGTATCGTGCTGCTATTTAACGGTGATATTTTGTAAAAGCAAGTCGAGCCGACGTATTTGTGCAGCAGTAATACTGCTGCAGTTTGGCCCTCCCATCTAATATAGAAATTCACTTAGACAAGCACGTACTCTGAGCGAAATGTACAGGTTGTAGTGGTAGAGATGTGATGTAGCTATATAGTTTAGCATGAAAGCGTTGGTTCGATCGGGAAGGACGACGCTCTAACAGAATATTAGCGTAAATTAGCAGTTTAATGTCTCTATGTTTCGAATGGTGAGCGTAGAGACCCGGATAACCTTATTAATGTAAACGAGGCACTCCACCTTAGTCCTCAGGGGTGAAAAGCATCTGTATCTAGATTCTTAATCGAGGATAGATGTAGATAATAATAATAATAATAATAATAAGTTCTTTATTTCCAAAAGGTTGTACAACAGGATATTTGCTTAACATTTAATAGATGACTTTAGGCTTTAGGATCCACTTACCATCAGGTGGACTGTGAGCTAGTTTGTTACTGAATGGAATGGAATTGAATGATTACGTACTTTGAGCGAGATAGGCTGGTTGAAGTCGACGCGTATTCCACCGTGATCGGTGTTAAGTGTACGCCAGATGCCGCGTAGTGCGGACCAGAAGGTCTCCATCTGCTTGGGCACCCCCAACTGTTCCCGCACGAAGCTGCCGTCCACCAGCCGTTCGTAGTTGAGAGTCACCGGCACTAGTAACGCGTCGTCGATCGTACCCTCGAGGTAAGCGTCCATTATCACCGACAGGATGCCGGCTGCAGAGCAAAAACAATTACATTAGTGTTGCCGTTGGAATTAGAGGTTTAGTAAGCTGAAGTGGCGGTATTAGAATATTCACTATCCTATATCGTCCCGTGAGTGTCGTAAGAAGCGACAGAGGTAAACTGAAACAGAAGATCGGTAGAAGCATCTTCTGATAAACATAAACATAAACACTCGCGCCTGTCACCCAGAGGGGTAGGCAGAGACTACAGACTTCCATTTAGCACGATCCTGACACACCTCTCTTGCCTCTTCCACATCTATATACCTACGCATACATGCTCGTCGGTTAAGGGTACTCTTAATTTGCCCCATTTTTAATATATCGCATATTTGGTCGACAAACTTTCGCCTAGGACGTCCCTTTCCGACTCTTCCATTCATTTCTGCAACATATACGAGTAATTTGCTTTGTCATTCTTTGCTCATTCATTCTTTCTTTCTACATGACCAAACTCTTTCTACATGACAAATCTTCTGATAACTCGGAATAATAAAAAACTGCGGTTGCCAATCGACCTGCCAACCACGGCAACTATGGCAAATCCTTCATATGAGGCGGGGGAGGATCTATGGGAGAGTCCTGTGGTTAACCAACCCTATGGGATGGTTATTTAGCTCAAAGAACCGACAACCGATGGGGAAGAAAGGTTCTCAAGTGGCAACCCCGTATTGACAAGCGCAGTTTTGGGCGAATTCCTACTCTGGAAAACATGCAGGCAGTCGATGGATGGAGGTTCGGGACCGTATTTTATAGCTGCTTATGTTCAGCAGTTCTTTAGTAAGTAGTAACGGCACTACCGTTGGAATACTGACTAAGATAGAATGCCTCATTAGCAGTAAAATTTATATACGTGGTAGACCCACGTTGCAGCAATATTTTCGTTGTAGCACGAATGGGTCGACTCGGCCGGGAAGGGACCACGCTCTCACAGAATACCAGCGTAAAATAGCAGGTTAGTACTGCTGTGTTTCGTATGGTGAGTGTAGAGAACCGGAGACCCTTTTTACAGGAAACGAGGCATTCCATCTTAGTCCTCAGGGGTGACAACGCATCTGCGTTTAGATTTTTAATCGAGGATAAATGTAGATGTCTATTAGCCACAGCGTCCACTTACCATCAGGTGGACCGTGTGCTCATTTGTCACCCATATCTATTAAAAAAAACGGTTTTCGATTCTCGTAACTCTCAACAGGAAAATCTTTTTACTGCCCTGCTGTTGCAGTGGTCGTAAATGCGACTGATAATGTATAGTCCGGGGTTCGAATCAGGTCGAAATAAATTATCGGATTTTTCAGCAAGTAATGCCCTTAATTCTGCGCCTGATCTCTCTCCGGTCGTGTCGAATTATCGTGCCATCGGACTATGTATATTATGACAGTGAGTAGTATGTATTAATTAGCATACCACAAACGATGAAATGTGTTCGGCTACATTGTACTTATTTAACATCTCCTTCTCTTAAAATATTTATTTATTAATTATTTATTTGAGAATGAGGAAATTATAGAGTGCACCTGTGCTTACGCATACGCTTGTTCACTACTACTACTTTGACTGAAATTTGGTCTGGAGAACATTATTACTATATGAAACTCAGCAACACTATGCTGCTATTTCACGCTGGTAGTCTGTGCGAAGGTAGTTCTTCTCCAATTGTATAGCAAATATATATATATATATATATATATATATATATATATATATATATATATATATATAAATATATAAACGGTCAGCTGTAGCAAGACCCTACCACGTATCGCATCATAACTTGAAAGATAATGAACACACAGAGCATTCAGGAGTAATCGTGGTACGTTAATCATATAGATAGCAGCTCACCTACCACACAATACAGCTTCATCCGAGCGGGCAGGAAAGAAAATAACAATATTAAGGCAAATACAATCGCGAAATAATGAGACATAGTATAATAAGTGTCAAAGCCAAGTCAAAGGTCGAATTGAGCATTAATTTAATGGTGATATAAAGTTTTTAAAAAAATACTGAGACTTGTAACAAATCTTTTCGTGTTAACATTTAAATAAGGAAACACGCACTGTTATATAAAAAAGCTAAATAATTATTACTTTAAATAAAAAATTGAGTATTGATTGATAATATTTACAAAAAATATAAAGCAAAAACTGATATCCTTTACGTTTTTTATTACAAAATTATCGATAATTTCACTTCATTATTTATTTTTATATTATGTTAACATTGTGATACAAATATTTCATTGCTATATATACAACGTGTAAAGAAAACCCTGTGGTTCCCGTTAACTGCGTTATCAGAATCAGTATCCAAGCATATAGAAATAATTTTTTTTGAAAAAAAAAAACACATTTACAAAAATTAATTTTATGGAAAAAAAAATAATTTGCAAATTGTATGTGATTTTATTATCTCTGCATTGGCCGAGGATTAAGAGGATTGTCAAAGACCCCGCATTACCGATATTCGTGTGAGTTAGATGAAATAAAACCACATACAATTTCCAAATTTAATTTTTTTTCATTAAAATTAATTTTTTTAAATGTGTTTTTATGGAAAAAAAATTTCTTTACGCTTGGATACTGATTCTGATAACACACTTAAAGGGAACCACAGGGTTTTTGTTACATGTTGTATACATATATATATATATATATATATATATATATATATATATATATATATATATATATATATATATATATGTGTTCGAAAAGAGTATGTTACAACTTGTAATACTATACAACTGATTTCTATGTTAATTGGCATTTAGAGGGCTTGACCGTAAAGGTGACGATAAACATCGTGAGGAAACCGACACGCCTAAGAATATAATATCAAGGACATCTGCTGCTTACTAGAACACTCCGAGTTTATTTTGGCCTGTGCCCAGCAGTGACAAAAAACATTTAAACAATATAAGTTTATTCTAAATCTTTCTTTCATTTATTCTTTTAATTTTACTACAGCAACATAATTCCTACTCCGGCAATAAACTAATGTTTGATTCCATGTCATGAAGCAATATCACTTTAATATTTTGTTTACAAATATTTATAATGAATTATTGAATAATACGTACATAAGTTGGTGTAGTTACAATAAAAACAATTATGGTTAAATACTAAATTACATAGGTGTAATTTTCTCATTAACTGAATTTATGCTATATGATAAAGTTATTTATATTATTAAAGATTTAATGATTTTTGAGGAGAAACCAGAATGCTATGTCGTCTTTTGGGTGTCGGAAGTTCGTAAGAGACGATTACGGGAAATACCGACTACCAGAACAACACCTCATGGCTTCCGATAGATTTGGTGTGACCATTCCATTTTGTGAAGATTATGACTTCCTGTCTGCAACGGAAGAGTCTTGTGTCCAGCAGTAGACATTACGATGATGATGATGATGAATGATAGTATTACAAAAACCAAAAGTACCTTTCGGCGGCTGTGGCTTTCCTGTTCTTGTGCGTCCACCTTCTATGAAAAACTCCAAATTGTTGTTCACGCCCAGACTGTTGAGGATGTATGCTCTGAAATTGTTTTTTTTATTAGTAAGTTTTATTTAAGCTTTTATATAATAATAACAATGTCCTCTAGACCGATGGTTCAAATGTCCTCTAAAACAATGGCTCTAATTAACCACTATGCCTTTTAAATATGGTAACGTCGTGCCGTATAACCCTCCCACTGGACTGTGAGAGTGAAGGAATAGTAGTAGTACCGTTCAGCGCAAATGGCTAGTCTTTTTGTTATTCAGGATGGTAATTTTTGGTTTAATGAATCTTTAACTAATTTTCATCTACATGTATCTTGCAGTGGAGGTGTAAGAATATCCCCTATCCGATACCGATGCCGATATATCGGCGATACTCGAAGTTTGCCGATATATCGGCGATACTCGAAGTTTGCCGATATATAGGCATTTTTATGGCCGAATCAACGATACATTTCAAATTTCACACTTTAAAAATGTAATGTAAACGCGCGTTTTGTCTCGTCTATTTCGTTGCATTAGAAACTGTCTATAGTTTTAAACGGTTTTATTTAGTTTGTCCTGTTATTTGTTATTTTATATTAATTAAAAAATAACCTGAATTGTGTTTTATTTATTTTACCTTAATTTTTGAATTCAATAAGCGTATCGGTATCGCCGATATTTTTATAAGAGCATCGGTATCGTATCGGCAAAAAGGCGTATCGAGGCATTCATAGTTACGACAACCATAGAGGCGAGAGTGGGTAACAAATCAGGATATGGGCGGCAAAGTATTTCTAATAACGACTGAAAATGAAACAAACTGCGGATGGCGACCCACTTGCCAAGCATGGTAACTAACAAATATCCCCCCCTATGAAGCAAAGGTAAATAATATAACGGTAATAAATGAATCTGATGAAAGTTGCCTGATCTTTCTCCGGTTATGTCGGATAACCGTCCTATCCAAAATTCAGCGGACATAATTCGGTCTGAAGGACATTAATAATTGAATGACAAGTTACCTCAGAGCAGATTTGTATATGGGATCCCCGTGGTACTCAGAGCCGTCGATACGTCGCCTGATGTAGAAGGCACCGCAGCCGCGCAGGATCCATCTGAAATATACCCGGATATTATTACAAAATTGTCAAAATATGTGTCATCCGTGGTATAACTACGCTGCAGGTTTATTGTGCTGGTAGTACGAATGGGTCGGCTCGACCGAGGAAGGACCACGTTCTCACAGAATACAAGCGTAATAGCATCTCAATGCTGCTATGTTTTCTATGGTTAATGTAGAGAACCGGAGACCCTTTTTACTGGAAACGAGGCATTCTAGTCTTCAAGGGTGACAACGCATCTAAATTTTCATTTTTAATTGAGGATAAATGTAGATAGATAGGTATCTGTGGGTTCCAGCATCCTCTTAACATCAGGAGGACTGTATGCTCATATGTCACCCTTAGATATTCTAAAAACAAACAACATTTTACTTCAAGTAAAGTTTAAATCAACATGAGTAACACATACTAAACACTCACCCAAAAAATGGTATCTTCATATTATCCCCGGCCGCGACCAAGGGCGGCCTCAGGCCTGTCAAATACAGCGTGAACGTGACCAGGATGTAATCGAAGTGGGAACGATGCAAGGGTACGAAGACCAGCGGCAGACCGGCCGCCTTGGCCCTACGGAGTCTCTCCACACACTCAGATCGTGTACTGCAGCCACCACCGGCGATACGGCGGATCGCCTTATGACAGAGCCATGCCACTAGTCTGGAAAGGACATTAATTCGTACAATACAACTCAAATAGAAGTCCTGTGCACTTTCGATCGAACTAATTTGTGTAGATTTATTTTTAACTAATATTTACATGTAGGTTTCTTGCACCAATCACTAATTACTGCACATATAAAGAGCCAAGCGGAGAGTGGGATCACTAATTACTGCACATATAAAGAACCAATCGGAGAGTTGGATCACTAATTACTGCAATAAAGAACCAATCGGAGAGAGGGATCACTAATTACTGCACATATAAAGAACCAATGGAAGAGTGGGATCACTAATTACTGCACATATAAAGAACCAATCGAAGAGTGGGATCACTATTTGCAGAGTTTACTGCACATATAAAGAACCAATCGGAGAGTGGGATCAATATATAGAACAATCGGGGTGGGCTAATTACTGCACATATAAATAACCAATCGGAGAGTGGGATTACTAATTACTGCACATATAAAGAACCAATCGGAGAGTGGGATCAGTAATTACTGCACATATAAAGAGCCAAGCGGACAGTGGGATCACTAATTACTGCACCTATAAAGAACCAATCGGAAAGTGGGATCACTAATTACTGCACCTATAAAAAATCAATCGGAGAGTGGGATCACTAATTACTGCACATATAAAGAGCCAATCAGGGAGTGGGATAAGAGTCGCGACTCCCGCGTTTATCCACCAAGCAGACCGTTTAGTGCACTTGTTAGTGTTGGGGTTTTCGGTGCATTACCAACATAGCCCGATCAATCAGTACATTGGCGTACCATATACTTTGATAACCGGCGGGAATGCCTTTCATTCCGAGTGGCAGCGTCATACCGTTAAGCGAAGTGTAGGCCAGCTCCCCTCTAGATGCAGAAACGACTTGGTTAGACAGTAGACACACAGGAGTCGAGGGCTAAAGGTGGCTCAGGACCGTGTTCGCATCATTGTTTGGGAGCGGCCTATGTTCAGCCGTGAACTTGTAAATGGCTGATATGATTACAATCTGTTGTGACTTTATGAGTGCACCTACTGGTCAAGAAGAGACAAATATACTTGAATAATTTAGAGGTCATGATGACATATCTTTTTTAGTAAGTTGACCCTGAATACTACTATACAATAAAAGGTCAACGATGTAACAAGAAAAAATAAGGAAACAATCCAAAAAGAATATCAATACTATGTTTAATGTGCGCCTTCACGGGTGACATTGGGGTCTTTCGTTTTTAATGGCAGTTCTTCCGGATTATGTGTTATTTTAGTCTAATTTATTTATATTTGATGAATCTATATCCGAAATAGTTATTTAATAATATAACGTTTGTTTGTTCGTATTTTATGCGCCTACCATACCTTTCTTTAGATAGCAGTAAAACTTCGTCAACATATTGCTTACACTACAGCGAAATTTATAAGCATAGTACAATTAACTTAGGTGGCGCGCTCAAATTTATTTGAAATTCCAATTTAACAATATATTGTGTACTATTTCACATTCAAAACGATATTTCCGCAATTATTTCTACTATAGCTGCAACGTGCCGGGTACCAACTAGTGTACGATAAAAAAGCAGAGAGAACCATATTAAGATATGACGCATTCCATCTTAGCCCTCAGAGGTGACAACGCATCTGCATTTAGATTCTTAATAGAGGATACATGTAGATGTCTATGGGCCACAGCAACCACTTACCACCAGGTGGAGATCAGGTGCTCGCATATCACCCCTAATATTAAAAAAAGAAATATAAAAACTACTCGAAAAGATGTTGAAATTAGTTAAAATCCGCGGAAGGGAGGGCTGTAGGTGCTCTTTTGATTAGGTAAGACACATCATTTTTATTTTTTACGCGGATCATCATAGCTTACTCATTTTAACATCTTTGGTATTATGAATTTCTGCAAAGTAACGACTAATTCTATTAATTACGCTTTTACTTACGAATTGTATATTTGTACGCCTTAATTTTGATTCCGTACATGGAAGTAGTATATAATTATTATTATTATTTAAAGGGTTTTATTACATATATATTTTATAGTAAACTTATTGAGTACAAGATAAAGACCGTAGTATTTAAAACGTACGAGGGCGGATCAAAGAGCTCGCGGAAAAGAGCCTCGTGCTTGCTTAAACCGGCACTGATTGTCGCTAAACTGTACAATATTTTTTATAAAATTCAGATAATAATTAAACGTATCGTAGTAAGAAAGTAAACAAACCGCCTTACCGTACAAAAAATAAAAAAAATACTTAAAATAATTTCTACATAAAAAATTTAATAGACGGGTCTTTAGTCACGATACGCTTTATCGAATCGGTGATATAGTTGGAGCATTCTTCATATTAATGTATGGAAAAATTGCAAAATTATATAGACATTACATAATTTTCGGTATATGTACGTTATAGAAGCTAGAGAAAAGTTAAATTTTTTCCACTATCCACCCTCCCACTCCCGGGTGAGCGTCCCCCCACCCCCCGCGCCCAAGAACTTCAAAGCGCGATTTTTTCCAGTTTTAAATAAATCCGTACACGATACAGGAAAAGTGTGGAGGTAAGAAATGATCCCTGATGAATTTGCTATCAAACTCTTATACATACAAAAGCAGCGATATCACTAATATATTCCGCGCCATCCGCCACGAAATATGAACATTTTTTATCATTTATCGATTTGTTTGCTTTAAGTTTAGTTTTCTAAAAAAATTCCCACTTTACCGGCAAGATATGTATGAGTAATGTAAAGGATTGAATAATACGATCATTTCACGTTGCTATGCTTTTGTGAAATGTAATTCATTCGGCCAATCAGCGAAATATTTATACAGGTTATATTTAACCACATTTCAGGACACTCTCTGGGTGACGAGAATGCGTTTACGTGGTAGAGCCATGCTGCAGTTATATTAGTAGTATAGTTGTAGCACGAATGGGTCGGCTCGACCGGGGAAGGACCACGCTCTCACAGAATACCAGCGTGAAATAGTAGCTTAATGCTGCTGTATTTCGTATGGTGAGTGTAGAGAACCGGAGACCCTTTTTACTGGAAATGAGGCATTCCATCTCAGTCCTCACGGGTGACAACGCATCTGCATTTTGATTTGTAATGGAAGATACATCTAGATGTCTATGGGCCGCAGCAACCACTTACCATCAGGTGGACTGTGTGCTCGTTTGTCAGCCTATTCTATAAAAAAAAAATGCAAAAAATTTAACTTCGGTCTATAACTATCTAACTATATAATAACTACTAAACCCTTTTAGATAGTGTAAAGAATATCACTAGTTCAAGTTAACAACTAGAATGTCGTCTAGATACGAGTAGTTTTTAGGAACTTTTCTTAAAAAAAAAACTTACATTTAAAGATAAACATACCTACGCGTGAAATTATTTAACCTTCTCACCTATCTTTAATTTAAAAATGTCGATATATTGAAGATGAGCCAAATTAAGAGTACCCTTAACCGACGAGCATGTATGTGGACAGACATGGATGTAAAGAAGGCAAGATAAGTGTCAGGATCGTGACAAATAGCAGTCCATAGTCTCTGCTCACCCCTCTGGGTGCCGGGCGTGAGTGTTATGTTTTTACTAACCTGAGTACATTATTGGACATAGCAGAGCTGATATTCATCAAGACTTTCATGGCTCGCGCCTCCACTCGTCGCCTAGTTTCCGCATAAATCCGTTCATCCTGGACGTCGTCATCCTTCTTTTCCCTCTTTGCTTTTTCGAGCTCCTCCCGCGTCGTGTCTTCAATGGCGCTTTGGAAACGCTCGTCATTAACTACCTGCAAAACAAATAAGTTATTAATTTATTTATCATTTCTTGTTGTCTTCTAAAATTTTGGCTTATAATAGGCTCAATGATTTTTTTTGTGTAATTTAACTCAGAGAGAAGTGAGGAGACGTGAAATAAAAATCCCTTTACATATTATACAAACATGATATATGTATAGTACAAAACGACCGCGTTGTGGCGGTGTAAGAAAAGTTGTAGGGAGAATTAGCTTTAATCGTCTGCAACTCACCCGTTGCAGGGAGAATTGGCTTAGTCGTCTGCAACTCACCCGTTGCAGGGAGAATGGGCTTAGTCATCTGCAACTCACCCGTTGCAGGGAGAGTTGGCTTAATCGTTTGCAACTCACCAGTTGCAGGGAGAATTGGCTTAATTGTCTGCAACTCACCCGTTGCAGGGAGAATTGGCTTAATCGTTTGCAACTCACCAGTTGCAGGGAGAATTAGCTTTAACCGTCACGCTTAGCAGGCGGTTTAACAATCGCAATACCATGCGTGTCATGTCTTTTACACTGTTGTACGTTTGACGTGATGAAGACGAGAAGAGGTTTTTATTCTGTTTTTATTTTATAAAAACTAGCAATGCTATAAAAATTACTAATATTCCTTTTAACAATATTTATATTCATAGGTATTTATTAAATATTATACAACCAGCAGCATTCAACTACGACGCGACTACGGCCAGCGATTTTTCTTAGGGACCTTCAAGAAAAGAGCCTACTTTTTCTTAAAGGCCGGCAACGCATTAGCAATACCCCTTGTTGGAGTTGTTCATGCGCGGTGGTAGTCACTTACCATTAGTTGAATGCATGCTCGTTTGCCCCCTCTTATACAAAAAAAGATTGGGAGTAGAGTAGTGGATATTACTTGTAATTTTTTCTATAGGGAATATACTGGATTCAGTAGAAGTAGGCCGTACTTTATTTTAGTTCTTAACATAAATACAAACATAAACTCTCACGCCTATTAGGTAGACAGAGGAGTAGGCAGAGACTACAGACTTTGGAACGATTCTGATACACCACTCTCGTTTCTTTCACATCCATATAACCAACCTACGCATACAGTAGGCTCTTAAACTTAATTTGGCCCATATTCAATATATTACCAATTTGTTTGACAAACTTTCGTATAAGCGCGTCTAGCTCTTTAGTTAACAGTATGTTGAACCTAGTCATATACATAAATTTAAACTTTTATGAACAATGCGGAGTGACAACTCTGGTCGTGCAGCACGTGGTTATAATTCAATCAATATGTAGATAGTTTCTATTCTTAAAACTGAAAAATATTTTCATATTTACCAGTTAACGTTACTACCTATTAAAATTTATCCTTGACTTACATAGTCACTTTCATGGTCATCAATTTATAATGCCTTCGCAGTTGCATAATGAACAGGTATTGCAAATGTACAGGCTTTTAAAAAACATCCGGCGGATCACTTCCGGCGTAGCAAAAGGCCGTCAAGTTAACCAAGGGCAGTTCAAAGCGGTCAAAATAAGACAAAGCGATGTTTTTAAGAAATTTATTGATATTAGTGTCACGATATCCCCCACCGTCCGGATTCCGGCTTACAAGTAGAACTTGTCATGTTTTATACGTAATAGAGACATGCTGCAGCTATATTATAGTTGTAGCACAAATACGTCGGCTCGACCAGGGAAGGGACACGCTCTCATAGAATACCAGCGTAAAATAACAGCTTAATGCTGCTGTTTCGTATGGTAAGTGTAGAGAACGGAAGACCCTTTTACAAGAAACGAGGCATTCCATCTTAGTCTTCAGGGGTTATAACGCATCTGCATTTTGATTCTTAATTGAGGATAAATGTAGATGTTTATGGGCCACAGCATCCACTTATAATCAGGAGGACTGTGTGCGTGTTTGGCACCCCTAATCTACAAAAGAAATGTGAATGGAATGCATCATGATGTAAGTACGAGCACAAAAACCAAGGCGCTCATATACGTACTCATACCCGTATTTGTAAATAGATGTGTAATACTTCACGATGGTAGCCAACAGCGCAGAGGATACATAACATGTAACATAATTAACGCACATCCTGGAAGTAGTTTGTTCAGAATCGTTTACTGAATCGATTCCTATCATTTTTAATATAGGTAATTTTTTATCCCAAAATCTTATATTTAACTAACTACGTAAATTACAGTCATACTAAATCTGTACAGTCAAAACAATCTGAAATGGACCGTAACTTAAGGCAATAAGACTTTTAAGAGTGCAGTTTTATTTGTATTATTACTAATTCTGTCATTCAATAAAAATAAAGAAAAATGAACTTTATTTCAAGCATGTTAAAGTCTTTGCGTTCGTGGATTTGTACTGTGACCACAACATTCTTCCGGAATTAGTATAACTAATTTGATAAATAATCAGTGCATGAATGTTGCAATGTTTAACTAAAAATTCAGTGTATGTATTACGATTATAACATAATATACTAATTGGGGTGTCTGAGGGTGTGCGTTAATTACGTTACATATGTATAGGTATCGAAGTCTTCGTTCAGAAAGCAACCGGCGCTCCATATCTTTGCATATTTAGGACGTGCCGAGGGCAGTACTCAGTTTCCCAATGTCCTATCACTGCTGTAAAGATGGCTCGCGACCACGTTCGAGCGATCGTCCTCCTCGGGATTGTAACTAGGCTTACGGCGGAATAATAAAACATTTATCATTTTTCAAAATTCGATATAAATAATCAAACGAGATTATGAGGCGTGCACTTTTGGATTTCCCAAACTTTTTTAAAAGCAGACTTTAAAGAACTTAAAAAGATTAAATAATTTTCAAATAACAGCTTCAGAAGTCAGTGCTAAGACACAGTTTATAGAAGTTTTTTTTTGATGTCGGTTTGTGTTCTTTTTGACAGTATAATTATTTTACTCTCTTAAGTGTTCTAAGATAAGATAATGAACTAGAACGTTGTCGAAATAGAAAGATTTAATGTTTATCCCCAATTTTTTTACTTTTAGGGATTTTCTTCAAAATTATGGGACCACGTCTGAAGTATAACCAATTAATTCAAAGGGAAATTAAAATTTTTAAGAGAAATTCAAATTGGTTTTCATTTGCCGAATATTGCGTGATCTTTTTTCATTAACATTTTCCTTTTTTCTTTTTTAACTTCTCCCTAAGAAAATGAAAAATTTTCAAAAATAGGAAAGTTATTGGTTTCACTCCGATTTTCGAAAATCGAGTTATTATCAGATCTCGACGTTTTGAGATCCCAGGAAACTATTCTGACTAATTTCACGTAGATGTCCGTACGGATGAATGTATGTAGTACGTGTGTGTGTAAGTGTGTAAACCTTTCATAGCTTTTGAACATCTTGATCGATTGAGATGCGGTTTGCGGCGTTCTAAAGATATCAATGTGGAATAGATTTGGTGATAATACGAACTGATTCGGACGAGTAGATTTTGAAAAATCTCAAAAATAAAAATTTGTAAAACTGTTCTTTCGGAATAACTTTTAAACGGCTTTACCGATCGATTTCAAAACTAGTCAGATCTTAACCTCAAAAATGACGTCGAATGCCGTTTGGAAAATAAAAATCGGTTCATTTGTTCGTGAGATATCATTTGAAAAAAAAAAATGATTTTTTTAACATAACTTCGAGATTTCGCAACATAATTTGGTGAAATTTGGAGCGCTTTGTATTTGAAATGAGTGGGAAGTTTCAGTGATGGCCTGCAGGGTCAACCAATCTTTTTTCTTTGATGTTGGCTAAAATCAGTTCACTACGTACGATTATGCCTTAGAGCGGTGTATGTGTGTCTTAAAACTGAGGTTCAACTCACGCTAGGCACTACATCTTTGTAGTCGTACTTGACGAGGTTGAGACATTGTGCCAGATCGCAGAGGTAGCGCGAGACGACACCGCCGTTTGCGAAGTTCTGACGACCAATGTCCAGGATGTTGATCACGGAGCCAGACTCTGTTGACTTCGGGTCATGCCAGGATTCCTGTAGACAAAATAATCAATAAAAAATTAAAAATGTGTTTTTACTCTTTACATAATAAAAGTGGGGTGTAGTACAAATGGTTTGGTACAATATGTTTACCACATTATTAGATGAATGCGAATTTCATGTTTTTTAAACAGAGGGACAAATGGTCACATATTCTACTTAATGGTAAGTGGATACTGTGGCTCATAGACACCTACATTTATCCACGATTAAGATCAAAATGCAAAAGATGTTTTGTCACCCCTGAGTAGTCCTCGTTACCAGTAGATGAAAGGTCTCGTTACCAGTAGACTATGTCTGGTTCTCGACATTCACCATACAAAACAAAGCAACATCATTCTGCTATTTTATGCTGGTATATAGGAGCGTCGTACTTTCACGGTTAAGAGGATACCTGGAAAATGAATCGTAGTTTTGGGGGCGTGGCTTATTCCTTTGTCGGTGAAGCTCATGAACGACTGAGGGAGAGTCAAAATGAAAGTGATGCAATGACTTCATAATACGCGAATTATGAGATAGCTATACCAAGCACGCGCTCGGAAAATAACTAAGTAAGCGCCAAACAACATTTTTATTTTTATTAACAAAACTTCGTTATGGATAAAAAAGTAGTTTATGAGAAGTTAGATATGAATATTCCTTAAAAATAATTCCATGAACTTATTCGTAAAAATATTGTGGTGTCATGTCATGGAGAAATGTAACTAATTACCTACTTTGCAATTTTTTTTTCTATCGAGAAAATTACATGATATCTATCGCGTTTTCCTTTTATGCAATCCAATGTCATATAGTCACAAATCATACACTAAAATTTTGGTTTGTCTATAAAACTTTAAAAAATATGTGAAATAGAAAAACCACAAAATTTTCGAGGTATTTTTTGTCGCAGCCATACGATGCTACGCTACGTAAAGCTTAGCTTTGCCAACGAAGTATTAGAAAAAAAGGAAGTGCTAGACTCAGGTCTCGTATTATTTCTGAAAAGTTTTGGAACAGTCTAACAGTTAAGTCAAAGCGAGTTATAAAAACTGTAATATATATGATTTAGAAAGGGAATGGGGTGTACAGATAGTCTTTTCCATGCGCATGATCGCGGAGAAGTTTTTGGCGAAAAACCAAAAAGTTTTTTGTGCGTTCATGGACTTGGAAAAGGCTTATGACAGAGTGGAGACGGATGTGTTATGGCAAACGCTGAACGCATTTAGGTTGAGCGTGTTTAATCACAGGCATTAAAGTCTCTGTATAGGGACTCGAGTGCTTGTGTTAGATTCAACGGGGTCTACTCGGACTGGTTTGGCATCCATAAAGGTGTCAGACAGGGCTGTGTAGCTTCCCCGTGGCTGTTCAACCTATTTATGGGCAGTTGTTTGGAAAATTTGAAAGTTGAAGAGTGCGGGTTAAGAATGGGTGAGTTAACCATCAAATGCCTTTTGTACGCCGATGATCAAGTCATACTTGCGTCGTCGGCGGCCGAGTTGCAAATGATGGTTACATTAATGAACAGGTCATTAAAAGAAAGGGGTACGAAAATGAACGCAAGTAAGACGAAAGTTATGGTTTTTGAAAGAGAAGAAAGTAAGACGATATGTGAAATAAGAATAGAAGGGGAGTTGATCGAGCAAGTAGATGAGTTTGTATATCTGGGTTGCGTATTTAGCAGGGATGGGAGATGTGATAAAGATATAGAACGACGAGTGAATGCAGAAAATAGAATAAATGGGGCCCTACACTCTATTGAGAAGAGTCAGAATGTGTCAAAAAAGGCACGTATGACAATTCACAATGCTTTATCAGTCCCTACTTTAACATATGGTAGTGAAAGTTGGGTGTGGCAGAAGAAGCACGAGAGAGAGTATAATAAATGCAGTAGAAATGCGGTCGCTAAGGAGTAAGGCTGAATCTGAGTGAAGGGTGATAAAGAAGAGTGTGGTTTGCAAGATGATGCAGTGACCAGGATTAAGAAAGGAATGCTTCGGTGGTTTGGTCATGTAGAAAGAATGAATGCGGAAAGACTGACAAAGCAAATATATGTTGCAGAAGTGAATGGAAGAATCGGAAAGGGACGTCCTAGGCGGAAGTTTGTCGACCAAATTGGCGATATACTAAAAAGGGCCAAATTAAGAGTACCCTTAACCGACGGGCATGTATGCGTAGGTATATGGATGTGGAAGAGGCGAGAGATATATGCCAGGATCGTGCTCAATGGAAGTCTGTAGTCTCTGCCTACCCGTCTGGGTGACAGGCGTGAGTGTTTATGTTTATGTTTTAAAATATATGAAAGTCCAATCTGTAAATATAATAATAAATGAGAAATGCTTTTGATACGTACCAACAAATTAAGATTCTAAGTTTTGTAAGATGTAAATGGGAAAAATTAAAACATGCTTTATAGTAAATTATATTAAATTGTATTTGTTTTTAGCGCCGCATTATACATTATAGTTAGTGACGCTGAAAATGTTTGTTTTAGATGGTAATTAATAGCAATAAAAATATGAATTAATTAAAGCAATAAAAATGTTGTAACATTTAATTAAAATATGAAATATTTAATAAAAATACATATTATATATATTTCAAATAACAAATGAAACAATTTTATTCCGCCTGCAGAAATATTTGATTTATATAATATTATATATTTATTTAAATTAGTATTTCATCTGAAAGATCTGAAGTATTTGTACAGTTTTTGGTTCATTTTAATGCTGTTTCTGATGTTTTTACTAACGATGCTTATGAAGTACTGAATTAAAAGTGCTTTCCCCGAAAATATAAATTAAAATTTATACAAAGTCCGAACATTATTTTCCAATCTAAATTTCATGTTATATCTTTTACTATAATTTTCTAGAGATACGATAAGGTACAATTTTAAAGCACATTTCCGAAAAAGAAATAAGTAGTTGCTTACATATACATAAAATTGTCACAAAATAATGGGTTACATTTCTGAAATAGTGGTTTAGAGTTTTTAGTTGTCTCGTAGAACTTAAATGGCGCATCGACACATTTTATATAGATCTATATTATTAACCTCATATTACAAACTAATAGTGTCACTTCAAGATAATATCTATGTTATACTGACATAATATATTATGTTATTAATCATCATACAATGTAAATGGATGCATACATAAAAAATCATCAAAATCGGACAAGCCGTTTGATTAGGAGTAGAAATACGAACAAACTTACGCTGTAATTTCATATACCTATAAAGATATAAATTACTAAATAACCTCTTCGTTTAATATCCACAGTAAAGTACTGTCATACGATCACGATTCACGATCGTTACAATAAGCACACAACATTGCACATGTGATAAGCAAACGTTAAAAAGCAAAAGCAGCAAGTGAATTGTAACGATACCTACAACGCTCGAATATCATCAAAATATAATATTACACGTGTAGTAGACATAGAAAAGTTATTTTCGTATCACACGCGACGAACATCACTTCAAAAATAAATACACTTTATAAACAAAACTATCAAAACATACGTTACAGTGTACATAATAATGTAGGTGAGGAAGCGTAAATAGAATTATAGCTTCAAGGTATCATATGTTTCGTGCAGAGAATAATCTTGATGATGTCTCGGCGTAAGATGATCCATAAAGGTACGGACCGACGTGCTCACTACTTGCACGAAAGCATGCTTTTATTTTGAGCGTGCTCAAAAATCAACCGACGTTTGATTTTCGATGCATGCTAACTGAGGTGCGGGTAAAAGGGCGTGCTCGGAGTGCGTCTGAACTGAACAGGATTGTTCATGAGCATGTTTTATCGAATCGATCTCGATTCGCGACAGTTGCTGCGTCAATTTAAAATAAAAAACCCTCGATATGTCGCGTTGGGGGGAAGAAAAAACATTTTACGCCATTCGGTTGCAAGCAATATGATTATTTTATTAAGTTCTGTACGAATAGCACTGTCACTATATCTTTGTACATCAATTTCGGCCGAGAGCCTGGTGCCAAATAGCACGTCTCATGCTTTAACCGTGCTTATTGCTGGCAAATATGAACAGTTGCAGAGCATGCTCTTTTTAAGCATGCTTTTTCTTGAGCACGTCTGCAGTCACCATTACTTCTTAACATAATCCCGTGGGTGTCGTAAGAGGTGACGGAGGAAAACTGAACCAGAAGATGGACACCATATCACATATCAAATGTTTATAGTAAAAATAACAAAGACTTGCAGTCACCAACCCGATTGCAAAGTGTGGCAACTATGACAAAATTCCCCTCTATACACAATAAGTATATCATCATCATCATCATTACAGCCTTTCACAAGTCCACTGCTGAAAATAGGCCTCCCCCAAGGTATGCCACAAAGCACGGTCCTGAGCCACCTGCATCCATCGACTTCTTACCAGGTCGTCACTCCATCTAGTGGGGGGTCGCCCTACACTACGCCTTACGAGGCTGCCACTCGAGAACCCTTCTGTCCCAACGGTTGTCGGTTGTTCGAGCTATATGGCCGGCCCATTGCCACTTCAGCTTACTAACCCGTTGGGCTATGTCGGTCACTCTGGTTCTACTGCGGATATCCTCATTTCTACGATTATCACGCAGAGAAACTCCGAGCATAACCCTCTCCATAGCTCGCTGGGCGACTTTGAGCGTCCTCATACGGCCAGCAGTGACGGACCACGTCTCGGTTCCGTAGGTCATCACTGGCAACACGCACTGGTTGTACAAAATAAGTATATAAAATACATAAATTAAATATACCTAGTATGGCCATAAGTTCTGTTACAAATGAAAATGCATTTTTAATGAAGTAATGTAATATTACAAAAACTTATAGTATGTATATATTTATTAAAATCTTAGCAAAAATAAAAACAACATTCTATTCAAAATGGCCACCTTTGACTTTTACACAGGCCTTTAATGTGTTTGGCCACGAATCTATGGATTTACGCACTGTTTCCATGGGAAATATGGCCACTGCTTGCTCCAGAAAAGTTTTTCAAGAATCTTAATGTCACCGTGTCGTTTAGAGCACGCCATGTCCTCTAAAACTGACCATAATTTGTAGTCTAAAGGGTTGAGGTCCTGGGCTAGATGAGGACCAGTCTTCAGCTCTTATAAAGTCCGGAACATTGGTTTCAAGCCAGGCTTGGGTAGTTCGTGCCTTGTGACCAGGTGCAGAGTCCTGCTGGAAAGTCCAGGGTACATCTTTAAAAAGTGTATTGCTGAGAGGTTTCACAACACAATCCAAGACTGTCTCTTGATATACTTTGGCTAAAGTTTTCACTCCTTTTTCACAAAAATGTAGTTTTGTGACGCCTTGATAAGACACGCCTTACCAAACCATCACTGACAAAGGATGATGACCACGCTGTACCTTTCCGACCACTTGAGCAGCTTCTTTAGCACTATGAGCGTACACTTTATCATTTTGCTTATTGTAGTGCTCTTTACATTTAAAAACACTGAATAACAATTATTTCAGATAGAGCAACCCATTTGACGTTTATTTTTTTAATTTACGCAGTCGTCGCGAGGTCGACGTACTGGTTGTGTGAGTGGCGAATGCGCCCGGTTGGTCGATAGATGTCACGCCACCGCATCCGGTGTCATTTTGTGTTTAAATTTGGAATATAAAGCAGCCCTTCTCATGTGTTTTGCTTTCGTTCAATGGATCTAGGAACACTGACATGATGTTGTGACTACACGTCACCAGTTTTATCTTTCTACTAGGCCAGGTTTTAGCAAATTATATTATTAGGACGGTCATTACATACAATATGTCAACTTTTACCTTACCACTGCGTCATATGAATCATATTGCGACATTAAATTAAAAAAAATCTGGCAACTTTAAAGTTGAGGTTCACATTTTTATAGAATAAGATCACGTTCCATCTAATGGTAAGTGGATGCTCTGGCCAATAAATATCTACATATAGCCTCAATTAAGAACCAATATGCCGACGCGTTGTAAACTCTGAGAACTAAGTTGGAATGCCTCGTTTCCAGTAAAATGGGATCTCCGGTTCTCTACATTTACCATACGACATAACAGCAGCATTAAACTGCCATTTTACGCTGGTATTCTGTAAGAGCGTGGTCGTACCACTGTCAAGCCAACCAATTCGTACTACAACCATAATATAGTTGCACCGTGGCTCTACCACGCTATTTAATTATGTGACATACTGATATGATAGATAATTTAATAGCTATTAGGTAGGTTATCAAATACTACTGACTTTTGACACTTCTTATCATAGTCACGTGTTAGGTTAATGATATATTATTATTATTAAACAAAAGCAAGGCCCTATTTATAGAACAGATAAGAAAAATAGAAAAACCATTGAATAAACTTGTTACCTAAAACATTAGTAGTGGTATAGTACAGTATGGAAGATGCGTATGATATTTTATTAACTCGTAATGATGGCGACGATGTGAGGAACATAAGTAAATGTATTTCTAGCATTTGTTTTGCATTTTATATAAAACTCAATTCCATAGATATGCAGCCAACTTCAAACAAAGGCTACAGATGCGTTGTACCTCTTGAGGACTAAGATGGCATGCTTCACAGCCTGTAGTAATACCGGGTTTCTAAAAACCCTTTACACGGTTGAAGGGCATAGGGACCCTTGAATTGTTAAGTTCGTCAAGTCGTCAAGAACGTACCTATCCACTTCTAGGCAAAGAAGAATTCCCACCACCTACGTTTGCCTGTTAAATATTCCTAAATTACTTAGTTATGTAACCAGTAACCAATAAATCACGATTGCAGGTATTATTTCCGTGACAGCTCAGAGGCAAAGCGCTCGCTATAAGTTTCACAGTACGCGAGCAGCGAGTGCCGACGAGGATAGAATCCGGGTACGTAGTATTTATTCTATGACCCGGGTAGGTTGTATCCTCGCCGGCAAAAATTAAATTGTTAATTGCAAATTTAAGTGCTGATTTACCCACGTGCTCTGTGGTGAAGCAAAACATCGTGAGGAAACCGGCATGTCTGAGAAATAAAAAAAATATATTTCGAAGACATGTGAAATTAGCCAACACCCATTGAGACAGCGCGGCGGACATTTCCTTGCCCAGCAGTGGGATGTATATAGGCTGTAACTTTAACTTTAGTATTGTTTAGGTTTCTCTGGTAGTAACTCTATGATATTTTGTGATTATATACTTGCGTCATATGGGAAATAAAAAATGGCCTCAGATGATAGAATTACTATTTCAGCAATTGCCAGATCGTAAAAGCAAAGGCAGTGAAGCGGAAAGGAGTCTTATACAAGTGGGACCTAATACCTTCGGCAATCAGCATTTCGCGGTCCTAGTATGACCTGTGGTCATAGACTATCCACAAGTTGACGATATAAATACATGTAAAAAGGTTTATCACTAACAAAACTACTTAGTCATGAAGGAAAACTACGACATCAAAGTCGAATCAAGGCGTTCGCTCTGACTTCGGTTCGAGAGTTGAATACAAACTCATCGCGTGACTGCGACCTTCCCTTCAACGTTCACATAATAAGACATTGGAGTATAGACATTAAACTTTGATTTAGATAATAGACAAACTAAACTCTCAAGTTAAATTCCATAATTTTTATATTAAAAAAAAATTATAACCCTTTTACTTCTCTCCTCAATATTCGACTTTTTCTTCGAACTAATTTTAGTCCAGATGAAGAAGGTTTGTCACTATCACTTAGTGTCTGTGTAGAGCCGTGGCACCTGAGGGAATATAACTACTCACAGCAAGTTTCGTCATACACAAATAGCTCTAGTTCATAACTGAAATTATTAGTTGCAATTTTAAGCACTGTTAATACCTCCTGCTTGGCGATGAAGAAATTGTGAAAAAAACGTGGATGTCCACGTGAAACGTGGAAAAAAATTAAATATATCGAGGTCCACCTACTGGCGAGAGAGCAGCGATACTCCCTCATAATGAGATGCGGCCTGCGCTCAGCCCAGGAGGTATTTT
This sequence comes from Parnassius apollo, assembly GCA_907164705.1. Lineage (NCBI taxonomy): Eukaryota > Metazoa > Arthropoda > Insecta > Lepidoptera > Papilionidae > Parnassius > Parnassius apollo. The sequence continues at coordinate 5,074,573 of CAJQZP010001060.1, read as the reverse complement.
GGTTGTTACTTTATTTTACCTTGGAGCCTTGGACTGCATTATATTAAGCGATTAACCTAATTAAAATAAGATATTATTTCTCTGTGTTTAAGTAAAAAAAAACTATATAGTTCATCATTATCAATTAGAAATCGAACAAATCCATTAGAAATCGAACATAGCTGAGACTGTGGAGACACATCATTGGTCACGAGTAGGGAATACAAATTTCGCGAGATTGGGGCTCAAGCGAAATCCCGCGTGTTTATGAATACTGCGAGATCTCGCCAATTTCGACATCTCGCGAGACTGGCAGTTTTGTGTGTTTTCTTTGCAAATAATCACAATATTTGAATAAATTGGGAAAAAAATAATAATAATTATAAGTATTATATTATGATAAACATTTATTTTCACAAATTTTTTCAATAGACTTTTATGCATCATGCATCGTTGATCTTTTTACTAGAATAATTTACTAGACCCTCTTTACTGGAAACGAGGCATTCCATCTTAGTCCTCATGGGTGAAAACGCATCTACATTTTGATTCTTAATTAAATATAAATGTACATGTCTATGGGCCACAGCATCCACCTATCATCGGGTGGCCTGTCTGGTTTTAAACCCCATTCTATAAAAAAATAGATTAAAGTAAGTAGAATTTTTTTCCCCGAATTTGGTAAAGAAGTCGTTGAACACCTCTACCACACGAATAAAGAAGCCTCTAATGGCACAGAATAAATAATAGTACTACGTACGGAAGTTGCACTTGTCTGATGTTGATTGCTTGCCGATGTTTTAATAGCACATATAATTATTATTAATTAGATAAATCGCGCACGCAAGTTAAATAAAACTATCACTGCGCGGGATTGTCCGTATTACTTTGCATTTTTCCCCCTTCCTATGTCACGGCGGACTTTCCCTGGTTACTAAGGGCTGTCAATAAAGAGTAAAAACGTACATTGTGAAATGGTAAGTAACTTAGGCAAGGTACCTATTCTGACCATGATCGACTCTACATATTTTCGCTACTATGTGAGTTATGTTACGCCCAACGCACGCCACTTGTAAGGCCATTTTTATGCAGGGGGCCGTGCGCAACTGACCAATGAAACGTTGTTTCACCCAGTGGCATCCAGATTCGCGCCAATACCATAACGACACTAGTGTCCTCACGCGAAAAGTATGCGTAAAGCGGGCTACATACGACACGATATCGGTGGCGATCTAGGGTGGAGTAGTGGGGATGCCTCCTAGATTGCCTCTAAATCGTGTCGTATGTAGGGCCATCCTAAGTCGTGGCCGATATCGCCTCCTTAATCGGCTGGCAGGAGCAAAAATGCTTCCTAGATCAGCCGATGCTCCCTAGATCGGGGCACCGCCCCCTCCTTACTGCGTGTGTGTAGGCGCATCGGCCCGATTTCTTTAGGCAGTCGCTGCCGGCAACCCTCGCGGAAGGAAGTTAACAAAACAGTGATACTGAATGACCTTTTTTATATAACAAAATTTTTACATTTTAATCATATAAACGGAGTAGAAGCCTATGGCACTGATATTTTACAAATACCAAAAAAAAAAAGTGAATAAAATATATAAATTAATTGAAATTTTATCGAAATTCAAATCATATCCACCCTAGCCTGTGACCCTGCGAAGTGACATGGTCAAGAATGCCTACTAAACTAATTTTTTTATTGCCGTTCGTAAAGTAGAGTGTATGATGTAAGTAAGGAGAAGATAAAGCCTCTCCTCAACAACTAACTCCTATTCCAACGCTATCAACACAAGACCGCACTCATATCTCTTACAACTCCACAAGACCACACTTCGATCTCTTACGTGCCTTCATCCTCTTATCAACAACTAACTTCTACTCCTTCACCATCTCCACATCAACAAACAAGTTATATAAAAGGGAGTATGTCCGAAATTAAAGGTTTCTTTATGTTTAAAAAAAGATATAAGCTATTTTATTTTCTGATAGTTTTACTCCATAAATAAAGATTACATTAAAAAAAAAGTATACATATTATTATACAAAAGTATTTTATTTCCTTGTTTGTTGTGTGTATACATAACCAGATTTTGACCAAAGCAGAAATGAACAAAGAGAAGAAATAACTAAATAGCATAGGTAGGAGAAATTGACGTTTTTATATAAGTGGCGAAATCATTTCTAGAAGGTTATAAAAACTGTCTTCATCCATCCGGAGAAAATTAATCACGTCCTTGGATTACAGGCCATTTAGTACGTTTATGTGGCTTAATTTTTATTTTTTTTGGAGCCATTTTTTCACCCAGCAACTCCTCTTTTTCTATTTTCGAATAAATTTACCGAGAGGGCTAATGCCAAACCAATACATTGGTGTTTTAAGAGAGTTGAAGCTATTTTGAAGAACTCTACCGCATATGTGTTCCGCTCCAAGTCCGAACGCGTACTGCTAGGCAGGCCCGTGTGTAGGGTCTGCCCCGATAAAAGCCCCGATTTCTTTCCACCCTAGATCGCCACCGATATCGTCTCGTGTGTAGCCCGTTTAATACACAAGCGACAATAACTCACCAAGTAAAGAGGTAGATTAGGTGTATTTTCTCGTACTCAGTTCAGATTTGACAAATATTGCATAAGTGACGTTATAGCACCGTATGTGCGATATATTTATTGAATAAATAGATTGTGTCGTCAGTACATATTATTTACGTTGAAATTCTTTCTTTGTGTTAATAATAGGTAAAAAGTTACAAACTTGGTGGAAAAGGTATGATAAGTAACACTATGTTTCGCCTAAAAAGGCATACAAATATTTGTTTATCACTATCACCTGGCAATATTAAAATTTAAATTTAATAAAATAACAATTTAAATATTAATTGGTATGTTTAGAAATAACATTAGTTATTATCTTCATTATCTATATTATCTATATTGTCTATATTATCAGTTTCTTTGATGTTTTTTGGGAGTTTATTAAAAATTTTAGGAGCCATACCCAGGAAACTTTTTGAATACAGGGTTGTTTTATGAGGTTTTGTACGTAGTTTGTTCCTATGTCGTTTATTATTAGCGTTTTCAAATATGCTAAAATGTTTCCTTACAAACATAGCTACTTCGAATATATATAAATTATAGTTACATTGTGCTATTTTATTAAAAGTTTAATTTTTCTACCCTTTTGGGTTGCAGAAGGAATATCACAAATTCAAGGTAACAATTACAACAACAACTAGAATGTGATATTTTTTACCTGAAAAGTTAGAATTTTTTCTTAAAATTTTAATGTTTGGAGGCATTGAGTTTTTGGAGGTAATACTTCCATATTTTATTTTCGTTCACCTCAGACAAACAAAGAAAGATTGACATAGCGCTGCGTACATTTGAAGTGACTGCGAAAGCATGCTCAACTTCATGACACGCACACATACACACAATCTTTCTTCTTCCTTTTTTTATCAGCCCGAACAATATCACAGCTGGACGCGCACATGCACCTAAATCCAAGCTGTTAGTTGTGAATACTTTTAGATACTAATTTAAGGCTGATTTCAATTCCAAATCACTTTTAGAAATGTAAACAGCGCTCAGTCTTTCTTTCTTTGTTGGCCTGAGGCGTTCATTGCCATATAATACCCTGTGCGATACATTCAATTTTGTTCGAAGTGAGGTCAAACAACAAAGAACACACATGTGAACAGGTGAAAACAAAGCGCGTTAGTTCGGAAGTCCGGCTTCAGTGACATCATTGAGGTAGTGCATTTATAACCCTAAGGTGGTAGTGCGCATTTAAAGCATTATTGCTTTGTTTATTCCGATCACAAATCTATACCAATATAATATATTATTTTGAAGACTGCCTCGTTGGTCTAGTGGTTGTAGTAGTGCGGTTGCTGATCATGAGGTCCTAGGTTCGAATCCCGGATCGGGCCAAAAAATTAATTATTGAGTTTTTCCGTCAATAAATTCTCAGTAGTTGCCCGGAGTCAGGAAGTTGGCGGTGTCTCACCCCCGTGCCTCGGAAAACACGTAAAGATGTTGGTCCTGCGCCTGATCTCTCTCCGGTCGTGTCGGTTTACCGTCCCATCGGATTATCAGAGTGAGGGAATAGAGGAAGGATCTCCTAGGTGTGCGTTACTTGCAGTATACAGTGGCTGCAATTAACCGCCGGTACGACATACTCCGCCGAACGTCGAGTCCCGTGATTCCGTGAGGCGTCGAGGTCACCGGCCCCTAGGTGATTCTTGGCACTTTATGCGCTCCGAGCATCCTGTGCCTAGTCGCGTCATAAAGTGCCACCGTTGCACTTCCCCCAACCCTTTTGCTGGCAAAAGGGGTAGGCAGTGCCCAAAGTGTGGAAAGTTACCATCTCGCATATCTCTTTTTAGACAGGGCCGTTGATTGATTACTATGTCCGATAAGAAAAAGGGGGAACCTCCCCCCCATCTAGAAAACCACCGGACCGAAAAGGTGTGTTGGATCGACCACTGGTTGTGAGGGATCTGTCCAACCCGGAACGCACGAGGGTTGTGTCCTCATTTTCACAGATCCCCCAACGCAAACCCGTCTCACCGCGGAAAGAGCCCGCACCGGGCGTCGCGCTCACGCCGGCCGTGTCTGAGCACACGGTCAGGCAGGAACCGTCGCCCCAGCAGCAGCGGGCAAAGAAAACGGCGAGACGACATACTCCTCCTGAAACGGAAGCCTCTTTATACGAGAAGAGGCAACGGGTTGGCTCCCAATCGTCTTCCGATGAAGCACCAGCCTCATCAGAGGAAGAAGAAGATTACCAGCATAAAGTGACCACAAAGAAGGTGCTGAGATCGCCACCCAGGTCACCCTCTCCACCACAACTCCCCCCCGCACCATATCACCGGATCGGCGAAGCCATGATTCGGCACAGTATGAGCAGGGGGGCGAAGAATCCTTCAGTTGGGGGTCAACCACATATGCCACCCTCGCTGCATCCGCCGGCCGATCATCGCCGGTGGCAACAACAAATCCGTCCGGGCTGCCACAGGACGATGGCCAACGGCCATCTACCAGTTATGCCCATATGGTAGCTGCACCAGCAGTACCACGACCACCACCGGCGGCAGCGCCTACAGTGAAGCCTGCCGACCAGGAGAAGGGCCGATACCCACCCATAGTGGCCGAATGCCTACCAGACTGGACGAGGCATTTCAAGGAGCTCAACAATATGTTGGGCCACCCCATAAATGCCCGTCCGTTTGGGAAAGGCGTTAGATTTACACCGCAAAGTGCAAACGAATTCCGCACAGTACAGCGGTACATGGTCGAGTTAACCAAGAAAACACCATCATTGTCGTGGTATTGTTACACCCCGGAGGAGGATAAGCCCACTAAAGTGGGCATCCGGGGTCTACCAATGGGCACGGACACCCAAGCAATAGAGGAGGCCATAAGGGCAAAAGGCTTCCCCATAAAATACGTAAAGGCAATACCACCGCGTAGAAGCAGACCTGGCTGCGTCTACTTTGCCCAACTGGACCACCTGAGCCTGGAGCAGCTCCAGGAATTATATAACATCGACGAGCTCCTCTACATGAGAGGGGTCGTCATCGAGGCCTGGCAAAGAAAGGCTGGACCAGCCCAATGCCACCGATGCCAGGCCTTCGGGCACGCCTCTGCCAACTGCTTCAGGCCAGTGAGATGCGTGCGCTGTGCCGGGGAGCACATAGCAAGCCTTTGCCCTCGGGGTAGGGAAGAGGAACCGAAATGCGCCAACTGTGGTAAAAACCACACGGCAAATGATCGCCGCTGTCCAGTCCTGAGGAGGACTGCGAGGAGGCAGGGGATAACCTTGCCGGGATTACTCCCGGAGGCCCCCAAAAAGGCCCCTCAGAGTCGCCCGAAAGCTGTTACAATTCAGCAGGACGGGTGGACCACCATCACCGGGAAGGGCAGGCAACCAGCCCCCCCCCCACCCGCAACTACCCAAGAAACGGTGGAACCCACAACGACCAGGGCAACCACCGGGGCGACTCTACAGCCCCCCGCCAATCCTGCCACTGAACGGCAACCCTCCAAGAAGAGGAGGCGGGGGGGGAAGTAGGAAGAAGTCGCAGCCTCCTCAGGCTGTCACCTCTACCCCGACACCAACCATACCAGTAGCCGCTAAGGCGCAGATTACGAGGGAGACAACCAGCGTGGGTAGAATGCCAGAAAGGGCTCTATCTGAACATAGAGCCCGCTCTACCACTAGAGCGCGCTCTACCCACAAGCAAAGAGAGCAAATCCAGGAGCCCCAACCCCCGAGACAATTGCCAACGCCTTCTTATAGGAGAACACCTACCACCGGCCTCGAAACAGCAGATGCAATCCAACGTCTGGTTGGTATTGCCATCGAGGTCGGCACGCAAGTCCTGGCTGACATAAGAGCCGGGACAGATCCAGTGACAGCGATTATGAAGGCGCTGGCAAACCTCCTAGCCCGGCACTATGGAGGAGCGTAATCTGCGCCTCCTCTATTGGAACCCGGACGGAATACAGCAGAAGCTGCATGAACTCCGCACAGTCGCCCAGCAACAGGATATACATATTATACTGCTGGGCGAAACAATATTAAATCCAAAAACGCGCATTAAGCTGCCAAACTTCTACATCTACAGAAGGGACGAGGTCACTTCTCAAGGGGCCGCCTATAGAGGGACGGCGGTTCTAGTGAGGAGGGACATCGTCCATCAAGAGCTGGAATTACCATCCTTCCAGACAATGCGCTCAATCGGTATTAGAATGGAGGCGGCGGGCGAGGAACTAAGGATATATGCAGCATACCGCCCACCAGGGACTCCATTCTGCTCCTCAGACATCCGGACAGTGATGGAAGGCGATGGACCTGTTATCATCGCCGGGGACCTGAACGCCAAACACCCGGCGTGGGGGTCCAGAGTGATCACCCCGCCGGGTCGTGAACTATATGAAGACGCCGAAAAGTACCAATACGACGTTCTAGGTCCCGAGGAACCGACTCACGTTCCTACTGACCCAAGGAGGCATCCGGATGTATTAGACATCGTGCTCACTAGGAACGTCAACTATCCGATAGTGGTAGAAGTGCTGTACGACCTACCTTCACAGCACCTCCCGTTACTGATAACCCTTGGCCTGAAGGCGGTGACTACGCCGCCCAGAGCGTTTAAGACACGTGTCGACTGGAGGCTCTACTGTCAACACCTGCAGCAGAGACCTCCAGCACACCAGCCAATAAGTACAACGGACGACGTAGAGGCCGCTGCAACTAGAATTACTAATAACATCAAGGAGGCCCTTCACGCGGCCTCTACGATCGTCCCGATCACAGCCAGGCGAGACGATCTGCCGCTTAACATATGCGTGCAGATCAGGCGCAAGAGAGCGTTGAGAAAGCTCTGGGCGCGTACTCGCTGCCCTAGAATAAAGACCCAGCTCAACACCATCTCGGAGGAACTGTCGGTTGCAGTCCAGGCCTTTAGAGGCGACGTTTGGGATCGGCGCATCAGGAAGGCCGAGGAGCAAGATGTGTCGCTCTATAGACTGAACCGGCAGTTAACTAGAACCAAACCTCCCGTTTGCCCGCTGATTAACAACGCAGGCAAACGCTGCTATGATGCCAAGGGCAGAGCGGATATCCTAGTCGAGCACTTCGAGGAGCAATTTATGCCGAACCCAGCAAGTGCGGAGTTCATGGAGCTTCATGCCAGGAAGGAAAGTCGCGTGCAGGAGTTCCTGTCGTCGCCCGCGCCGCCTCTTGCAGGAGAGTGGTTCATCTCCCCCCGCTGAACTGCGGAGGACAGTAACCCGCCTGCAACCGAGGAAGGCGCCGGGGCACGACAGGATTACCAACGCTGCACTCCGACAGCTGCCCAATAGAGTCATAGTAGAGATTGGTCGACTCTACAATGGGATATTGCGGACATCCCACTTCCCGGAGATATGGAAAACAGGCAAAATTATCGTCTTGCCGAAACCCGGGAAGGACAGGCGTAGAGCTGCCAGCTACAGGCCGATCACGCTATTACCACACATAGCTAAACTGTTCGAAAGATTGCTGCTAAGACGTCTCCGTCCGTGCATCCAACTTCGGGCGGAGCAGCACGGATTCAGGAGAGGACACTCTACAGTCACACAATTGACTAGAGTGCTGCACCTGCTTGCGGCAGAGTACAATCGTGGCCGCATATCGTTGGGCGTCTTCCTCGATATCGAGAAGGCGTTCGACCGGGTGTGGCACATAGGACTACTATACAAGCTGAAAGAACAGACCAGTGTCCCTCTTGCTATGTTGCGGTTAATGGCGTCTTTCCTGGAAGACAGGAAGTTCTACGTCTGCGTAGAGGACGCCGAGTCCGCAACTAAAACCATCAGAGCCGGCGTTCCACAGGGCAGCTGTTTGTCACCAGTCCTGTACGCGGCTTATACTAACGACATACCTACACTGGCAGGCAGGCTTCAAGAGTGGGAGGACGACGTCGAGCTGGCGCTATACGCGGACGATAGCGCCTATTTCACCTCGTCCAGAAGAGCCCACATAGCCACTGCCAAGATGCAGCGTCTGCTGGACCTGCTGCCACCATGGCTGGATGAGTGGAGGATGGTCGTCAACGTTGGTAAGACGACCGCTCTGCTCACTCGCCGTCTCAGGAATTTACCACCTCCGCTGACCCTCAACGGCCAGGAGATTGCGTACCAGAAGGCCGTAACCTACCTTGGGTGCAAGATCGACAGGACGCTGCGCATGACCGCGCACGTCGACTTCGTCGTCCGCCGGGCCCGATGTGCGCGGGCGACGCTCTTGCCGGTACTTGCATCCAAGTTGCCTATAAACACCAAGCTCCGGATATACAAGATGTATATCCGGACCATCATCACGTATGCTGCTCCGGCCTGGTACGCACTTCTGAGCAACCCTCTGAGGCGGCGACTGCAGGCCCAGCAGAATCTGACATTAAGGACGATCGTCGGAGCAGGTCGCTACGTCCGGAATGACGTCATAGCGGCCGATCTGAAAGTCGAGACCATCACCGACTTCGTGGCCCGGTTAGCGCGCGGCATGTTTGACCGTGCCGATAACGGGCCACATGAACACCTGAACGGCTTTGCGCCGCTACACACCCGGCCACCGGACGGGCGACCTCTTCCAAGAGAACTCCTCTCTATATGTGATTAGAGAGTTGAGTAACAACCCACAATGCCGCTGAAAGGCCAACTCTGTCTATATTAGATAACCACTCTTTTTTCCGTAATTAACCAATTACGGAAAAACCGGACTTACCATCACGCCTGAATAGGCAACAAGGACTGTCCCATAATAATGGGACATGAGGACACCCGGGTAATGGGGGTCACCCCGAGGCCCGATACCTGTATTGCATCTCGGTGCAATCAGACGACAATCAACGAGGGAATAGAGTGTGCACCTGTGCTTGCGCATACACTTGGGCACTATAATCCTGCCCTGCGTCGATAGCTAGTCTCCGTTGAGGCAGGCCGCCGTGACCGAAATTCGGTCTGGAGGACATTATTATTAATATTATTATTTTATAAGAATACAGAATAGTTGTTTATACGGAATAAGCTCCAAAACTACTGGATCGATAAATAATCATTTTTTCACCATTAGAAAGTTAAATTATCGGGAAGTAGCATTGGCTATAATTTATTTTCAAAAACATTAGAGATCCTTAAAAATTGCAATAATGTAATACAAAGTAGCAAAATTTTACCTATAAAATTCACTGAGAAAACTATTGATGGTACATAAAAATTGCGTACTACATGATTAAAGTACTTATTATTACCCACAATAAAGTCCGCATAGGAATATATCTAACTACTATAGTTGTCACAATAGTAGGATTTGTGTTCTAAAATTTAATTAAATCGCCGGTTGAAACAAAAATTACGAATGTAAACAACAAAAGTTGGTTTACATTCGTATCGTTGTAATTCTTATTCAAATAAATAGTTTTCTCAAAAAATAACTGATACCTCTTATAAGAGTATAATATTTTATTTTTTAATATACTACAACCATACATATTTTGGTGGTAAAGTTGGGAAATTTAACAAAGTAAACTGAGAGCAAAAAAACATCGATAAATGATAAAAAATGTTCATATTTTGTGGTTGGTAGCTTGCGCGAAAACTATAAATGACATAGCTTTTGTATGCGTATAAAAAGGTTGATTGAGAAAATTTATCAAGGATCATTTCTTACTCGTACTTCCACACTTTTCATGTACCGTGTAGGCACAGGTCTCTTTAAAACTGGAATAAACCGCGTTTCAGGGCATTCTTGAGTGCGGGGCGGGGGTTTCCTCACTCCGGGAGTGGGAGGGAGTGTGGATAAAATTTAACTTTGCTGTGTAACGTTCATATGCAGATACTATAGATAAAAGTACTCCAATAATCTAGCTAAACTTATTGAACTAAATGAGCGAGGTGTCATGGTCAGTCGCGTAGCTCAGAGCTCAGACGCGTGATATACGCGGGTGAAATCGAGGGGCACAACTAGGTTAGAATATATTTATTATTTTTATTACAAATAATCTAATTGTAAATCGAAAATCTATCAAATAATAATAAACAGCGATTGGCAAACAGGTTGACAATCGCAGTTTATTATTATTTTGAGCTGTGATCAGGAAGACGAGAAAAGAACTATTCGGAAATTTCTTGTAAACACATGGATATCTTTATAATATATAAAATTATTTTGTTCGTGTGCACGTGACTGAACTCCTCCCAAACGGCTGGACCGACTTTAATGAAATTTTGTATGTGTATGATTGAAACGGAAACTTTTTTATTCAATGTAAAATTATAAACAATACTTATTGAAAGTCACTTTTTTCATTTACAACTGGTTCGCAAAAAAAAACCTCTATCCTGGGAAGAACCAGCAAGAAACCCAGCGGGACTATTTTTTTTAAAAATAATAGCTTACAATCATGTTTACAATTAACAACACAACACAAATTAGAAATAGCTTGGTATCCCTTCTGTATTATCCACAAATTCTTTAATATTATAGTAACCCTTTTTATACAAACTTAGTAACTGAGTTTAATAAAAATTTTGTACATTGTGTATGACAAATTTTGTATATTTTCTGGGATTTTGTTATAAAAGCGTATACATCGCCCCAAGAATGAATTACTGACTCGGTGGAGTCGAGTAACTGGTACTACTAGCTTGTATCTGTTCCTAGTATTTACAGAATGAATATCACTTATTTTTGCAAAACTACTTTTATTTTTGTGTACGTACATTTTACATTTTCATAAATGTATTGAGAGGACAGAGTTAATATATTAATTTCCTTAAATTTTTGTCCCAGTGACTCTTTTGGTTTTAAATTATATATTGCTGTAATGGCCCTCTTCTTTATTAAGTTGATTCGTGAATGAATTAGATTCACAACTGGATCCGGTAGGTGGCGCTGTTGTCGATGTCTAGAAATTACCCGTGCGAAGGCAGAGCGGATCGTTTGTACGTATAACTATAAAAAAATTAAACCAAACACGTACGTCAAGTACCCCGATCATGAGGCTTCTGCATAAACTAAATTATGATTGTAGATAGTTCATTCATCCCGGAAATTGGTCTCGTCGATTTTTACCTATTTACATTCATGATATTAGCAAGATATCGGTCACGGTAATATTATATAGATAGTATTACCGTGTATCGGTCGTGGGAATACCGAAACCTTCCAAAATGTTATAAGTATATTTGTGCGTAATTTTAATAATCAAAATACTTAAAAATCTTTTTTTGTGCATTTACTATTGTAATTTCCATTTATTTTAACTTATATTTGCAATGCTAATTAGCAACAATGTACAATTGTTTTAAACGGTATTGTTTGAGTTATAATTTCATATGCAAGCGACATTTCAGATTTTGAATTTTAATTTTATTTATATGTTTAATGTAGGGCTAAGTGCTCGCTGTAAATTTACAGTACGAGGGCAGCACTGAAAATTTCGGGAATCAAGGAAGTGACACAACATTACTATTTAAAAATGTATTTATTGCTTTTCGAAGTTTCTCCGCGAAATTTGACACATTTTTCCATACGATGGAACCGATCATTGAAGCAACCATTCCATTCGGAAGTTGGGGTCTCCAAAATGGCCGTTTTGTAGGCGTCCGCAGCTTCTTCAGGTGATGAAAATCTATGTCCACGCAATTTATTATTTATTATTAGTAAAGAAATCATTAAGGCTTAGGTCGGGGCTGTACGGCGGATGGTTTAATAATTCTATGTTTTCTTGCTCTAAAAACTCTTTTGTTCTGTGTGCGGTGTGAGAACTCGCATTGTCGTGATGGAGGATGATGCGGCGGTTGCAGTTCTCTTTACGGAGTTCAGAAACTACCTGTGGCAAACAAATGCTAGCATACCATTCTGCATTAACCGTTCTTTGTCCCTCAAGAGAAATAGTCGTAACATGGCCGATTTTGGAGACAAACGTGGCCACCATTTTTTTGCCCACACTGCGTGAACGAACAATTTTTGTTGGCTTTAACTCATTTTCGAACACCAAAACTCGTGACTGGTTTTTTGTTTCGGGTTCGTACGCGTATATCCAGGATTCGTCACCTGATACGATGTTGTATACAGCATTTGAGGATCCTGCGTGGAATCTTTCGAGAGTTCTGACGCACCAAGTAACTCCAGCCGCTTTTTGCTCCTCACAGAGCGAATGCGGTATCCATCGGGAAAACAACTTTTTTACACCTAATTGTTCATGCAAGATTATTTTTATTTGACTCATGCCAATGTCTAAAGTTGCCTGAATTTCGCGGTATGTCACATGTAGATCTTCCTCAATCAGTTTACGCACAGCATCAACGTTTTCTTGGGTGTGTGGCCGTGGAAGGAAAAGGGGAGATCCCCCGCCGGGCAAGGTGTTCTGCCCGGGGAGCGGCCAACACTCCGAGTGATAGTTCGGAGAAGTAAGAAGAAGACTGCAGTTTTTGGACGTATTGAGCTTGACACGTCCACGTTGAAATTCAGCAAACCAGCGATAAATTGTGGTTTTGGATGGGGCTTCATCACCAAATGCAGAAATCATCCGGTCAACATACTGTTTTTGTGTTGAACCACTTCGAAAGTCATAATAAATCATCGCTCTTGAATTTTCTCGAGTCAATTCCATTTTGTCAACGACTAAACAAGTTTGACAAAACCTTGTGACAAGACCGAGAATCTTTTTTTTAAATAAATAAATGGTATTCGATTTTTTTAAACCAAGGAATTTTCAATTAAAAAGATTTTAATATGACAGGAACAGTGGAAATATTCCATTCCCGATACTTTTAGTGCAGCCTAGTACGCGAGCAAACTGAGTTCGATCCCCGCCGACACCAATGAAATTGTTAATTGCAATTTTAAATGCTGAATTACCACGTGCTCGACGGTGAAGGAAAACATCATGAAAATGCGATCATATCCTAGACGGCCCCAACCATTACATCAGATTTGATAGACCACAAATCCTCGCGAAAGAACATCGATTCGTACCAAGGATAATACGTGAGGGCGTAGAAAATGTTTTTACTAGATAGATTTATTGCCCCCGAAACTCCCTGGACACTACATTTTATGAAAATCGTTGGAGCCGTTTCCGAGATTTCTCCGATTATATATATATATATATATATATATATATATATATATATATATATATATATATATATATACAAGAATTGCTCGTTTAAAGGTAAAGGATTAAAACTAAACCCAAGCATACCACTGCCAGATTTCAAAATACAGTTAGTTCATTCTGCGTAGATCGGACCAAAGACAATAATTAAAAAGCTGAAGGTACTCCGGGTTAACTTTGACATCGGGATGTCAGTCACCTCAGTCCCCCGTGACCATGGGTGCTGGAAAGCACCCGAAACGTCGGGTATTAAAATTAATATAAATAAAACGTTCGCGTAAATATAAGAAATCATAACATCATGAAAAACTATAAAAGAAAAAAGAAAAAAATATTTTGAGGAAATGTGAAGAAAAAGTGAACACGAATTTGGGCTCGTCATTCTGCCGTGGTAATCCTTTTAGTACCAACAAACAAAGTGATGTTGCAGTGAGGCCGGCCTAGGTCGCATCGCGATGGGCTATGGTTGCAGTTGGTTTGCATTCACCATTTATTTTAGAATATGTATTGTATTTACTTCTAATGCGTTCCAAGAATATTTTATAATATCAAGTCTACTTAGTATCGTTCATTAACTTACATAGTTAACGAGTTATTATCCAACATGTTATATTTCATGTCCATTAACACTATTTGTTCATCTATTGCCATTGTATGTGAATTTTCTAGTTGTGTGCTAGTTAGTATATTACTGGTAATTTTTTTTGTTTTTAATATAAATATAAAATATAATTGTCTTACTCATAAGTCACGGTAATATTATCTATACAGTATTGTAACTCGGCCGTATCTTTCAAATAAATGCCTACAGCCGTGCGGCACGTAAACATGTGATAGGGTTACCTGCCTCCAGCATTTTTACATTTGCCTACTTTGTGTTTTATGATTGTATACTTTTTATATAAACAAATAAAATAGGTACTTTGTGAATTGAATAGGAAGTGTTCAATAAAAATGCGTGTCGTTTTTTGATTGGTAGATTTAATTAAAAAACCATGTTTATGTTTGAATAACAAATCGGTTAAATAAATTTGCGACCGAAAAATATTTGCACCTCGGCTGAGACTTCCAATGCTTTATTATTAGATTTTTAAATATAAAAAATCCGCTTGCAAATATAAAGCTAAAAATAATATAAATTAAAAATTGTTTTGGGAAACATGGACAACGTGGAGAAAAGGAATATCTTTTAATTGGTTATAGTTATAGTTACCTGCAGCTACTTTACAATTTATATTATGTTTTTTTTTTTAAATGAAGTTCAGATTTATTATTTCTTTATTTCTATTCTATTATTTATTTCCTCCATTTTTTTATATATTTCACAAAATAATGACTGCGGCACAGTCTCGACTGTCTGCATGCCGAGCGCATGCCGAGATCGAGGCGCGTAGGCATAGCTCTCGCTTCGTCCGTTTGTATGAAGTTGGAATACTGTATAGATAATATTACCGTGCATAAGTTTACATGACACTGACCTGGGTTATCAGTGCAGTAAATTCGAACAGATGTACAGCAATATAGGTAAGAGAAATATGATGCAACTATCCAAAACAAAGATTAGTTTATTTATTTTTCTTCACAACATAAGATAATGCTTGAAGATGATTTCCTTATAACTGCTGTGTTACGTATGGTGAGTGTAGAGATCCGGAGACCCTTTTTTACTAAAAACGACGCATTTCATCTTAGTCCTCATGGGTTTTGATTCTTAATCGAGGATAGAAGTATATGTCTATGGGCCACAGCATCCATTTACCATCAGGTAATAGATTGTGTGCTCGTTTGTCACCCTTATTCTATAAAAAAAAATTATATATTTCAGGGATGTGTCAATTCCCCCAACATTTCAGGCATCGTGCCAACCCCTTTCCCACCTAAAGACACTTTAATCAAACAAAAAAAAATTACCGGCCAAATGCGAGTCGAACTCGCCGCACATGAGGGGTTCCGTATCTTCCATCCATATATTTTTTTTATTAATTGTTGTTATAGCGGCAACAGAAATACACATTCTGTGAAACTTTCAACTGTCTAACTATTACGGATCATGAGATACATCCTGCTGACAGATAGACGGACGGACAGCGGAGGCTTAGTAATAGGGTCCCGTTGGTTACCCTTTGGGTACTGTTTGGGCCTATGATAAATAAAAAATTAATAAAATAATAATGTGTGTGTAATTTCTTTGTGAACGTGTGACAATTGATGCTTTCGCTTTCCGGATTTACTATGATTAGGTCGCGCGCCACGCATAAAACAATGAGTTAATCTATGGAACATCTATGAAGACACAGTGATGAGTGGTCGCTTCTGCCCGCCGCCCGTTGACTCGCATATATATTTTTTTATACCGCATTCTGTGACAATGTACTATTGAAGCTGCCTTCCCTGGAGTACCTCGAAACTCCGCCAGGCCGAGGATTTTGGAGATTCGGTAAGTGTATTGCTACTTTTGTTATCGCTTTCATGATGTATTTTACACAGGCACTCCGCATTGTATAAATATTATATTATAATTCCAAATAATTTGTTCTACCGCATATATCAAATCAACTTACAGTCCATTTGCTCTCTCTCTCTCTTTTAAAACCAATATATTTTTTATTTTTTCACCGCATTCACCAGGTACGGAACCCTAAAACACGATTTTCCTCCTTTATTGAAGTCGGCTAAAAACGAGTATGTGTTATGGTGTCACGTATTAACCTTTCTAAGTAATGATACACAAATAGGTAGAACATTTGTTTTTCAATACTAGCAACTATTAAATAATTAACATTGCTAATATTCTCTTTAACCACTCCTGGTAAACAAGCTGATTAGCATTTCCCTGATTGTTCGCTGTTGAAAACATTCTTAGTTTATTGTATTAACCTAAGGGAAATTAAAATAAGACTACTTGAAGAAAAAAATTCACAAAACAAAAAACAATTCATCAAAATTCGATTAACGATAATTTACATGTTATTACCATTACATCAAAAATGTGAAGTGGTACAAAAGGCGCTTATTTATTCACTCATTTCATTTATTGTAACCTATCCGCTGCTGGGCCTATAGCATATTATACTCCTATAGATTACCTTTTAGTTTTGTTTTCTTATTAGAAAGATGCTTCTGCTCATCTTGTTTTATTTCCTTCCGTCTCCTTAACACACGGCACAACGTGTAAACGTAACGTAACGTTTACATGTAACGTAACGTAAACATAGCATTTACGACTGTTTATTGGAGTATTTTGTGCTATACATATCTGAGGTTGTCAAAAAAAACTATAATATTTTGATAAGTTGAGACTGTCGTCTAGATTCAAACTGCTGTCTGTTCTTAAGTCATAAAACATACAGTGAGATTGAAGACAGACATTTGAGAATCCCGTATTTACTCTCATTTTCGGAACCAAAATATACATTATTAAAGTGGCGCTGGTGGTCACAACGTTTGACTATCCACTATCTCTACAGCTTATCACAAGTCCACAGTTAAACATAGGCCATTAATTACCACAAGGTTTCATCAGGTCGTCACTCCAACTATTGGGTGCACGCAGAACATTGCGCTTACCCTTTTTACCCCATCGGTTATCGATTTATTGAGTCATACGGCGGGCCCACAGCCACTTCAGCTTACTCATCCGCTGGGCTATGTCAGTTACTCTTGTTCTTTTGCGGATATCCGCGTACGTATTTTATTCTCGCGGAGAAATTCACAGCATATCCCTTTTTTACGAGACTTTGCTACTTGGCCATCAGTGAAGGACTAAGTTTCAGTCACTTAAGTCATCACTGGCAACGTCTAAACGATTGATATGTCGTAAGTATCTAGACCAGCGGTAGGAAGCAGCACATATGATACGACGCAATATTTCTAGGAAGCCTGGATACATCCCCTTGTGAGTAACAATCTCCTACAGTGGTCTATTCTAATTTAATGATACTGCAACAGTATTAATAATAGTACTACACAATACTGCCAGCAATAATTATTTCAGTAGCCTAATGACAGGATGCGGACCCTGAGTTTGAAGTTTACCAGGAGTGGTAAGCTTACCAGGAGTGGTAAAGATAATATTAGTAGTTTGAATTGCATTGCTAGTATTTTAAAATAAAAATGTTGCTTCTTTTAGTCGAATCGGCAGGGGCATAATCACACTGTTTTGCACAAAATGAGAAAAATGAATCCTCGTAGTAAAAAACCTTGATAGTCACAGACTGTTAAAAGGATAATTAAAAAATGATTTATGTTTTTTGTTGCCAACAGTTCTTTTCGTTTTGCAACAAAATGTTTCGAAAACCATTATTAGTCATCTTTGTTGCAACAAACTTTTTGACTGGTATATTACTTAATGCTTAAGACAAGTTTTTCCAACGTGTAGGTACTCCTAGCGTAGAAAGTCGGAATGAAAGATTTGAAATAACAGCTGTTAATTGAATCATTGGCATCTCAGATCAGGGACACAGTGAATCTATTTTTACAGGATATAATATATAAGAGTAAATACCAATTTAAATAAATACAAATAACCGGATATCCCCGCCTCATGCATTAGATTTTTTAGGATAAAACATTACTATGAGAACTTCTGTACGCTGCGCGTTTACAAGGTAAAGTAAGACTTTGTGGTATGGTTGTGTACCTATCGGGTGTTAAATAAAACGTGCAAGTCTTTATTTATTATCACTATTTTACGACAGAATACATAGTTATAGACAAAAGATTACAAAAAAGTTACGTACAAAAAATATTTAAGAATAATACCATGGGTAATACCACTCTTACTCAATATCAAATTGTATCTATGATCTATGTATTGGATTTTAATATCTGACATTGAATCTATGTATCTCAATGTCTATATATTAATATCAACGTGATTTTGCAACTCTGAATGGAAGTCAGTATTCAGCTAATATATTAATAGAATAGGGTGGGCTTTACCATCTTCGGTTATATCACCACCTATACCTACCTACAGACGAGAAAATAGGACAATATTTTTTTGAACAATTAAAAAAAGGGGATAATATTTTTAAACTATAGCAAGACATCAATATTACAAAAGTATAGTAAACACAATACAGCAAAACAAATTAACGTCTAAAGTCAAAACGAAGCGAACCACCATACTTAGCGGAGTTACACAATTGCACTGCTTGACTGGCGACGTAATAGCCGCACGTAATAGATGTAATTTTTTTTAAATAAAAGGGTGACGAACGAGTACACATTCCACCTGATGGTAAGCAGATGCTGTGGCCCATAGACATCGACATCTGCTTTAGAGTAAGAAACAAAATCCAATACTAAGATAGAATGTCCCGTTTCCAGTAAAAGGGTCTCCGGTTCTCTACATTCATCATCAGAAACACATTACGAAACGTATATATTTCACGCTGGAATGCTGCGAGAGCGCGCTCTTTCCCCGGTCGAGCCGACCCATTCATGCTACACCTATAATTTAACTGCAGCGTGGCACTACCACGTCTAAGCGGTTTATTTATACTTACTCCTACTGCATGCATACTCAAATCGATCATAAATTGGTGAACAAGAGAGCTTAAATTTGCAAAACTGAGCCAACAGCATTAAGTACTCGTGTACTAAAGTTGTACTTGACGACATGCATATATGTACATATAAGATTCTCTCGACTAGGCTGATGCTAATGATTCTTACAATGTTGAATAACAATTACAAGAAACGTTTAATAAGTAAAGACAAACTTCAATTAACTTCTTGAATAAAATAATTTCTACTCACTAGCTTATGAAGTCGGAGCTAAGACGTAGTGTACAGGATTTAAAACTTCAACTTTAGAAGATATTATGTAAAAATATTAATTGTAAGTTATTTGAAGCCTGTTTTTTCCTTAGGGAATACATTAAATTGCTTATTAGACTTTTTATTAAAATTTTAATTTTTTGACACTTAGCAGACCAAGCAATGTCGGAGTAAAAATATATAAATAATAGTAGCTCAAAGTAACAATTAGATGTCGTTAAAATGCTTACATTAAAAACTATATTCATTATTTAAATACTGTATAAATATTGTATTATTTTTATTAAATATTGTATAAGAACAACATTTCTAAAGGTGGAATTTTTTTCCAAATTTATATGGGACCACCAGGGATAAAAAAATCATTAAAATGTTGATGTGAGGTCACAAAGATGGCGAACATATCGCGTAACAAATGTACAAAAAATACGGTCGTACTTAGAAACTCTTCCTATTTTGAAGTCACCAAAAAGCTACAATATTTTTTATAACGAAGCCGTAGTAAGTACGAGTATAAAGGAATTGGTTATACCATCTGTCTCTCAATTTATACAATCGCGTCTTAAGGCACCCGCGGTGTGAGACTAGGCTACGGGATAATTTTTTTTGTTTTGACGACACTACGTATTCTACCACGGGGGGTACTATCGCATCTACAACGGGGAGTTCTCTGAGGATTAGTTCGGATTAATTTCAGCCGCCATATTTCACTAAAGCACATCGAGTCATAATTCACGATACCATCATCACCACCTGGATGCTTGGCGGTTCACCACTGTTCGTTTTCCCAGGAGTTTTCTTCCTCGTACAACTTCTCTGTGGAATTGTTTACGGACCGATACGACTTAGGGACCATCAAGAAAAGAGCTTACTCCTTTCTAAAAGGCCGGCAACGCACCTGCAATTCCCCTGGTGTTGCGGTTGATCATGGGCGGCGGTAGTCACTTAACATCAGGTGAGCCGCATGCTCGTTTGCCCCCTCTTTTATAAAAAAAATATAAAATAAAGTTGCAGCCTATAAACCCTCCAATATTGGGCACAAGCTCCCTCTATTTCTAAGAGGGCTGTGAACCGACTAGTCAGCGATGCTGCTCCTGTGCTTTTTAGCAGATTTTCATGTCCTGGAAATAGAATTGCTTGGATATGCTGGATTCGTCATGTGGTAAATGAGCACTAAAAATTGCAATCAACAATTTTAGTGATGCTAGCTCGGTTTAAACACGGGTTGTTCAAGTACTTTGAAATGTGCGCCTATCGCTTAGATGCACACTTCACCATTTATTTCAATTATCAATGTTGCATTCACATTTATCATGAGTATTTTTTGTTTACTATCGCTAGTTAATATAAAAGTTGATTTACTTTTTCGTGAGTACCTACTTTTTTAGTTTTTAGCCTATATTTAATAAGAATAACAATGTATCAAAACAAAGTTCTGTCAACCAGGGCAAAGGTTATGTTTCCCTAAAGGAAGAGTGAATTAAAAATTGTTGGCCTTGTTTCCACACCAAGATATAAACGTAAACAAGCTCAAAGTACGATAAACGATAATGGAAATAATATTGTATTATTCAATGTTTACATCAAATACCCGCATAGGGCATTAGCTATGTAAGTCATCGTGATAATGTATTTATGTCATAAAAATAAATTATTATTTATCTTCAAATCATTTTTATATCGATCGTGTGAAAACCGAGCTCACAGGCCAATTAGTGGTAAGACAGGAGAATATTACAACCCAAATTTATATCCATTTAAGAAAACCGAGCTCACAGGCCAATTAGTGGTAAGACAGGAGAATATTACAACACAAATTTATATCCATTTACGAAAACCGAGCTCACAGGCCAATTAGTGGTAAGACAGGAGAATATTACAACCCAAATTTATATCCATTTAAGAAAACCGAGCTCACAGGCCAATTAGTGGTAAGACAGGACAATATTACAACCCAAATTTATATCCATTTAAGAAAACCGAGCTCACAGGCCAATTAGTGGTAAGACAGGAGAATATTACAACCCAAATTTATATCCATTTACGAAAACCGAGCTCACAGGCCAATTAGTGGTAAGACAGGACAATATTACAACCCAAATTTATATCCATTTACGAAAACCGAGCTCACAGGCCAATTAGTGGTAAGACAGGAGAATATTACAACCCAAATTTATATCCATTTAAGAAAACCGAGCTCACAGGCCAATTAGTGGTAAGACAGGACAATATTACAACCCAAATTTATATCCATTTAAGAAAACCGAGCTCACAGGCCAATTAGTGGTAAGACAGGAGAATATTACAACCCAAATTTATATCCATTTAAGAAAACCGAGCTCACAGGCCAATTAGTGGTAAGACAGGAGAATATTACAACCCAAATTTATATCCATTTAAGAAAACCGAGCTCACAGGCCAATTAGTTGTAAGACAGGACAATATTACAACCCAAATCTATATCCATTTAAGAAAACCGAGCTCACAGGACAATTAGTGGTAAGACAGGAGAATATTACAACCCAAATTTATATCCATTTACGAAAACCGAGCTCACAGGCCAATTAGTGGTAAGACAGGACAATATTACAACCCAAATTTATATCCATTTACGAAAACCGAGCTTACAGGCCAATTAGTGGTAAGACAGGACAATATTACAACCCAAATTTATATCCATTTAAGAAAACCGAGCTCACAGGACAATTAGTGGTAAGACAGGACAATATTACAACCCAAATTTATATCCATTTAAGAAAACCGAGCTCACAGGACAATTAGTGGTAAGACAGGAGAATATTACAACCCAAATCTATATCCATTTAAGAAAACCGAGCTCACAGGACAATTAGTGGTAAGACAGGACAATATTACAACCCAAATTTATATCCATTTAATGATTTCTTAAATTTACGCGAACACTACACATTGAATAAAACTAAATTTACGGATTCTATCGCGTTTATTTAACTGATTTTACTTATTTTTAATTCCCGACGTTTCGGATGCTTTACAGCAACCATGGTCACGGGGGGGGGGGCTGAGATGTTTGACATCCCAATGTCATTGTTAGCCCGGCTACCTTCAGTTTTTGAATATTAATTTTTGGTCCGATTTACGCAAAACGAACTTACAGTATCTTGAAGTCTTGCAGTGGTATGCTTGGGTTTGGGTTTGATTTTGTTAATTATAGGATCCCAAGCAGATGCCAGCACCCAACCATATTCTCTATTGAAATTAGGATGTTTTTTAATTTCAATAGCCTCGCGTATCATCCTTGGTAGGAATCGGTGTTCTTTTGCGAGGATTTGTGGTTTATTAAATCTGATGTAATGGTGGGGACGATCTTGAACATGTTCACAGACTGCAGACTTCCCGGAGCGTCGGTGCTTCACGTCAGCTATATGTTCTTTCACGCGGGTTTTTATGGAACTTTTCGTTTGACCTATGTAAGAGAGACCACATTCACAATCTAACTTGTACATTCCTGCATCTTGTAGAGGGATATTACACTTGACGGATGGTAAAAATTGACTAATCTTCTTCGGCGGCTTGTAGTATGTTTTAATGGAAGCTCGCTTCAAGATGTAGCCAACCTTGTCAATATGTAAATCAATGCATTTAAGGGGAAATATAACCTCCAATGGCTTAGCAAGATCTTCCGTTATGCCGAAAGTATTGCAGCAATAATTTTGAAATAAATATATGGTAAAGTTGAGGGTTAATGTTAAGGACTATGTTAGACGAAAACACGATTCCTTAAAATTTTCTCGATAGAAAAAAACCCCAAAGTTACCTCCTAACTGAACAATAAACCGCTGTTATTCATAAAATACTTTAAATAAGATCATGAAACTTTGCATACTAACTGAACTAATGTTTATGTTATTTACTTTTTTTTAAATACCATTATTTTCACTGTAAAAAGAAATTACCTAAACTATCGGCGTCTTGAAAATTGATTCCTGTCGCCCCGTTAGTATCGCTTAGGCTTTTGAAGGGAGAAGTTGTGTCGCTTACGATCAGAATACACATTACGCAACAGGAAGACGTAAAATTAAAATGGGAAATAACCGTTATAAAAATAAGAAGCGACTGGGTTGGCGTTAAGAAACAGGCATAAATATGATAAACCTAATGAAATAAGTGTCTAACGACCTTTCTACTTACAGTATTAGTGATTACAAACATGTCGGTACATAGCATACGACGCGCGAGGAAGTGGGGGCGAAATTAGAATTTGAGCTGACTTACTATATCCATTTTAGATTTTTCTGCTATTTTTAAGAGCTCATATCTAATAGTTTTATTATGGACACCATTTAACAATCCTTCCTTTAGTTGTTCATTCACATCAGTAAAGGCACAATCTCTTATCATTTTTCGCAGTGCCAGCATGTAATCCTTTATAGATTCTGATGGTTCTTGTTTCATTTGTTTTTGGGTGATAAAAGTGGTTTAACTTTTCACACAATTCTTCATATGTCAGTTTAATTGGAGACAATGGTGAACAAAGACCAGATACATTTTCATAAACATTGCTACTTAATTTTGTAAGTAACATTGGCACTTTTTTTTCTTCTGATATATCATGTAACAACATATAACAGTTCAATTGTTCATAATAACTATTCCAATTACCTCCACTGAAATTATCCAGGCTTGATGGTAATATATTTGCCATGTTTATTCGTAATGATTCCTCAAGCGAATGCTTTTGTGTTGTTTTCACGTATGTCCTTAACAATTTTCGTAGTTCTTCAATATTAATGTTTCGGTTTATAGTTAATATACCTAGGTCCTAGCTAAAATTAACAAAGTTTCTTTATTTTCTAATTGTATCCAAGAAGTTTTGCCCCTTTTAATTTTCTTTTTAAGATCTTCCATATATCACTACATTAACGAAATTACTTGCTGTAAATTTTTAACCCACCAGTCATTGCAATTTTATGCAAGACAAGATGTCCGCCGACGCCGATAAAATGTTTGGTAATTTGCACACGTTGTTCTTAAGACCTCATCGCCACTGTTGTATTTGATTTTTCTAGTTATTTATATTATTAGGTTATAATAATAATTTGATATGTTCATTGAAACGCGAAATGAATTAATTCACGAATTTTATTAGTACACACTTACATTCGCTTAACTTGTCCAGAGAGCGAAAGAGAGTGTTGCCCACACCACCTTTGTAAAATTTGTTACCACATAATCGGAAATTTACTAAAATACAACTACCTAAAATACCACGAAAAGGTGATGGTAAGGGACTATAGAAATAAGGCAAAAAATGGATTTGTGGGGTGACATATATGATTGAAGTTCAGGGGAGACTTGTAAAACGTCATGTGAATCAAATGTTGAAGTGTGCAGTAACAGTTGAAGGTGAAGATGTAATATTTATAATTTATTTGTATAAATAACCTTCACTTTTGTATAAAATAAAAATAGGATAAATGTGTCCTAATTTTATAACATTGTGGGTGGGAAAGAGTGTGGTAACACATAATGGGAAATTTTACAAAGGTGGTGTGGGCAACACTCTCTCACGCTCTCTAGACAAGTTAAGCGAATGTAAGTGTGTACTAATAAAATTCGTGAATTAATTAATTTCGCGTTTCAATGAACATATCAAATTATTATTATAACCTAATAATATTAATAACTAGAAAAATCAAATACAACAGTGTATGCCCGATTATTCGAATTTTGATTATACGAATCGATCCCGGTCCCAATTAATTCGGATAATCGACGTTGTACTGTATCTACAAACCGGCTAAAATGCTGTGTCCAACCAACAACTAAACTTTGTACACATAAGAAAGTTTGTCTTTTAGTCACGCGTCGGAAGCTTTTGGCATTAAGATCACGTTACGGAATAGTACACAGCTTATCTTTGGTTTTTCTTTTATATAGAAGAGGGGGCAAACGAGCATGCGGCTCACCTGATGTTAAGTGACTACCGCCGCCCATGATCAACCGCAACACCAGGGGAATTGCAGGTGCGTTGCCGGCCCTTTAGAAAGGAGTACGCTCTTTTCTTGAAGGTTCTAAAGCTGAACGAGGCATCCTTCGAATTTCGACATCTACTTGAACGCTTTCCTCGTGAGTGTAGCCGCAGGTACATGCGAATACGTGGATTATGTTTTATACTTGGCAGAGCCGTGCTGCAGTTATATAGTTGTAGCACGAATGAGTCGGCTCGACCAGGAAAGAACCACGCTTGTACAGAATACCGGCGTGCTTAATACTACTGTGTTTCGTATGGTGAGCATAGGGCACCGGAGACCCTTTTTACAGAAAAACTGGAATTCTATCTTAGTGCTCAGGAGTAACAACGCATATTCATTTTGTTTCCTAATCGTGGATAGGTGTAAGATGTCGGGTGAAGTATGTGCTAATTTGTCACCCTTATTCAATAAAAAAATGCTAGTCCGTAAATATTTTCAATAGATGTTGCCATGTTAACAACTCAATTAATTAATCATTGGCACCAATTTTCAAAGATTTTTCAGAAATTTTTTGTGGAGAGTATGATCGTTGACCCGTGAGCGTTTATTCTTCGGTCCGGAAAGGACAATACTATGATAAGAAACGAGAACCGGGAATGACGTTATTGATGTTGAATTAGAGCTGTCATATGTAACTTTTTGGATGATACGGTTTTGGGATCCCACAGGCAGGA
Source organism: Parnassius apollo (assembly GCA_907164705.1). NCBI lineage: Eukaryota > Metazoa > Arthropoda > Insecta > Lepidoptera > Papilionidae > Parnassius > Parnassius apollo. The sequence goes on along the minus strand of CAJQZP010001060.1, from coordinate 5,048,455 downwards.
GAACTTTGCACCCACATAAGGTTCCTGCATTAGAATGATCGAGTTAACCCTACAGTGTGCAGTGGCTGTGCGTAAACATTCGAGTCTTGCGCCCGCTTATGATCCAGGTTATACTGTTTCATTTTGATGTTTTTCTTTATATCGGAGGAACCGTGTTGTGCCAAGTTTGACCTGTCGTTGTCTGTATCTTTACAATATGATACTTAGGATCTTGCGATTATATCCCATCTTTGCCATTCTTGGCATTCTGGGCTATATGCAGGATGCAATGGATTTTCGTCATCATCAGGCAAACGGGTTGTGTAGTTCGTAATCATCACCTAAAAATTATCAACAACATAAGTTATAATTTCTGGAATCTATTTAATGGAGATTCGACCCAGAATTATAACTTATTGAATCGGAACTAGCTGTATAATCTCGAAAAATCTTCTAAATATTCTTCGATAATGACCTCGTTAGCTATTTATCTCGCCGGTACAAAGGCGGCATTGATTATTACCCGAGTCGTTGAACTTATTGATGCACTTACTCATTCTTAACTATGAAGGTCGCACTTCTAGATGCCTCGTCAAATCGGTGCGAAAAATTCCGTAGAGATATAGAACAAAAAGTTACATAATGATTTCTTATATTAAAGCGAACACTACATATTACATCAGACCTGATAAAGCACAAATTCTCGCGAAAGAACATCGATTCCTACCAAAGGATCATCCTTGACGTGAGGCTATTGAAATTAAGAAACATCCTAATTCCAATAGAGAAGGAGGGTGGGTACTACCACCTGCTTGGGACCCTGTACTTAATTAATAAAATTAAAACTAAACCCAAGCATACCACTGCAAGACTTTTGGACACAGTAAGTTCATTCTGCGTAGATCGGACCATAAATAATAGTTAAAAATTGAAGGTACTACGGATTAACACTGACATCGAGACGTCGATCACCTCAGTCCCCCGTGACCATGGGTGCTGAAAAGCACCCGAAACGTCGGGAATTAAAAATCATATAAATGAAACGCGATAAAATCCGTAAAAGTAGTTTTAATGAAGTTACTTGGACTATTATTATTACTATATCCTTATATAGCAGTACAAATGTGAAAGTTTATCTGTTTGGTCGGTGCTATTTAATCACACTTAAACTGCTAGATCACCATTAATCGTGTAGTGGCGTTGTGAGAATATCGACTACCCCATATTGTCCCGTGCATGAGGGGTGCCAAATCGGAACACCAATATATCTCGACAAAATGCATTTTGACTCTTAATCGAGGATAGATATCTATAAATAAATAAAAATGTTTTATTTTCATGCATCGTAGGCCCATAGCATGTTAGTAATACAAATAAAACTTAAGAAATAATGTTAGTACACGAAACAATTAAATAAAACACAAGAGAAATAAAACAAAATAAAAATTCACAAAATGCATACAAATTGATAGATTTATCAAGTTCAATTTAGTACATGTAGCTTGACAAACATACCTAGTGTCGGGCCATCGAGTCGCTCAAATGGATGCCGAGACCCATAGATATCTATCACTTACCATCAGGTGGAGAGTGTGCTCGTTCATCACCCTAATTCTATAAGAAACGGAACGAAACAGAAGACTAAGAAAACGTTTAAAAATTAAGACCACTTTAAAAATTATGATGACATTATAGTGTCGAGGTTACAATTAATTAAAATATATGTTTATCGTACTTCCGGATATTTAGAAAATATTTAGCCTTGTTAAGGTCATCTTGAAATTATAATTTGTATAAATCAGTTATCGGTTTTCATGGTTAATGTAATGTTCAAAGGAAGTTGAAAATTTGATTTTATAATAACTACTATAATATGTACAATATGTCATTTTATGGAAATATCAGGAAATGTATGAGGCGCCCGTCAGATGACAGGGCAACCATTTCCGTAATAACCAGAACATAGATTCTCAGGCCAGGAGTTTGACAAGCGCGGCAATCACACCAACCGTAACCGTAACCGTTTACGAGCACAAAACTTTGATATATTATTTATTAATCTGTGACAGAACACTTATCGTGTAAAACAACTTACAACAAGTGGTTAACTTAAAAAATTTGTACAAACGACTTCAATATAAATAAAATGGAAACATCATCAATGTATTCGAAGTCAATTAAATACGCATTATTAAAGATATGTAACTCAAAAACTACTGGTCAGATCTTGATCATATTTATATGGGACCACACGAGAAGCACCAGCTTTCAAATTAAAAAAAAAATCATCAAAATCAGTTTACATAGAAAAAGGTTCTGAGGTACACATTAAACAAAACATACAGTCGAATTGAGTACCTCCTCCTTATCTAAGTCGGTTATAAGGAACTAACATTGACTATTGAGTAATTGTATACAGGGCATCACACTCGCTATTATATAGTCGGAGTCAATCGATTCTGACTTATATATAAATAAAAGCATAGTATTGTACTGCGATAAGGTCTTTGTTCAAGTTGCGTTACACTTTGCACTCGGCGATATTCAGTATTAACAAAGTAAATCACGCATCGCACTAGTGACTTGTGCTTATTGTAATATAGTTCACGTCGAGCGTATTTTATGTCAATGACATGCGAAGCTCGCCTTGGTGAGTCACCACACAGTGTACAGTGAAGTAATGGATTGCAGGTCTTGTATTCGAATTCCCGGCAGCAAGACACAAGAACAATAACGATTAGACACTAAAATTCGTGCTGGTGTGCAAAAACTAGGCATTTTTTACGTAATAAAAGAATATTAAAATGATGGTACAAATTAAGTATGAGCCATCGACCTAACCCTAACCCTAACTAGACGACAAATTGTACACCATTAATTGAGTAATATTAAGTATAATAAAAAAATTAATCAAGCAGTGTTCAAATGCACAATAAATCACAGTTTATTTTTGTGATAGCAGCACGCACGCACGCACGAACGCCCACGAGACTTTTTATTTAAGACTGGATTTATTTTTTTATTAATTTTTGTTTACTGTGTTATTTTATCTTGTCACTCTTTATTCTTAAATTTATCGTAAACTTGTCTAATTTTTGTTTCTAATTTAGGGGGAGGAATTGACCGTTAGTTTGGACATTAAGAAGGCCTTTGATCAGGTTGGGCATAAAACGCTTCTTTCAAAGCTCCCTTCCTATGGGGTTCCCAAAAACTTGTGCAATTGGATCACCAGTTTCATGCAGATCTGAGCATCAAGGTCGTTGTAGACGGTGCATGCTCCAATTACATGCCTATTAATGCTGGTGTTCCACAAGGCTGCGTACTATCACCAACGCTGTTTCTTCTGCATATCAATGATATGTTGCAAACCGGTAACATCGATTGGTATGCGGACGACAGCACTGTACATGCTCTATACACCGGCCGTGCCAATATTTCTCGAAAAACGTGCCTAGTACCGGAACAAACTTGTTTCTGAAGTCGAGTCTTTGCTGAACAAAGTCTCGGTATGGTAGCGACTAAATCTAGTCTAGTTTAATCCTCAGAAGTCACAGGTTTGCGCGTTTACCGCTAAAAAGAACCCCTTTGTCGCGTCTCCTCAGTTTCAGGGGGGTGCCCTTGAAACTGAGTTTGAGGAGTTTTTTTGAGGAGTTTTCTTCCGCCTACGACCTCTCTGTGGAATCGTTTACCACCGGCGATTTTTCCGGACTGATACAACTTAGGGACTTTCAAGAAAAGAGCTTAGCTTTCTTTCTAAAAGACCGACAACGCACCTACAATTCCCTTGGTATTGCAGTTATTCATGGGCGGCTGTAGTCACTTTCCATCAGGTGAGCCGTATGCTCGATTGCTCTCCTATTAAAAAAAATACAAACATGCTCTTCTATTTTCAGTTGTAAAACATCATGTTAATTACGACGCCTTTTGCTCTTATTCAGTATTAATCCTTATTGAGATAAATATGTAAATTACATTATGGAGGTTAACTTAGGTATTAAATTTTAGTTATAATTGTGTTTTTTTACATTTTATAATTCTAATTAATACTTTAGAAGATATTACGCGCAACCGTAAAGATAATTCGCAGTCGATGCTAAACTTAAGGTAGGTACTATGAGACAATAAAATTATTCATGTTTCATGCTTGGCGCACTTGCTTTTTTATAAATTTAGTTGCTAATTTTTTATATTGTATAATTGTCCATTCAATGCAAATTGAAGCGGACGATTTTAAATTACAATAGTTTTATTATAATTAAACGTTAACTTCAAACAAATTAAAATAACCTTGACTATTTAGATATTGGCTTCTTTTACTTGAGACCACCTGAGGTATCCACTTACTAACAAAAAAGAATCATTGAGATCGGACAACGTGGCAAAGAATTATCGCTGAAAATACATAAAAAAATATTCCGACGAATAGAGAACCTCCTCTTTTAGGAAGTCGGTTGATTATGTTTTAATTAAACTTAAAAGCATAGCAGAGCTTTAACTATTAAACAGATCCATAATAATTTCAGCTATGATATCTTTTGTAAATAAATGTATCATGACTACCTGGTTATTGCGAACAACGATAATAATATAATTTGTCATAGAAATAAATATCATAATCAATTTCACACCATAGCTCTAAGAAAAGGGCTCTAAGCTCTAAGAAATTTAAACTCAGCACGCAGCTGCAAATAGACATCGTATGTCAGTACTTACCCTAGACATCGGCGCACAGCGTGCACATGCAAGTCCGGCGGGGGGACGTCGCGGTGGCTGCGGCGCCGGGACCACGGGACCCTCCTTCACTCGGTACAGGGATGATGTCCGAGTCTGCCGACAAAATCACTTACTCAAACCAGATCTTTTTACATAAAACTGAAGTGGAACACAGACTTACAATCTACCTGCTTGTGGCTGCTGTAGTTTACGTACACCTGCAGCCAACTTAAAACAAAAGTTTTTTTATAGAATTGGGTGACAAACAAGCACACAGACCATCTGATGGTAAGTGGATGCTGTGGCCCATAGATACATCCACATTTATTCTCAATTAAGAATCAAAATGCAAATGCGTTGCCACCTAAGATTAAGATGGAATGCCTCGTTTCCAGTAAAAAGGGCCTCCGGTTCTCTACACTCACCATACGAAACTCAGAAGTATTACTGGTATTTTGTGAGAGCGTGGTCCTGCCCCGGTTGAGCCAACCCATTCGCGCTACAACTGTAATATAGCTGCAGCGTGGCTCTACCACGTTCAAGAAGAAGGTTACAGAATTCGTTGTCACCGCTGAGAATTAAGATGCTATGTCTGACATCCTATAATTATTCTGGCTCTCTATACCCTTCAGACCGGAACACCGCAGTGCACGCACTACTATTTAGCGGTGGAAATACTAAGAGGGTAGTAGCTAACAAGATTAGTGGTGTGTTGTTGTCGAATTTTCGACGGACGAAACACAACCCGACAACGAAAACGGTTGCAGAAAACGGTCGTCGTTGCAACTGGTTTTAGCACGCACTACTATTTGGCGGCGGAAATAGATAACATTAAGAGGGTTGTACCTAATAAGACTAGTGGTGGGTCGTTGTCGAATTTTCGACGGATGAAACGCAACCGTTTTCCCGACAACGAAAACGGTTGCAGAAAACGGTCGGCGTTGCAACTGGTTTTAAGACGGCTTAAAGGACAAAACGTATTCAACATGAAGTATAATTGCGTTTTCGTCGAGTGCAATGGAAGCAGTTGTCTACAATTTTCAGCGATTTGAAATGTATGAAATGGTTTACTAAATAATTCGTTTTAATTCGTTATTCGAATTAAGGGGAAATATAACCTCAAATGGCTTAGCAAGATCCTACATTATGCCGAAAGTATTGCAGCATTAATTTTGAAATAAATATATGGTAAAGTTGAGGATTAATGTTAAGGACCATGTTAGACGAAAACACGATTCCTTATATTTTCTCGATAGAAAAAAAATCCAAAGTTACCTCCAAACTGAACAATAAACCGCTGTTATTCATAAAATACTTTAAATAAGATCATGAAACTTTGCATACTACCTGAACTAACTATAAAGCAGTGCTTATGTTATTTACTTTTTTTTAAATACCATTATTTTCACTGTAAAAAGAAATTACCTAAACTATCGGCGTCTTGAAGCTTGATTCCTGTCGCCCCGTTAGTATCGCTTAGGCTTTTGAAGGGAGAAGTTGCGTCAATACGCTTACGATCAGAATACACATTACGCAACAGGACGACGTAAAATTAAAATGGGAAATAACCGTGATAAAAATAAGAAGCGACTGGGTTGGCGTTAAGAAACAGGCATAAATATGATAAACCTAATGAAATAAGTATCTAACGACCTTTCTACTTACAGTATTAGTGATTACAAACATGTCGGTACATAGCATACGACGCGCGGGGAAGTGAGGGCAAAATTTGAGCTGACTTACTATATCCCCTTAACTTAACGATGAAATGAACTTCCCTTCATACATTTCCAGGCTTAGGACTGGCTGGGACAGATTTAGCATTACCATTAACATTAGCGACTGTATTTCATAGACAAATAGTTCATTTTTTATTGTAAAGACTGTTTAGTCTCCGTCTACGTTTGTAAACAAAGGCCGAAGGGGCGTCCATAAATTACGTGAGATGTTTAAGGGGGGGATGGGGTCGAGTCAAATCTCATCTAATCTTACGTTGGAGAGAGGGGGGGAGGTCTCGGCAAATATCACGCAATTTTTTTTCTGATTGAAACAAAAAAGTGAAACTGGGGGATAAGTCGCTCGCGTCCGTAGGCTTTGACCACCTGTTCCTAGGCCCACCCTACACGTGGTCCCCCGGGTGGTGCCAAATGAGCGACAAGTCGATACCATAGACTCGGCTCCACGCCGTGGTAGCGGCGTTAAATATACCACCCCATTTCGCACCATGAGAAATCGAATTAAAGAAATGGCCCCGAGTTCCCGGCGCCCCTTTAATGGGGCAGGAGTGCGAAGAATCTTCGGGAGGAAAACCGGCGACGAGGTTATAAACCGGTTGTAAACCACTTTTTAAACAGTTAAAACTTATGACATTGTGTTGCATGTACGTGTATGAAATTGGAACATTTGTAAAAAAATATCCACATTTATTTCAAAGATGTATTGATAATTATACAGATAAAACATTTCCGCATAGAGATGTTACAAGATTAAATTTACGAAAGTGTAAAACTGTCTTTTATCAGAAGAGCTGTCCTAATATGTGTATAAGAGTATATAATAAAATCCACAGCGATATTCGAAAATTGCCATTTAACTTCTTTCAAAAAACATTGAAACAATGGCTTATTCAAAATTGTTTTTATTCCCTAGATGAATTTTATTGTTATAGACCAAAGTGATATTTTAATATAATCTTGACTTGCCTTGATAACTGTTGACATGTACACCTTAACTTGACATTTTTTATTTTTTTTATTTTATTTTATTTTGGTATTAAGACTGGATCAAATTTTGTATTATTTCTTGTTTATTGTTAACTTCTATGTATATGTGTGTTATTTATCTTGTGAGATTTTATTCCTAGGTTTATCACTAAATTGTAATTAATCATAGATATCCATAAAACATTTGTATAGCACTAGACTGACAATTATAAAATTGTATATTTGCATGCCACTGGCGAAATATGATTGTACCATACCAAATTATTAATCCTGTAACTACCATATTTCTTGCAAATAAATCATTATTATTATTATTATTATTATTCGCCACCCGTCACGTTCTGTCTCCCGGAGAGGCGAAAAGTGGATTGCAGAGGCCCGTCTGGCTACGTTGAATGTATGTGGGGCAATGAATTATAAAATGGATGAAGTATGCGATATGATGCATGATAGAGGAATAGATGTGTTATGCGTAAATGAGACGAAAAGGAAGGGGAAGGATGTCACTACACATGGCATGTATACCGCATACTGGTCTGGTGTAGACGAGATCGAGCGGGCATGCCAGGGAGTAGGTATCATCCTTTCAGAAAGAATGGGCCAATGTGTGAAAGAGTATGAATGTGTAAGCCCAAGACTGCTATGGATACGAATGAAAGTGGGCTTAAAGAAGTTGTTTGTGTTAGGGGTCTACGCCCCAGACATGTCTAAGCCCACTTATATCCGAGAGCAGTTTTGGGAAATGGTAAGGATGGTGTTAATGAAGTGTAAAGGAAATGAAAATATTATTATGCTAGGAGATTTTAATGGAAGGGTTGGGGTGAGGAGGCTTGGTTATGAAAGGATATTGGGAACGTTTGGTGATGAAAGTATAAATGAGAATGGTGAAAGTCTCCTCACCGTATGTATGGAAAAGAATCATTTTGTGACGAACACTTGCTTTCGCCACAAAAGGATTCACATGTATACTTGGGAAAGAGGTGACGATAGAAGCATGATAGATTTCATAATTGTGGATGAAAGATTGAGGGCGGTAGATACGAGGGTTTACCGGGGTTCTAACGTAGGAAAGGATCATTATTTAGTTTTACGCCGAATTAATGGTCTATTCAGGCGTTGGCGCCATCGATCGTCTGTGTCTACCACTGCGTTACAGCGTATTAGAACAGAAAGGTTACAAGATGAAAGTGATAAAAACAAGTTCAAATGTAGACTGAAAGAAAATATAAGTGGTTTGGATGAATTATGTATGAAGAAGTTAGACTTGGAGAATATATGGCAAAATGTGAAGAAAGGTTTAGTGGATGCAGCTACAGAAGTATGTGGTGTTAGTAAGAGAAAGAATGAAAGGAAAAATAATACGTTACGGTGGGATGATGAGATACGTATAGAAGTTGAAGCAAAGAAGAGAGCATGGCTAGATTTACTAGCAACAAAGGCTGGTAATTCGAGCGGTACGAATGGTGATATTGAAAGAAAAAAGGCAGTCTTTAGACATCTTAATAAGAGAGTAAAAGAAGTAGTTGAAAGGAAAAAGCAAGAAAGAACGGATAAGAATGATATAAGAATATCGGATAACCTCCAGGCAAATATTAAAATGTTCTGGAAACTTGTAAGAACTGCCAGGGGACATTCAAAACAGTCTATGATGAATGCTATAAGAGACGAGAATGGCTATATTCTGAATGATGAAGTTTTGGGTTTAAAGAGATGGAAGGAATATTTTGAAAGCGTGTTTATGAGTGAGGAGACAACGTGTGTACTAAGTGAAGTAGAAACACCGAAAGAAGAGGAAAGAGGTAGCGAGATAAGGACAGATGAAATAATGAAAGCAATGAAAAGCATGAAAGCAAGGTAAGGCTGCCGGATATGATAGAGTTTCACTCGAAATGCTAAGGGCTGGAGAGGAAGTGGTGGCAGGCCTGCTGCACACCTTGTTTAATTTATGCTGGGAACTTAAGCGGGTACCGGTAGACTGGTGCAAAGCCGTGATAGTCCCAGTATATAAAGGAAGAGGGTCGCAGCAGGACTGTAAAAACTACCGTGGCATCAGCCTTCTTAGCATTGTGGGAAAACTGTATGCTAAGGTACTGATTGAAAGGGTCATGAAAGAAACTGATGGAAAAATTTGGGATGTGCAAGCGGGATTTAGAAAGGGAATGGGATGTACAGATCAAGTCTTTCCCATGCGCATGATCGCGGATAAGTTTCTGGCCAAAAACCAAAAGGTTTTTTGTGCGTTCATGGACTTGGAAAAGGCCTATGACAAGTTAGGGATTTGCTATGGCAAACACCGAACTCATTTGGGTTGAGCGCTGGCTTGATACAGGCATTGGAGTCTCTTTATAGGGACTCTAGTGCTTGTGTTCAGAGGATCAACGGGGTCTACTCGGACTGGTTTGACATCCATAAGGTGTCAGACAGGGCTGTTTGGCTTTCCCGTGGCTGTTCAACCTATTTTTGGACAGTTGTTTGCAAAATTTGAAAGTTGAAGAATGTGGATTAAGAATGGGTGAGTTAACCGTCAAATGTCTTTTGTACTAACATGTCAAGTTCTTCTTGCGTCGTCGGCGGCCGAGTTGCAAATGATGGTTACATTAATGAACGGATCATTAAAAGAAAGGGGTATGAAAGTGAACGCAAGTAAGACGAAGGTTATGGTTTTTGAAAGAGAAGAAAGTAAAACGATTTGTGAAATAAGAATAGAAGGGGAGTTGATCGAGCAAGTAGATGAGTTTGTATATTTGGGCTGCGTATTTAGCAGGGATGGGAGATATGATAAGGATATAGAACGACGAGTGAATGCGGGAAATAGAGTAAATGGGGCCTTGCACTCTATTGTGAAGAGTCAAGATGTGTCGAAAAAGGCACGTATGGCAATTCACAATGCTGTGTTGGTCCCTACTTTAACGTATGGTAGTGAAAGTTGGGTGTGGCAGAAGAAGCACGAGAGTAGAATAAACGCAGGAGAAATGAGGTCGTTAAGGAGTATGTTAGGGCTGAATCTGAATGACAGGGTAAGAAATTGTGTAATAAGAGAAGAGTGTGGTTTGCAAGATGATGTGGTGACCAGGATTAAGAAAGGAATGCTTCGGTGGTTTGGTCATGTGGAAAGAATGTGAGGAAAGAGTGACAAAGAAAATTTATGGTGCAGAAGTGAATGGCAGAGTCGGAAAGGGATTAGGGAAAATTTGAAATTGGCGATTTATTGAAAACGGGCCAAATTAGGAGTACCCTTAACCGACGAGCATGTATGCGTAGGTGTATGGATGTGAAGGAGGCAAGAGAGGTGTGTCAGGATCGTGCCAAATGGAAGTCTGTAGTCTCTGCCTACCCTTCTGGGTGACAGGCGTGAGTGTTTATGTTTATGTTATGTTATGAAACAAAAAAATAATTCTATTTTGGTCCATTTAATCCAGATTGTACATGCTTAAGATTTAATCGTAAGGTGAATCCCTGACCAAAATGTTGCGAAAGTGCGTTTTTCAGACTCTATTATCTCATTAGTTATGAAAAATAAACTACATCTAAAAGTACATTATTAAAGTTCCATATCTTGTCATCGCATTCCACGTTCTAATTTATTTTTATGTGCTATAAATACATTTAAAATCAACTTTTAAAAAATGACTAAAATTCTTGATTGTTGATTTAGATGAATCATGCATCTGTTGCTAAACGCAACGCTCTAATCATTTGAGGATAACACTAATGGATAATCAAAAAATCTATATTCTCCACGTTTTATTTAAATTTTTAAGTTCGTTTTTTTCTCTTTTAATTGAAATAATTCCGAAAATTGTGTGACTTCTATGATAAAGGGGCGTGCGCAGAGTGCGGGCGGCATTACGCTGTACGCGTTTGTAGGAGATGGCCGCGTCGCTGGTCGCCGCGTCCGTACTTCGCCGCAAACATAATATTAACTGAGTACCTACCAACCGACGCGCTTACGTCACGGTATATTGTAACTCGGCCGTATCTTAGAAATAAATCTTTCAGCCGTGCGGTACGTAAACATGCGATAGGGCTGCCTGCCTCCAGCATTTTTACATTTGCCCATTGATTTATGTGTTTTATAACTCAATGCATTTTTTTGTGTTTCCATTTAGTTTTATGATTGTACTTAAATATACTTTTTTTATATAAACAAATATATAATAGGTACTTTGTGAACTGAATAGGAAGTGTTCAATAAAAATGCGTGTCGTTTTATGATTGGTAGATTTAATTAAAAAACCATGTTTATGTTTGAATAACAAATCGGTCTTATAAATTTGCGGCCGAAATATATTTGCGCCTCGGCTGAGATGTACGAAATGCTCGATTATAATATAAAGCCTAATTAAAAATTGTTTTGGGAAACATGGACAAGTTGGAGTAAAGGAATATCTTTTACTTGGTTATAGATTACCTGCAGCTACTTTACAATTTATATGTTTGGTTTTAAATGAAGTTTGGATTTATTATTTTTTCATTTCTATTCTATTTTCTGAAAGGGTCCTAGGAAAGGAATTATCCACCGCGCTGCCCCACTGCGTGTTGGCGAACTTTGCATGTCTTCGAAATATTTTTTTTCTTATTTCTCAGACATGCAGGTATCCTCACAATGTTTTCCTTCACCACTGAGCACGTGGTAAATCAACACTTAAAATTGCAATTACAATATTATTGGTGCCGGCGGGGATCGAACCCGGTTTGCTCGCACACTGTGAAAATTTTAGCAAGCGCTAACCATCTGAGCTACCACGGCTCCTCTCCTCTCGAGCTAGAGACTTTATTTTATTTATCGTCAGGCCTGTTGGTCTAGTGGTTAGTGACTCTGACTGCTATGCCGCAGGTCGTGGGTTCGATTCCCACCCAGGACAAATGTTTGTGTGATGAGCACGATCATTTGTTCTGTGTCTGGGTGTAATTTATCTATAATATTTATGTATTTAGAAATATATAAGTATGTTTATCAGTTGTCTAGTACCCATAACACAAGCTCTGCTTAGCTTGGGACTAGATGGCGTTGTGTGATAGTTGTGGAATATTATTATTATAATATTATTATTGTTGGGGTATCTGTATAGTTTTCTCATCTGGTTGGTTTTTATAAATATATAACTATAAATTAAAATGAAAAGATAAATATACATAAATATCAATAAAATAAAATAAATACAAAAAATACACAAATAAATAAAGATCCAACCAGATGGAAGCCCTCGGCAGAGGAGACCAAAGGGAGGGTTAGAGGAAATAATATTATAATATTTTTTTTTGTTTTTATTTCTCCCTCTGTATTGAGGGGTAGAAAACGGACACACGGGCCTTGACCAAGTGTGCACGCAGGAAAAAAAGAAAGAATTACAATGATGACGGTGATGAGTTAAAAAATTTACGTGTGAGACGACAGGTGTTAAGAAGGACTGCTTTTTGTATAAGTGTAAGAGTGGATTTAGGCATTTGAAGCATGTTGAGGCTGGTTTGATGGGTCTTTGGAACTACACTAGTTGTAGATATGATGATAGGAATGATTTTTACGGAGTCTACTTGTCATTGCCTTTTTATTTCGATAGCCAGGTCAACATACTTTGTTATTTTTTCCGAATGTGTAGTAATAAGGTTGTGTGTGTTGCAAACTGCTATGTCTATTATAAAAACAGATTTTTTAATTTTGTCTAGTATTGTTATGTCCGGTCTATTGTAATGTATAGTTTTGTCTGTTATAATTGTCCTGTCCCAATATATTTTGACGGAATCACTTTCTAAAATAGTGCTGGGAATATATTTATAATAAGCGACCTTTTTTAAAATGAATGAATGTTTGTGGGCCAGGTTTTGGTGGACAATTGCAGCAACTTGGTCATGTCTATGTTTGTAGTCAGTTTGAACTATAGATTTACATGCACCTATAATATGTTGAATTTTTTCCTGAGCTACTGTGACATCGTCTACATAAGTCAGTTGGAGGGCTGGGAATATGAATAATGTGTTTTTGATAGTTACGAGTATCTATTACTTGGTCCTGAATAGCAATTATAAAAGCCTCTGTCTCTGGGAAGAGTTCTCCGCGTCGGAGCCACTCGTTCGACGCTTGCCTGTCGACATGTGCTTGACCGAGATCGGCAAGGTGCCTACCATGCAGAGACTTTTGTGACCACAAATCTATTTTCTGCTGTTTACTTACTATCTTGAGCTGAAAATTTCTGTCATTTAGATTAAGAGGAGTTAGTTTTTTGTCTGTACCTACAATATATTTGTGCAGTTGCGAATGTTCAGATTTTACATAGAAATATTTGCGAAATTTGTCTATTAGACTGTAGTGTAAATTTTGTATATCGATGATGCCTCTCCCTCCATCTTGGCGTGGTAATGTGAGACGCTGTGTACATGATCTGGGGTGGTGTTTTCTGTTTACTGTCATATTTGTATTAATTGTGCGTTGAAGTTTAACTAAATCACTCTGAGACCAATTTATTATTCCAAAAGAATAGATGAGAATGGGTATCGCGTAGGTATTTATGGCTTTTATAATATTGCGTGAATTTAACTGAGTTCTTAATATTTGGTTTATTCTAATTTTAATTTTTTTAGTTAAGTCTATTTTTGCTTGTTTTTGATGTATCTGTTTGGACTGATGAAATCCTAAATATTTATATGTGCTATGTTCGTCCCTGGGCTCTATTTGTTCACCAGTACTGAGTATATATGTATTGTTTATTGATTTTCTGCGAATGATAGAATATACTTTGCATTTATCAACACCAAATTGCATTTTTATATATGTAGACAATGACTGTGTTAAGTCTGCTAGTTTTGTAAGTTCAGTGTTGTTGGTTGCATAAATTTTTATGTCGTCCATATACAGTAAATGTGATATTATTATCTTTTTGTATCTATATAGTTTTCTCATCTTCTCATATTATTATTATTATTAGTATTATTATTTATGGTACAATTTTTGTCGCATGCCAGCGCTTACTTTTGGTTCTGGCAAAAAGTTGTGAAACGTCTGTGAACGTCAGAATTGTGCAAATGTTGGTCGCGGATATTTTACCTGCACTTCAAAATTTTATTGTGTGAGTATTTTAAACTATTTTTACGGATTTGATGAACCATATTAAATAAAAAATAGTCTCCTATCTTTCTCTCTATGTTTTGATCTCCTTAAACGAGTTTGAGTTGGTAAAATCAAGGCAAACTTAGGGTAGGGTTGTCAATTATTATTTTGATAATAAAACTAGTGAAATTCCGCGGTTTTATATGCGCAAGCGTGAACGTAGTTAGAACATAATATAACCTTTATGTTTTACATAAATATCCTAAAAAACTTATTATTTTAATATTTTACTAAGTACCTATAAAATTAACAAGTTTATTGCATTTTTATTTGAGTAATTTTTTATGCAATTTCTTTATCTACGTCTATTTTTAGGAACCTTTATTTAGTCTGAATCATACATAACACTATATTACTGATTTACTTACTTATACGTAGTTTTCTTTTTTTGCAGTTACAAATATCTTGTGAGGTTGAAAAAGGCAGTAATGAAAAAATAATAAGAATAATAATAATTGACGTCAGCCACTTCTTTTCATAAAAATTTCAGATCATGGTCCATTAGGTTGCAGCTTCACCGAACCACAACTTATAATAATAATGATAAAAGTAATAATATAATATTATTTTGTATTTATTTTATTTTATTGATATTTATGTATATTTATCTTTTCATTTTAATTTATAATTTTTATATATTTAAATATTTATAGAACCGAACCAGATGAGAAAATTATACGGCTCCAACGATTTTAGCGACGAACGCTTGGATTTATTTTTAGAAAATGTCCTTTTGTCCATGTTTTCAGGCAATAAACTGCTACAATATAAGAAGGTAAATTTCGACAAATCACTAACGGTCGTTATAGCTCAGGTATCGGAGTTCCGTGGTTCGCGTCTTGGCTTTGGTCCCGCTTTTTTTCCTTTTTTTTTCAAGTTCCCTTCTTTTGTAAGAAAATCTATTATTTCAAACCATTTTTTTAGTAATTTTTAAAAATACGAAAATTTTAATTTAAAAAAAAATATCTATTTAGTTACTAATGCTATATTTATTATTTTAATAATTACCTACCCAGTAGGTAAATATTAAAATAATAAATGTAGCCTTATAAACAGTAAATCTCCCTCAAAACTCAATTTACTAATATTGTTCCTAAATAAGGAATAGCAGATAAAAGATTAGTAGGTAATTAACTATTGCTCCTCAAAATTATATTTGATCTCAAGGTAAAACATATCCTAAAATTCAGTAGCTAAATAAAATAATAATACCTACTATTCAAGTATATTTTCAATATGTAAGTAAATGAAAATAACAAAAATGAAGCACCATTAGTATGTAAGGTTCGAATCCATAATTAATATTTCGACAAATATTATAATTTACACTATAAAAAGCTAATTCAATATTAGCAGTATAGTATATAGTTAAAAATAATCAAAATAGTCATTTTCATTAATTAGATAATATATTAGAATACATAATTCTAATATAATGCAACTAATATACCGAATAAAGAAAATTAAAATACATTTATCATTGTACGCCGTGTCTATTTCCATAGAATAGTTCATTGACATAGAAAAAATAATACTACGTTCGTAGCAGTACTGAAGACGCACTAGTCTTGAAGATTTCTTACACGATATATTGTAGCGAGCGTCGACAGACCAAACGCTCAAGGTCGTTCGCTGGAGGTATCGCCTTAAGCGTATATCGTAATACGATTAACCACTACTAAAATGTCAGATTATTAAACCGAAAAAACTTTTCAGCCGATATTTCGGAAACTATACACTTTAAGGCAAAGTTATAGCAACCATTATTATAGAAAATATTTCGCATCTTTTGTTTCCAGTAAACTTTTTTGTAAAACTTACCGTTTACGATTTATGGTCCATTTAATGAACCGGTTTTTCTATGGCGGCCAATAACTCTTGATATATTAGAATAATCAATAAAATGCATAAATCAATTTTAAAAGATCAGTTTATTTTCTAAAACTTTTGTTTGAAACTTTTTTTTCTAATGTCCATACTTTTTGAGTATAGGACGTTTAATGCCTTTTTTCTTTTTAGAATAACAATCCAACGCGTATTTAAATTTTTTGTACGTAAGATTATTTACGTAAGAAACCCACATTTTGAAAAAATCTCACGTGAGATTGGGGGATGGGGAAGGGGGTTGAATAAAATCTAACGACATCTCATCTAAACGGTTCATCGTCACAATGCCCACCCCTAAACCATAGGCAGAAAGGTAGTACCACCACCCAGCAATAATATTAAAAAACAACATGTTAGAAAAATACTCTTCGAAGAGTACTTATGATATCGTGTGGTCAACGTAATTTGGTGACTAATCACAGATTCTGTGCTTGAATCACAGTCGAAGACAATGTTCGTAACACAACACACACCTTACTAGTTTTAAGGTCGTTAACCGCACTTTATACCGTTTCAAAGCAAACTATAAACCATGCCAATTACGAATCTAATTAAAGATTATAATATCAGCGAAAGAAGCGCTGACGTGTGATATCGCTACGTGTACGCTTAATATCGATAGCAACTAACATTGAGTTATAATGTACTACGTACTAGAGAAGCTATTCCAAACAAAAATTGTGCGCTACTTCTATGTCTTCGCGCATGCGCGGTAATAGTAGAGTCGCGCATGCGCAGTTGGTATAAACGCGCTTTGCGCTTGCGCGGTCAGTTTTTGTTATTATAGATTATACGTAAGTAGAATGGTCAGTATGTAATAATTGTTTATTTATATTGTATTGTTAATTATATCGAGTACTTACAATTTTTTAAAATGTTTTTTATTTTGTATATGTGCTAATTTAATATAATATTACATAATATTATGTCAGAATTACATTTTGATGATATTGTTATCTGAATATTTTAAAAGGTATCTATGTCAAATATAAAAAAACGTACTAAATGTATGTTTAACAAAACTTATTAACATAAAATTTAAATTACAAATATATTTATTTAAATTAGAATCATAAATGTTGTAAATAATCGTTCATAAATGCTGGGCACGCGAGAGTTAAAAATGGACGAATTTATTCCACTTTGACTTTGAAGTGGAAACCTAAAAATAAAATAAAAGAATAATAAGCAGATTTAAACATGAAAAATTTAGCTTAATTATAATAACTTATATGTTTCTACAAAAAAAAATGTGTAGTATAATAATATATTCGTCCTAAACTTAAGTACCCACAGAAATGTCGCATCTGAACATATTAATTTCATAATCTATATTCAATGATACGAGATGGCGTCTTAGGAATAATTTGCTTTATTATTAATTTATAATACTTTTTTATTGAATAAGTATCTTATTAACCGATGAAAAGTAATTCCTTGGTTTTTACTGACATTTCTTGAATTATTTGTGCAATATCTAAGTACACAAGACGGCATATTTTTATCAAGAGATTTTTTTTAAATCAACACAACACGTGACAACTCTACAAGCGCCTAGCGAGTGACTGATTAAAGTGCAGTGCATGCACCGCAGTTGAGTGGAACAGAGTAGCTGAATGCAGTGTCTCCTCTAGTACGTAGTACATAATAGCTCAATGGCAACTAACGTAAACTTTAGTCACTTTCGTCGGTAACGAGTAATTTTCATCCTGGCACAACAAAATCAAAATAACACGTTCAATAATTTCTTATCTTCAGCAATATCTGCTAGTAATAATGAAATGAATGCTTATTCAACGTGGTAGAGAGAGTACAAACAACTCCTTCGGTAAAAAGAAAATTTTGGACGTGATAGAGCCACACTGCAGCTATATTATGTTGCAGATCGAATAGGTTGACTCGACCGGGTAAGGACCACGCTCTCACAGAATACCAGCGTAAAATAGCAGCTTGGTGCAACTGTGTTTCATATAGTGAATGTAAAGAACCGGAGATCCTTTTCACTGAAAACGGGCATTCCATCTTAGTCCTCAGGGGTGACAACGCATCTGCATTTTGATTCTTTATGGAGAATAACATCTTTCATCGATTAATAATTAAAATAGAATGTTGTACATGCGACTCGAAGGACCATTAGAGGTTCTTGGGCGCTTTTGAATCGATGGCCCTTCACTCCGAAGGACCACTAGCCAAAACCTCTAACGCTGGCCGTCACTGTAGCAATCCGGCGAGTCTTCCAATTCACATCTCGTCGATCTAAGTCACACTAAGTAGGGTTCTATACAACGCAGTACCCTTCGATAACGCCTACTTCAGAAACACACAAGCCTCTTCTTAAAAGGTGGTTGATGCCTGAGATTACGGGTCCACTCTTGGTCCCGGTATCAGTGTATATATAACACAGCACCTACAGTATCCTCTTGCCATCAGGGGAACTGTGTGTCACCGTGTCACCCTTATTATATTTAAAAAAAAATTATGTATGGTCAATTTTATGGTTAGTGCTAAGAACCCAAGTTTTTACTGGTAACGCAGCATTGTAGAGTAGTTCTTAAGAAAGACATTGCATCTGCACTTTGTTTCACGCAGGTATTCTGTGAAAGCGTGGTCCTTATTTTTTTTTATAGAATTAGGATGACAAACGAGCACACAGTCTACCTGATGGTAAGTGGATGCTGTGGCCCATAGACATCTACATTTATCCTCGATTATAGATCAAAACACAGATGCGTTGTCACTCCTGAGGACTAAGAAAGAATGCCTCGTTTCCAGTAAAACAGGGTCTCCGGATCTCTACACTCACCATACGAAACACAGCAGTATTAAGCTGCTATTTTACGCTGGTATTCTGTGAGAGCGTGGTCCTACCCCGGTAAAGCTGACCAATTCAGCTGCAGTGAGGCTCTACCATTGCACTGCATGATTTATAATAGGGGTTCGCTTTAATATCAAATTAAAGCGAACCCCTATTATAAATCATCAAACTTAAATGAAAATACTTTTCGTTTAGTGCAAACTTAATCTGTCCATGTACATTTATAGGCATAAGTTTTGCTTAAACTTGTTGTTTATTTTTGTTGGAACAATATTTTTGAACAATCTGGGATTAAGCATGCGTTGGTGCGAGATGTAGGTGTCTACTGGCCGCAACATCCACTAACCATCACATAGACCATGTGCTCGTTTATTCAACTTAATTGTATAAAAAACAGGCCTGTTGGTCTAGTGGTTAGTGATCCTGACTGCTATGCCGGAGGTCGTGGGTTCGATTCCCACCCAGGACAAATGTTTGTGTGATGAGCACGATCATTTGTTCTGTGTCTGGGTGTAATTTATCTATAATATTTATGTATTTAGAATTTTATGCATGGTGAGCGCGCTCAAGAAGCCACGCCCACCATGCTTTCGCGGCGCTTACAGCCTCATTACCGACGATCTCGGATGATGCATCCTGTGGGACGTCATGGTAGTGCGGACTTTTCTATCCAGGGCGTTAAGTTCAGTCTGAGTCCACCTGAGTATGCCAAAGGTATACATGAGGACAGGCATGACCCAGCCGTTATATGCTTATTCACACCTTATCTTATTCACACCGGACAAAAGGCTGTTAAGCACTTTGGTCAAGCGTGCATAAAACACGTCGCAAACTGACTGTTTCATACCAGCCTCATCGATACCAATGTTCTGTGACATACCCAGGTATCGGTATGTTTCAGCCTCGGAAAGGGTCCTTAAGTTGACGGGCATAGATAAGTCTATGCCCTCAGAGTTAGCAACCCTACCCCTCTCAACATGGAGGACCGCACACTTATCCGTCCCCAGCTCCATTCCAATGGAACTGCTAAATTCACAAGTGATGTTTAGCAGTTCCATAAGATGGGAGCGACTGGAGGCGAATAACTTGAGGTCATCCATATAGAAAAGGTGGGTCACTTTTGTCCCTCCTTTCCGTAGCTGAAATCCCCTCCCGGAGCCCTCCAGTAAGGTACTGAGAGGGTTCAGAGAGAGGCAGAACCATTTTGGACTCAGACAATCGCCCTGGAAGATACCCCTTCTTATCCTTATGTGGTTCTCCGCAGCCATCATCCGCTCGCCCAGATGACAAAGGATCGTACTCCACTGCCCCATACACTGCTCGAGGAAGTCTCTAACTGTACAGTCTATCTTGTACAGTTCGAGGACTCTCTTTAGCCATGTATGGGGCACCGAGTCGAATGCCTTTCTGTAGTCTATCCAGGCGGCGGAGAAGTTCCGACGGTTGCGTTTCACCACTTTGCCAATGACCGCGTCAATGAGGAGTGGTTCCTTGGTTCCACGACCGCCGCCCCGACATCCATTTTGAGCGCGCGACATCACCTGATTTGAGTCCAGGTGACGAGTGATTCTCGCGCTCAAAATGGATGTTAGTGTCTTATATATGGTCGGTAGACATGTGATGGGGCGGTATTTGCTCGGGTCTGTTGTACTCTGGCCTTTAGGAACCAAATGGGTGATCCTAGTAGTGAAGAGGCTCGGGAGCGACTTCTGGTTGAGAACCTCTTGAAACTGTCGGGCGAGCACAGTGTGACAGACCACGAACCCCTTCAGCCAGTAGTGATGCAGCCCGTCGAGTCCCGGCCTTTTCCAGTTCGGGGCCCTACGGACCGCCTCAGCTACGTCATCCGGCGTTATGGTGACGGGGTCCATGGGCGTAATACCCGCACACTGACTCGCCACAACTTCCATCCAAGGGCCCTCGTTGTGGTTTACGGGCTCTGACCACAGGCTGCGCCAGAACGCGACCGTGTCGGCCTGATTCGGTACTGGGCCCGTTCCACTTACCATTGGTCGCTCCAATGATTTATAGAGCCTCTTCTGATCACTCTGGAAGAGACGATTCTGGTTGAACCGTGTCGACCTCTCGGTATATCGCCGAATTCGCTTTCCCCAAGCAGCGATTCTCTGCTTCAGGTGGTCTATGCGCTCCATCAGTTTTTGCATTATATCCGGCTGGGACAAACTAACTAAATATTATTATTATTATTAGTATTATTATTTATGGTACAATTTTTGTCGCATGCCAGCGCTTACTTTTGGTTCTGGCAAAAAGTTGTGAAACGTCTGTGAACATCAGAATTGTGCAAATGTTGGTCGCGGATATTTTACCTGCACTTCAAAATTTTATTGTGTGAGTATTTTAAACTATTTTTACGGATTTGATGAACCATATTAAATAAAAAATAGTCTCCTATCTTTCTCTCTATGTTTTGATCTCCTAAAACGAGTTTGAGTTGGTAAAATCAAGGCAAACTTAGGGTAGGGTTGTCAATTATTATTTTGATAATAAAACTAGTGAAATTCCGCGGTTTTATATGCGCAAGCGTGAACGTAGTTAGAACATAATATAACCTTTATGTTTTACATAAATATCCTAAAAAACTTATTATTTTAATATTTTACTAAGTACCTATAAAATTAACAAGTTTATTGCATTTTTATTTGAGTAATTTTTTATGCAATTTCTTTATCTACGTCTATTTTTAGGAACCTTTATTTAGTCTGAAATCTGAATCATACATAACACTATATTACTGATTTACTTACTTATACGTAATTTTCTTTTTTGCAGTTACAAATATCTTGTGAGGTTGAAAAAACTTTTCATAAAAATTTCAGATCATGGTCTATTAGGTTGCAGCTTCACCGAACCACAACTTATAATAATAATAATAACAGTAATAATATAATATTATTTTGTATTTATTTTGTTTTATTGATATTAATGTATATTTATCTTTTCATTTTAATTTATAATTTTTATATATTTAAATATTTATAGAACCGAACCAGATGAGAAAATTATACGGCTCCAACGATTTTAGCGACGAACGCTTGGATTTATTTTTAGAAAATGTCCTTTTGTCCATGTTTTCAGGCAATAAAAATACTGCTACATAAGAAGGTAAATTTCGACAAATCACTAACGGTCGTTGTAACTCAGGTGGTATGTCGGTCGGGCGTGATATCGGAGTTCCGTGGTTCGCGTCTTGGCTTTGGTTCCGTTTTTTTCCTTTTTTTTTCAAGTTCCCTTCTTTTGTAAGAAAATCTATTATTTCAAACCATTTTTTTAGTAATTTTTAAAAATACGAAAATTTTAATTTAAAAAAAAATATCTATTTAGTTACTAATGCTAAATTTATTATTTTAATAATTACCTACCCAGTAGGTAAATATTAAAATAATAAATGTAGCATTATAAACAGTAAATCTCCCTCAAACTCAATTTACTAATATTGTTCCTAAATCAGGAGTCAAGATGGGAGCATTATAAAAGGAGAAGAATATGTGTTAAAGAGATGGAAAGAGTATTTTGAAAGTTTGTTTGAAAGAGAGGAAGTGCAGGTACAGCATCTGCCACCTTCCACGGAAACGAATATAAATTTTGATGAAAATGAGATAAGCATGGATGAAATAGTGAAAGCGTTGAAAAGTATGAGATTAGGTAAGGCTGCAGGGTATAACAGGATTACCGTCGAGATGCTGAGGGCTGGACAGGGCCTGGTGGCTAGTCAGCTGTACCGCCTTTTCAATCTGTGCTGGCGAAATGAGCAAGTGCCGGGAGACTGGTGCAAAGCCGTAATCGTGCCATTGTATAAGAGAAAATGGTCACGGCAGGACTGCATAAATTACCGTGGTATAAGCCTTCTTAGCGTCGTCGGTAAATTGTATGCGAAAGTGTTGATTGAAAAGGTTGCGGGACGAGAAAATATGGGATGCACAAGCGGGATTTAGAAAGGGAATGGGATGTGCGGATCAGGTCTTTTCCTTGCGGTGCATAGCCGAAAAGTGTTTGGCTAAAAACTAAAGTCTACTGCGCCTTCGTAGATCTAGAAAAGGCCTATGATAGAGTGGTGAGGAATGAATTGTGGTCAGCACTGTCCATGAACGGTGTGAGCAGTGTCCTCATACGAGCATTGCAATCTCTTTATAGGGATTCTAGTGCTTGTGTAAGGATAAACGGGGCATACACTGAATGGTTTGATAACGAAAAAGGTGTTAGACAGGGATGTGTAGCGTCACCGTGGCTGTTAATCTGTTCATGGACAATTGTTTGACAGATTTAAAAGAGAATGAAAGTGGGTTGAGAATGAATGAGTTACTCGTCAAATGTTTGCTCTATGCGGATGACCAAGTATTACTTGCGTCTTCGGCCGAGGAGTTGCAGGAGATGGTAACTGCTATGAGTGGAGCTTTTGTTAGAAAGGGAATGAAGATGAATGCAAAGAAGACGAAAGTGATGGTGTTTGA
This sequence comes from Parnassius apollo, assembly GCA_907164705.1. Classification (NCBI taxonomy): domain Eukaryota; kingdom Metazoa; phylum Arthropoda; class Insecta; order Lepidoptera; family Papilionidae; genus Parnassius; species Parnassius apollo. Next base: position 5,024,761 of record CAJQZP010001060.1, on the reverse strand, counting down.
AAAAGATGAGGCAGTGACAGACTGCAATATCGTGATTGAAGATGAAAGTTTACAAGAGATGGAAAGTGTGAGAGTGATATCGAAAGAAGAGTGAATGCAGGAAACATGGTGAATGGAGCTTTGCACTCCTTTATGAGCAGTCGGAAAGTGTCTAACAAGGCACGTTTGGCTGTGCATGAGGGGGGTGTTGGTTCCGACACTCATGTACGGAAGTGAAAGTTGCGTGTGGCAGAAGAAACATGAAAGTAGAATAAATGCAGTTGAGATGAGAGCATTAAGAAGTATGATAGGAGTTAAACTGAGTGACAGGATAAGAAATAGTGAGATAAGGAAACGTTGTGGTCTGAAAGAAGATGTAGTGACAAAAATTGAGAAAGGTATGCTGAGATGGTTTGGCCACATCGAGAGAATGAATGAAGAACGATTGACGAAAAAAGTGTATAAGGCGAGTGTGAATGGAAGTGCTGGAAGGGGTAAACCTAGGCGGACTTTTCTAGACCAAATTAGGGACGTCTTGAAAAAAGGCCAGGTTAAGAGTACCCTAAACCGTAGAGCATGTATGAAGGGAATAATGAAATTAGACGAAGCGAAACAAGTATGTAAGGATCGTAGCAAGTGGAAAGAAGTGGTCTCTGCCTACCCCTACGGGAAAGAGGCGTATGTATGTTCCTAAATAAGGAATAGCAGATAAAAGATTAGTAGGTAATAACTATTGCTCCTCAAAATTATATTTAATCTCAAGGTAAAACATATCCTAAAATTCAGTAGCTAAATAAAATAATAATACCTACTATTCAAGTATATTTTCAATATGTAAGTAAATGAAAATAACAAAAATGAAGCACCATTAGCATGTAAAGTTCGAATCCATAATTAATATTTCGACAAATATTATAATTTACACTATAAAAAGCTAATTCAATATTAGCAGTATAGTATATAGTTAAAAATAATCAAAATAGTCATTTTTATTAATTAGATAATATATTAGAATACATAATTCTAATATAATGCAACTAATATGCCGAATAAAGAAAATTAAAATATTGTAATAATAATCATTGTACGCCGTGTCTGTTTCCATAGAATAGTTCATTGACATTGAAAAAATAATACTACGTTCGTAGCAGTAGGTGGCGTCTTGAAGATTTCTTACGCGATATATTGTAGCGAGCGTCGACAGACCAAACGCTCAAGGTCGTTCGCTGGAGGTATCGCCTTAAGCGTATATCGTAATACGATTAACCACTACTAAAATGTCAGATTATTAAACCGAAAAAACTTTTCAGCCGATATTTCGGAAACTATACACTTTAAGGCAAAGTTATAGCAACCATTATTATAGAAAATAAAATTTCGCATCTTTTGTTTCCAGTAAACTTTTTTGTAAAACTTACCGTTTACAATTTATGGTCCATTTAATGAACCGGTTTTTCTATGGCGGCCAATAACTCTTGATATATTAGAATAATCAATAAAATGCATAAATCAATTTTAAAACTTTTGTTTGAAACTTTTTTTCTAATGTCCATACTTTTTGAGTATAGGACGTTAAATGCCTTTTTTCTTTTTAGAATAACAATCCAACGCGTAATTTACGTAAGAAACCCACATTTTGAAAAAATCTCACGTGAGATTGGGGGATGGGGGAGGGGGTTGAATAAAATCTAACGACATCTCATCTAAACGGTTCATCGTCACAATGCCCACCCCTAAACCATAGGCAGAAAGGTAGTACCACCACCCAGCAATAATATTAAAAAACAACATGTTAGAAAAATACTCTTCGAAGAGTACTTATGATATCGTGTGGTCAACGTAATTTGGTGACTAATCACAGATTCTGTGCTTGAATCACAGTCGAAGACAAAGTTCGTACACCACACACATTACTAGTTTTAAGGTCGTTAACCGCACTTTATACCGTTTCAAAGCAAACTATAAACCATGCCAATTACGAATCTAATTAAAGATTATAATATCAGCGAAAGAAGCGCTGACGTGTGATATCGCTACGTGTACGCTTAATATCGATAGCAACTAACATTGAGTTATAATGTACTACGTACTAGAGAAGCTATTCCAAACAAAAATTGTGCGCTACTTCTATGTCTTCGCGCATGCGCGGTAATAGTAGAGTCGCGCATGCGCAGTTGGTATAAACGCGCTTTGCGCTTGCGCGGTCAGTTTTTGTTATTATAGATTATACGTAAGTAGAATGGTCAGTATGTAATAATTGTTTATTTATATTGTATTGTTAATTATATCGAGTACTTACAATTTTTTAAAATGTTTTTTATTTTGTATATGTGCTAATTTAATATAATATTACATAATATTATGTCAGAATTACATTTTGATGATATTGTTATCTGAATATTTTAAAAGGTATCTATGTCAAATATAAAAAAACGTATTAATGTATGTTTAACAAAACTTATTAACATAAAATTTAAATTACAAATATATTTATTTAAATTAGAATCATAAATGTTGTAAATAATCGTTCATAAATGGTGGACACGCGAGAGTTAAAAATGGACGAATTTATTCCACTTTGACTTTGAAGTGGAAACCTAAAAATAAAATAAAAGAATAATAAGCAGATTTAAACATGAAAAATTTAGCTTAATTATAATAACTTATATGTTTCTACAAAAAAAAAATGTGTAGTATAATAATATATTCGTCCTAAACTTAAGTACCCACAGAAATGTCGCATCTGAACATATTAATTTCATAATCTATATTCAATGATACGAGATGGCGTCTTAGGAATAATTTGCTTTATTATTAATTTATAATACTTTTTTATTGAATAAGTATCTTATTAACCGATGAAAAGTAATTCCTTGGTTTTTACTGACATTTCTTGAATTATTTGTGCAATATCTAAGTACACAAGACGGCATATTTTTATCAAGAGATTTTTTTTAAATCAACACAACACGTGACAACTCTACAAGCGCCTAGCGAGTGACTGATTAAAGTGCAGTGCATGCACCGCAGTTGAGTGGAACAGAGTAGCTGAATGCAGTGTCTCCTCTAGTACGTAGTACATTAATAGCTCGATAGCAACTAACGTAAACTTTAGTCACTTTCGTCGGTAACGAGTAATTTTCATCCTGGCACAACAAAATCAAAATAACACGTTCAATAATTTCTTATCTTCAGCAATATCTGCTAGTAATAATGAAATGAATGCTTATTCAACGTGGTAGAGAGAGTACAAACAACTCTTTCGGTAAAAAGAAAATTTTAGACGTGATAGAGCCACACTGCAGCTATATTATGTTGCAGATCGAATAGGTTGACTCGACCGGGTAAGGACCACGCTCTCACAGAATACCAGCGTAAAATAGCAGCTTGGTGCAACTGTGTTTCATATAGTGAATGTAAAGAACCGGAGATCCTTTTCACTGAAAACGGGCATTCCATCTTAGTCCTCAGGGGTGACAACGCATCTGCATTTTGATTCTTTATGGAGAATAACATCTTTTATCGATTAATAATTAAATGAATAATAAATAAATAGAATGTTGTACATGCGACTCGAAGGACCATTAGAGGTTCTTGGGCGCTTTTGAATCGATGGCCCTTCACTCCGAAGGACCACTAGCCAAAACCTCTAACGCTGATTAGCAATCCGGGGAGTCTTCCAATTCACATCTCGTCGATCTAAGTCACACTAAGTTGGGTTCTATACAACGCAGCACCCTTCGATAACGCCTACTTCAGAAACACACAAGCCTCTTCTTAAAAGGTGGTTGATGCCTGAGATTACGGGTCCACTCTTGGTCCCGGTATCAGTGTATATATAACACAGCACCTACAGTATCCTCTTGCCATCAGGGGAACTGTGTGTCACCGTGTCACCCTTATTATATTTAAAAAAAAACTGGTGTATGGTCAATTTTATGGTTAGTGCTAAGAACCCAAGTTTTTACTGGTAACGCAGCATTGTAGAGTAGTTCTTAAGAAAGACATTGCATCTGCACTTTGTTTCACGCAGGTATTCTGTGAAAGCGTGGTCCTTATTTTTTTTTATAGAATTAGGATGGCAAACGAGCACACAGTCTACCTGATGGTAAGTGGATGCTGTGGCCCATAGACTACATTTATCCTCGATTATAGATCAAAACACAGATGCATTGTCACTCCTGAGGACTAAGATAGAAAGCCTCGTTTCCAGTAAAAAAGGTTCTCCGGATCTCTACACTCACCATACGAAACACAGCAGTATTAAGCTGCTATTTTATGCTGGTATTCTGTGAGAGCGTGGTCCTACCCCGGTAAAGCTGACCAATTCAGCTGAAGTGAGGCCCTACCATTGCACTGCATGATTTATAATAGGGGTTCGCTTTAATATCAAATTAAAGCGAACCCCTATTATAAATCATCAAACTTAAATGAAAATACTTTTCGTTTAGTGCAAACTTAATCTGACCATGTACATTTATAGGCATAAGTTTTGCTTAAACTTGTTGTTTATTTTTGTTGGAACAGTATTTTTGAACAATCTGGGATTAAGCGTGCGTTGGTGCGAGATGTAGGTGTCTACTCGCCGCAGCATCCACTAACCATCACATAGACCATGTGCTCGTTTTATTCAACTTAATTGTATAAAAAACAGGCCTGTTGGTCTAGTGGTTAGTGACCCTGACTGCTATGCCGGAGGTCGTGGGTTCGATTCCCACCCAGGACAAATGTTTGTGTGATGAGCACGATCATTTGTTCTGTGTCTGGGTGTAATTTATCTATAATATTTATGTATTTAGAAATATATAAGTATGTTTATCAGTTGTCTAGTACCCATAACACAAGCTCTGCTTAGCTTGGTACTAGATGGCGTTGTGTGATAGTTGTGGAATATTATTATTATATTATTATTGTTGGGGTATCTGTATAGTTTTCTCATCTGGTTGGTTTTTATAAATATATAACTATAAATTAAAATGAAAAGATAAATATACATAAATATCAATAAAATAAAATAAATACAATTATTATTACTTACAGCAATCTCACTGTCCAGCTTTGAGTAGACGTCGTTATGGTGCCGTCGTCTAGCGCGGACCGCCTGCCGCAGGGAGCCAGAGTCTCGACCACACCACCCTCCTACACGTTCGCCCACCACTTCCAGCATATCGGCGACCCGGCTGCCAACAAGAAAAAAACAAGGCTACAAAACATTTTTAATAACAATACGCAATAAAAATTACCTCCAAATAAAATGTAAGAGGATATCCCTACTCTTTCAAATGTTAACCTCTGCCTGCAAGTGGTAAGTTCAAAATATTGAGTAAGAGTAATTAACAGTATTGCTTATTACAGACCAAGCTCTGGCGTCAGATTAATATTGTTTTATGTATTCAAAAACGATAAACGGAAAACAGACTGCTGACGGCAGGTAGCATTATTCGAGCGAGTGTATTATCACATCTGTGTCCACCAGTCTTCTCAGCATGATATGTGCATTTATTTTCACGGGCGGAAAAAATTAACTGTAGCTTTATTTGGTTCACTCGCCGCCTGGTGCCGACATTCATTATTAATTAATTAATTGAAGTGAAAACTTCTTTAGCGGCGTTGTACATTTTTTTGTAATGGGTAAAAAAATGTTAAACTCGCGTCAGGACACGTGACCCTGATCGAAAATTCGTAAGACGGATGGAGAGAGAGAGAGAGAGAGAAGATGTATCCCCCTCTCTTTCTACGGCACGGCGAATATGTGTATGCCTGCGCCTGCTGCTGTGTTGTGTTTCGTTTAGGCGGCGGAGGGCGCTTGCACGAATGTTCGTGTGTGATAATTAAAGCAATTCGTGCAAAATTATTCCCTTATCATTCTAAAATATCAAAAATGCACAACATTAAATTTCACTTCTGCCGGCACTCCCGCAGTGCAACCCGTTGTTTTTTATTTTTTATAAAGCGTTAACCCCGACACTAAGATTTTCTCCTGTCTCCTGGAGACAGATACATACGAGTACATGAATTGCACGAAGACAAATCCAGACTCGGAACAATTATTGTAGTTACCGCAGATTTTTATATATTTTAATTGTTATTAGGAAGAGAGCTGCTGCTCATCTCCTGGTTTGTAAACTATCGCCTAGGAAAAATATTAGGCTTCGAATACCCACTTCAATTGCGTCAGAAAACGAATAACAATTCCTAGTAATGAGGAGCAACGTGAAAGATGCCAAATATCCAGCATTGCAATGGCAACTTAGTCTGTCAAACGTAACAACGGCTATTCTCTAAAAATTTTAAGAGAGGCGCCATGTCGAGCTGGGGACCAACATGTTGGCGGCTAAGCCCCTATATCTACACCGGTTGCCGAAATATTACCTTTTAAAACTTTTATTTTTATTTTGACTGTCATCACTCATCATACAATATTAAAAACTCAAATAATACGTTAAATTAGCATTTCTTATATTTTAGGCCATGACGGACTAAATCTTGTTACAAAAGGACTGATGCACTGCAGTGGAAGCGGTTCAAGTATGCGTGCAACAAAGGGTTGTTGCACATGTGAAACAGTTTCCCCGTTTTTTAATAGTACACAATACTAATTATTATTAACTAATATAAATACCACAATTGACGATTGAAAAAATGTAAGAATTTAGATTTAGGTTTTGATTGAAATCGAATAATTCTATTTCATCCGCTTGGATAGATATAGGTGCAATAAAAAACTTATTGATTCAAATTATTTTAATACAAACATTATTTTATGTTATTGGAAAGAAATATATTTTAAATAGGTAAATAAACAACTATGTATGTAATTGATTCTTTGTTAGGGAACCGAAAATGATTTTACGTACGAAAGTTAATAAAATACGTAATACAGGGTTATTTTTAAGGACTAGCCAAATTTAAACTTAAGTTCAAATATTATAAATAATAATATACCGTTCTATTAGATTTTGAAAATACTAGTAAATAAGACTTCTATTGTTATTTGAAATTATTCCACATGTGCGCAGTAAAAAGGACAGAATGTTTGAGATTTTTTTAATTAATTTTTTTAACTATTTTCCTACTTATTCTGAACCTTCTCTATAAATTTGGCCGGTTATTGCATAATAACCCTGTATAAGACATGGCGGTGATAATTAATTACGATATCTTAAAACTAAAGCTCTTAAAATTTGAATATACCGTAGAAGATGATGACTTTGATGACCTAGATTCGTAATAGAATCAGGCGTTACTTTGCGGAAATCCATTATATTTAAAGTAGGTAAGAATTACTTCGCCCATATCCGCTCAATGAAATACAATGAGTGTCTTACCTAGTTTGAAGGGCACCTCCCGCCCTCAATTGCGCCCACAAATCCCGTCACCACTATTCCCAGCACCACTACTCCCAACACCACTACACTAGGAAAGATACACCATCGACGATAATACGACACGTGTTTCGCCTCTATTGCTAAGAGCTTAGCGGTCAGCCACCGCAGAGTCTACATCACCTGAGGACGCCTCATGTAGACGCGAAACACGTGTCGTTACGTATTACGTAACTTAATTGCTTAATAAAAATTTTGCAATTTAATTTATGCCAAAAAAATCAGAAATACGTTATTATAATCACTGACTAACCCATGAAAGGTGATTCCTTGAGGTTTTTTCAAAACACCACAATAATATTTGCAATATTTAACGACGCAAAACAGCATGTTTGTATTTGTTGGCAACCGCTTCTCGCGAACGTTTGTTGCGTGATGGCGGGCAAAATTTAAGCGTTTTAAGGGCCATTTAAATTACATTTATTATCCACGATAGTAAATAGATAATAAAAGACATTACTTTCTATTGGTCGCATTGCTGTTGTATTTAATGGCAATAAGTTCGCGGCTTAAACGTCCTTGCATAGCACATTAATAGGCCATTATGTTTGTACAGCTAAACGGAGGAGCAAACTAATACTCACACCGCACACAGAACAAAAGAGTTTTTAGAGCAAGAAAACATAGAATTATTAGACCATCCGCCGTACAGCCCCGACCTAAGACCTAGTGATTTCTATACTTTCCCTAAAATAAAGATTACTCTACTATAATAAGTTGCGTGGGTGGACAGAGATTTTCATCAACTGAAGAAGCTGTGGACGCCTACAAAACGGCCATTTTGGAGACCCCAACTTCCGAATGGAATGGTTGCTTCAATGATTGGTTCCATCGTATGGAAAAATGTGTCAAATTTCGCGGAGAATACTTCGAAAAGCAATAAATACATTTTTAAATAGTAATGTTGTGTCACTTCCTTGATTCCCGAAATTTTCAGTGCCGCCCTCGTACGCTTGAACTAAGGGCATACGACAATTGCTCAAAAATTTAAAATTTAAAAATAATATATAGAAAATCCAAAATCACACACCTTTAACGCTCATGTAATGTTTTGAATAATTAATTTACTTTTATTAATTACCGTAACACATATTTCGTTTAAAGCTACAAAAAACTGTTACCGTTTAGTTAACTTAATTTTTTTTTACTGCTTGATACCGGCGACTCGTATTTTGTTACCAAAAACAATTTACAATAGTGTAATTCAAGAGTCTATCAAAGGATTAAAATCTAAAGCTAATAAAAATCAAAGTGATAAGTTCAGTTTTTCGAAAGATATGTATCTTGTACACTTGCATATCAACCTACTGACGTCGAAGTACAGAAGTGAAGTAAAGAAAAAAGAAAGAAGAAGTCGTCAGAAGTGTTAATTCAAATCCCCTCTTGCTATTGGTGTACTTTTTATTATTTAAGTGCAATATGAAGCTGGTGGAAGTGATTTAAAATGAGCAGCTCGCGATTTTTTGATTTGGTGACAATAGAGCACTACATCTCCGCTTCACGTTCGTTGTGTTCAATAAAAATTGTGATTTTGACGTATTGAAAAAGTATATATATATAACAAAGCCGCAAAAGCTAGGATTGAATTTTTCTATACAATAATAGTTAGCGAGGCAGATTTTGTTCTGTACTTTTCGACGACCCTTTGTTCTTTAAAATCGTTCAAACAAAAAATATATAGACTCAATTTTCGGGATAAAAACTATTCTATATATCTCAAGCTGGGTTACGGAGTTCATCCCGGACAAACAATGTGACGCATAATTTTTATATATAAAGATGTCTCAGCACCGACTTCAAAATGTTAATTTATTTGTTTATTTTTTTCTATGGATTCGGCTTTTAGGTACTTTTTATTGCAGGTTCCTTTTTTTAAATAATTAAATATATAAATTTTGCTCGAGACTATTGTCGCATTGAAACTTTATTTGTCATAACTTATACTTTACCGTAGTCTAGGACATGGTATACCTCTGCGTGCCAAATTTCATCAAATTCGTTTAGACATTAAACGAATGTGTGATTGTGTAACAAACATCGAAACATATTTACAAACTTTCACAAATATAATATTAACATTAATCACGGATTATATGTTAAATGATTTGACGGCTCCATAGCGCAGTGGCTTAGCAATGAGTTAAAGCGCTAAGGGCCGAGGGTTCGAATGCCGCACGGAACAAGTATTTGTATGGCTTACAAGTAATTGTTCCGGGTCTGGATGTTTGTCCTTGTTGAATTTATGTTTGTAAACCCACGATACAGGAGAAAATCCTAGTGTGGTTTAATACAAAAGAAGAAAAAAAGAAGTTTTACAGTTTTACACCCTCCTTAATATTGTGATGCAATATTCTATTAAACTATAGTGATGGGACGGTAAACCGGCACGACCGGAAAGAGATCAGGCACAAGACCAACGGACTTACGTGCTTTCCGAGGCAAGGGAGCCAACACCGCCAACTTTCGGACTGCGGGAAGCTACTGAGAATTTCTGGACGGAAAACGCATTAAATTATTTTTTGGCTCGATCCGGGATTTGAACCCGGGGCCTCATGGCCAACATGGTCAGCAGTCGCGTTTACAACTACTAGACCAATGAGGCAGTCAGTACTTTTTCATGTAAGAAAAAGCGAATTCTAGTAAAAAAAATCTTGTTACATAAAGCTTCAGATTGATATTATGTAATGTAAAATAAAAATCATTGGATTATCATCGAAGTAAATGAGGATGACCGCGCTCGCCGTACATTGTACCAATGACATTGTAAATTGCAATTTTAAGTGCTGATTTACCATATGCTCGTCGGTGAAGGAAAACATCGTGGTGAAACCTGCATGTCTGACGGAAAATTATTTTGAAGTCCGCTAACACAAAAACCCTCCTAAGAATTAGTGGAGGTCTGTGGTCAGCTGTGGGACGTATACATACAGTAACCTCATTTTATTGAATAAGTGAATAATTTAGTAGAACTTTACTCAGAAAAATATTATTGTGCTCAACATTATCATCATCATTACAGCCCTTCACAAGTCCACTGCTGAACATAGGCCTCCCCCAAGTAATGCCACAAAGCACGGTCCTGAGCCACCTGCATCCATCGACTTCCTGCATGTCTTACCAGGTCGTCACTCCATCTAGTGGGGGGTCGCCCTACACTACGCCTACCGGTACGAGGCTGCCACTCGAGAACCTTTCTTCCCCATCGGTTATCGGTTCTTCGAGCTATATGGCCGGCCCATTGCCACTTCAGCTTACTAATCCGTTGGGCTATGTCGATCACTCTGGTTTTACTGCGGATATCCTCATTTCTGAGTCTATCACGCAGAGAAACTCCAAGCATAGCCCTCTCCATAGCTCGCTGAGCGACCTTAAGCGTCCTCATACGGCCAGCAGTGAAGGACCACGTCTCAGATCCGTAAGTCATCACTGGCAACACGCACTGGTATTGTGCTCAACATTACCAAAATATAAAATTAAATAATTTATGAAATAGCTGGGAAACCTAAGAGATATTCGCAAACTAAAATAACGCTGCAATAGCAACGAGAAGACGGAACTAATCGATGAGCATAGAAAACTTCTTTTAATTTGTTATAATCACCTGGTGTACAGTACAGTTTAGCCCTAGATGGTAAATCGCACGGTCATAGCATAACAAAAGCCTATTCACTCTTGCTTTTAAGACTCTGTGATCGTAGGGAAAATCAGACTCTGGCTATTCCAAACTTTGGTTATTCCATTTCACGATGAAGGTTTGACTTTGGTTGTTGATAGCACATGCACATACACATTGTGTTAGTGAGCGTAGGCATCAGAAGCGCTGTCACGAACGCGAGTCGAACGAATCGCAGTTACACACACAAACGCGTCTATCGGTACACATCACTACTACAATCAAGGCGAAACCTTTATCCTGAAATAGAATAACTACACCTACTTATATGGTAAAAACTTTAACGCTCTGGAGTTTTTTAACTAATAAAAGTTATGTCTTGATTACTATCCCTCCTGATGGTAAGTGGTGATGCAGCCGGTGGTAAAGCACATGGAATTAGTTTAACAAAAGCCTATTCAATCTTACCTTGAAGTCATCTACATTAAAATCGGGTGGAAAGACAGATGCCGTTAAATTATTCCACTCCTTTACTATACGGAATATGAACGACGAAGCAAACCGATTGGTTCGAATGCGGGGTATATTAAAAATAAATGGCGGAGACCAGGAGCGTCTGGTGGTCCGATGATAGAATGGAGAGGGAGGTATTAAGACATGCAATTCCGGCGGTCACTCTCCGAAATCTACATATCTAATCGTATAATATCCTTTAACAGTTTAAACAAGCTAAATTATAGCATATTACAAGAATCATATATTTAAGCCAACAAAAATAGGAAAAACATAAAAATAATAATAATAATGTCCTCCAGACCGAATTCCGGCCACGGCGGCCTGCCTCAACGGAGGATAGCCAACGGCGCAGGACAGGATTATAGTGCCCAAGTGTATGCGCAAGCACATGTGCACTCTCTATTCCCTCACTCTCATAATCCGATGGGACGGTAAAGGTAAACCGACACAACCGAAGAGAGATCAGGCGCAGGACCAACGTCTTTACGTGCTTTCCGAGGCATGGGGGTGAGACACCGCCAACTTCCTGAATCCGGGCAACTACTGAGAATTTCTTAACGGAAAAACTCAATGATTAATTTTTTGGCTCGACCAGGGATTCGAACCCAGGACCTCATGATCAGCAGTCGCACTACTACAACCACTAGACCAACGAGGCAGTCAAAACATAATACATCTACGTTAAAAAAACATATTACAGCTATATTAGTCTATTAAAGAAATTTAATTCAGTTTTAATTTAAGTAGCACCAACTATAGTTTAAAATTCGACATCGCGGCTTTTTGAAATGCAATTCATTACGTATGGTGACAAAATGGTTCACGACACTATTGTTACAATAGGCATGATGAAACCACAGAAGCAATGCTTGATTAATGTTTTTAAGTTATAGGACTAGTTCAAAATTGTCTGGAAAGCGTGTAAGAATAATAAAGAATTATGGAATTATGACGTTTTATTTCTCTGTAGTTATTTTTTACATATAGATAAAAAATAAATGGCTATACCGTAGTACTATTATTTATTCTGTGGCTATACTAAGATGTTTTATATTGAGATATTTTTAAGGACACTCGGCTGCATAGTATGTAAACTAAAGAACAAATATAATTGTAATAAAAATCGAATAATTTTATATTCCAATAAATGTCTTTATGTAAATTAACAAATAGTAAATTACTTTTATAAAACTTTACTTATTTTAAGCCAGTGCTTAAATATAATCCCATCTTATGTACAGCAGTAATGTAGACCTAGATAAAATAAACTCGCTCCATCGTAGACCTCATCTTTTCCGTCGGGTCAGGTGGAAGTCAAGATTAAGCTCTTATTTAATTGAAAAAAAAAAACAACCGCACTGCCTAAGCGTAATAGGCGTTAGCCTACTTGACACACATGCTACAATTGGGTATTTTTTGAATCATGTAAAAAAAATAAAAATAAACATATTTATGATAGATTTCTATAAATAAAAATACATTATAATTTTTTTAATTCAAATTTAAAATTATTTTTTGTTTTAAATCTGTGACTCAAATCTCCAAAACGCCATCCATCATAAAGAAAAGATTCCGTTAAAATTATATTAAGCAGAAAGTACTAATGTACCAAGGAGAGATAAATGCATTGATGGTAGCAAAATTTTTTGCATGCAATGCCGATTTTTGTTCTGCTGAAGAATGTTAAAACATCAATGTAAGTACCTATTATCAACTTTTGTTTATAAAATAACACAATGACCAGGTCAGAGTGTATTTTGATAATACATAGTAATGTAATGTACATAGTAAATTATAACAATCATTTCAAAATTAACAAATTAGCAATCATCAGTTATAATATCTAACCTAACCTAATACAAAATTTGACTTTCAATACCTATCATCTCATGATGTTCTGTTTTGTATTCATCATCATCATCATCATCACAGCCCTTCACAAGTCCACTGCTGAACATAGGCCTCCCCCAAGTAATGCCACAAAGCACGGTCCTGAGCCACCTGCATCCATCGATTTCCTGCATGTCTTACCAGGTCGTCACTCCATCTAGTGGGGGGTCGCCCTACACTGCGCCTACCGGTACGAGGCTGCCACTCGAGAACCTTTCTTCCCCATCGGTTATCGGTTCTTCGAGCTATATGGCCGGCCCATTGCCACTTCAGCTTACTAATCCGTTGGGCTATGTCGGTCACTCTGGTTTTACTGCGGATATCCTCATTTCTGAGTCTATCACGCAGAGAAACTCCGAGCATAGCCCTCTCCATAGCTCGCTGAGCGACCTTGAGCGTCCTCATACGGCCAGCAGTGAAGGACCACGTCTCTGATCCGTAAGTCATCACTGGCAACACGCACTGGTTGTACACTTTAGTTTTCAGAGATTGAGGTATACCTGACGAGAAGATGTGTCGTAATTTCCCGAACGCTGCCCAGCCGAGTTGAATCCGTCGATTGACCTCTCGGTCGAAGTTGGACTTACCTAGTCGGACTATTTGTCCCAGGTAAACGTACTCGTCAACAACTTCGAGCATAGTGCTCCCAACAACTACCGGCATAGGTGTGACATGGACATTAAACATGATCTTTGTTTTGTCCATGTTCATCTTAAGACCTATCCGTTGGGAGGCACTATTCAGGTCATTGAGCATAGTGCTTAAGTCCTCCAGCGATTCTGCCATAAGGACTATATCGTCGGCAAATCGAAGGTGAGTGATGTACTCGCCATTGATGTTAATACCGTATCCTTTCCAGTCCAGTAGCTTGAAAACGTCTTCCAAAGCAGCGGTGAAGAGTTTCGGGGATATAACGTCACCCTGTCTTACACCTCTCTGCAATTGGATAGGTTTCGAGCTCTGGTTCTGTACTCGGATAGCCATCGTAGCCCTACTGTACAAACACTTCAGCACTTCGATATACCGACAGTCAACTTGGCACCGCTGAAGGGACTGCAGCACCGCCCAAATTTCGACGGAATCAAAGGCTTTCTCATAGTCCACATACGCCAGGCAAAGTGGCAAATTGTACTCTTCAGTCTTCTGTACAATCTGCCGCAGGGTATGTATGTGGTCTATGGTACTGAAGCCTTTTCGGAAACCGGCTTGTTCTGGAGGCTGGAAGTCGTCGAGTCTGCGTGCGAGACGATTCGTAATGACTCTCGAAAACAGCACGTAGACGCGGCTCAGAAGGGAAATCGGTCTGTAGTTCTTCAAGAGAGCGTTGTCGCCTTTCTTAAAGAACAAGACCACCGCACTTCTGCTCCACGCCTCTGGAGTAGTGCCACCATGGAGGACGGAATTGAAGAGCTTCTGAAGGACTTCAAGTACCGGTGTTCCACCCGCTTTCAGAAGCTCCGCTGTAATACCATCCTCGCCTGGGGCCCTGCCGTTTTTAAGGTGCTGGAGAGCCATTCTAATCTCGCTTAGACTGGCGTCCGGGATATCATCGGAATAGTGTCGGATAAGACTTGCTCTTGGATCGTTACTCACACTTGCGTGTGGCTCCAACGATGATGTGTACAGCTGCCCATAGAACCTCTCAATCTCACTCAAAATCTCAGGTGTCCCGGAAACGATGCTGCCACACTCAGTCTTCAGCCTTGACAGTTGGCTCTTACGGGCAGACAGATCTCTGGCAAAGACTTTGGAGCCCTGGTTCCGCTCGATCGCTTCTTTAATACGAGCAGTATTAAAGTTGCGTAAGTCTCGCCGCATGCATTTGGAGATCTGTCTGTTCAGTTGCCTTTATGCTGTCAAATCTGTTGACGATTGCAGCCTCATCTCCCGTCTAACAGCCATGAGATTAAGAGTGTGATCGGAGAGTTTTTGTATTCTTCTGCGGCGGGTCTTGCAGAACTTAGCTCCGACCGCATGGACAGTTTCCACGAGCTTGTCATTCACATCGTCCACTGCATTGCAATCTTGTAGGCACTGAAAGCGGTTGTGTAACTCGAGCTGAAAGTTTTCGGGATTTTGAATTAGAGCACGAGGGGGACGGAGCGTTGACTTCATTAGACGAGACCTCTCCAACTTAACGTTTAGGTTCAGTGTGCCTCTAACCATTCGGTGATCGCTGCCAGTTTTCACCCTTGCGATCACTGAGACATCACTGAACAGTTGGCGTCTGGTCGTCATAATGAAGTCAATCTCATTTTTTGTCGAACCGTCGGGGCTCGACCAGGTCCACTTCCTGTGGGGCCGCTTCTGGAAGAAAGAGTTCATCATAAAGAGTCCCTCTTTCTCCATAAAGTCGGCCAGCTGCTGGCACCTTCGGTTCCGTTGCCCTACTCCAAATTTCCCTAACTTCAGCTCACCGTTTTCTCTTGTGCCTAGTTTTGCGTTGAAGTCTCCCATCAACACCGTGTAGTGGGTTTTGGAGGAATGCATGGCTCTAGAAATATCCTCATACATTTCCTCCACCTCCTCATCGGGATGTGCCGAGGTTGGTGCGTAGACCTGTATGACCTTCAGCGAATACCGTTTGGTGATTCTGAGTATCAGGTACGCGACTCTCGTCGACACACTCCCAATCTTTACAACGTTGTTGACGAGAGACTTGTGGACGATAAATCCGACACCTCCTTGGGACAGATGGTCGCCCTCCCGGTGATAGAACAAGTTGCCGGATTCGAGAATCACCGTGTCCTCCCCCCTCTCTTCGGACCTCGGATAATCCTATAATACTCCAGCGCAACTTGTCTATCTCTTCTTCCAGCTCCAGGATCTTCTCGTCAGTCCTCAGTGTGCGTGCGTTAAATGTTGCCAGGTCGAGTCGTCGTAGGTGGCAACCGAACCTCCACCGGAGATTCTTAGCACCCAATGCCCCGCCGTTACCATGGTCGCCACCGTAGCCAGGGATAGCGGGGCCGCCGGGGACTGGGGGCCGTCTATTTGTGTAATTGTTCATGGGGGGTATATTGCCATAGTTGCCACGCTTGGCGAGCGGGTTGGCAACCGCAGTTTTTTTTTTTTTTGTCGTACAGTTGCTATTATCAGGAAGATGCTGCTGCCCATCTCCTGCCTGTTTCCCTCTGTCGCCTTTTACGACACCCACGGGAAGATATGGGGTAGTGGATATTCTTAACCGCCACTACACGGCAACTTTTTTACTTATTTATATCGTTAATACTGTTTTGTATTAACGATAGTTAAATATAAGTCCTAGTTACATCAAAATAATCTTCACATAAGTATAGTTATGTGAATGCGAAGTATAGGCTCCCCGGACTATTAATAATATTTTCATGCCCCCCCCCCCCCCTTTACTTTTACAATAAATACAAAAAATGCACATTATGTATTTAAAACCCTTTTATTTTAATTCTAATAAACAAACTTATTAAAATAATAAATGTTTTTTATCCAAAAAATTTAATAAAATAAGAGTAGGTATTAATGAGACACTTGAGCTTGGATGTTCTGTACCATTTGGTTGATTCTAGGTTTTGTTCTTGCCAGAGCTATCATCAGGTCGCTATCGACATCAAGACGATTTCGCTGTTTAGTTTTAATTAAAACTAGAGCCGAAAAGCCTGTCTCACACAAGTAAGTTGAAGAAAAAGGAATTAGTACTCGTAAAGCAAGAGAGGCAAGTTTCGAATTAACAGGCAATCTTTTGATCCAAAATTTCTCCAACGTCAAAAGATGGAAGTCATCTTTCATGGATGAATCAGCTTTCATTTCTAGAAATTCTTCCTGAACTTCTTCTGGTAATTGTAACATATCGACAACATATGGATTTCTTGTCATGTGCCATATTGGTGACTCTGAATCGATGTCTCGATAGTATCGGCGAAATTCATCTTCCAGCGCTTGTAAATGAGTTTTTATGTCAGCTTTCAAATTTGCGTCTAGTTTGTTATTTTTGATTGCTTCGAACAGCCGAGAAAAAGATATAACATTTTCAGAAGACAATTTTTTATTCCAAAGTTGAAGCTTTGCTATGAATCTTTGAATATAATCATAATTATGATTTCTTAAATTTACGCGAACACTACACATTGAATAAAACTATTATTTACGGATTTTATCGCGTTTAATTACTTTAATTTATAACTATAATATATAACACTATTGGTCACACTGTGTATAGGAAAAAGACCCATACCAACCGATATTTAAATGGTGAATCTCACCATCATCCTTCACAGTTAGCTACCGTGGGTAAATCTTTGTTTCAGAGAGCACGAGGGATCTGTGACAGAAAACATCTGGCCGCGGAGCTTCAGCACGTCAAGCAAGTATTGCAAGACAACAAGCTTCGGGTCCCGCGCCTACGTCACAGTGAACGAGTGAAGCCGGCCACAGTCGAGCGCGCGCCTGCTCTACTACCATATGTTAGAGGAGTCACGGACAAGATTGGCTACATCTTGAAGCGAGCGTCCATTAAGACATGCTACAAGCCGCTGAAGAAAATTAGTCAATTTTTACCATCCATCAAATGTAATATTCCTCTACAAGATGCAGGTGTGTACAAGCTAGATTGTGAATGTGGTCTCTCTTACATAGGTCAAACAAAGAGATCTATAAAAACCCGCGTGAAGGAACATATAGCTGATGTGAAGCACCGACGCTCCGGGAAGTCTGCAGTCTGCGAACATGTTCAAGATCGTCCCCACCATTGCATTAGATTTGATAAACCACAAATTCTCGCAAAAGAACACCGATTCCTACCAAAGATGATACGCGAGGCTATTGAAATTAAAAAACATCCAAATTTCAATAGAGAAGATGGTTGGGTGCTACCATCTGCTTGGAATCCTATAATTAACAAAATTAAACCCAAACCCAAGCATACCACTGCAAGACTTCATGATACTATAAGCTCGTTTTGCGTTAATCGGACCAAAAATTAATATTAAAAAACTGAAGGTAGCCGGACTAACTATGACATTGGGACGTCAAACATCTCAGTCCCCCCCGTGACCATGGGCGCTGTAAAGCACCCGAAACGTCGGGATAATAATAAAAAATAAATTAAAGTAATTAAACGCGATAAAATACGTAAATAATAGTTTTATTCAATAATCATAATTGCTTATTATAGTGTCGTTTCTGCCCTGAAGTTTCAAGTTTAGCTCATTCAAGGCACCAAATATGTCAGTTAAATAAGCCAACATACATTGGGTGCGTTTGGCAGAAAAAAGCGCTAGCAAGCGCTTGTAAGCAAAATGGCGATCGTAAGCGGTAAGCGCTGTCAAATCGTAAGTAGCTATTTTCCTCCAGGACACGATGTTAGTTTTAACCGGGGAATCTAACCTAATTTAAATATATGTTTGTAAAGTATTCATATTAAAAACTTACCAATCATGAGTTTTTAATAGCATGTATATGTTTATTCATGTCATTACATTACTTAAAACTAATATTGCACAAAACAACTTATAAACTCTACTTCAAAACAAACAAATTAAATAAGCAAAATGGCGGATTGTGTCAGCGCTACTGAAGTAGCAATTTATGTCCTGGCCGAAAACTATTTTAGCGCTTATAAGCGCTTGCTAGCGCTTTTTTCTGCCAAACGCACCCATTGAAATGTGTCATCTTTGAACATTGTGAGCAAATCGTGTTTTTCTTTGAACTCAAGAAAAATAATTACCTCTTCTTGCAATTCATAAAGGCGAGCCAACATGTTGCCTTTGGACAGCCAGCGTACTTCTGTATGGAACAGAAGAACTTTGTGATCAGAATCAAGATCCTCGCAAAGTAAATAACCGACTGTTCAAAGCGCTGCTCTTGATGTAGTTTATAATCCTTATAGCCGAGTCCAAAGTCTGGCGTAATTTCTGTGGCAATGTTTTGGACGCCAAAGCTTGCCTATGAATAAAACAATGTATACTAAACATTGCGGGATTTTTTTTAGCTTTGCTAAGCCATCGTTTTGTGTAGTTTGAGTCTTTGAGTTTGGGCAAAGTTGCCTTGAATACAATGTATACTAAACATTGCGGGTTTTTTTCCTTGAGCTTTATAGCTAAGCCCGATCGTACACCTATCATTGCAGGTGCGCCATCTGTGCAAAGTCCAATGAGCTTATTCCAATCCAAATCATTTTTTTCAACAAAATTTGATATTGAATTAAATATATCTTCAGATGTAGTACCCGCTGTCAAAGATTGATAGTACAAAATCTCTTCTTCAATGATATCTCTGCCGATGTAACGAACATAAACTATTAACTGCGCACAATTAACGATGTCGGTGAATTCGCAATTAATGACGATAATTTTACTTTGTTAATTATTTGTGACTTAATGTCGGCTGCAATGTCATCGATTCTACGCTTGACTGTATTATTGGAAAGAGAAATAGACTTCATTTTTGCTCTGCATCTTCTCCTAAAATTATCTGCGTGGCTTTTAGGACACATGGTTTTATTAATTCTTCACCGATAGTATGAGATTTCTTTTGCTTTGCTATCATAAAAGCTATTTCAAATGAAGCTTTGAGCTGCTGCGATACACCTGTGTGATAACTTTCCGATTTATCCAATCTCATCCGCTTGAGTGATTCTGCTTTAGAAGAAAAAAACTCTTTCATCTTCAAAAGCAGAGTAGGATGTTGTTGCTTTAAATGCCTTTTAAGGCGATTGGGCCTCATGCTACCATTACTTAAAACTTTCATACATATCACACACTGAGGCAATTGTAACTCGTCTTTTTCTATGAAAGTAAATCCAAACTTAATGTAATCTTCGGAAAACTTTCTTTTTTTCGCTGCCATTTTGCACCTATAACAATAAAACAAATAATCAGTCACAATGGCTGATCTATGAACGCGTCTCCGTTCTATCACCAATTTAATAAATTAAATAAAAATGGTGACTGAAGTTTGTAAATACACAAACTTACCTTTTAACGGTGAGACACAATAATTTTGCACACTCAAACTGATTTTTCAACAAGAAATGTACACCGAAACGTCAAATTTGTCGCAAGTGCGTGAATGAATTTCACAGATGCTTATACGCCTCCGGTAGGTACTCAATTGTTTTCTGATGGATGAATGTTAAGCGGAGCGGGTGCCGCGGCGGGGGTGCGCGCGGGTTTCATATTGTGACTTGTCGAAACTTATATAAACTGCGATCCACGACGTCGGGTTTTCGTCGGGGTCAACTGGTTGATAGAATAAATAAGTGAATTGGTATTATTTTTAATTGTATTATGTTGTATGTTTGTTTTTTGTTTTTCTTTGCATGTTTACCACCTTAGTGATAATAAAAAAAGGAAATGCAAACGCTTTGCGCCCCCCTTGACATCTCTCTATGCCCCCCTTGGGAGGCGTGCCCCCCTGGTTGGGAACTCCTGGTCTAGATTTTGTAGACAATGTATTCGGGTATCTTCTTGGCGGTTTTAACAAAGTATTTCTCATATTTAAAACAGTCGCACTTGAATCCATAATCCCTTACCCGGCGTTCTTATGCTCGTATTTTTGCACATTCAGGCACAACACAACAGTGATAAAGGCGGTAACTTATTATTAAACATCCAAAAATATCTTATTGCTTTGCAAAATCGATAATCCTAGGATAGTGACGTCACTAGCTATACAGAATGGCGGCTAGCGTTTTTGGGCGATAATTTAAAACGATAAATTAAAAGTAATTTTTATGGCACTATTCGGTTTTGAAAAATTATATAAAATTATAGCGGTACGTTATCACTCCAGGATACATTTAAAACACTATTTGAAATGGGTTTAATACCATATTACGTGGTAGCATCATGCTGCAGTTATATTATAGTTGTAAAAGGAATGGGTCGGCTCGACTGAGGAAGGACCACGCTCTTACCGAATACCAGCATTAAATAGCAGCTTAATGCTGAGTGTTTTGTATCATTAGCGTAGAAAACTGACTACACAATTCCATTTTGATTCTTTATCGAAGGCGGATGATGATGCCTGGGCCTTAGGGGTAAAGAACCTACTAATTAGTAATTAGATAGAATAGATTAGTAAGTAGGTTCTTTAATTAATATAATTATCTATTTCTAGATTTCATTTTTAGAATAATCACTTTGATAACATTCCATAGTAAGGGTAAGTTAAAAGAATAGTAAGTTTAATGTTTGGTTGCCCTGTACTTATTTTTAATTTTGGTGACCACAACGTGAAAATTATGAAATATGTAATGAAAACTATAT
Organism: Parnassius apollo; assembly: GCA_907164705.1. Classification (NCBI taxonomy): domain Eukaryota; kingdom Metazoa; phylum Arthropoda; class Insecta; order Lepidoptera; family Papilionidae; genus Parnassius; species Parnassius apollo. The sequence goes on along the minus strand of CAJQZP010001060.1, from coordinate 5,003,135 downwards.
GACATAAAATAGCATTTAAGACACTGGCTTATCGCATTTACGAGCAAGTCACTGGTGTCATTAAACGAACGATTAACTACTGGTAACATTAAAAAGTAGAATTTGCATCGAACGATAATTTTTGTACAAAAACAAAATCGTTTTTCCTTTGTTTTTTTTCTTTTAATTTTACATAACTGAATGTAGGACTGCCTACCTCATATAATTTTTTATAATTTAATTCTGATTTTTCAGTGATTAAAATACATGTTTTTCTAAAATACATGTATTTTGTAACTCACATAAAAAAGCAAGTTATTTAATTTTCGAGAGAAACTTTTTATTTTCGCAAAATAATGTTAAATGTCAGAAAAAGACACCATTGAGGTCATTGAGCATAGTGCTCAGGTCCTCCAGCGAATCTGCCATAAGGACTATATCTTCGATAAATCGAAGGTGAGTGATGTACTCGCCATTGATGTTGATACCGTATCCTCTCCAGTCCAGTAGCTTGAAAACGTCTTCCGGAGCAGCGGTGAAGAGTTTCGGGGATATAACGTCACCCTGTCTTACACCTCCTTGCAGTTGGTAGCATGTTTCTTACTCTGGTTCTGTACTCGGATAGCCATCGTAGCCCTACTGTACCAACACTTTAGCAATTCGATATACCGACAGTCAACTTACCTTTTCTGAAACCAGCTTGTTCGGGAGGCTGGAAGTCGTCGAGTCTGCGTGCGAGACGATTCGTAATGACTCTAGAAAACAGCACGTAGACGCGGCTCAGAAGGGAAATCGGTCTGTAGTTCTTCAAGAGAGCGTTGTCGCCTTTCTTGAAGAACAACACCACCTCACTTCTGCTCCACGCCTCGGGAGTAGTGCCACCATGGAGGAAGGAATTAAAGAGCTTCTGAACGACTTCAAGTACCGGTTTTCCACCCACTTTCAGAAGTACCGCTGTAATTCCATCCTCGCCGGGGGACTTGCCCCAATGGATAGGTCTTAACGTCCATCTCACACCTATGCCGGTAGTTGTTGGGAGCACTATGCTCGAAGTTGTTGACGAGTACGTTTACCTGGGACAAATAATTCGACTAGGTAAGTCCAACTTCGGCCGAGAGGTCAATCGACGGATTCAACTCGGCTGGGCAACGTTCGGGAAATTACGACACATCTTCTCGTCAGCTTCACTTTCAAACCTAAAAACGAGACTGTACAACCAGTGCGTGTTGCCAGTGATGACTTATGGAACTGAGACGTGGTCCTTCATTGCTGGCCGTATGAGCTCGCTCAGCGAGCTATAGAGAGGGCTATGCTCGGGGTTTCTCTGCGTGATAAACTTAGAAATGAGGATATCCTCAGTAGAACCAGAGTGATCAACATAGCCCAACGGATTAGTAAGCTGAAGTGGCAATGGGCCGGCCATATAGCTCAAAGAATCGACAACCGTTGGGGACAAAAAGTTCTTGAGTGGCAGCCTGGTACCGGTAGGCGAAGTGTAGGGCGACGCCCCACTAGATGGAGTGAAGACCTGGTAAGACATGCAGGAAGTCGATGGATGTAGGTGGCTCAGGACCGTGCTTTGTGGCATTCCTTGGGGGAGGCCTATGTTCAGCAGTGGACTTGTGAAGGGCTGTAATGATGATGATGATGTCAAAAAATGTGTTCTCATGTGTACCTAGGAATATTTTTCTACTTTATTGTCATTAAAAGTAACATGAGCAATTCACATTTTCAACTATATTGTGATATGAAATGTTTTGTCCTATTCAATGGCCGAATGAATGAAAAATAAAATAAAATGTTCCTCGCTGTAAATTTCATACTACACAGCAAAGTGGGTTCAATCTCCGTCTCGTCCTCCGTCGTAATTGAAAGGTTTTGCCGCCATTTTTAATAAAGAGAGCAATTATTCAGCTCTGCTTCAGTGCGTGCTGGCGGATTTTACATGTCCTCGAAAAAAAATTTTTTTCAAACAACAGACTTTTTAGCGTGAGAAATAAAGTATTTTTTTGTACTTGTACTATTTTTTGTAACAATAGTTTCTAAGATGTTTTTCTTCACCGCTGAGCACGTATATCGAACAATAGTACTGTGAAATTTATGGCGAGCACTTTTCCCATGAGTTGTCCGATCCGATCACATATTACCGCTCATGTTTTGTAATTGGACGTTATCTTCACTAGCAATCAGAATACAAGTTGTAAGTAAATTATGACATTCGGAAATATACGCGCCAAAACATACAAAATTCAATGTGACAATTACAATAATAATTATATTCTCAATAATATCCAATTGAGTTCACCAATAAAACAACAAATAGTACTGAAATTATTTAACAGCGTGAAATAATGAAAAAGAACAGCTATTACGCTACTGGGTCGTCAATAATTTTAATTGTAATAAATATATAAATTAACGTGATTATAAGAAATTAACTGAGAACAAAACTTAAGCAAAAATAAAATTTATTTTATAGAATAGAAACAAACAAACCTGGACGTAAAGAACCAGTAGAGGATCGCGGTGAAGATGGCCAGCTCCGCGGCACCGCTTGCCACCCTCACATGCTCCACCACTGCCCACATGCTGATCATTGTATCCATTTCTGACCAATTCTTACTGACGGTGGTCACTACATCACCAACCGTCCAATTGTGGATCAAACTTAGTCGCTCAATTTTGAAGAGTTTTTCAAGTACTCAATTTTTAAATTTTTAAGTATTCATCGTTTCATAAAGTTTGAAAAAATAGTTTCACCATTCAGTTTGTGTGCACTTTTAAAATTGGAATGGTATCTCCACAAAACGTAATATTAAATTAAGAACTGTCGATTTAGATGTTCTATTTCAATTTCGATCGGATAAATATAAAAAATAGAGACGTCTCGACTCGCCCGTAGTCAAAGCTGTACTCGTGTAATTTATCGATACTGGTATCAACAAAGACGCAATCGTTTGACTCCTTGTCCCTCACACATGCTAATGAGAGGCACTGGCACGACAGATAACAGGCACAATGCAGCGTACGATAACGAAGTTGAAACAATAATTAATACAACCTAATTGTTAAAAAACTCTTGTTAATAAACGATAATAGGCAAATTACACCTTTTTTTTAAATAGAATTCTAACGGTCCGAACCGGCTTCGCACGGGTGCTTTCCCGATCTCGACAACAGCCTACCGTATTACCTACCGTGTCTGTTTGTGAATCTAAACCATCTAGGAACCATACAAACATACACGAAATTCCATCACAATCGGTCGAGCCACTTTTGAGTTTTAGTGCGACTGACGGACATCAATTGCTTTATATATATATATATATATATATATATATATATATATATATATATATATATATATATATATATATATATATTTTATAGTGAGAGAGAGAGAGAAAGAGAGAGAGAGAGAGATTAAGATTATATTCTACATGAGAAATTGTTTGAATAATCGATATTACAAATTTTAATACATATTAAAATATTGTTATAGTTCAGAAACTCGGATAGGAGATATGATGAAAACGAAGTAAATTAACTAGGTATCTATGTATGTAAGCCGTATTGTATTGATATACATACAGTATGTATATGAATACAATACGGCTATATATTAATACAATAATATATTGATACTATTTACAGCTGTGAAAAAAAATTGGTAAGTTTATCACGCAATTGCTCATGATCAAGCCAGAACATAATAATTATAGTTGACCCAAACGTTTTAAGATAACCCTATCGCTCTGTGACTCCTTTTATTTTGATCAAGTTTATCGCCACTCCGGTTTTTTAAAACAAAACATTATTTTATTAAACCAAATTTATTGTGCGAGATATACAAAAACGAATAAGATAATCGTTACGATAATATTAAAGTAACATTATAAAAAAAACTGGTCAGTAAAACTTATGGAGGGACAATTATATAATGTGGGAAATATACGACCATCACGATAAATATATTAAAGTTTTAATTTATTTATCGTGATTAGGGTCTTTTTTTCCGGAAAGTCCAAAAATACACCGTTATTAAAAAATTCAAAAGTACATCCATAAAAATATTTCAAAGATTCATTTTCGTTAATATCTCTTTTAGTAAAACCGCTTGGTTGAATAATTGATTTTATTACACATAGCCACAGACCAACAATAGGGAAGTAGTAACAGCAAATAAAAGGAATCTAATATAAGTGAAATATAGAAAAAACAATATCTAGTTTATAGTACTAAAATGTTATCAGAATGGTAATAATAATGTCCTCCAGACCGAATTCTTGTCTTCTTACCAGTTCTAACAGGGACACCAGCAGGACAGTGCACTAGTGTGAGCACAAGCGTGATACCAAAAGAATGTATCTAAATACAAGATACAAAATAATAATAAAGTATTTCAGATAATAGATGAAAATACGTATTTTGTATCTTTTATCTGTATTTCAAATACTTGTATCTAAAATAAGTCACATCTCTGGTAACATCTAACAAAAGCTTCATCAAATTCATCACAGACGCGGATGCAGCGAGTGATTTAGATTTAATTGAATTGAATACGTTATTACAAAATTACTGTGCGGGACTCGTTACATAAAAATATTAACATAATTTTTACAGATCGCTACATTTAAGCACTTATTAACAAGTCACATCAAATTATTCAGTTATGTCATATAATTAACTTTAAATGAAGATGTAAAAAAAATCTTCGGTGATCGGTTCCTTTACGAACGTAACAAAAAAGTTTGTTTTTATCTATATAATCTATAAATACTCACGCCTGTCAACCAGAGGGGTAGGCAGAGACTACAGACTTCCATTTGGCACGATCCTGACACACCTCTCTTGCCTCCTTCACATCCATACACCTACGCATACATGCTCGTCGGTTAAGGGTACTCCTAATTTGGCCCGTTTTCAATAAATCGCCAATTTGATCGATAAATTTTCACCTAGGACGTCCCTTTCCGACTCTGCCATTCACTTCTGCACCATAAATTTTCTTTGTCACTCTTTCCTCATTCATTCTTTCCACATGACCAAAGCACCGAAGCATTCCTTTCTTAATCCTGGTCACAACATCATCTTGCAAACCACACTCTTCAGTTTGTTTTTAATAAAATACTAATAGTTTTTTTTTTCATTTTTATCCAGAGTTTTACACTAATACCTTACAGCCTATAAAGTCTAGTGCTGAACACAGGCCTCCCTCATAATTTGCCTCATGGGGGAATCTTCCATAGTTGCCACGCTTAGCAAGCAGCATTGGCAACCGCAGTTTTTTTTGACTTGTTATCAGTAAGATGTTGCTGCCCATCTCCTTTTTCATATTCCCTCTGTCGTCGTCTTACACCAACACTACACTACTGCGTCACCGAGTAATCAATTTTAAGAAGAACCTTCGCTTACAAAATTTCGGTAATAGGTTCCTAATTCCTATATTATGTACTTGACTAGAAGCTTATGAACGAGAAAACGTTTCATAAAAAAAAATCCGTCGCTTTAGACGTCTATCCCTTAAGAGCCTCAGCTAGTGTTCTTTGAATACATATTTCGCAAATAGAATTTTTGTTAATTGGCTTCTTTACAAACCAGGAAGAGCCATGCTGCAGTTGTATTAGTAGTATAGTTCTCTCTCTCTCTCTCTCTCTAATAGAATACCAGCGTAAAACTGCAGCTCAACACTGCTGTTTCCGTGTCGTGAGCCGTGAGCGAGAGCCGTAGTAGCTCAGATGGTTAACAATCGCTGTAATATAACAGAACGCGAGTAACCCGGGTTCGATCCCCGTCGGCACCAATGAAATTGTTAATTGCAATTTTAAGCGCTGATTTACCACGTGCTCGGCGGTGAAGGAAAACATCGTGAGGAAACCTGCATGTCTGAGGAATAAGATAAAAAATATTTCTAAGACATGTGAAGTTCGCCAACACGCATTGGGGCAGCGCGGCGAACACTTCCCGGCAGCGCGGCGAACACTACCCCGCCCTAAAACCCTCTCATAAATGATGAGGGAGGCCTGTGCTCAGCAGTGGGACGTATATAGTAACTTTACTATTTTACTTTACTGCTGTTTCGTATGGTGAGTGTAGAGAAACGGAGACTCTATTTTTCTGGAAACGAGCCATTCCATCTTAGTCCTCAGGGGTGACAACGCACCTGCATTTTGATTCTTAAATGTAGATGTCTCTGGGCCACAGCATCCACTTACCATCAGGTGGATTTTCTGCTCGTTGGTCACGCTTATTCTATAAAAAGTTAATCGTTAAGCTGTAGTAGCTCAGGGCTCTTGCTGTAAATATCACAGCACGCGAGCAACCTGGGTTCATTGGAGCTCCGCCGGCACCAATGGAATTGTTAATTACAATTTTAGATGCTAATTTACCACGTGCTCAGCGCTAAAGGAAAACATCGTGAGAAACCTGTACGTCTTAAAAATAAAAAAAAATCCTAGACATGACAAGTCCACCAACACGCATTGGGGCAGCGCTGTGGGCTTTTCCTAGCCCTAAAACCCTCTCAGAAATGAGAGGGGGCATGTGCCCAGGAGTGGGACGTATTAGGCTTATATTAGGCTAACTACCTAAAAACCTGGTGTCTTTTTGCAAATCTGCAAATATTAGTACTTATTAGAAGATATTTTTTACGAATTCTGGAAGAGAGATGTTAGAATATAATTGAAGCACTAATAATTAAAATTATCATAAGGTCACAGACTGCGAAACATAACGTCAATTATTAGAGATTCATTCAGATCAGTTATTTAAACAGAAAATTACCATGAAATATCACTCATATGGAAATGAATTAGTTGGATTTGTTGAATAATATTATCAAAAATCAAGGTTAATCATGTTACATTTGGGACTGTAAAAGGCTAAATATAATATTTCCCGTAATATAAGGAAATTGTAACAAAACAACATAAATAAAATTCATTGAAAATAGAATTGAAAAACATACATAGAGCTAAAAAGTTGCAACGAAAGCTAAATTAGTACCAGTACATACCGGTAGGTCGGTTACCCGTAAATAGCATTGATTATGTAATAAATTACAAATTTTGTTAATTCAAAATATATTAAACATTCAAAATTTAAATATTCATATTTAAAAGGACACACTACTAAATAGGTTTGATGGTGAACCTGGGTTACTTAATTATACATGTACAGCACGTGATTATGACACAAACGAGTAATTAATATGTCAATCAGGTGTACGTTTAGAATTCGTCCTGTGCTTACCGTGTCGTGCGCACCTCTGATCAAAGATATCATCGTATAAGTACATATTTAATAAACATTTCAACCTCTTAGTGAGTTAAAAATGCAAACAATTAGATCGTAACAAGCCGTGAATGTATAGAGAAGAATAAATAAATAAAAATTCGCAACGAAACGCTTGGGATCGCATAACAGGTTTCCTTTAACGCATCCATGAAACAGCTTTGAACCCTGAACGAATAGCGTGTTTCGAAAGTGAAATCGACATCGTATTATAGCAGTCAACTACAGGAGAATTTAACTTATTTTTTTTTATTATTCTTTTACCTTATAAACACTGATCACAGGCAATTTATTTTCAACACAAGAGAAGAATTTTAAGAGAGTTTGAGGAATACACTTTGTAACGGAGGTTAAGGAAAGAAACGAGGCGAAATTTTACATAATAGCGCAAAAACGTCAGCGGAATTCGAGACGTAGAAACGTCTGCCCACGCGCACAATCAATGAAAGACTGAAGTGGATCGCTTCGCTATTCACTAGTTGATTGCCAACACGGTTAGCCGCTCTACAACGCAATATGCATTAGTAAAACTTCTACACACGAGTGATTTTTTTTTCTATCACCAAAGTGGTTTTGGTATTCATAAAATAAAACTCACGCAATATTTAAAGCTTTTATTATCAGCATATGACCAGCATTTACGCCATTCATTCTATCCCATTACATCCACAGAAATCGTATTGTCTTATTATTACGATTTCTGTGATTACATTCTATATAACTCCACAGCTGAACAAAGGCCTTCCCCATAGACTGCCTCACAATCTAAGGGGGGGGGGGGGGGGCGATTTATTATGTTGTGTAGTGGCGGTGTAAGAATATCCACTACTCCATATCATCCTATGGGTGTCGTAAGAGGCGACAGAGGGAAACAATATGGGCAGTTACGTTTTCCTAATAATAACCCAAAATTATAACAAACGCGTTCGTGATTGTTCTTTGCTTTTGTTTAAATTGGCGTGGTGCTGGCGCTCGCTGTAAATTTCACAATACGCTAACAAACCGGGTTCGAACCCCGCCGGCATCAATGTAATTGTTAATTGCAATTTTAAGTGCTGATTCACAACGTGCTCGGCGGTGAAGAAAAACATCGTGAGGAAACCCGCATGTCTAAGAAATAAGAAAAAAAATATTTTGAAGACATGAAGTTCGCCAACACGCATTGGGGAAGCGAGCCGGACACTTCCTTGCCCTAAAACTCTCTCAGAAATGACGTATATAGGCTGAAACTTTTTTTAACACTCTTTTAAACACCAAAGATCCTTTGTAAATGAAAATTTAATAAGCCACAAAACGATGATTTCTTACTAGCTTTGTAAGTTTGTTGCTACAAGCAATTTAACATTAAGGCTAATGTCCTTTCTAACCTAAATATCACAGAGTACAAAATAAATTTTACTTACTCCAGTGCTTGTTTTTTTTTTCTTGAAGACAATGCCACTAACAATATCCCCTGCAAAATATTGTCAAGTATCTGCCAGCTATGTTCTTACTTACTACCATTGCTGATTCTCGTTCAAGACTTAAATTAGATAAATACAACCATTGAGTTACAATACCTATAGAGTCACAAACAGACAAATAAAATGTCCGCGCCAAAACTCGGCGCACGCTGCGAAGTGCGCAGAGTTTTTGTTTAGTTGTAAGGCGACCACAATCCTCGTACAACGTCCGCGATGCCAAAGTGTTCGGTGATTTCCTGCCCAAATAACAGCAGACACGTGCGAAAAAAGGATGGTGTTTCATATTTTAGGTAAGTATCATACCAAATTTACGTATTTATGTATCCACAGTGCATGTTTTCATTTAAATTTCAATAATTTTCATTTTATTAGCAAACTAAAACACTCACCGCCGACCGCGCGGCGCCGCGATAACGTTTCTCTTTCACACGTTAGACAAATATGCAAGAGTAAAAGAGAAACAAATAGTCACGCGTACGAGAGTGACTCGCAAATTATGTTCTAACGGTTCTATGGAGTGGATTGATACAATAAATATTTTTACAGATTTTAAACTTAATGTACTAATATTACAATGTTGTTAAATGTTTTATTTTTTAGTTTTCCGTACAAAATGTAGGTCGAAAGAGTTTTATTATTTTAAAGTATAATTACAATATGTTTTTTTTTTTGTTTTTAGTTTTCCTCGAAACCCCATAAGATGCTCTGAATGGACAGTTATTATAGCAAAAGCCCGAAATGAATTAAACTACAAGCCATATAAAGGGTCGGTTGTATGCTCTAATCACTTTCCTGCTTCAGACATTTATACAACAACGAAAGGTTTCAGTAGGCTTAACAAAAATGCAAAACCCATTTTACATGTAAGAACTTATTCCTTTTTAATGCTTACAATGTAATATTTTATTATAACTTTCGATTTTGTATTCTTAAAATGCGTGCATTATTCAAAAATTGCTTATTTTACGTCTTGCAGATAAATGTATGATCTATGATTTCTATTACAGCTGAATAAAAAACAACTTAGAAGTTACGATAGTTCAGATCAAGACAACACTCACGTAAACTTAGATCACGACAACAATCAGCAAACAATTAAACAAAATGAAGATAGCATTGAATTGTCTTTTGATGTAAGTTAAAAATAAATAATTGCCGTAAATAAAGTACGTATAATAAAATATAAAGGCAAAATTAATTCCTATTTATTTATTCCAGATTGATAATGAATTTGGGAACGATGAAGAAATATGCCAACAAACTAACGTTGTATGCTTGCAGGTAGTGAATTTACGTCATAAAATTGTATGATTTTAAAAAATATTTCGTTATTATCATTTTTTTATTTGCTTCAGGAGGAAAATTCAAGAAAAATCGAACAGAGCCCTTCCACGTCTATAAGTATTGGGTCTATTTTAGACACTCCCAGAAAAACTGTTATAAAGAGAAAGCTGAATTTATGCGAAAAAATGATTTTAAACAAAAACAGACAGATCAATAGACTACAAAAACAAAATAAAAGACTTATTAAAAAGAACACAACTTTAAAAAATGCCTTGAAAGTATTAAAAAGTAGGAAAGGCATTGACCAGTCGTTGTTTTCTGAATTATCTCAAAATTTAGAAGTTACCGAAATGTTCAATGCCTTATACATAAAAAATGTAAAGAAAAAGAAGAGGCCATTCAAAAAATATCCGCCTGCTGTTAGGAAATTCGCACTTACGTTCCACTTTTACTCGCCGGCAGCCTATAAGTATGTAAGGCGTCTCTATAACACATGTTTGCCTCATCCAAACACGCTATGTAACTGGTATAAGAGTGTTAACGCAGAACCAGGTTTTACAGTGGAATCATTTGATAGATTGAAGGAAAAATCCAACAATTCAGACAAAGAGTATATTTGCGCCCTAGTAGCAGATGAGATGTCAATAAGGCAACAGAAAATATGGACGGGGAAACGATACGAAGGACTAGTGGATATGGGTACAGGATCTGAAGAATCTGAAGTTATAGCTAGTCAAGTATACGTCATAATGTTGGTAGCTATTAACGATTCATTCAAAATTCCATTGGGCTATTTTTTTATAACAAGCTTAACAGCAGAAATGAAGGCTAACTTAATAAACATTGCACTGCGAAAATGTCATCAAGTTAAAATGAAAGTAGTTTCATTGACTTTCGATGGTTGTAAGACAAATATTGCAACAATGAAAATTTTAGGCTGCAACTTAAATAATAAGGAATCCATGGAAACCTTTTTTAAACACCCTTCCGCCGATCACAATGTAGCGGTATTCCTAGATGCATGTCATATGGTCAAACTCATGAGGAACGTGTTTGAATCTAAAAAAATTATAAAAAATGGGGAACACGAAGCCATCAAATGGAAGTACGTCACCGAGCTTCACAAATTGCAGGAGGAAAAACAGCTGCACTTATCAAATAAATTGACGCACAGACATATAGCCTTCAAGAACGAGATCATGAAGGTTAAATTAGCTACACAACTTCTAAGCCGCAGTGTAGCTAAATCTATACAATTTTGTAAAAATGACTTAGCTATAGCAACATTCGATGGATCTCATCCGACGTCAGACTTCATTATGACCATCAACAACATTTTTGACATTCTGAACACACGAAACCTACAAAATTATGGTTACAAAAAGCCTTTGAGCTTAACAAACGCTGATGAAATTCTTTCATTTATAGATCATGCCAAAGAATATCTGTTATCTCTAAATATTGACATTTTGCGAAAACGAACCATTAAAAAAAACAACGAAACAAGAACTGTGCATACCACAGAAAACGTACCGTTGTGGAAATCCCAATCAGGGACTGGAGCTCTGGGCTTGGTTATATGCCTTGAAAGCTTAAAACACTTATTTACAACACTGGTTAAGACATCAGTTTTGTCGTTTCTTTTGACATATAAAACTAGCCAAGACCATATTGAATTGTTTTTTGGTGATCTGAGAAGCCAAGGAGGCTATAACAACAACCCCAATTCTCGCCATGTAAAATCCGCTTACAAAAAAATGTTAACCCATCTGGAACTGAGTTCTAAATTTTCCGGAAATGCTATACCACTTGAAAATATTCCCATATTGAGTGGCGACAACACTCTTCACAATTTAAATAATACAACAATTGGCTATCGTCATGAAATTGAAAACGAAAATGACGATACTCAAATTATTTCAATCCATGAGTCTGAAACGTATAGTAATTGTGACATATTGTCGCAACAGCTTGACGAATCTGAATCTGAGTCCGAATACATTGATCAAATTGTGGGGTATATTTCTGGGAACGTTGTACGCCACATTTTAAAAAAAGGTTAAGTGCGAAGTTTGTTGCAACTCTTTGATGGCTAAAGAAAAAATGACATTCCACAACTTGATTGATATCAAAAACATGGGAGGATTATTTTATTCGTCCAAAGGTGTGTTTAATTTATGCAAAAAAACCGAGCACACTATAAGACATTGTCAACGTTGTGGACTTAAGTTGAACCCACAAAAAATTATTTCTGCAGTTCTGAAATCATTCGTAGGTGCAATAGTTATGGAAGATCTAATTGAACTTGCATTTGAATTTACAAACCATAGAACCATTTTAATGAGGGCAGCCATTGAACGGTACATAAACATTAGAATTCATTACATTGCAAAGAAATGTACTGAAAAAATTAAAAATCAAAGTAAAAGGCAACGTTACAATAAATTAACATTGTTTCAAGGTAATTAGGTTAGGTTAAGTTTTAGTTGTAAGTTATTAAAAGTAAGTAAGTAATATAACGCTTATACCTAATATTAATTTTGTTTTATTTTAAATTATCAGCGACCCGCGTGATCCCGTGTTTCCCGGTACAAAAAGTAGGTAGCATAAGTGATAATTTAGGGTATAAGCTATTTACATTTTCATCCGAATCCGTCGATCTGTTAGAGCACGAACAAAATACAAACATACACACTAAAACGTACATTTTAATACTTAGCATTTTAGTACCTAATTCACAAACCTTAGTGGTTTACTAGTGCTATTAATACTATTAATTATTACACCAATTTTTTTTTCATTTACTTATCATATAAAAAATCTTATAAAATGTGTTATAAGATTTTTTAATATGATAAGTAAATTAAAAAGAAATTGGTGTAATAATTTTTGAAATAAGTTGTTTAGTTCTCCTAGGTACATATAAACTCACAAACTCATATTTCACAATTATTATAAACTACTAATAATATTAGTATAAATAGCGTCTCCACTGATGCCTTGTTCCCTGCTCGTACGCAAGCCCTTGAGTGAATGATGATGACATTGCATACGAGCGACTTTGAACATTATACTAGCAGGTTAACGTCTAAATTCGAGCAAATGTCGTTTTGAACTATATAATATCAAAATATATAGGTATATGGAACGGCGCTCGGACATTTTTTGAGTATTGTCAGTTAGAGATTGTGACTCTATAGGTATTGTAACTCAATGAATACAACAGACTATACGCTGTATTAGATTTAAATCATTAATTATGAGTCCCATTACACGAAAATAATAAAACCTAATATTCGAAAATTCGGTCAGAGTTAATCGTATATTTCATGGAAGCACACAATACAAGAGGTACCAAAGGTGATGACATCGAATGGCGATGTAATAATCAGAAATATTGCGACTATAAACAATAGGGTAAATTGATATTCAACGAGTCTTAATGAAAAATCACACTTATCTTTATGTCTGAAAACTGTAAAAGCGAATTTGGAAAACGTATTAACGGATATCATAAATAAATACAAATTACAATAACTTAAATTAAATTTTTAAAACTCCTGCAACAAAAAAGCTGACGATCTTCATATGGCTGAACTGATTTTAATAAAACATATTATCTAAGAACCACCGCTAGAAAACCTGCTTTTAAATTTAAAAAAACCGGCCAAGAGCGTGTCGGGCCACGCTCAGTGTAGGGTTCCGTAGTTTGCCGTCCGTCACAATAAGTGTTCCCACTTATGAGTTTAAAGGTGGGTATCCATTATGTTCGCGCTCCAGCAGCGCTGTGCGCTCTTGCAACTGCTCCCAGTAGTGGGTACTATTGTTTCCATCAAAGTTCAAAATGATTTTCCTAGAAAGTCCTTATAAAGTTCTACTTTTCAGATTTTTTCATATTTTCTAAACTTATGGTTCAAAAGTTATAGGGGGGGGGGGACACATTGTTTTTTACTTTTGGAGCGATTATTTCCGAACAATATTGACATTATCAAAAAATGATTTCAGTAAACCCCTATTCATTTTTAAATACCTTTCCAACAATATATCACACGTTAGGGTTGAAATTAAAAAAAAAAATCACTTCCTACTTTACATATAGGGGGGCTACCCTAGTAAAACATTTTTTTCCAATTTTTATTTTACCACTTTGTCGGCGTGATTGATACACATATTGGTATAATGATTTCTTAAATTTACGCGAACACTACACATTGAATAAAACTATATTTACGGATTTTCCGGACCAGGGAAGTCTCAGGGAAGTCTGCAGTCTGCGAACATGTTCAAGATCGTCCCCACCATTACATTCGTTTTGATAAACCACAAATTCTCGCAAAAGAACACCGATTCCTACCAACGATGATACGCGAGGCTATTGAAATTAAAAAACATCCAAATTTCAATAGAGAAGATGGATGGGTGCTGCCACCTGCTTGGGATCCTATAATTAACAAAATTAAACCCAAACCTAAGCATACCACTGCAAGACTTCATGATACTATAAGCTCGTTTTGCGTAAATCGGACCAAAAATTAATATTCAAAAACTGAAGGTAGCCGGACTAACTATGACATTGGGACGTCAAACATCTCAGTCCCCCCCGTGACCATGGTTGCTGTAAAGCACCCGAAACGTCGGGAATTAAAAATAAGTAAAAGTAGTGAAATAAACGCGATAAAATCCGTAAATTTAGTTTTATTCAACATATATTGGTACCAAATTTCAGCTTTCTAGTGCTAACGGTCACACAGATTAAGCGAGGACGGACAGACGGACAGACAGACATGGCGAAACTATAAGGGCTCCTAGTTCACTACGGAACCCTAAAAAGAGACGGCACCCAAATCGGTTCACCCGTTTAAGAGCTACGGTGCCACAGACAGACACATATACATACAGACAGACATAGCGGTCAAACTTATAACACCTCTCGTTTTCGTCGGGGTATAAAAAAGGTAAAATAACAAAAAGGGAATGCTAAATGATATGACATTTCGTATTTTGTTCATATTATCATTTTTAACCGACTTCAAAAAGGAGGAGGTATTATGTTCGACTGTATGTTTTTTGTATGTTACCTTATAAGTTCATAACTTTTCTTTGGGTGAACGGATTTTGATGAAACAATTTTATCTCAAAGCTGGTGCTTCTCATGTGTAGATTTAATCAAGACCTGACCAGTAGTTTTTTAATTATCTTTAATAATGCGTATTTAATTGACTTCGAATACATTGATTGGGTCGTACTGCAGGCGTTTGTACATTTTTTTTATTTTACCACTTATCTTTATATGAATTAAGCCTTTAATAAAAAGTAAGAGCAGACTCCAAAGAACTAAAACAATAAAATAATTCCCGTATAAAGGTTTCAGAAGTCGATACTAAGACACAGTGTATAGAATATTAAAGGCCCGACTTCCGAAGCTATAATGTTTTTTTTAGTTTTTAGAAGTAGGCTTTACTTATTCAGCCTTAATTCTTGAGCCTTTCGAGCGTGAATGAAAAGCTCGAATGTCGTCTAATTAGTTACATGTTACCGATTTTTATATCCTTAGTGATGGTATTTTATCTCCAAATTTATATGGGGCCCTAAAGTATAATCTATTTAATAAAAGAATAAACATTTAAGTCGGTTCACAATTGACGGAGATATCAAGTAATGTACATACAAAAAAGAACATACAATAAAATTGCGATCCTCCTCCTTTTTTGAAGTTAGCTAAAAATGGAAAGTAAAGAGTCGATCGTCTGTAGGCGGCCTTACTTTTATGATGCATATCAAATTCGCATGTTGATGTCCCTCGGCGCATTCAGTTGTAATTATTTGACATAGCAGCACATTCCATGAAACAAAGTATATTAAACGTTTTTGTAAGAAGTCATCTCCGCCAAATTTAAATGGACATTGTAAGGATCAAGAGATTTATAGGATGTTTTAAACACGTAGTTAAAAATACATTAGTTCCACAGAATTGTTTCAAGTGCAATGCAATCATCATCATCATCATTACAGCCCTTCACAAGTCCACTGCTGCACATAGGCCTGCCAAAGGTATGCCACAAAGCACGATCCTGAGCCACCTGCATCCATCGACTTCCTGCATGTCTTACCAGGTCGTCACTCCATCTAGTGGGGGGTCGCCCTACACTTCGCCTACCGGTAACAGGCTGCCACTCAAGAACTTTTTCGAAAAAACTCAAGGACGTTTTAGAAAAAAGTCCTGGTGGGTTTCTTGCTTGATCTTCCCAGGACAGGGATTTTCTTCGAACCAGTGGTAAAAGTAAAAAAATGACTCAATAATAATTATATGTAATCTATATTGAATAAAAATTATTTTATTTTATTTATAGATTCAACCAAATTAGAAACAAAACAGTCAAGAATCATCAAGAAGACCCCCATATGTACCCCATAAAAGTTTCATCAAAATCGGTTGAATTACGAACATCGGAATTTTATTTAAATAAAGATAGAATATTGTATTATGAAAAGTTTCGATAGTATAGATTTTTTATAAGTACTATATATTTTCTGGTAACATTAATTTGGCGACAATAATAAAGCTTTATAATTAAAAAGGAATAGAAAACAGTATAACGTATAGTGTACATGTCACAAAAGCACTTAGATTTCGCGAAAAAAAAAAACAAGAGAAAAAAAGCTTTAAAATAAAACCAAGGTTACGATAATTCTCCTAGCAAATTTGTTCACATCAAACACCTGCGAGTAGTAAAAAAAACTGGTTTCATTTTTCTAAGTTTTGTAAAACAAGTGCATTATATTAGCATTAGAATGTTAGAGACAAATGATATTATACCACGCAGAAAATCCCCATCGCATTCGCATCACTTCAACAAACTTTCTAAATGCAATAAAGATGTTAAAAATTAATAAGCTTCTCGGTTATGAATAATACGGAAAGCCTTGTAATTCAGCACACGATACAAAACAGCATTGTGCTGCCATTTTACGTAAGTGTTCCGTGCGATTCTTAACCTCTCGAACCGACTCATTATGGTTGCAACTCTAATACTGCTGCAGCGTTACGTAGAAATTACACTACATTTAAAAAAATTATGTATAGAACAAAATGGTATAACCGTGAGTTTGCACAAACGAGCACGCAGTCCACCTGATGGTAAGTGGTTACTGTGGCCTATAGACATCTACAATTTAACTTCGATTAAGGATCAACCCGCAGATGCGTTATCACCCCTGAGGACTAAGATGGAATGCCTCGATTCCAGTAAAACGGGTCTCCGGTTCTCTACACTCACCATACGAAACACAGGAGCATTAAGCTGCTATTTTTCGCTGGTATTTTGTGAGAGCGTGGTCCTTCCCCGGTCCAGCCGACCCATCCGTGCTACAACCATAATATAGATGCAGCGTGGCTCTACCACGTCGAGAAACATGTTTTAAACACTGTTTTCTGTCAATGTATCAAAAAGCGTTTGCATAGTCAAAGAACATGTTGTAATGAAATATGTTTGACAGTTTATTGTACATTACAATAAACAGATATTCAAACTTATCTTACATTATTGTAAGATAAGTTTGAATATCTGTTGAAAATTTTACACAGTTTTTGTGTGTAAAAGCCACCATCAATAAAACATGTTGTGTGATTTATTTCAAGCGATTTGTTTGAAAACATTACGTGTTGGATGTTTCTCAATGTAAACGTAAACAAAGAAAAAAACACAAAGTATAATAAAAACACAAAGCATAATAATATAGATCGAAATATCAATCTCAGGGGGTTATTTCTATTTGCATGCATATTAAGAGATAAAGAGTCAATTTAAAAAAAATTGCGTGTGTGTTTCTGATAAACAGACAAATAAAGAGTTCGTAAAGTTCCATCGTAATCAATTCAGCCGTTCCGAAGATTAGCCAGGAGCCAGGACCGAAAAACAGACAAACATTTCAAAAATGGCTGCTTATGTTTTAATAGCATGCAAATACCTCCCCGTGATAGATATTTCGATGTAAATTATTATACTTGGTATATTATAACGAAGCAACGAATCCGCCATTCGACTACTGGCGTGAACCACTCGTAACACAAGCAATTTAAGCTTATTACGAGCGGTGAATGGGAATATTAGTAATATTTATAGCATTGTTAATATTCTTTAAAAAATCTTGTTCAATACATAATTTCGTAAATATGATGAAATTTCTACGTTACGCTGCAGCTGTATTAGAGTTTCAAGTTGCAACAATAATGAATCGTTAGACTGATTAAGAATCGCAGAGAACCTTTATGTAAATATTATAGATATATTAGTTTGTAACTATATACTTTGATTATCTTAAAACTATATGAGTCATTCATAGATTCTATGCCGGTGAAGGCAGAACGGGTTGCCAGTACCTAATTACAAACAATAAGAATAAAAGTAAAAAAAGTAAAGTTACAGCCTATACATATACGTCCCACTGCTGGCCATAGGCCTCCCCCTAATTTCTGAGAGGGTATTAGGGCAAGGAAGTGTCCGCCACGCTGCCCCAATGCGTGTTGGCGAACTTCAGATGTCTTCGAATTTTTTTTTCTTATTTCTCAGACATGCAGGTTTCCTCACGATGTTTTCCTTCACCGCCGAGCACGTGGTAAATCAGCATTTAAAATTGCAATTAACAATTACATTGGTGCCGGCGGGTATCGAACCCGGTTTGTTCGCGTACTGTGGAATTTACAGCGAGCGCTAACCATCTGAGCTAACACGGCTCTTGCCAATACAATAATAAAAACAATAAGAATCCAGTACATTATTTTTTTCATGTGACGGCTAGGTCACAAATGCTTGGAGCTTAGACTTCGTTTTAATCGACTATTGTGCATTTACATTAAAGAAATTTGTTTTAAAAAATAAATGTATATGTATATACAGTGTTTCTAAAACATGCTACAGTCCGGATACTATTTTATTAGTTAATCACGATTAGGTATTTCTTTTAGCGAAATTGTCAAAGTCAGAGGTCGTCAAAATAAATAATTCATGGTTGTGCTAATGAAATAGGCGTCGCGTCGAATACCAGTCGAACACGAGTTAATATTCTAAGGACATTATTTATTGCATAAGGTGATTGGCAAAAAATAAAGCTGAGTTTTTAGAGCTACACAACAAATATTTTTATTGGGTCACTGTCACGAAAGTACTATAAGAAGAAAATATATGTCTGTGTCAAGCTTAGTTTGGGATCGTAGTATTTGCTAGATTAGCTTTCTTAGATTTCGACTAATGGCTACTACATCTTGTTCGATGGACATCATATCGAAATCGATATGCAATCAATTGCGCATCAAAAGCTCGACTGCGCCTTATTCTATGAAAAAAGTAACCCGAATGTGAGAACCAATATGCAGGGTTATTTTACAATAACTGGCCAAATTTGCAGTGAAGGAATTTGCTGAATAAGTAATATAGGCAAATGGTGAACAAAAATTAATTAAAAAAATCTCAAACATTATGTCCTTTTTACCTTTTAAATTCAAAGTGCGTGGTAACGCATTATTTTAATTAATTTTACTGCGCACACCCACACATTCGTTAGGGTAGATCGGTAGGCAAAAACGATGTTGCCCATAAATCGCATTTAATTTGGAATAATTTCAAATAAAAGTAGAAGCCTTATTTACTCGTATTTGCAAAAACTACAATAATGGTGTATCATTATTTATACACTTATTTGAACTTAAGTTTAAAATTTTGGTTTAAAAATAGCCCTGTACATTATGTTAAAAGTCCATAGTCCATACGTACGTATTCGTAAGTTTTCTCTCTGGTTAATTATATTAGAGTAAATATTTTACTGTCATGTTCATGTGTTTTTTTTTTCATAAATTAATTGTAGTAAGAACTATAAATCTTCTAAAATTAGGTACTAAAACTCTCGGTTATACCGCTGTAAATTTAAGGAACTTAGAAAATAAAAGAAAAAATACATACATACATAGCCACACTCCTTTTTATACTTTCCTTTAAAATATTAAAATAGGACCAGGTAACAAGGAGGAAAAATGGGAATACATGATCAATTTTTCATAGGTACGAGTACTCGTATTACAGTCCCGAATCTCCCGAACTGTAGTTTCCCCCTCGGTGACAGCTCTGTCGTTCGAGCACAGCGCGACAGTAATAAATATAGGGTCCGCCATCTAACTTTTTTTCAACTAGTGCTTATTTCGTGAATGGCAACACTTAGCTCATGTCTAATTTGACAGATAATTAGTATTATCCTTCCGCTGAACGAATATGGTTGTGTATACGCTTGAACAACGCTGGGAAATATTGCGACATTACTTTGAAAATCATGGTAATGTTGCAGAATGTGTGCAAAATTGCGTACGGATTTTGGAAGAAATGAAGCACCGTCAGCTCCGTATGTTCGTTACCTTGTGAAAAAAGTGAAAGAAACTGGCATCCTCATCGATAAACCAACGCGTGAAAACCCAAAAACAGTGCGTACACCCGAGAATATTGCTGCTGTGGCCGAAAGTGTGCGTGAAACGCCATCAACATCAGTTCACCGTCGTTCTCAACAATTGGACATTTCGGAGACATCATTGAGACGAATTTTGCGTAAAGACCTTGGTATGACGCCGTACAAAATCCAATTGGTTCAGGAGTTGAAGCCAACTGACCATCCAATGCGTTTTCGCTTCGCTAAGTGGGCCTGCGATCGACTTGCAGAAGATGCGGATTTTGCCAAAAAAATCATCTTTTCAGATGAAGCTCATTTCGAACTTGGCGGGTATGTAAACAAGCAGAATTGTCGCATTTGGGGCACAGAAAACCCGCACGCATTCATCGAAAAGCCGGTGCACCCAAAACGAGTCACTGTTTGGTGCGGATTTTGGTCCAGAGGCATAATTGGGCCATTTTTCTTCGAAAATGAGCAAGGTGTGGCCGTTACAGTCAATGGCGATCGTTATCGGGCCATGTTGAACGAATTTTTGTTCACAGAAATTGAAGAGGAGGATATTGGAAACATTTGGTTTCAACAGAACGGCGCAACGTGCCACACAGCCGACGCTACACTTGATGTTTTGCGCCCTGTTTTTGAAAATCGCATTATCAGCCGCAGAGCTGTTGTCGTTTGGCCACCTCGGAGCTGCGATTTGACACCGTTGGACTATTATTTGTAGGGTGCCGTCAAAGATAAGTGTTACGCCGACAAGCCAGAGACAATTGACGCTTTAAAGGACAATATTCGTGAAGCCATTGGTGAAATACAGCTGCACACAATCGATAATGTACTCAAAAATTGGACCGATCGTGTAGGCTACTGCATGGCCAGCCGAGGCAGCCATTTGAATGAAATTATTTTCCATCATTAACCGGAAGGATTGTACTTTCAAATAAAAAAAGAAATTTGAAAAAATATTTAGTAGTTTTTTTTTAATAGCAATTTTTAAAAAAAAAAAAGTTATTTGGCGGACCCGCTAGATAATTAAAAATCTATTGTATTCTATTGTAAAAATTTCTTGCAGTTGACCTGTTTTGTTGACCCTTGACCCTTAAATTTGATCGTACTAATTACATCTTAAAGAACAATGTTATTTATTTTCTTTTATTATTTTATTGTTTTCTTTACTCATTTAACACGTTCACAGTCCAGTTATCCAGTGTACTACTACATAGTGTAAATGACAAAACTATACATGTCCGTGAAAAATATGTGGTCCGCCGTCGTATATTATTTTATAACTATATATTGTATAAGATGCATATATTTGATTTTATTTTATAGGATTTTTGTGAAAGACGAATGGGATGGCATTAGATTATAATTTTGGGAAATTTGGGAAGAAGGGAATTGAATTGGCTGACCAATTGTGATTTAGCAACAATCCCATAATTGGGAAGACAGTAAGTTGCAGTAAGGCGGTACATTTTCTTTTAAATAAGCGTCACAAACCAGCACACAGTCCACCTGATGGTAAGTGCATGCTCTGGCCCATAGACATCTACATTCACCCTCCATTAAGAATAAAAAAGTTTACCCCTGAAGTAAAGTAAGGTTACAGCCTATATACGTCCCACAGCTGGGCACAGGCCTCCGCTCATTTCTGAGAGGTTTTAGAGCAAGTAATTGTCCGCCGTGCTGCCCCAATGCGTATTGGCGAACTTCACATGTCTTCGAAATATTTTTTCTTATTTCTCTGATATGCAAGTTGTTTCTTAAATAAACGATGTTTTCCTTCACCGCCGAGCACGTGTTAAATCAGCATTTAAAATTGCAATTAACAATTTCATTGGTGCCGCGGGGTCGTAACCGATTTGCTCGCGTACTGTGAAATTTACAGCGAGCGCTAACCATCTGAGCTACCACGGCTTCCTCTTCATCTCATTATCATCTCAGTGTTCACGGTAACCCTGAACACTCAGATGGAATGCCTCAGTAAAAAGGTCTGACCTTTGATCATTTAGTTCATGAAGCCATAAGGCCAACGCGCTGCTTCAGTGTCTGTTGACTGACTTTATAATGCCCTCAAATTATTCCATTTCACCCACATGCAAGTTTCCTCACAATGTTTTCCTTCACCAGCGAACACACAGGACAAAAAACAGGAATTCAAAGTGATTCGAACTCGTAAGAACTTGTTGAAAATTTACACAAGTCACGTATACGGTTTTATGGTCAGTTACGTTTAAACAGTTTACAAATATCTAATTACATTTCCACACAACGTATTATTGTCCTCTATAGATGCAAGCATTTTTTTTTATCGCAGAACAAGTTCCGCAGGTATTCTATTTTCGAAAGCGTAATCCAATATAATAGGATCATTTAGTTTTAAGTAATCTAAATTTTAAGAGAAGTAAATGATTGAGCTGCACAGAAATTTATGCAAAAGCAAACAAAGGTTGTATGGTTAAATTTTCCAGAAAACCCGATCACCGGCTTCAGGCACCCAATTATGCTGCAAGCCACCTTGTGAAGATTGCAGTTCCATCTAGCCAGGGGCGAGGAGGGCGTACCACAATGCGATTACTTAAGTGTGGTCACTGCTTTATGACACGTCTACGCACTTCTGAGACAGACGTGACCGCCCAACCACCACTTCAAATATGGATGACTATGTCGGTGATCTTGATTTTTCGGCGGATTTCTTCGTAACGAATTTTCTTCACCAGAGAAACTCCAAGCAATGGTCTTTTCATCGCTCGCTGGGCGACTTGAGTTTATTGGAGTAATCGTACCGTCAACGATCTATCAAGATTGTAATACTAGGTAATAAGAACTCGTAAAACTTTATGACTGTTGCAGTACCAGAAAAAAAATTAATTAAATAAATTATTTAAGTAAAATTACAGCCTATATACGGCCCACTGCTGGGCACAGGCCTCCCCTCATTTCACATGTCATCGAAATATTTTTTTCTTATTCCTCAGACATGCAGGTTTCCTCACGATGTTTTCCTTCACCGCTGAGCACGTGGTAAATCAGCACTTAAAATTGCAATTAACAATTTCATTGGTGCCGGCAGGGATCGAACCCGGGTCACTCGCGTTCTGTTATATTTACAGCCAGCGTTAACCATCTGAGCTACCACGGCTCTCATACTATTTAAGTAATTCTAATGAATTACTTAATGAATTTATTTCATAGCACCAGTTTAAGTGACTTGTGAGTTATAGGTATAGTAATGCATTAAAATTTTGGCCGCTTTGTTTCGTCTATCACTCGGTTATATGGAAATTACTTTGGCTGTAATTAATATTCGATCTAGCACCAGATTATGTCACTTAAAGTCTATCAAACGGTTTGTTTCTCTAGTGCACTTAGTTTACTACCGAAATCACATAACAACTAAATGTTAAAGCTGTGCTAACACATTTTGCAATTACAATTCTATACAATACACAAAGTAAAAACGCGACAATTTATTTCGTATCTAGCAAAGTAATCTTGTATCACCTACATCAGATAAATAATTATGAAATATGAAGAAAAAAAAACAAACAATGGATTTCCCATGGTCTTAACTACGAAATAGTAGATAATCGTTTTGACATGTAATGATGTAACGTATTTCGACCATAGTTAGTTTTTCATTATAAACAGAAACTTTTTTATTATAAATAATACTTCTTAAGTCATTTTATTTATGGAGTGTAGAGGGAAGGAGAACAATCTCCAATAGGAGAATAGTTGAAAACGTGTCCATCTGTAAGCAATAAATAACAGATCAAAAACTCTCCACAACAGCGCTGGAGTAGCTACAGGCAACAGCTACATGAAATGAACTTAGCAGTTGTCGACGGTGTGAAGTGTGCTGCTAAACTGCTCAGTAGCTCTGAAATCTAAAATAATTTTATTTAGTAAATATAACCTCGAAAAAGTCGTCTATCCCACTAATATTTTTCGGTGCGTTCTTTAAAATTTAACCCGTAGCTATAGTGGCGCCACCTACGGTTTTCTATGGGATAATACATTTTTATCCATAATTTTATTGTTTAATTTTCCATTGTTTCGGAAAATACCTCTGTCCTGGGAAGAATCAGCAAGGAACCCAGAACATTAAAAATACATATATCAAGACTACGGTAAGTAATTGGAGAATATAAATGATTTCATGTTGAAATTCATTTTTCTTTTATCCCTGGTTCGAAAAAAACACTTATATACTCATAGGTGGTAACGGTAACTCAGTCTTAACCACAAAAATCTAATTGCCTTATTATTTCGATTTCTGTGGTCCTAATATGTCAAAAGCCTATACACTCTTGCAGGCCTACATTATACTCGAGCGGAAAGATAGATACTATCAAATTATTCCATTCCTTTGTTGTACACCTTAAGGAAAACGAAACAAATAGTTTAGTTCGAATGCGTGGACCCATGTCTGGTTATCCGATATAAGGGAGGATTTACATTATCATAGAATTTCTGCGTACACTCTCCGAAATTAATAATATAGAGAAGTGAGAGTATAACTACTCTAGGCCAGTGTTTGAGACTCACAAATTTAGTTTAAGGCTTGAGTGACAAGTGCGAGTGGCAAGTGTAACCACTAGTGCGTGTGAACAAGCAGTGACAAGTGGCAATTGAGAAGTGATAAGTGCGTATTTGTGGGTGCCTTAGGCCCGGTTGACATTTTGAGAAGTCACAAGTGCGAGTTACAAGTGCAACTGACAAATGACAAGTGCATAGTTCGTGTGAACAGGCAGTGACAAGTGATAAGTGGGAATAAAATACGCACTTGTCACTTTTCACTTGCCACTTCTCAAAATGCAAACCGGGCCTAAATCAAGGTCACCCTCCCTTAATACTGCAGTACCTACGCGTAGCAGTACTGCCGTGCGAGTCGTCTCTTACTGCGTCTGCATCAGCGAATTATACGCATACGCAGTGAGAGCACTGCGTATGCGTATGATTCACATAATAAATTATTTATTATATTTTCATTATGTTGTTGTTCTTGAAATTCGTAATCAAAATAAATATTTGCATTTATTTTGTTTCTTTTTAACAAGTAAACCCAAACCTCCACATACACACGGACCCCACGCGACTAATACTGTAAGTATTTTGGCGCGACTAGCTGAACATTAATAATTAGTGTATTATCAAAGTGGGAAAAAAACGTTACGCATTTATGGAGTGCTGCCGGTGACAAACGATTCTTACAGTAAACAATCGCACTTCATTATAAAAACATTCCATTAAACTAACATAACATTTCATTCAAGCCCACCGTGTAATGACTCGTCAACTGATAGTACAATTTTGTATTCTGTTGTAATCGCAAATTTTGAGCGCTCTAACGAACATCTATCGTAGAATTACTAATTAATAACATTCACATGATTAGTACGGAAGCTCATAGTTGAGGCGTCATAGACTCACAGGTCATTAGATCGCGCGTATGACCTGAATATCAAAGATACGAACTACATATGTGCGTCAACTTGAAGTATAATAGATAAAAGCCTTATCTTGTGTTGTTCTAACACAATAAATAGAAATATTTATGAACTATTTAATAAGACAACGAAATGGGAACTGTTTTAGCTCAGGGGCCAAACGCTCATTCTAAAGTCACAGTACGCGACCAACCCGGGCTCAATCCCGGTCGGTATCAATGAAATTGTCAATTGCAATTTCTAGGGTTGATTTATACGTGTGGTGACAAATATCGTGGCGAATACATATATACATAAACACTCACGTCTGTCACCCAGAGGGGTAGGCAGAGACTACAGACTTCCATTTGGCACGATCCTGACACACCTCTCTCGCCTCCTTCACATCCATACACCTACGCATACATGCTCGACTTAGCTCGGTTAAGGGTACTCCTAATTTGGCCCGTTTTCAATAAATCGCCAATTTGGTCGATAAATTTTCGCCTAGGACGTCCCTTTCCGACTCTGCCATTCACTTCTGCAACATAAATTTTCTTTGTCACTCTTTCCTCATTCATTCTTTCCACATGACCAAACCACCGAAGCATTCCTTTCTTAATCCTGGTCACAACATCATCTTGCAAACCACACTCTTCTCTTATTACACAATTTCTTACCCTGTCATTCAAAAGGGGAGTTGATCGAGCAAGTAGATGAGTTTGTATATTTGGGTGGCGTATTTAGCAGGGATGGGAGATATGATAAAGATATAGAACGACGAGTGAATGCGGGAAATAGAGTAAATGGGGCCCTGCACTCTATTGTGAAGAGTCAAAATGTGTCGAAAAAGACACGTGTGGCAATTCGCAATGCTGTGTTGGTCCCTACTTTAACGTATGGTAGTGAAAGTTGGGTGTGGCAGAAGAAGCACGAGTGTAGAATGAACGCAGTAGAAATGCGGTCGTTAAGGAGTATGTTAGGCCTAACTCGTCGTTCTATATCTTTATCATATCTCCCATCCCTGCTAAATACGCCACCCAAATATACAAACTCATCTACTTGCTCGATCAAATCCCCTTCTATTCTTATTTCACAAATCGTTTTACTTTCTTCTCTTTCAAAAACCATCACCTTCGTCTTACTTGCGTTTACTTCCATACCCCTTTCTTTTAATGATCTGTTCATTAATGTAACCATCATTTGCAACTCGGCCGCCGACGACGCAAGAATAACTTGATCATCGGCGTACAAAAGGCATTTGACGGTTAACTCACCCATTCTTAATCCGCATCCTTTAGCTTTCAAATTTTGCAAACAACTGTCCATAAATAGGTTGAACAGCCACGGGGAAGCCACACAGCCCTGTCTGACACCTTTATGGATGTCAAACCAGTCCAAGTGGACCTTGTTGATCCTAACACAAGCACTAGAGTCCCTATAAAGAGACCCCAATGCCTGTATCAAACCAGCGCTCAACCCAAATGAATTCAGTGTTTGCCATAGCACATCCCTATCCACTCTGTCATAGGCCTTTTCCAAGTCCATGAACGCACAAAAAACCTTTTGGTTTTTTGCCAAAAACTTCTCCGCGATCATGCGCATGGAAAACACTTGATCTGTACATCCCATTCCCTTCCTCAATCCCGCTTGCACATCCCAAATTTTTCCATCAGTTTCTTTCATGAACCTTTCAATTAGTACCTTAGCATACAGTTTTCCCACAATGCTAAGAAGGCTGATGCCACGGTAGTCTTTACAGTCCTGCTGCGACCCTTTTCCTTTATATACTGGGACTATCACGGCTTTGCACCAGTCTACCGGTACCCGCTTCAGTTCCCATCATAAATTAAACAAGGTGTGCAGCAGGCCTGTCACCACTTCCTCTCCAGCCCTAAGCATTTCGAGTGAAACTCTATGATATCCTGCAGCTTTACCTGCTTTCATGCTTTTCATTGCTTTCATTATTTCATCTATACTTATCTCGCTACCTCTTTCCTCTTCTTTCGGAGTTTCTACTTCACTTAGTACACACGTTGTCTCCTCACTCATAAACACGCTTTCAAAATATTCCTTCCATCTCTTTAAACTCAAAACTTCTTCATTCAGAATATAGCCAATCTCGTCTCTTATAGCATTCATCATAGGCTGTTTTGAATGTCCCCCTGGCAGTTCTTACAAGTTTCCAGAACATTTTAATATTTGCCTGGAAGTTATCCGATATTCTTCTATCATTCTTATCCGTTCTTTCTTGCTTTTTTCTTTCAACTACTTCTTTTACTCTCTTATTTATTTATTTATTATATATTTCGCCTTTTTTTCTTTCAATATCATCATTCGTACCGCTAGAATTAGCAGCCTTTGTTGCTAGTAAATCTAGCCATGCTCTCTTCTTTGCTTCAACTTCCATATGTATCTCATCATCCCACCATAACGTATTATTATTCCTTTTATTCTTTCTCTTACTAACACCACATACTTCGGTAGCTGCATCCACTAAACCTTTCTTTACATTTTGCCATACATTCTCCAAAACTCCTTCATACATAATTCATCCAAACCACTTATATTTTCTTTCAGTCTACATTTGAACTTGTTTTTCTCACCTTCATCTTGTAACCTTTCTGTTCTAATACGCTGTAACGCAGTGGTAGATACAGACGATCGATGGCGCCGACGCCTGAACAGACCATTAATTCGGCATAAAACCAAATAATAATAAATATTATTATTTGGTTAATAATAATTCGGCATAAAATCGTGGCGAAATTTATTGTAAATAAAATCTCAATGAATAAAAAATAATAATATTTCGAAAGTTCACCAACGCGCACTGCATCATGTCGGCAGATTTATTACGTCAAATTCAAAACCTTCTCAGAAATGAGAAAATCAGTGGGACGTATATATAGTCAACTTTACTTTACTTTCTTAACTTAACTTTTTTACTTTACAAACAAAATGCAAAGCTGAGCGCTTCAAAGAATTGCCAACCATATTATCATTGATATATTTAAAAAAAAATTAATACTTATTTCAATGATCCATATACTGACGTTTATGAAGTAACTGTTTTTTTTTTGACATACATTTCGACAAATGGTTACTTTGTAGGGTATTCTTCACAGACAAAAAAACTGCGGTTAGTAAATGAGGTTCCGGGTTCGTATTGGGGTCGGACCAAAATCAGTAATTGGATTTTTTTGCCGGAGTCAGAAAGTTGCTTAAGTTTCACCTCTATACTTCTGCAAGCGATTAAACCCGTTTGTACTGCGTCTAGTCGGGTCGCAGTCACAGCGGACTTTGAGTGTGAGGGAATAAAGATACCACCTGTGCTTGCGCAAACCCTCGTACACTACAAGCGACCTACACTAATATTAGTAGTAAGTAATGTTGCGCGCCACAGTTGATGGCACAAGCGCCATCTGGTATCAAGTATCAGAAATAGGGGTGTCAAGATCTTTCCAGAGCTCTCCCAACAGCGCCATCTAGTATCGAATAGAAGAATTGAGCTTTCTAGAAAAGTCCACACTCGAACTTTCTGCACTTAGTCGGTCGGAACCGATATTTGCTGGAACATTCTGGATGTTTCGGTGGAAAAGGCCTATTTAAGGTCATTGGAGGCCGCGACCGGGGCAGTATTGAATTGGCGATACAAGCAAAGCTTCGGAGCGAAATAAAGTGAACTAGTGTTAAGTGTGAATAATTATTAGTGTGATTTAAGTTTTAATTGGTGTTAAGTAATTAAAGTGGCAATTTTGGTATTTCAATCGGCAGTTTTTACTGTCACGAACCCTAAGCTCGTAACAGTAATATTAGTGGCAATATCGGGAGAGTAGTGTGGAGCGCCCTAGATCGCTCCCTTGAGCATCCCGTGTGTCAGCTATCGATATCATACTATTATTATTTCCGCTAACTCTGAAATCGGGTTGGGCGAACCCGTAAAGGGCCATTATGGTCTAGGAAGCGTTGTCGAATAGTATATAGCGAAATCAGGTCCGATTTCGCGCAGTGTGCCTGTGAATGCAGTTTTATTTAGTGCGAAGACATGGCGATGGAGGAGGAGGCCTGAACGAAAGTCATTGATAGTTTTCACTTGATCGTACCGTAGAAAGTGCCAGAGCGTTGCCTATTCTTTGTCGTTTAGATAGTGTCGGCGCCATCTTGATTGATGAGCGCTTTGCTGCACGGTCGGTTTCGCACCCATACCCATCACCACAATATTGCCACAGATTTTTAAGCTGTGTGTAGACCGTTCAAATCCTGCGCAGATGGTTTTGATTGGTCGCCATGACTTCATTTTTTTAAGCGCAAACATGTTTTTTTTTTCAAAGCCGAGATATGTGATCAACATTTAGAATTGTAACTAGCAACTACGGGCCGGACTATGTATGAGTCGGAAGAATTTCTATAGATGAGTAATGATGAGAAATACTATGTGTTATTGTAAACCACAGTGGCATTAAAATAACTCAACTAAACAATATTTTTCATTAAATTTCATCTTGACATTCGTGCCATTGCGACATTTTACATTTCAAATGGAGTCGTTATGCACAAAATGCAAACTAAACGACATTGAAATCATCAAAACAAGTCAATGAAAAAATTTTACTGGTATCGCAACAGAGAATGATGAAAATATTTGACGAAATAAATAGAATAACATAAATACACGTCACGTTTATAATCCGCCAATTAGTTGGCAGAGGGAGCTCAGGAAGAGTGGGCATTAGGGAGTTTTAAGAGTTAGTAAAATAAAATTCATTAAAATAAATTGTGATACCGACTTCCATATGTAATAAAATAAGCACGTTAAAAAAAATAACAATAAAAGAAAATATTGACACCAGTGATTCTTGATGGTTCTATATATACTTATAGTGGAACAGGCAGGATTTTGATGTCCATAAGAATTTTAACATACTTAAAGCCTGAACTGAATAAATATTTAAAATGACGTTAACAGACAACAAGACACTTACTGATAAGTGTCTCCAGTACCTGTCAAATATCATTATGCGAGCGTAGCGTAGCGAATCCGGACTATGGTAAGCTATTCATCATGCATCATGCATATGCTCTATCATGTGCATTACATTTACTGAAGTGAATCCAAAATTATCAGAAACAACGCTATTTTCTCTCATTATAAAATGTATGTACCGGGGCGAATAAGCCTCGCACGGCGTTAGAAAATGAAATTCTCAGCGATGACGACACCTATTTACATAAACTTAGGAAGTAAAACATTATACATACATACATACATAAACACTCACGCCTGTCACCCAGAGGGGTAGGCAGAGACTACGGACTTCCATTTGGCACGATCCTGACATACCTCTTTCGCCTCCTTTACATCCATATATCTACGCATACATGCTCGTCGGTTAAGGGTACTTCTAACGTGGCCCATTTTCAAAATATCGCCAATTTGGTCGATAAACTTTTTCCTAGGGCGTCCCTTCCCGACTGAATGAAATGGACTGCTGTTACTTTCATTACTTTTATATTTAATAGAAATATATAATTAAAATATGTGACATCATACCAGGGGAGGGGAGGGGGTTTTACAAGTGTCAAAAACAATAAAGTTGATGTGACGTAATTTATGGTTGGACCCAAACCAGGGTTGTTTACTAAAATTTATCGAAATTGATATGAATTCCATACTTTAAAATGAATATCGAATATTGATATATCGTGATTAAAATTATCGACGATACATCTCGATGTTTTTGTGAGAAAATATCGATATTTTTTACTCAAGCCTAAAGGAGCTACTAATCTAAATAAAACTAGTTTTTACAGATTTTATCGTGTATATTAACTTACTTTATATTCCCGACGTTTCGAGTACTTACAGCACCCATAGTCATAGTTAACTACGGCTACCTCCAAATTAAAATTATTAATTTTTTTTGTATTGTCCGCGTAAATATAAGAAACCATTGACTACGAATTTTTACAACAAATTTGAAAGCAATATCAATTATTGAAAAAAATTGGTTCGACCATGTCAGTGATTGACATACTACGAAAGAAATCAGAGAAATACTTCTGTAAGAGTAAGCAGGATAGAGATAGTTGCCATTAAAATTAGCATCCGTTTCGTACATTCATCTTTTACTAGGGAAGTTGCGCCAGCCAGTCTACCAGTCTAGATTAAAATATGAAGTTATAATTAATAATTTTATAATATTTTAACTGAATGCCAAGTTTCAAAACTTCAACATAACCACACAGTGGAATTCACTGTCGCTAGCGTTTTATCTGAACAGATACAACTTAGGGACCTTCAAGAAAAAAGCCTACTCTTTACCGATAGACCGGCTTTCAATTCTTCCGGTGTTACAGATGTTCATGGGCGACGGAGATCACTTACTATACAGGCGAGTCGTAGGCTCGTTTGCCTCCTCTTGAAAAAAAAAAATAAAAAAATGTAAGCACAGAAAACGCGCTCTCTTCAATCTAATTGAGAACCTTTACCATTTTGGTGTGGATAAAAAAATTAGTTTAACGTGTGCGTGGTGTCAATGTCTGTTCTTTCCCTTTTCATTTCATTTTTAATAAATACAATAATTTAATAGAACAAATAAATTTGGTGTATATTAAATTTAGTTTAAGAGATAACCAAGTTGACCAAAAATTGTTTATCTTTATAATCAATCAGGGAATCTTAAGATATGCGTGTGTGCGTGCGTTCGTGCGTGAAAACTTTAGCCTAAACTCGAATTTCATAAAAATTAATGAATTTTGAGCTTTATGTTTTTTTCTTGAAGGAAAATATTATATTCGCAAGGCAGTAAGAGTATATAATACTTATGTCTTTAGATGAACTGCAGATTTAAATTGTGCAATCAAAATTTAATATAGTTGTGAAAAGTCAAATATTGTATACTCTTTTAAGCAGGTTCGTTCAAGTACTTAGTAGTATTTTTTTAATAGTTTAACTATGTGCTGCTATTTCTTATCAATGGAATGGTATTGAACAAATAGCCAATAGCCGCGTCTACACCGTCCGAGCACGACTCTTGAGCGGTTAAAAATATGTGTTTCTCCATCGTATATCCGAGAGCAACTAAATAGACATGTGTAAATCACGAATGATTCGTTCGTTTCTGCTGTAACACAAAAGTGGTTCATTCATCTATTTTTGAATGTTTCGGTACCACCGTTCACAAACAATTGATGGAACCTTCTTAATTCGTGATTGGTGTGAATTGTGAATGAGTCGAAAACCCACCGAATCCCGAACGATCAGAATGAATAGGCGAATCGAATAAACAATGCGGATTATCAGAGTATGTGGAGTATTTATTATTTAGGAATTTTTTACTATAATATTGTTTCCAAAATTAAAAATTATTTTACATTTTATTATATTTATTTGTTACATCTATGAGTTAAAAATATCATTTCGTTGGTTTTACTAAAAATAACACTTCAAAAGATTTCATGGCAAATGATTTATTTAATATGATACTTTTCAACCACCTTATATAAATCTTAATATATATAAATTAGGGGGATGAGTCGCTCGGCTCCGTAGGCTTCGACCACCTAACCTTAGGCCCACCCTACACGTGTCCCCCGGGTGGTGCTAAACGAGCGACAAAGCCGATAAAATAGACTCGGCTCCTCGCCGTATGGTAGCGGCGTAAAATCTACCACCAACCCTTGTTCGCACCATGACTCAAGAAATAAAAGAAATGGCCCCGAGTTCCCGGCGCCCTTTAAATGGGGCAGGGGTGCGAAGAATCTCCGGGAGAAAAACCGGCGACGAGGTTCGCCACCCGTCACGTTCTGTCTCCCGGAGGGGCGAAAAGTGGATTGCGGAAACCCGTCTGGCTACGCTGAATGTATGTGGAGGAATGAATGATAAGATGGATGAAGTATGCGAAATGATGAATGACAGAGGAATAGATGTGTTATGTGTGAATGAGACGAAACGAAAGGGAAAGGATGCCACTGCACATGGCACGTATACCGCGTATTGGTCTGGTGTAGGCGAGACCGAACGGGCATGCCAGGGAGTCGGTTTCATCCTTTCAGAAAGAATGGGTCAATGTGTGAAAGAGTATGAATGTGTAAGCCCAAGACTGCTATGGATACGAATGAAAGTGGGCTTAAAGAAACTGTTCCTGCTAGGGGTGTACGCCCCAGACATGTCTAAGCCCACTTACATCCGAGAGCAGTTTTGGGACATGGTAAGGATGGTGTTGACAAAATGTAAGGAAAATGAAAATATTATTATGTTAGGAGACTTTAATGGAAGGGTTGGGGTGAAGAGGTCTGGTTATGAAAGGATATTGGGAACGTTTGGTGATGAAAGTATAAATGAGAATGGTGAAGACCTCCTCACCGTATGTGCGGAAAAGAATCTTTTTGTGACGAATACTTTTTTCGTCATAAGAAGATTCACATGTATACATGGGAAAGAGGTGATGATAGAAGCATGATAGATTTCGTAATTGTGGATGAAAGAATGAGGAGCGCAGTCGTAGATACAAGGGTTTACCGGGGGTCCAACGTAGGGACGGATCATTACTTGGTCTTATGTCGAATTAATGGTCTTTTCAAGCGTTGGCGGCATCGGACATCTGTATCTACCACTGCGTTACAGCGTATAAGAATAGAGAAGTTACAAGATGAAGATGTGATAGAGAAGTATAAATGTAGACTGAGAGAAAATATTAGATGTTTGAATGAGTTGTGTATGAATGATTTAGACTTGAATACTGTGTGGGATAATATTAAGAAAGGTTTGGTGGATACCGCCACCGAAGTATGCGGTGTAAGTAAGAGAACAAATGAAAGGAAAAGTAATACGTTATGGTGGGATGATGAGGTACGGGTGGAAGTTGAATCAAAGAAGAAAGCATGGTTAGATTTACTAGCAACCAAAGCTGATAATTCTTCTGGTATGAATGATGAGATTGAAAGAAAAAAGGCAGAATTTAGACGTCTAAATAAGAGAGTAAAAGAAGTTGTTGAAAGGAAAAAGAAAGAAAGAACGGATAAGAATGATAGAAGGATATCTGATAATTTCCAGGCTAACATAAAAATGTTCTGGAAACTCGTAAGAACTGCCAGGGGAAATACAAAACAGCCTATAATAAATGCTATAAGAGACGAGAATGGATGTATTCTGAATGATGAAGTTTCGATTTTAAACAGATGGAAGGAATACTTTGAAAGCGTGTTTATGAGTGAAGAGTCGTATGAATTAAATGAACTAGAAATTCCGAAAGAAGTGGAAAGGGGTATGGAGATAAGTGTAGATGAAATAATGAAAGCAATGAAAAGCATGAAAGCAGGTAAGGCAGCTGGATATGATAGAGTATCACTCGAGATGCTAAGGGCTGGAGAGGGAGTGGTGACAGGCCTGCTGTACACCTTGTTTAATTTATGTTGGGAATTAAAACGGGTACCGGATGACTGGTGTAAAGGTTATAGTACCAATATATAAAGGAAAAGAGTCACAGCAGGACTGCAAAAACTACCGCGGTATCAGCTTGCTTAGTATTGTGGGTAAACTATATGCTAAGGTGTTAATTGAAAGAGTTATGAAAGAAACTGATGGAAAAATTTGGGATGTGCAAGCGGGTTTTAGAAAGGGAATGGGGTGTACAGATCAAGTCTTTTCCATGCGCATGATTGCGGAGAAGTTTTTGGCCAAAAAACCAGAAAGTTTTTTGTGCGTTCATGGACTTGGAAAAGGCTTATGACAGAGTGGACAGGAATGTGTTATGGCAAACACTGAACTCATATGGGTTGAGCGCTGGTTTGATACAGGCATTAAGGTCTCTTTATAGGGACTCTAGTGCTTGTGTCAGGATCAATGGGGTCTACTCGGACTGGTTTGGCATCCAAAAAGGTGTCAGACAGGGCTGTGTGGCTTCCCCTTGGCTGTTCAACCTATTTATGGACCGGTGTTTGCAAACTTTGAAAGATGAAGAATGTGGGTTAAGAATGGGCGAGTTAACCGTCAAATGCCTTTTGTATGCCGATGATCAAGTCATACTTGCGTCATCGGCGGCAGAGTTGCAAATGATGGTTACATTAATGAACTGGGAATTAAAAGAAAGGGGAATGAAAGTGAACGCAAGTAAGACGAAAGTGATGGTTTTTGAAAGAGAAGAAAGTAAAACGGTATGTGAAATAAGAATAGAAGGAGAGTTGATTGAGCAAGTGGATGAGTTTGTGTATTTGGGATGTGTATTTAGCAGGGATGGTAGATATGATAGGGATATAGAACGACGAGTAAATGCAGGGAATAGAGTGAATGGGGCACTACACTCTATTATGAAGAACCAGAATTTATCAAAACAGGCACGTATGGTAATTCATAATGCTGTGTTAGTCCCTACTTTAATGTATGGTAGTGAAAGCTGGGTGTGGCAGAAGAAGCACGAAAGTAAAATAAATGCTGTAGAAATGCGGTCTTTAAGGAATATGCTAGGGTGTAATCTGAATGACAGGGTGAGAAATTGCGTGATAAGAGATAAATGTGGTATGTAAGATGATATTGTGACCAGGATTAAGAAAGGAACGCTTCGGTGGTTTGGTCACGTAGAAAGAATGAATGAAGAAAGAGTGACAAAGCAAATTTATATGGCAGATGTAAAACATTATCTAAATACTAAATTTCATCCAATAAAATAATAAATAAGATAATTCAAGGCTCCACTTTTTCAATGTCCCGGGTATTTAACTCCGGCTATAATGCATACACAATTAAATAGGATGCCAAAGGTTACCTGATACGCTAGAAATTAGTCTGTTGGATTTAACAAATATCGGTGTCCGATAAGATCAAGGATTTGATTATAATGGCACCTATACTGTTTAAAGTTGTTGTTTGATAAGGAGTCAAAGACATCACATACATTATAAGAATTAATCTTTTTTTATTAATTTAATGTAACAATAAGACTAAGGTCAGTGGCGAAGCTAGAGCTCCAAACTAGGGCAAGCCCAAGATATAAATTGATAAAAATATAGATTGTTTTTTTTAGCAGTTTTATAAAAATACACCAATCTTGATCTGTCTCCACGCTTCAGTTTAATATTCAGTGCTGTCAAGGACGTGTTTAATAAAGCACACAGAAGGCATACTACTGCTAGATATCAGCAATTGCATACCTTCGGTGGCTTTGAAGAAAGCCGTTTGGATTTGTTTAAGCGAAAGAAAAAAATATTTACATCCAATACATGATACATGAACAAAGTACAAACGAACTATGTACAAATTAAAAAAAAATTATTTAGATTCTAATGGATAAGAGATAAGATAAGATAAGTGGAATCGTCTCGCTTTCTTAAGGAAAGATTTAATTACGTCCACGTAAAATGTTGGTGAACGTTTTAATTGTATCAATAACTGTTTTTTAATTCCGATAGTTGATAAGTCTTAAATACACTCTTGACCTTGTGTATTATCTCAACAAAGCTTAAAGATTTTACCTTTTCCTCTCCGATTAGCACTTTAACACACTTCAATTCATCACAAGGAACACTATTATCCTCCATTTTCATTAAAAATCTGTAAAAAAGCATAAATTTTGAACTCGCAATAGTAAATCGCTTAAGCTAAACACACAGAGTAAATAAACATTGAAATGTGAAATGAACTTGCAAACGTATTGCCCGCGCGCCTCCGCTTTTAACAAATTTATTCCTCAAGCCTGGCTTTAAATTTTCTCTATCTCTTTTTACTAATTGCTATATATACAATTGTAGTTATATTTCATTATAGAATATTTTGCCATAAGTTAGAAAGAGAGCGATGGTCTTCTCGAAAGCCCCGTAAAAGCCCACGCGAGCGAGGGAGACAACTAATCGCTCTATTAAAACTCATTTTTTATGACAGCAGCAGTATCGCTAAGGCAATACGAGGTCAGCGGTCGACATGTGTCGAACAGTGGAGTGCGCGGTAAATTTGAAATAGTTTGAAACAGTTTACGAGTTATTTTATTAGTTGATATTATTGATTGATTCAGTTATAATAAGGCAAGCCCGGCTTTTCGGCTTTTATGGAGGCTTCGCCACTGCTAAGGGTCATATTGTACCGAAATGCCACTATTGCGCATCCAGCGGCAGTGTGTGAAAAGCTATAGTATGTGCCAAATCGATTGAGAAAAACGGACAATAATCTCAGTATGAGCCGAGTGTCAAAAGGCGTAGCTTACAAAAACTCAATTTAGATGTGATAACAATATTTAAATATTGATATTATTAACACTTCTAGGTCAGCAGATATGCTTTGTTTTTTGTTTCTTAAATAATATTGTCTGTGGTTCCCATAAACATCGTAAAATCTTTACGGTACATCGCGAAAAATGTATTATATTTTATATTTCAATTTATGGTAAGTAACGCAGCAATTCATTTAATAACAGTTTCATATTTAAAAAAAATATTTGAAGCAATATAATCACCATATTGAGCTTTTGCAAACTCATCCCTTTAAAATAAACAAAAGGCGCGTTACGTCGGTTCGTTCTAAAAGAAACGTATACGTTATTTTTAACATTATTTAACAGATGTTAAAAATTTACTTAAAGATGGTTTAACTCAAATCCCGCCAGATAAATGGAAAAACAGTGTTCAGCATGTCCTTAAGGTTGAACAACAAATTCGTGGCATAGATGATAGAATTGACCAAATTACAGATCGCTTTATAATTAATATTACGGGCAGTTTATCTGAATACACATCAAGTAAAGACACGAGTGATGATTGCACCGAATAAAAATAAAGTTCTTATATAATATTGAAAACAAGGTTTTATCTTTTGAATAAGTACGTACTTATTCGGTGTCGTTATCACCGGAATCTTTATGTGTTATAAATTAATGCTTTTTGTTGTTAAATGAATGAAGTACTTTATAACAATAGATGATTTTTTTCTACAGCGATCTTTTACATAACTTTTTAATAATAGTTAATAAAAATATTATATCAATCAAAAAAAAAGAAAGTACTACATATAAAATGTGCCCATATATTGAAGGTTTGTAACCCCTGGTTAAACGACCGAAAGGTCATTGTCCGTTTTTCTCAATCGATTTGGCACACACTATCTACAGCACTATTCTACAGAATATAATACAATCATTTATCCTCCAGAAAGAATTTTCGGTCACGGCCAGTCTCAATGGAGACTAGCCATCTGTTATTTGGTTTAAGCATTATTATGTAGTTGTTCGATGCCCTTCATATAAAAAAAATCAAGTGGACTTTGCTATTTTGTCACCCTAATTTTATTTAAGAAAAAACCACACTGCTTTAGTGCGTATTGTAAAATTTCACTTGTCCTCGAAATATTTTATTCCTCAGACATGCAAGTTTCTTCACGATTTTATTCTTCATCGCCGCTAATGCGGTAAATCAGAGCTGCCAATTGCAATTAAAAATTTAACAGCAGCCCGGATTGTTTAACTATTCTAAGCCAGTGCTCACACATACGTAAAATAATCCGATACTAGTTAACTACCATCCCATCAGCATATGATGGCTTACCATCAGGTGGTGATGCAGTCGAAGATGAAAAAGCGCACTAGCTTAACAAAAACCTACTCACTCTTACCTTGAATTCAAGTTGCGCACATTCATACATTTACACTATAATTTTGTCCTGCGCAAATGTCGAGCCTCCGAGACTGACCCCGGTGACCGAAATTCGGTCACGAGGAAATCAATTTGGATATTTTTTAGCATTCTCGTCTGGTTGTCAGTCGTTGAGTTTGGTAATATTGCCGTAGTGCGATCCGGTTATTCTAATCATGAAATCTTGAATTTGTTTTTATTATTTACAAGCGATGCGCCCCGGTTTTGCACGGGGTTATTTCTGTATCTCGACAACAGCGCCACCTACCGGGTCCAGTTGTGAATCTACGCCATTCCGGGACCCACTCAAACGCACACAATTTTTTTTAATTAAATTTAATTTTAATGCTTTTTGACATTCTCTCCCAATCAACCCGGGACATCCGGAAAAGAATGTGATAGGCTTTGCCAAATATAAAATGAACATTATAGTAAATGAGAAAACAAAACTACTCATATTAAACATATTATAAAATTAAATATAGACTTACATTGTATATATTATGTTGAGTATTTTAAGTATGTTCTGTTAGGAAAATGCTGCTGCCCATATTATTTCCTTTAGTCGCCTCTTACGATAGGTACTGCAGACGGGACAATATGGGATAGTGGACACGTTACCTTATTGTTTTTATGTTTTATTTGACGTATTTCTAATAAGATTAAGATAACCATTATTAAGATACCATTAGACCATTATTAAGGGGAAATATAACCTCAAATGGCTTAGCAAGATCCTCCGTTATGCCGAAAGTATTGCAGCATTAATTTTGAAATAAATATAATGGTAAAGTTGAGGATTAATGTTAAGGTTTATGTTAGACGAAAACACGATTCCGTAAAATTTTCTCGATAGAAAAAAAATCCAAAGTTACCTCCAAACTGAACAATAAACCGCTGTTATTCATAAAATACTTTAAAT
The DNA here is from genome assembly GCA_907164705.1 of Parnassius apollo. Taxonomy (NCBI): domain Eukaryota; kingdom Metazoa; phylum Arthropoda; class Insecta; order Lepidoptera; family Papilionidae; genus Parnassius; species Parnassius apollo. The sequence goes on along the minus strand of CAJQZP010001060.1, from coordinate 4,962,717 downwards.
AAGATCATGAAACTTTGCATACTAACTGAACTAACCATAAAGCAGTGCTTATGTTATTTACTTTTTTTAAAATATCATTATTTTCACTGTAAAAAGAAATTACCTAAACTATCGGCGCGTAAGCTTGGTTCCTGTCGCTCCGTTAGTATTGCTCCGGCTTTTGAAGGGAGAAGTTGTGTCGTTTACGATCAGAATACAAATTACGCAACAGGACGACGTAAAATTAAAATGGGAAATAACCGTCATAAAAATAAGAAGCGACTGGGTTGGCGTTAAGAAACAGGCATAAATATGATAAACCTAATGAAATAAGTATATAACGATCTATCTACTTACAGTATTATTGATTACAAACATGTCGGTACATAGCATACGACGCGCGGGGAAGTGGGGGCGAAATTAGAATTTGAGCTGACTTACTCTATCCTCTTAACAAACGTAACGCCTAACATCAGACATTTTAATTTTACGTTTCCTGTTGCGTAATTTGTATTCTGATCGTAAGCGACACAACCTCCTCCTTCAAAGGCTTCAAGAGGCCGATAGTTTAGGTAATTTCTTTTTACAGTAAAAATAATGGTATTTTAAAAAAGTAAATAACATAAGCACTGCTTTATGGTTAGTTCAGTTAGTATGCAAAGTTTCATGATCTTATTTAAAGTATTTTATGAATAACAGCGGTTTATTGTTCAGTTTGGAGGTAACTTTGGATTTTTTTTCTATCGAGAAAATTTTACGGAATCGTGTTTTCGTCTAACATAAACCTTAACATTAATCCTCAACTTTACCATATATTTATTTCAAAATTAATGCTGCAATACTTTCGGCATAACGGAGGATCTTGCTAAGCCATTTGAGGTTATATTTCCCCTTAAGTTACCCACAGGACAAAATTAGCTCATGGATTCCCTGAACCGCAACCTCATGGTACACAAATTGTCTGGGTTTGATTCGCATTAGGTACTTCGTTCACTGACGGTAATAATAAAATATTGATAATTCCAAATAGAATTTCGGTCGCGGTGACCAGACTCCACGGAGCAACTAGCCTAGAGAGCCCGAGCCTAGCTAGTACTAGTAGCATACTATTTAATATAAATGAAGTAAATATTATTATTATTGATGCCAATTAATATGAAAATTGACTATTGATATAAAAATAATACCATCGACGATTTCCAATGGGTACCACTCGTCTATTATTACATCAGCTTCACCTAGAAATACGTTACGTAGAAAGTCTGAAATTAACAGTTATAATTTACAAAGCAGCATACTAAAATAGTCTCGGCTGGTTAATTTTATACGATGTATATGTGTTTGTAATTCTAACATTGTATAGTCTGAATGTTTAAAACATCTTACGAATTTTATTTTATTATAATTCACAGTTAAATAGCAGGAAATAAACGTTAGTAGTGATGAGCAGCACCTAAACGACTATTTATTAAGACCAACTTTTTTGGTAGATTTAAAACAGTGCACCGTGCATCTGCTGAAAATTACTAATTCTATATCTATTCATAATTTAAAAAATTAAATTCTTGACAAGACTCCAAAAACTAAAATATAAAAACTTAAGTCTTTCAATAATGTTCAACATTGACTTATCAACGTTTAGTAGTGTGAGCATCACAAAACACATTTGTGCAGATTTCCACTCCTGTCTCCGACGACGGTGCGTAACAAATGTACAATCAGTCCCATTGTATTTCTTCATATTTTATAAATAAGCGTGTTGCCAGTGATGACCTATGAATCTGAGACGTGGTCCTTCACTGCTGGCCGTATGAGAACGATCAAGGTCACTCAGCGAGCTATGAAGAGAGCTATGCTCGGTGTTTCTCTTCGCGGTAAACTTACTAATGAGGATATCCGCAGTAGAACCAGTGACCGACAGAGTCAACGGATTAGTAAGTTGAAGTGGCAATGGGCCGGCCATGTAACTCGAAGAACCGATAACCGATGGGGAAGAAAGGATTTCGAGTGGCAGCCTCGTACCGGCAGGCGTAGTGTATGGCGTCCCCCCAATAGATGGAGTGACGACCTGGTAAGACACAGGCTCATGACCGTGCTTTGGAAGATTCCTTGTGGGAGGCCTATGGTTAGCAGTGGACTTGTGAAGGGCTGTAAAGATGATGATAAGGAATCGTACTCACCACGCTGGGTTTAATGACCGCAGATGGGAATCTCGCACCGGTCTCCGCAGTCTGTGTTTTTTTTATATATGTCGCACATCTTGATGGTGAGTGGACAACCAACCACCATACGTTTTTCTTTTTTCTTGTCACACATTACCAGATTGTGGTATACTCTCACATTGACACTTCGTACCATAAGAGAGCCTACTTCATTTGCAAACTTGATATATAAATTGGCATTGCATCATCAGCTGACATTACAGGTCATCGAACATGACAGGCCACCGAACATTTGGGTGTAGTTTTAATTCACGCATAAAATTGCAGCAGTGATTGCAAATAGCTTAAATAATAAATAATAAAAAAAAAGATTTCAACTAATAAGGACTTTAAGATATACTTCCTAATTGATATGTCAGCTCGACCGGCAGGACTTAGGGTAAGCGCGCACTGGCGGCCAGATAACAGCGGCCAGGCCGCGGCGGCCACCGAAATGTATGCATTTTATTCGCAGTGCGCGCACTTGGCCGCAAGCGGCCAGCGGTCGCTGCGGCCAATGAGATCATTGCGACGTAACCTGCGACCTGTATTGGCCGCTGGCCGCCGCGACCACTGGGATTCGAAGAATTGTAGGATCGTGCGCCAGTGTGCGCGCACTGGCCGCCGCATTTTTTGGAAAAGTTTATCAAACGAGGGCTTGTCCATTCTTAAATAATTGAAATATTTATCATTTTGTTGTTTAAAGTGAGTAAAGTATGTCTGAAATAATCCCTTATAGTGTCTTTCACACAGTAATGGATGAATCTAGAATCTTTTCTTCTTGTTTTTTTTGCTTCTTACTTGCAAGATAAACCATTACAGCTATTTCCTCGACGTCCATTGCAAAGCACTCTATAATCGTGACTGACAATTTTGGTAGCAGTTCTGACTGCGTGCTTGGTCGCGACACTTGCGGCCTGGTCGCGATACTGGCCGCTGCTATCTGGCCGCCAGTGCGCGCTTACCCTTATGGTTAGTTTATGGAGTAGCTGCACTGCAGTAACTCACACTGTTTGGACGTCACTTACGAGTAACTCGGACGTGCGAGTTAGAGAGTAGCTCACATCCGAGTTCAACATTTTTTGTTTTCAATCGCATGCTCACCCGTCAGCAACTCGTACATGACATCGTGCTTTTTTATAACACGTTCACTCGACATCGCGGCAACTCGCAAGACCGGACAGCAGCTGCTAGTGTCGTGTAGACAGCAAAGACGAGCCATGCTACTGACGTACGAGTAGACAAGCCGAGTAGCTGTCTACTGTCTAGTCAGCAGCTCACATCGTCTAAACTACCCATTAGTTTTGATAAAGTTCGTTCTTTCTAGGCTGCGTAGGCTGATTGGCCAATGGTAGAATAACCTTGAGAATGAACCTTGATAGTCCAGCTAGCAAACTACGTCAACCATAATGGCTGCAAAGATCAAACACATAAAAACTAATACACACTTTAAAATGCTTCATAGAAAGCCGAACCAAATTAAAAAAAAATGTTAACTTAAAATATTTGATTGTTTAATAAGTTTAGCCTTTCATTAAATCCGTAACTAACAACACTAATCCATCGTTCCTTGGCACGGACAAAGATTAGAAGCGGATATAGTTTATTTACTTTAAGTGCATGTACACTAAAATTGGACGCCTGTAGAAATAGAACGAAGCTAAAGATATATTATTATATTTACGGGCATAATTATTATTTATATCGCTGATAAACGGATAAAGTCCGATGTTACGAAAATAAAACAAAACATAACTTATTATATAGTACATCGACGTAGTTCACGGATATAGACAAACAATTTCAAACAAAAAAGGAGGCTACAGTTGCATTGTCATCCCTAAAATGTTGATCTTGTGGTCGTAATTGCTACTGATGACAAGAGATGGGCGAATTTGTGAGTGCACTGTGCGGATACAACAGTCAGTCTGACAGTTTACCGCTACTTTATTGAAAGAAACAGCCTAGACAGTGATAGCTACCCTGAATAGAATATAATAGGATGGGATAGGAGAGAATATTTTTTTATTTAATATAAATTACAAAATAATGTACCTATATTGAGTCGTTTTTACTATGACCACTTGTTCGGAAAGAAAACTTAGGAAGAACCAGTAAGAAACCCAGCGGGACTTTTTTCCACAGTAACATTCAATACAAAATAAAAAAGGAGTGCTATTTGTTAAACTAATAACTTACTATTTGTTTAAATAATATAGCTGTGTGTATGTAAAATATTATAATAGACATAATATTTTTTTACGCAGTTGTAAATGTTACTTCGATGTTATTTCGATCATGGCGCCAACAAATGTAAGTTGCCATTTGCCAACAATTTAGTCCCCATTTTATATTGTCCTAGCGATAGCACGGGTGATTTCTGTATATCCACAACAGCGCCACCTATCCAGGGACCGACACAAAAAAATTCATCAAACCCACGCAAAAAAAAAATCATCAAAATCGGTCCAAGTGTTTAAGAGTTCAGTGACAAACACACATACAGAAGAAATATAATATGTGTACGTTAATAAGGATATGTAATTTCCCGAACGTTCGGAAATTTTATTAGCGTTCTGGAAATTACGACACATCTTCTCGTCAAGTATACACAATATACCTCAAACTCTGGAAACTAGATTGTACAACTAGTGCGTGTTGCCAGTTATGACTTACGAATTTGAGACGTGGTCCTTCACTGCTGGCCGTATGAGGACGCTTAAGGTCGCTCAGCGAGCTATGGAGAGGGCTATGTTAAGAGTTTCTCTGCGTGATAGACTCAGAAATGTGGATATCCGCAGTAAAACCAGGGTGACCGACATAGCCCAACGGATTAGTGAGCTGAAGTGGCAATGGGCTGGCCATATAGCTCGAAGAACCGATAACCGATGGAGAAGAAAGGTTTTCGAGTGGCAGCCTCGTACCGGTAGGCGTAGTGTAGGGCGACGCCCCACTAGATAGAGTGACGATCTGGTAAGACATGCAGGAAGTCGATGGATGCAGGTGGCTCAATACCGTGCTTTGTGGCATTACTTGGGGGAGGGGGGGGGCTATATTCAGCAGTGGACTTGTGAAGGGCTGTAATGATGATGATGATGATGATGATTAAAGATATGCATTCTTCTGTACGTTAATAAAGATACATAACAAAATATTAGGATTGGTAGGGAACATGTACTTTAAAGAACTGACATCCAATGGAGAAAGAAGATTCTCGAGTGGCAGTCTCGTACCGATAAGCGAAGTGTTGATCGCGATGGATGCAGATGACTCAGGGCCGGGATTTGTTATATTATTCCTTGTGGGAGGCCAATCTCCTCAGGCTCAAGGCTCAGCAGTGGACTTGCGAAAGGCTGCAATGATGATTATCAATGATGATATACAAATAAGTAAAAGTACTACCAATTAGAGGCCCACTGCATCATTCTGATTTTTATCATAGTTGCCGCTTTACAGGGCACAATCCATCTCCTTTTATGTCCAGTGAAAAGTCAAGACGAGGAGTTACGACGTCACTACACACATAAAAACGTGTCGTCTAAGAACTTGAAATAGTTTTTAATCTCTGATATCTCGCTAGATTTACGATTCTACGAGTTGTTAACTGTACAAGACATTTATAAATATTTTTAAAGAGCCGCAAATTACAATGCAATTAGAAAACAATATCGACGTTTAAATATAAAAATGATATTTGTATATTTAAACGACGATTAGGTGTCTATGAGCCACCATTCACTTAAAACCCAATGATTTCAAAAAGAAGGATAGGCCCATCTAAATATTTGACTCATAAATATTTCATACAAGAAAAAGTAGAGCATATGTCATAATATAAACGTCATATCAAAACACGACGTAACCAGGATCGGATTTCGTAGTATAATTATATCCTAGTTGTTTCATTATTTCATAGTTAGTAGTACATGGTATCGTAATAATACTAAGCGAAAATACTATAATTTTACCTAAAGGTCGACTTGTATTATTATTGGGTCCTTTTAGATTTTAATACTAACCGTACGATATCGAGAATTTCTGTATTGTTTTTAGGTTGGTTCTCATAATATAAATTCTACATGAGTACGGCGTTTTTTTTAATAAAATTAGAATTAGCTCCCTTTCTGATCAATCGATGCTCGATCGATGCATTTATGTTGCATTTTTGATACAACTATAATGAGGTGCTACCACGAAAAAAAACTATGCTCCAGAAGCAAGGTTTGAAAACAGAATTTTAAAATATTTTATGAATCAGATTTTCAGATTCAATTAAGCAGATATTGTTTCTTTTGTACTCTTTTCGTTTTACCCTTATTGCCTTGTAAATATAAAATATATTAGGTACCAAATACCAATATTCAAAATTTAACTTACACTAAGTTCTTTAGACAAAAATTAAACAGAAATAAAATGAAAACCCTCAAAAACCGAAACGTATAAATAAACTAGACGCGTCACGCCAACATGGGAAAAAAGAAACATGAAACGTCAAACGTGATATATTTTTTTTAAATAGTATAATTTTATTTTTCATATACAATATTTTTGAGGGTCTGAATCCTACCCTGGCCTAATCTTGGTAACGTAACTAAACTAACTGTAAAATAAAACTTTAAAAATGCGTTTATATAATAATTTAATTGTAACAAAATTAATGTAAAGTTATTTACCGATGATACGATATCCCATGTTTTTTAAAATCTTTGTATCCTAATTTTTGCATTCTTTTACCACGCAACTAGACATATTTGTGACAGGCAAATCTGTCCGGCGCGCGCACCACTGTCGACCGATTCACGTTGGCCCTAAACTGTAATTTTAGGGCCAACGCACTGGTCTGTTTTAATTGTTCGGTCGGCCCGATCCTTACGCTAGTCATATATAAGTCAATGTTAAAACCAGATAGACTGTGATCTTGTTTGTAAACCCGGCTTGGAAAAAATAATTAAGAACCTGATGATGATAATTGATACAATCGAATTGAAAACCTCTTCTTTCTTTATCCTTCAATAAAGCCGGTAAAGAAAATGAAGCTTGAACATATTCGTCATACTTTCTGTTTTCTCAACAACGCACCATGAATAAATAACAACAATTTCTATGGGAATATCAGGGAAAGTTACCAAAGCATAGAGAAAATAAGTCGAAATGACTTAGGAGTAGGAACGGCAGTAATTTTATACCAATAAAACTGTCCAAACTGCAAACTGAGCCCAAGGCTAGCAGTGGATTGCCATAAGCTAGGGAATATGATGAGGATTGAGGATTTTAGATATTTACATATTATATAAAAATCTTTTAATTATTTAAGAAAATGTTATGTGCTATCAATCCTATGTTGTATAGTCTATTCGTATAGAGTCGCCTTTGTGTAGCGCCGCCTTGGCGGTGTCGCATCTTATCAAAGGCGACGTACAACCGCAGGATAAATTCGAAGTGATAGGCTTTTTTGCTTGTGTTTATTATTTATATTCGTATTTTATTACAAAAAATACTACATTATTACAAAAATAAAATTAAATAGTATTGTATTTTATTCTTAGAATAGAAAAATATTTATTTAACAAACACAATAAAAAATAATTAAATAAAAGCAAAATAATAAGTGCGCCTCGGGGTGTACCGACACTATCTTAACGAACAGACTTAGTATACATCATTTATATTAATATTATCAGATGTAGAATATCCAGACTAGCAAAGAAGAGTAGCATCAAAGGTGCGACACATCTTTCGCCAATCCATCCATCCATCCATCACATAATTTGAACATAGGCCTCTTTCGTAGATTATACAAAGGTCACGTAGCAGGTTTTACGATAGTTGCCACGCTTGGCCAGCGTTACTGCTCATCTCCTGTATAGTTTCCCTCTGCCACCCCTTACGATGGACACGAGACAATATAGAGTATTGGATATCCTTACACTGCCACTACACATATTCAATACGTGGATGCATTACCCAGTTTAGGCAGCCCAACGCCAGTACACACAAACCCTCCCTTTTTCCCATCACCAGTCTATGAAATTTCGGTTCACAATTCGGATAGATCTCTCGCTATCAGTCGATCGCCAGAACCTCTTTTTTTGATCACTAGAGCAGGAGAGGTAAGCATTTAGAATATTCTGCATACACCGCTCGTGTATTGTAGGTTGTAGGTATATAACTTATATATATACCAGTTAAGTAATCCTAACAATATTCTAAAGTGGACGACTTGATAGATAATCTACTAGGTAAGTACAATCTTCAGTTATAATACCTACTAATCTGCACATGGTAGCAAACTGTACCACTTATATCACGTTAGAATACGACAGTGCTATTCAGCAAATTCTGAAAAATATCTTTATACACATGTTGATGTGACTACCCTAATCGTAATTGCACTCGTAAAGTTGGATGCTAGCGACCGAGTCCGGCTTTCGCAAACTACATGCATTGCAATTTTCTTTACGACTGCACACTTGCATAAGCGATTTGACGGACAATATGACAACGACCTAATGATTGGGCAAGTGCTTAGATTGCTATATATATATATATATATTATAATATATTACTACTCATATAAGATTTTTTAAGTTTCAGTAATTTAAGATACAGAAGAGTACTTTTGTAAAAGTAAAGTACCAACTTTAATATAATGTAAAATTATTTTATTTTATGCGATTTCATTTTTTTACACGTATTTTTATTAACAGTTAAATTTTTTGACCATTTTGAATGAGCTAAGGAATATCACAATCACAAATGCATAAATAGTTCCACTGAAAAACTTATCTCCTAATTTTTCACTTTTAGGGCCGATCCTCATTATAATACCGTTCACAGTTTGTTCTCGGACCGATCTCGGTCTGATAAAATATTATCAAGTAAAAATATGTGTGTGCATTCATACTATCCGTAACAGTCAAGTTTCGCTCGAATTCCATTCCATGTATAATAAATCAGACCGAGATCGGACCGAGAACGAACTGTGAACGGCAAATGAGGATCGGCCCTTAGGGGTAGATTTTTCTTTAAATTTATATCGGACCACCTCTGAAGTATAACTTATTTATAAAGTATCATGAAATCAGTTCACAAATTACAAAAATATAGCGTAACAGACATAAAAAACTAAGTACCACCGTTTGATGATTGATGGAGATATTTGTTTATATAAACAATATTATATGTAATAGTTTAGAAATCTTGGCGGTATAATCAAAATTCGTAACAAACAAAAATTAAATATTTTTACTTTATAGGTACATAATTAGTATATTAAGTATTAGGTTTTACACTATAGTCCACTATAGTGTAAGTAATCATTCATTAACTCTACATTCATCACAGCCGTTAGTCCGCTTCCAAAGATTCCCTCAGGCGAATGCTACACGCCGTGATATTTATCACGATCCTTGGATCGCGATCCAGGATCGTGATATTTATTGAACGTGTCGCATCAGTATTGATGGATCGTCGGATAGAATTTCTAGCTTTCCGAAAATCCATATCGCGATCCAAGGATCGTGATAAATATTTCGCGTGTAGTGTTGCTGCGATATGGATCGCGTCAGTCTCATAGAGTAGAGTAATATATACAGAAATCGAGAGCCATCTCCTAGGATTTTTTGTCACCCAATATGAATAGTGTCGCCGTCTGGTATCATATACCTTGAACTAATCTCAATATCATGTTGACTATAGATAGCTGTATGTAGTTATGTATATACAGCTATCTATACTATAGGCGGTTATATTTATATTTTAAGGGATTAAGGTTCAATTAAAGACGTATTATAGATTTCGGTAGGTAATATTAACATTTATTTTTGTTATATATATATATATATATATATATATATAGTATATATATATTTACATACACTATGTAATTAGCGTCTATTCCGCAAAATACAACACCAAACCAAATTAAACCACCGGGTTACCGGAATGATAAATGAGAGCGTCCATTTCGCACAACACTACACAAACATACAATGTGGTTCCAGCATGAAAATCTAAGCAGACAAGAAACAGAGGGCTACCAACTCAACCAAACTTATTGTAGCAACATCCGAAAATCACTTATAAACTATAATAAAACAACAACTTGCTCAGTCGCCAGCTCGCCGGTAGCCATTATGTCATATAATGTTGCTACTTGCCAGTTCGAGAATAACCAGAATTGGTGTAGTCGTCATCTAGCGCACCTTTTAGAATTTAATTTTCGAAAGTTTGTGCGGATATGGTACAAGATGGCACTAGTGTCTTTGCAAATTATTGAACCTCAACCTAAAGTATGGAAGTGTACTCCCCCCCCCCTGGTCAGTCTGCTCTGGTGAAGCAATGGAAGAGGATGACTTCTGTAGCGATGCGGGCGAAATCGCAAACGAAAGCGAGAACCCTGTTTCAACAGGACCATCTACAATCCACCAAAAATATTTATAGGCTTTTATATTATGTTTGGAAACGACGCCCATACTATAGGATACATCGAGTGATGGTTTTAAAAATAATTGTAAGTGCATGAAGGCTACTTCAGAAATCACTACCAATTTATAAAAATATAAAAAATTTCGCTTCAATAGAGTGTTAGAATAAATATCGTTAAAATCGAACTCTCCTTTTTAATATTATTGCCATAATTATAGCACACAACACAAACACAGCTTTGAGCTTTTATATGTGGTAGAGCCATGCGGCAGTTATATTAGTAGTATAGTTGTATAGCACGATTGGGTCGGCTTGACCGGGGAAGGACCACGCTCTCACAGAATACCAGCGTAAAATAGTCGCTTAATACTGCTGTGTTTCGTATGGTGAGTGTAGAGAACCGGAGACTCTTTTTACTGGAAACGAGGCATTACATCTTAGTCCTCACGGGTGATAACGCATCTGCATTCTGATTTGTAATCGAGGATAGATGTAGATGTCTATGGACCACAGCAACCCTAAGTGGTTGCTGTGTGCTCGATCCTATTAAAAAAAAGATTTTCTACATTTGGTCGATACGTCATTATAGATCGTGTCCCAGATCGTAATAAATATCGCGCGGGTAGCATTCGCCTCAGAATTCACTATGTACTCCATATCATCCCGTGGATGTTGCAAGAGGCGATATGCGAAAAAGATCTCATGGTACCCGTTAGACGGCGGTATATTATCGTTATATTGCTCATTAACATGAGTAAAATACAAAGATACGAAACATCTGGTACTGGTGGTCATTTTGCTCGTCAAGCGTGAAGATTAAGAAGATATCTTGAAAATTAATTGTAGTTTTGGGGGGCGTCGCTTATATTATTAGCAAAGTGGCTAAAATTTTAGAAGATTCAACAGTGAAAAAATAAAAAGTTTTGCAATTTCTACAATGGACCACAGGTTGTGTATAACGGCATCGTAATGTACCTAGTAAGTGGAGGGAGTATTATCCGCATAGTAAAAGGAATGATATCAGTATATCTTCTTACCTAATATACAAAAATTAATATTTGTTTGTTCGTATTTTATTCGCTGCCATACCGTTCATCAAATTACGCTTAAACTTTGTCAACTTGGCTTGCACTTGTAACTTACAGTAGGTACGTGGCGTGTGTATCGTACCGACATTATTTGAAAGTCTTAAATCATTCGACTTCAATCAATGTAATATCATTCCAAATTAAACAATATAACTCTTCCGAATTTAAAACGATATTTCCACAAATATTTCTTCTGTGGCAGCAATGCGCCGGATACCAGCTAGTAATATAATATTTGACAGATATTCAGACAATTTGGATATCTGAAATGGAACCTGGCCAATCTTGGGCTGACATGTCAGAGGCTCCGCGTCACGAGACGAGACTGCATACGTAACGAGTACAGCCGAGACACTTTTGGAAGTCGGTTAGTAAGTATAATAAATCGGTTAAGGTGGTACGGACACGGGATGTCTTGATACCGTTGTCCCCGGAGCAAGTCCAAGCGGAAGGATAAAAACAGCTCTGTCTCGATGTCGTAAGGTCGAATATGAGAGTCAAAGGGCTCACTACTGAGGACATTCAGACCAGGTAAAATAGAGACGGATAAGCAGAAAAGCAGACCCTGACAGTAGTGAAGTTAAAATGAACTTTTAAGAAGAAATAAAATAGCACGTGCTTGTACACAGAGGACATTTTGTCTATTTGGTTTGGTACGGTCAGTTATTTTGTTTTCTTATTCTAGAATTTAAATATTAAGCTACTAACTCGTCAGCCATCCCACTAAAGTTGTTACTGGGAAAAATTATTCTTTTTATTATTTAAATAATTTAGAAGAGTACTTTTCGCACATTTATAATATTTAATACAGTTGTACATTAATCTTCATAATTATTGTTATAAAAATATGCATGGTAATTATTTAATTTTATGATATAAATACTCACATGTTACTAATTATACTCCACACATAGCACTAGATGCAAAGATTATAATTTATTAATGCACCTAAATTAATAAAACGATTATTTTTATTAAAACATTTGTTAAAAGATAAACATATCATCTTTTCAATTCAGTGAGAATATATTATTATAGCTTTGTTTTAATTGCTGGTATTATTATTATTAGAGTACTATCTACTACTATCTAGTGATATCCCTCACCATCCAAATTGTAGCACATTTGTCAGTGATTCTTACACATAATATATTAATTGCGATTTTAAGTGCACTGATTAACCTATTGAAAATGAGGCCAGTGTCCAGCAGTTGGAACTAAGTCAGCTATTAATTGATTCTGGCAGTAAATTAAAAAAATATGTCTCATTTTATTACAAAGAGGAGAGAATCATGGCAAAAAAAATCAATGTATTACTGTGTAGCTGCACAAACAACCTGGTTTCGATCCCCACCGATAGCAAAAGAAATTGTTAATTGCCAATTTAAGTGACGTTTTACTATACGCTCAATGGTAGCGTTGCCAGACATCCGGATAAAGCTGGACACAGACAGGCTTATTGGTTGCGTGTCTGGTCAAATTTGGCTTTTTAAATTTGACCATTTCTTTACATTTTTCGTATACTTACATACATACTATTGCAATTAATGAAATTAATATTGTAATGAATATTGAATAATTAATAATAAAGAATATTGATTTATATCAATTGTTATTTCGCTAGACTTAAAAAAGATTTTACGGTAAATGATAAATAGCATTGTTTTACTTTAAAATAATGTCTTTTACTATTACAAAAAAAAATAAGGGTGTCCTGCTTTTTACCAAAACGTCCGGCTAAGCTCGCTGGTCTGTCCGGCTTTTCGGTTTTAAGATATTATATATTATTTTACGGAATCGTATTTTCGTCTAACATAGTACTTAACATGAATCCTCAACTTTACCATACATTTATTTCAAAATTAATGCTGCAATATTTTCGGCATAAGGGAGGATATTGCTAAGCCATTTGAGGTAGTATAGGCCCTTAATTATTTCATTATCGCCCCTAAGTATGAATATGTTTTCTGTTGAACTGTACTTGGGGTGTAAAAACAAAACAACAATCAAAAAGTGAATTCCGATTATTATCCGATTATTATATATATATATATATATATATATATATATTTTTTTTGTTTACCGTTTTATCTCAACTACATTTTTTTAGTTAGCTTAGTGTCATAAAATACTTAGATTAAATTTATAAATTAGCTTAATGTACATTTGACTAGGAATCTACAAAATAAAAATTGTAACTTGCCTCGGTAACTAGATATCACTGGGTATCACAAACACAATCTGATTCCGACTCAAAGCCCAAAATAAACAATTAACAACTTGTCAAACTTACCCTGTTTAGTGTTAATTATTACAAATGACACTCAAAATATTGTCATATGAATTAGAAATCACAAATTACAGTTAAGTTCTGCAAAAAATTTAAAACAAATTATACTTTTCAGGTTTGTTTTCCCGCACCGCACACCGCATTGACAATCTTTTTTTTATATATATATTGTGGCATTGACTACAAGGCCTTCAACCAGAAAGAATACAAAAGATATCAAACGTTTATGTACGGACCAATTTAGATTTAGACCAAATAAATGAATACTCATTCTAAGTTCTACTCTAACTCCATTGAATTATTTTAGTGTAATCAGAGATATAGCATAACGTTGTTCTGTTTTGTTCTACACGGAGATTTTATGGAATATTTTAGGAATGTTCGGTTGTTTCATGCATACCTATAGAATTATTTCGTATTCAGACGCAATCACTTCTTAGAGCGTTTTTTAAAGCGTTGTTGTGTTCTATCGACTTGACTGGATAAATATAGACACAATAATTATGAATGAGCCTATTACAATACCAGTCTATTGTATTGTAGTTTGTTCAATACTCAAAGATTGTAGTATGTCTCAATTTGGTTCGTTTTTCCTTGATTATAGGCAAAATACGAGTACAATGATCTTTAATTGGCCACTTCCTTTATTTTGTATATTCGTTATTGCATCATCCACATTAACCAGTCTCTTTCTTTGAATTAAATTCATCACCTACCAACACCTTTTCTTACATACGTAAACACTCACGCCTGTCATCCAGAGGGCGGAGACTACAGACTTCCATTTTGCACGATCCTGACACACCTCTCTCGCCTCCATCACATCCATACACCTACGCATACACGCTCGTCGGTTAAGGGTACTCCTAATTTGTCTCGTTTTCAATAAATCACCAATTTGGTCGATAAATTTTCGCCTAGGACGTCCCTTTCCGACTCTGCCATTCACTTCTGCAACATAAATTTTCTTTGTCACTCTTTCCTCATTCATTCTTTCCACATGACCATACCTTTTCTTATTTTATTTATTCTGAAGTAAATGAGACAGAATGATGAATGCAAAACTTGCATCATCACTCATCAGTATCAATCATAGAGTCGTATATATTGAAGTCTACTATCAACAAAAGAAATTGACTTGAATAATAAATGAGAGTACTTGTTCACCTGATATAACGTCTTTATAGCATGTACAAAATTTTTTGTCCTTTTAATTTGTGGTTGGAAACCTTAGATAATTTGAATGGTCTAAGTTGGAAACAAGCATGGAGTATAGAGGTAAGAAGGACAATCTCCCATAGGAGAATAGTTGAAAATGTGTCCATCTGTAAGCAGTAAATAACAGTTCAAAAACTCTCAACAACAGCGCGTGAGTTGCTACAGGGTATGATAAATCGCCGTAAAATACATTGAGTGATTTTCAAAATAAAAATTTCGAAAGCTATAAAATAAATTATTCTAAAAAGAATTACGGTGAAAGTCTTAGCAATAAAAAAATTATAAAAAGTTCTTTAAAATTTAGACTGTAGCTACAGTGGCGCCACCCTTATTTAGCGTTTTCCTACGGACACATTTTTATACAGAGTCTGTATCCCTTACCTCTACAGCTCTACACTCCATAGAAACAAGTTTTTGTTAAGACCATACACTTAGAATATACTGGCGTAGTTAACACTAAAAGATTAAAAAATTTAAAAATAAACGCTCTTATTGCATGTATTATTACTAATGCATGTATGTTATTAATACTTTGAGTGGAAATTAAAACATAGAGATTACATATTATAAACCTTGGATTGAGCATAGACATATATAAAACTTATATTTTATCACAAACTAATAAGTGTTTTATAATATTATGTCTATGGGATGAGGTCATAAGTCAGTTGCGTTGCCAATTGTCAATGTCACTACTAGATAATAAACTAAACTATCTATTAGCTAAATCTAAACAAAAATCATACTAAAGTACATTTTAAAAATGGGTTTATTTGGTAAAAGTCCGGAACGAAATCCCAAAGAAATGGTATAAATATTATATTTAAATTTAAGTAAACATTTTTAATTGTGCCCACTCTGAAATATTTATAAACACATTTCAGGTAAACGAATGGTCACACAAACTTCGTAAAGAAGGATATAATCTGGATAGGCAAATACGAGGTACCTTTTTTATTTGTTCACATAGAGTTGTAAAAGTTAACTATATACTATGAAAACCGACTTAGGTGCTTTAGACCTCTAATTAATTCCTATTTAGCCCCCTGGACCTTAGCAAAGCGTTAGACCTGGTAAATTATGATATTCTAGGGCAGAAATGAGCATACGTAAAACCTATTCCCGCAGCCACGGATTGATTTATAACGTTAATAAAAGCGAATGCAAGATCTTTCAGGCTAAAAGGAAAGCCTTGCTCTCATATGTACCACCCATTAAGTTATACGGTACCGCGTTAAGGAGGGTCTCTCAGTTTAAGTACCTAGGTCATATGGTATGCTTTGGCCTGAAAGATGAAGCTCATATAGGGAGAGAGCGCAGGGCATTATTTGTTAGAGCGAACATGATCGCTCGTAGGTTCGCTCGTTCTGTTCCTGTAAAAATAACGCTCTTTAGAGCTTATTGCGCTTTATTTAACATGAGCAGTCTGTAGGTGGACTAAACGCAGAAACTGTGTGTTCAATACAATGAATTCAGGATGCTGTGGGGTCTGCTTTGTCGGTTGGTACCGAACAGAAAACTTAACCAGTATACTTTTTTCACTATATTTTATACATATACGTATATATATATATATATATA
The DNA here is from genome assembly GCA_907164705.1 of Parnassius apollo. NCBI lineage: Eukaryota > Metazoa > Arthropoda > Insecta > Lepidoptera > Papilionidae > Parnassius > Parnassius apollo. Next base: position 4,945,933 of record CAJQZP010001060.1, on the reverse strand, counting down.
TATATATATATATATAAGTTTAGTTTACGACGGGCTGTTTTCCGCAACTCCACATCTAAGTGCGTATTTTGCGTGTGGGCAGGAATAATATGCTTATTCGAGCCATGATATCTCCCCCGAAGAAGCTCAGCAGTCCCTTGATGTTGCAAGCAACTTCGGGGAGCGATCCTGGCGTGCCGAGATGTTTAGCCCTGTATGAAGCTACTTCTGGACATATCAGTAACACGTGAGCCACCGTTTCTTCCTCTCCCATGCATGCCCTGCACAGGGGGCTGTCAGTAACACCTATGGTGAACAAATGTTTGTTAAAAGAGCCATGTCCTGTGATAGCACTTGTTACTATCCTGATCTGTAGCTTGTTCAGTCTCATTAGAACCTTGGTTACACGACTGTTTATTTCAGGTAGGGCCTCCCTAGCTTGTCTACAGTCTACTAAATTTTTCCAAAGCTGAGCGTGTAAATGATTGAAGTATCTACATACCAGTGAATGTACAATTCAAAGGGGATTGGTATTATTGGTTACTCGTATATCAGTCCTGAGTTCGTCACATTGCAACTCAGAGCTTGTAGTACTGCCATACTGTCGGTCAGTATTCTGATGGAGAAGTCTTTCACCTTCCTAGCATCTATTGCTATGGCCGCTTGGATGATACCCATGCATTCAGCCTGGAAGACTGTGTTGTGGGTACCCAGCGGTGTGCATATGTGGATATTAAGGTCTTCAGAGAAAGCCCCAGACCCCACACCTTCATTTGTCTTAGAGCCATCCGTGAAAACTTTGAGCTCTCTTGGACCCAATCCTTCCAGATGGTCAGTTTCCTTCAATTGTATCCTGTACTTCTTATCGAATACAAATTGTTTTGGGATTCTATCATACTTGGCTTATAAGATAGGAATTTTGAGTAAATTCTATCAATTATATCTGTATGGGGGGAGTCTACTCTTACTTAAAAGATTTAGGGTCTTGAGTCTAATGGCAGCTAAAGTTGCTTCTTGTTGTATATGTAGATGAAGCGGTGTTAGCTCCAGCATAGCCTCCAAAGCTGCTGTTGGTGTTGTCCTTATGCAGCCCGTGGCAGCCATACAAGCTAATCTCTGGTAACGCTGAAGCTTTTGTATAGTGGTGGCTTCATTGGTTTTGGTCCACCATACCAGAGAGCCGTATGTGATCATGGGCCGAATTACAGTTTTGTACAGCCACAGTATAATTTTTGGCGTTAAACCCCATTGTTTGCCGATCATGTTTCTGCACTGCCAGAAAGTTAAACTAGCTTTGCTGATTTTGTTTTCTATGTGTTTGTTCCAGTTAAGTTTACTGTCCAAGTTAAGACCTAGGTATTGTACCTCAGAAGAAAGTTGGAGTTTTGTGCTGAAAAGACTTGGAAGATGATAGTTATTCAGCATTCGTTTTTGTGTGAACATTACTATAACCGTTTTATTTGTATTAACGGTTAGGTATTCCCTGCACCATGTCTCCACAATACGGAGAGCCGCTTGGGTCAGGTCGCACACAATGCTTGCTGTCTTACCAGAGACCAGTATTGTCAGATCATCTGCATAACCGACTGTGTAGAAATGATTAGCGTTTAATTTGCTGATGAGTTCATTAATTACCATATTCCACAGGAGAGGTGAAAGAACCCCACCCTGCGGGCATCCTTTCATGATCTGAATTGTCTGAGATTCACCAGCAATCTTTATTGTTTGTGTACTGAGCATGTTTACTATCCAGTTAATCAGTGCCGGTTCAACATTATGTCTACTTAGGGCACCTTTTATGCTGGAGAAATTTGTTCTGTCAAAAGCACCTTCTATGTCTATGAAGGAGCCTAGACATATTGCTTTGTTTTGGATGGCCTCTTCAATCTTTGTAAGGTAATACCTGGTGAAGTGCCAATTTTGTTGATTTACCTAAGCTATAGGCGTGTTGTTTTTCATGTAGCGGTAAGTTAATTAGCTCCGACCCTCTCAACTCACGTTCACACATCCTCTCCATTGTCTTTAGGCGAAAGCATGTGAGGCTAATAGGTCTGTAGGATTTAGGGTCTGTATAGTCGTTCTTACTTGGTTTGGGTATGAACGTGACTTTCACTTCCATCCATCCCCTAGGAACATATTTAAGAGCCAGATATGCTCTCATTATGGCAACAAGTCTGACTATTAGAACTTTACCCCTCCCACTGAAGAAGTGCCGGCAATAAGCCGTCAGGTCCTGCTGCCTTATAGGGTTGGAAACTATGAATGGCCCAATGGATTTTGTCCATTGTCACCACTCTTTGTACTGATTCCCGGTCTTCTTTTGTTGGTGTCAGTGCATCTTCATGCAGGTTCACCCTTTCAACTACACAGCAACCTGGGAAGCAGGGGTTGAAAGCGGTAAAGGTATAAGGGTATGGTACCGGTATAGAATTACGATACAGCTTCGATTTAAAGGTAGAACCAAAACGGTTGAGAATTACCGTTGTGGTACCGTTAAAAAAAAGAATTATACCTATATTTTTTTACGGTATCGTTATACCTATATTTTGCTAATACCTTTACCGAAATAATTTCGGTACCGATAAAAATTTGTATTTTAGGCTTATTTATATGTATTGTGTCTCGGACCTTGCTTAACGTTATGAGACTCATTCGATTTGGATTTCCTATGTTACTGTATTTCATGTTCGGAGAAAATAAAACATCTTTATCATATTTGTATTATTATTTATTATCAGTAAAGTATTTAATTAAAAACGTAATATTATGTTTAACATGTGGGTACCAATTCTTAAACTAGCTCTTCAGAATCAGTTAAAGGAACATCTTTAAAGTTCTTCCCTTCCAAGGGGTGTAGGAATACTAATATTTTTGAGTACACACGGGCTCGCATTCAAGTTTTTATATTTTGCATCCGTTTCCGTTAAGTGCAGTGGCGGTTAAGAATCCCCGTGGGTGTCGTAAAAGGCGACAGAGGGAAGGCGGCAGGAGATGGGCAGCAGCATCTTCCTTATAACATCAACTGTACAACAAAAAAAAACTGCAGTTGCCAACCCACTCGTAAAGCGTGGCAACTATGGAAATACCCCCCACGAGCAACGACACAAGTAAACGGCCCCCAGTTCCACGGCGGCCGCGCTATTCCTGGCTAGGTGGCGAACATGGTAAAGGCGGGATAGGGGTGCTAAGAATCTCCGGTGAAGGGTCGATTGCCACCTAAGACGATTCGACTTGGCAACAAACAACGGACGCACCCTGAGGACTACCAAGAAGATCCTGGAGCTGGAAGAAGAGATAGACAAGTAGCGCTTGAATATTAAAGGATCATCCGCGGTCCGAAGAGAGGAGAAGGACACGGTGATTTTTGAATCCGGCAGCTTGTTCTATCACCGGGAGGGCGACCATTCTGTCCCAAGGAGGTGTTGGATTTATAGTCCACAAGTCTCTCGTTAACAAACTTGTAAAGATTGGTAGTGTGTCGACGAAGGTTGCGTACCTCATATTCAGAATCACCAAACGGTATCCAAGGTCATACTAGTCTACGCACCAACATCTATTACATTTTTAGATATTCTCTATGATATTTCTAGAGCCATGCATTCTTATAAAAACCACTATACGGTGTTAATGGGAGACTTCAACGCAAAACTAAGCAAAAGGAAGAAACGTGAGCTGTCGATAGGTAAATTTGGGTTAGGGCAACGGAACACAAGGGGCCAGCAGCTGGCCGACTTCATGGAGAAGGAGGGACTGTTTATAATGAACTCTTTTTTCCTGAAGCGGCTCCACAGAAAGTGGACCTGGTCGAGGCCCGACAGTACGATAAAAAATGAGATTGACTTTATTATGAAGACGAGACGGTAACTGTTCAGTGATGTCTCACTGATCGCAAGGATGAAAACTGGCAGTGATCACCGAATGGTTAAAGGTACACTGAACCTAAACGTTAAGTTAAAGAGGTCTCGTCTAAAGAAGTCAACGCTCCGTCCCCCCTCGTGCTCTAATCCAGAATCCCGAAACCTTTCAACTCGAGTTACGTAACCGCTTTCAGTGCCTAGAAGATTGCAATGCAGTGGACGATATGAATGACAAGCTCGTGGAAACTGTCCATGCGGTCGGAGCTAAGTTCTGCAAGACCCGCCGCAGAAGAACACAAAAACTCTCCGATCACACTCTTAATCTCATGACTGTTAGACGGGAGATGAGGCTGCAATCGTCAACAGATTTGACAGCATACAGGCAACTGAACAGACAGATCTCCAAATGCATGCGGCGAGACTTACGCAACTTTAATATTGCTCGTATTGAAGAAGCGATCGAATGGAACCAGGGCTCCAAAGTCTGAAGGATGAGTGTGGCAACACCGTTTCCGGGACACCTGAGATTTTGAGTGTGTTTCTATGAGCTGCTGAACACATTATCGTTGGAGCCACACGCAAGTGTGAGTAACGATTCAAGAGCAAGTCTAATCCGACACTATTCCGATGATATCCCGAAAGTCAGTCTGAGCAAGAAAAGAAGGCTCTCTATCACGTTAAAAACGGCAATGCCCCAGGTGAAGATTGAATTACAGCGGAGTTTTTGAAAGCGGGCGGAAAACCGGTACTTAAAGTCCTTCAAAATCTCTTCAATTTCGTCCTTCATGGTGGCACTACTCGGAGGCTTGATGCAGAAGTGCAGTGCTCTTGTTTTTAAAGAAAGGCGATTACGCTCTCTTGAAGAACTACAGACCGATTTCCCTTCTGAGCCGCGTCTGCGTGCCGTTTTCGAGAGTCATTACGATACGTCTCGCACGCAGACTCGACGACTCCCAGCCTCCCGAAAAAGCCGTACCATAGATCACATACATACCCTGCGGCAGATTGTACGGAAGACCGAAGAGTACAATCTGCCACTTTACCTGGCGTATACCGCCAACTGGTAACAACCGTAACCGTATATGAGAAAGCATTTGATTCCGTCGAAATTTGGGCGGTGCTACAGTCCCTTCAGCGGTGCCAAGTTGACTGTCGGTATATCGAAGTGCTGAAGTGTTTGTACAGTAGGGCTACGATGCTAAGTGCTGTTTTCGAGTCATTACGAATCATATTCAACTGCAGAGAGGTGTAAGACAGGTTGACGTTATATCACCCATACTCTTCACCGCCGCATTGGAAGATGTTTTCAAGCTACTGAATTGGAAAGGTATTAACATCAATGGCGAGTACATTACTCACATTCGATTTGCCGACGATATAGTCTTTATGGTGGAATCGCTGGAGGATCTAAGCAATATACTCAATGATCTCAATAGTGTATCCCAACGTATAGGTTTTAAGATGAACATGGACAAAACAAAGATCATGTGTAATGTTCATGTCACGCCTATGCTGGTTGTTGTTGGGAGCACTAAGCTCGAAGTTGTTGACGAGTACGTTTGCCTGGGACAAATAGTCCTACCATGTAAGTCTAACTTCGACCGAGAGGTCTTCAGGAGATTTCAACTCGACTGGGCAGCGTTCGAGAAATTACGACACATCTTCTCGTGAGGTATACCTCAAAACTTAAAAACTAGATTGTACACCAGTGCATGTTGCCAGCGATGACTTAAGGATCTGAGACATGTTCCTTTAACTGCTGGCCGTATGAAGACGATCATGGTCGCTCAGCAAGCTATGGAGAGGGCTTTGCTCGGGGTTTCTCTGCGCGATAAACTTAGAAACCGCAGTAGAACCAGGGCAATCGACATAGCCCAATGTATTAGTAAGCTGAAGTGGCAATGGGCCGGCCATTCGGCCCGAAGAACCGGTAACTGATGGGGAAAAAGGTTCTCGAGTGGCAGTCTCGTACCGGTAGGCGTAGTGTAGGCCCACTAGACGGAATGATGACCTGGTAAGACATGCAGGAAGTCGATGGATGCAGGTGGCTCAGGACCGTGCTTTGTGGCATTCCTTGAGGGAGGCCTATGTTCAGCAGTGGACTTGTGAAGGGATATAATGATGATAATGATGAAGCTAAAAATGTCATTTCTTTGATCCTTTTATTCTCGTTGGATAGCCATGCAATGGAAACATTCAGAGCGATGTTTATCTTTCTCCGGGTGTTTTTCTACTTTATGGTGTAGAGCAGAAGGAGTCCTTGGTCGTTCCGAATTCACAAAAACATCTAGGGAATGATGGTGCTTATTCTGACACATGATGACTGGTTCTGAAATAAATCATATTCAATCATATCATCACTCACAACTCGAAAAATTACGTTCGTTCGGCCTCAATCTAAAAAAGTATAAAGATATACAAAGTTGTATAATATCGTCAAGAAATGCTTAATGAGTTTGTACCTACTTTTATCCATCTTTACGACAATCCAACAAGCAGTTCACTACCGTCAAATATAAGAAATTCCGAAACTTTGTTGGTATTCAAGAAACGTCTTAGAGATAACTACTTTGCATCCTGTTAATTTATATATATATTATTCTATTATATTAGTTTTAGTTTATATATATCATATGTAACTATCGTATTTATTATTATTATTATTTATTGATTTATTTTATTTTTATATATTGTTTTATTTTATATAATTTACGTAACATTGTGTATATTATTTATTTTTTAGTAGTACTAATGTATGCACTAAGTTTGCAATTTCAATATAATTTTCTTTATGGGTCTACTGGAGGATATTTCAGCTAATTTGGAATAAGTAGAACCTTTGTACGAAATTACTATAAGACTGCTTCTGTATCTTAATGTGTGTACATAAAATAAATTTAAAAAAAGCACACTTGTGATTAAGTTAACAATCAAAGTATACGCGGAAACATGAATGGCGGCAAAATGGCAAAACAATCTACTTTGTTTAGCTGCCGAGACACGAATATCCGTAAATTTTCGATCAAGTACCTACTCTCTTACCAATGCGGCCGACACTGCGTGAAGCCTCGGCGCGAGCGGCGGCGTACAATTTCTTTGTTTATACTTTATACCTTTATTTTATAATTTAGATACTTGAAAAAGTAATGGTACAGTTACTTTAAGGTATAGTAATTTAAAGGTATCTTTATTTTAAGGTATCGAAATTTAAAGGTATGACGTCATACCGCTTATCGTCTGTACCATAATTTTTTCGGTTATTCAATCCCTGCTGGGAAGTGAGTATCAATTAGGATGCGTTGGGTTTCATCCGGCGATGTTGAGTTGCTTCCGTCGGGTTTCTTTAAAGAGATAGATCCCGGCGTGTTCTGTGTAGCTAGGACTTTCCTTATCCGATTTGCTTGTTCACAGGTTTCTATGCTACCACAGAATTTGCGCCACCCTGTTGAGCGTCGATACCTGATACATTTTTTTGTATTCAGACTTAGCTTTCTTATATAGAAGCCAGTCTTCATCCTTTGAGGTATTCATTGCCCTATTTAGGGCTTTTCTTACCTTCTTACGTTTCCTGTCTAGTTCTTTACCCCACCACTGTTGCTTTTGCTCAGCATGTTTTGGTGGAGTGATTACTGGACATGATTCATGGTAGCTACCGATCATGGCTTTAGTGATAGCTGCTACCTGTTCTTCTAGGAGCGATTGATCTGCTATGGTATTAGTTCCCCCAACACCCGCGAGCGAAGACGTCAGCCTATTGAGGTATTTTGTTTTATCCGACTCGGTGGTTTCATCGTCAGCCACCGAGTCGGAATTGGACGGCAAAATGCAGTCCTCTTCATCGCTCAGTGAGCTGCCGCTGAGCTCAGTTTCCACTGGGGGCTTCGGCTCGGTTGTGCAGGCAGTTTTTTCACCGGACTTGACATCCAGTGATTTCGATGTACCGGCAACCATGGCCACGGTATCCATGACTTCCGGGTTCTTTTCTGCCTTTTTGCTAGGTGGGGAATCAACGAATTTTCCTCCACGACCCTGGAATTTAACGTATACCGCCCCACATACACATGCGAGACGGCGCCCGGCCCTTTCATCAGGGTCGGGATATGATCCTCCGGCACCGAAACAACGAGGAACCACCCGTCCGTCTGTTTGTCCGCTTTGAGTAGTAGCAAGTCCTTGATGTTTACCCAGCGGTTCTGGTACGCAAGCACACGACCAATGTCGCGTGAGTCCTTTCAGGCACCTTGGGCATCAGGGATAAGGATACCACATTTGATTCTTTGTGGTATCTCTGACTGTTTCTTAATAGTCAGCGAGGTGTTGGATTTGAGGTCGAGGGTATTAATATTCCCCTTCAACCAGTCCAGAGCCTTCTGGTCATCGCACCACAGCTTTAGGACACCCTCCGTGTAAACGGGTTTTGCCTCTAAAAACCGGGCCCGACGCATCAGGGTCCTGGTTACTCCAGGCCTCGCCGATCATCGTCCTCTGTATGGCTACGAGGATGTCATCAGCTATCTCCTTTGTTATGTGACCTGAACGCGCACACGTTAGGGTTAGCTTGTTCTTGCAGCCTTTGTTTGCTGTTCAAGTCTTTTTTTGGGTGGCTCCTCCAATAATCTTTTGGCTGCTCTTTCCTCTTTCCAGGACGCTTGGCTGCTCTCTGGTTCCTGACGGATTTCTTAGAGCTGGTTCCGGCGGCCGTGCCTACTGCTCGGGCTGGATTTTCATCCTTCCCAGTTTCAGCACGACTACTGGTTTCAGCCCCAAGCACCGCAGTAGCAGTAGCTTGCCCAGCTCCCTGAGTCTTGCTCTTGGAAGCAGCGAGCGCAGCTCTTTCTCTGCGGCCTTTTTCTCGCTGCTTCTTATTCTTCTTTTTGACCTTTGCGCTACTGCCTGCTGGGATAGACCCACCTGATGGTGCTTCGGGTCGGCAAGTCACCATTTTCGGTGCCTTGCGCTTCCCCTTACGGCTCACCGCTTGCCAGGCAGCGGAGAAAAGGTCTTCGGTCCTTTGGGGTTCCGCAGGAGTTTTGCTACTCGCGGCCCCTTGCTCATTTTTCTCGTCCAGCTCCTTGGATTTGGAACTGGATTTAGAGACATCCAGCGCGGAAATTGCCTCCTTGGCGGGGCCACCTACGCTGGGTGGTACAGTCAGTGGAACGGCCGGTTTAACGGCGGTTCCTTCTGGTTTATCAGTGTCTAAGGTAAACACCTCTGACACATCTCCTTCTCTACTAATGGGCCTTGTGTTGTCCATAGTTTTTGACATGTGTAATAATTCGTCCCCCCGGCTTCCCACCCTCCATGGAGCCCGCACCTTTGGGAACGCCCTTCTTTATTAAAAGAATTTCAGGCATTAGGATTACCGGGGGAAAATAGGGATGCAGAGTTGGCTTACAGCGCGACATCGGGAGCTCGATCCAGCTGGCAGATAGGGCTGAAAAGGCCCATCCCCACTGCCCGAGTTGATTTTCACTTGCCCCGTCAGCATGGCCTTTACCACCACCTAGCCCTAGGGAGCCTAGTCTCCCCCACATCCCTCGCCTGCGACCCTCTGACGGGACGCTTGGCCATTTCCTTATCTGTGGCTAGCAGATAAGGCCACCGTTTAGCTTGAAATCCGGACCAAAGAGGGCGTGTTGCCTCTCGACACTATATACCCCAGTGACGATCGGCTCAACCCTCTAGGACTCCTTCATCCCCGCATACGGCGCTCAACTGCGCAGGTCCTAGCGCAGGTGGGTGTGTTAGTCCACCGGATACACCCACTCTCTCCGGCGGAACCGTTCCCTCCTCTTTTCCGGGCTTGGGACCGGCAGCAACAAAAAGCATTGACAAAGTTAGTTGCCCGTGCTTCCTGTTGCAGGCAGAGTTCATATATATATATTTAGCAATGATTACACAGGCTGCACTAAAAGTATCGGGAATGGAATATTTCCACTGTTCCTGTCATATTAAAATCTTTTTAATTGAAAACTCCTTGGTTTTAAAATTCGAATACCATTTATTTATTTTAAAAAAGATTCTCGGTCTTGTCACAAGGTTTTGTCAAACTTGAGAAAATTCAAGAGCGATGATTTATTATAACTTTCGAAGTGGTTTATCAAAAAAACAGTGTGTTGACCGCATGATTTCTGCATTTGGTGATGAAACCACATCCAAAACCACACTTTATCGCTGGGCTCCTGAATTTCAAATTGGACGTGTCAAGCTCAGTGATGATCCCCGTCAAGGTCATCCGTTGATGCTGTGCGTAAGCTGATTGAGGAAGATCGACATGTGACATACCGCGAAATTCAGGCAACTTTAGACATTGGCATGAGTCAAATACAATAATCTTGCATGAACAATTAGGTGCAAAAAAAGTTGTTTTCCCGATGGATACCGCATTCGCTCTGTGAAGAGCAAAAAGCGGCTCGCGTTACTTGGTGCGTCAGAACTCTCGAAAGATTCCACGCAGGATCCTCAAATGCTGTATACAACATCGTATCAGGTGATGAATCCTGGATATACGCGTACGAACCCGAAACAAAAAACCAGTCACGAGTTTGGGTATTCGAAAATGAGTTAAAGCCAACAAAAATTGTTCGTTCACGGAGTGTTGCAAAAAAAATGGTGGCCACGTTTGTCTCCAAAACCGGCTATGTTACGACTATTCCTCTTGAGGGACAAAGAACGATTAATGCAGAATGGTATGCTAGCATTTGTTTGCCACAGGTCGTTTCTGAACTCCGTAAAGAGAACTGCAACCGCCGCATCATCCTCCATCACGACAATGCGAGTTCTCACACCGTACACAGAACAAAAGAGTTTTTAGAGCAAGAAAACATAGAATTATTAGACCATCCGCCGTACAGCCCCGACCTAAGCCCTAATGATTTCTATACTTTCCATAAAATAAAGAATAAGTTGCGTGGACAGAGATTTTCATCAACTGAAGAAGCTGTGGACGCATACAAAACGGCCATTTTGGAGACCCCAACTTACGAATGGAATGGTTGCTTCAATGATTGGTTTCATCGTATGGAAAAATGTGTCAAATTTCGCGGAGAATACTTCGAAAAGCAATAAATACATTTTTAAATAGTAATGTTGTGTCACTTCCTTGATTCCCGAAATTGTCAGTGCCGCCCTCGTATGTATTTATGTTATCTTTGTACTTATATATCATTTTATATTATGAACTACTATGGTTTATAGTAAAATAAGTATATTGGTTAAGTTTTCTGTTCGTAACCAAGTTTGGTTTTCAAAAGCCAAACTTAAGGGCACAGGTGTCACAATATTCGAGTTCCTTACAAAAGACCGTCACAGGGTATTCGTGGAGGCCAGGCAGAAGTTTGGCATAAGTAAATGCTGGAGTCGAGATGGTTGTATACACATTATAGCTCCTGACGGCACGCCTCATTAAGTTGAGTGCATGGCAAAGCTAGAAGCCGTACCAGTAGTTTCAGCAGCCGCTTTGCAAGTACAGGTGGCAGCCAGTGGAGGAAGTTAAGCAAAGCCTGAGTCAACGAAATTGACGACTTAAGAAAAACTCAGGATATTACCCTAACAAAAGTAATGGTCCAAAATTATTTTACATTACATACAACTGAAAACTCTTTAACTTTGTCGTATTCTCTCAACTGCAATGATGCCAGGTTGGAGAGAACTTCATGCAATTGAGGAAATCGTAAGACTTTTCATGTAAAAATTTAACATTAATGCTGTTATCATTTCCGTAAAAACCGAAAAAAAATTGAATGATCTTTGAAATTCTTAGTAGATGATTGTTACTAAGCTATTTATTTTTTATAATATAGTATAGGGGTGACAAATGAGCAAATATTCCACCTGATGGTAAGTGGATAATGTGACTCATAGACATCTACATTTAGCCACAGTTAAAAATCAAAATGCAGACATTTTGTCACTCCTGAGGACTGAGATGGAATGCCTCATTTCCAGTAAAAACGGTCTACTGTTCTCTACACTCACTATAAAAACAATTGCATTAAGTTGCTATTCTATCCAAGCATTCTGTGAGAGTGTGGTTCTACTTTGACTGAGCTGACATGACTGTTACAACCATAATATAGCTACAGCTTGGCTCACATGTATAAAATTATTATAAAAGGTTCAAAATATGGTTTATGAAAACAAATTTAATTTAACATTACTCTCTTTAATTCAGCAATTCAAAGGGAAGAAGAAAAGATAAAACGCTCATTGAAAGAAGCAGCAGGTAAAAACGATAAGCAAGTATGTACAATACTGGCAAAGGAAATTATTAGATCAAGAAGAGCTGTGAGTAAAATGTATACAAGTAAGGCACATCTAAACTCAGTGCAAATGCAAATGAAAAATCAGTTAGGTAAGAGACAAAAAAATATAGACATTAAGAGGACATCCAGGTAGCATTCAGTCTATACAAAAGTATTCCTGTGTTTGCTCCCTATGTAATGACACTAGACCAAATATTTTCTTACGAGAGCAAATATATTACCTATCTATACTTATCACTGCCATGTTCCCATGTCTTGATTTTTTACATGAATCAATGATTTCCAAAAATTGAGAATCATATAAAATGACTAAAATTACCCACTTATACAGCTATTATTAGATGTTCAGCAAACAAATGAAATGCACATCAAAATAAATGAAATGTGGAGACATAGCTACAATTCTAATTATATATTTCTTGAAAAAATTACCACATTAAACTGGTCCAGTTTTCAAGGCAGAAACAGGGGAATCTACATGTTATGGTTTTAGCAATTTTTCATATATATAAATCAGTGTGAGCTGCACTTGTCTGTCTCATACTACATACCCTTTGTTTAAATGTTGTGCTGCCTGTATTTTCTCTTAAGAACTTTATTCACATTTTTTCATTCATAATTTCATTCATTTCAGTGTTTTCAATTTTACTTCTGAACATACACCTCCCCATAGATTAAGTCATGGATACTTGTCATGTTTATTATTTTTAGTTTTTATTTTAAGATATTATCAGAAAGATCCTGCTGCCCAACTGCTTCATTTCCATCTTTTATCTCTTACAACACCTATAGTATGATATGATTATGTATTATAAAACCTTTCATGTGTTTCAGCTACATTAAGGGTAGCAGGTTCCTTGCAGAAATCAACCGAGGTAAATTTTAAAACATTTCTTTGGATTAAAAGTACAAAATAAATATTCCAGAATGATAATAATATTATTTACTTAACTTGCTTTCAATTACATCTAATATACGGACGCACTTATAAAACCCACTTTGAAAAAATAAATGAGCTACAATTGCGCATCCTTAAATGTATCAACTCCTCTAAAGATCAAAGATAAATATAAAAAAATCCTCTTCTCTATCATTGCAATATACTATAGTATGTTTCTAGGGCAGGCGGAAATAAGTACATTGATCTCAAGTATTATGTTAGCATCGAAACAAAACGACGGTTATTGCTTCCATACTACATTTCTTTATAGATTATGTATAATAATAGAAAGTTATCGAAACATGTGTTGCGCTGCACTATGCCCAAGTGAGAGTGAGCACGCAGTGTCATTCTCTGTTTTTCGCACACATTAATTATTGGAAGTGGGATTTTGCCTCGTGAGATTTTGCGTTTTTATAAAATATTCTTTAACTCAATAATTTATAGTTTAATCTTTGTTGCATGAATGCTAGAGATATGTGTAGGCAAAATTGTGTATTTATTGTTTGTCTATGTGTGTTAGCTGCGAATCAGCGACACGCGCCCCGATTTTAAAAGACAGTAGAAGGCATTTATAGTATCTTATTACTTACATTTCTGTGATTAACACTTATAATATACACAATTAAAAACCTACTAATAAATATACATAGGATACACTCAATTATAACATTATTATCTCAATTTCTAATTTTTATTAATTATACTAACTATGCTTTGTTTTGGTACACATCTAGTTCAAAAAAATTTTGCTATTTTGTCACATGTGTGTACGTCATTAAATAAGCTGTCTCAAAGCGAACCGATTGACCATGGTTGAAGTTACCAATCGGCGGTACATGTAACACTTGTAAGTTTATTTGTACAGTTGTGTCCGTTATTTAATTACTATATTTTGTTAAAAGAAATAAATATAAAAATTTATTTTGAACAGTGTCATTTAAAAGTTAAATTATTAAATTGAATTTTAAATATAACCCTACCGTAGTTCTGAAAGCTAGACTACTGCATTAAAAATTAAACCACTGCAATGCTGCATTTTGAATCTTAACTGAGGATGAATGTAGATGTCTATGGGCCACAATATCTTCTTACCATCAGGTGGACTGTGTGCTTGTTTGTCAAACCATTTTTATTCTTTATAAAAAATAATTAAAACCCAGCAATAAACACTGCTGTCTTTTTTCAAATATTGATAATTGAAATGAATTGTTAGATTGAATAAGAAATCAGTAAAATAAAGAACAAATGAACAAATACACAAACAGACGGCCCCCAGTCCCCGGCGGCCCCGCTATTCCTGGCTACGGTGGCGACCATGGTAACGGCGGGGCAGGGGGTGCTAAGAATCTCCGGTGGAGGTTCGGTTGCCACCTACGACGACTCGACCTGGCAACATATAACGCACGCACCCTGAGGACTGACGAGAAGATACTGGAGCTGGAAGAAGAGGTAGACAAGTTGCGCTGGCATATTATTGGATTATCCGAGGTCCGAAGAGAGGGGGAGGACACGGCAATCCTCGAGTCCGGCAACTTGTTCTATCACCGGGAGGGCGACCATCTGTCCCAAGGAGGTGTCGGATTTATCGTCCACAAATCTCTCGTCAACAACGTTGTAAAGATTGGGAGTGTGTCGACGAGGGTCGCGTACCTGATACTCAGAATCACCAAACGGTATTCGCTGAAGGTCATTCAGGTTTACACACCAACCTCGGCACATCCCGATGAGGAGGTGGAGGAAATGTATGAGGATATTTCCAGAGCCATACATTCCTCCAGAACCTACTACACGGTGTTGATGGGAGACTTCAACGCAAAACTGGGCACAAGAGAAAGCGGTGAGCTGAAGGTAGGGAAATTTGGAGTAGGGCAACGGAACCGAAGGGGCCAGCAGCTGGCCGACTTTATGGAGAAAGAGGGACTCTTTATGATGAACTCTTTCTTCCAGAAGCGGCCCCACAGGAAGTGGACCTGGTCGAGCCCCGACGGTTCGACAAAAAATGAGATTGACTTCATTATGACGACCAGACGTCAACTGTTCAGTGATGTCTCAGTGATCGCAAGGGTGAAAACTGGCAGCGATCACCGAATGGTTAGAGGCACACTGAACCTAAACGTTAAGTTGGAGAGGTCTCGTCTAATGAAGTCAACGCTCCGTCCCCCTCGTGCTCTAATCCAGAATCCCGAAACCTTTCAGCTCGAGTTACGTAACCGCTTCCAGTGCCTAGAAGATTGCAATGCAGTGGACGATATGAACGACAAGCTCGTGGAAACTGTCCATGCGGTCGGAGCTAAGTTCTGTAAGACCCGCCGCAGAAGAACACAAAAACTCTCCGATCACACTCTTAATCTCATGGCTGTTAGACGGGAGATGAGGCTGCAATCGTCTACAGATTTGACAGCATACAGGCAACTGAACAGACAGATCTCCAAATGCATACGGCGAGACTTACGCAACTTTAATACTTCTCGTATTAAAGAAGCGATCGAGCGGAACCAGGGCTCCAAAGTCTTTGCCAGAGATCTGTCTGCCAGAAAGAGCCAACTGTCAAGGCTGAAGACTGAGTGTGGCAACATCGTTTCCGGGACACCTGAGATTTTGAGTGAGATTGAGAGGTTCTATGGGCAGCTGTACACATCATCGTTGGAGCCACACGCAAGTGTGAGTAACGATCCAAGAGCAAGTCTTATCCGACACTATTCCGATGATATCCCGGACGTCAGTCTAAGCGAGATTAGAATGGCTCTCCAGCACCTTAAAAACGGCAGGGCCCCAGGCGAGGATGGAATTACAGCGGAGCTTCTGAAAGCGGGTGGAACACCGGTACTTGAAGTCCTTCAGAAGCTCTTCAATTCCGTCCTCCATGGTGGCACTACTCCAGAGGCGTGGAGCAGAAGTGCGGTGGTCTTGTTCTTTAAGAAAGGCGACAACGCTCTCTTAAAGAACTACAGACCGATTTCCCTTCTGAGCCGCGTCTACGTGCTGTTTGCGAGAGTCATTACGAATCGTCTCGCACGCAGACTTGACGACTTCCAGCCTCCCGAACAAGCCGGTTTCCGAAAAGGCTTCAGTACCATAGACCACATACATACCCTGCGGCAGATTGTACAGAAGACTGAAGAGTACAATCTGCCACTTTGCCTGGCGTATGTGGACTATGAGAAAGCCTTTGATTCCGTCGAAATTTGGGCGGTGCTACAGTCCCTTCAGCGGTGCCAAGTTGACTGTCGGTATATCGAAGTGCTGAAGTGTTTGTACAGTAGGGCTACGATGGCTATCCGAGTACAGAACCAGAGCTCGAAACCTATCCAACTGCAGAGAGGTGTAAGACAGGGTGACGTTATATCCCCGAAACTCTTCACCGCTGCATTGGAAGACGTTTTCAAGCTACTGGACTGGAAAGGATACGGTATTGACATCAATGGCGAGTACATCACTCACCTTCGATTTGCCGACGATATAGTCCTTATGGCAGAATCGCTGGAGGACTTAAGCACTATGCTCAATGACCTCAATAGTGCCTCCCAACGGATAGGTCTTAAGATGAACATGGACAAAACAAAGATCATGTTCAATGTCCATGTCACACCTATGCCGGTAGTTGTTGGGAGCACTATGCTCGAAGTTGTTGACGAATACGTTTACCTGGGACAAATAGTCCGACTAGGTAAGTCCAACTTCGACCGAGAGGTCAATCGACGGATTCAACTCGGCTGGGCAGCGTTCGGGAAATTACGGCATATCTTTTCGTCAGGTATACCTCAATCTCTAAAAACTAGATTGTACAACCAGTGCGTGTTGCCAGTGATGACTTACGGATCTGAGACGTGGTCCTTCACTGCTGGCCGTATGAGGACGCTTAAGGTCGCTCAGCGAGCTATGGAGAGGGCTATGCTCGGAGTTTCTCTGCGTGATAGACTCAGAAATGAGGATATCCGCAGTAAAACCAGAGTGACCGACATAGCCCAACGGATTAGTAAGCTGAAGTGGCAATGGGCCGGCCATATAGCTCGAAGAACCGATAACCGATGGGGAAGAAAGGTTCTCGAGTGGCAGCCTCGTACCGGTAGGCGTAGTGTAGGGCGACCCCCACTAGATGGAGTGACGACCTGGTAAGACATGCAGGAAGTCGATGGATGCATGTGGCTCAGGACCGTGCTTTGTGGCATTACTTGGGGGAGGCCTATGTTCAGCAGTGGACTTGTGAAGGGCTGTAATGAAGATGAAATGATGAAAATAAAGTTACAGCCTATATACGTCCCACTGCTCGGCACAGGCCTCCTCTCATTTCTGAGAGGGTTTTAGGGCAAGGCGGCATTGGGCAGCGCGGCGGACACTTCCGCTTTATTTTCTTTCTTTCATTTCTCCACTTTCAATGCGTGTTGGCGAACTTCATATGTCTTCGAAATATTTTTTTTTGTTTCTTATTCTTCAGACTTGCAGATTTCCTCACGATGTTTTTCCTCACCGCCGAGCACGTGCTAAATCAGCAATTAAAATTGCAATTAACAATTTCATTGGTGGCGGCGGGGATCGAACCCGGGTTACTCGTGTTCTGTTATATTTACAGCGAACGTTAACCATCTGAGCTACCACGGCTCATCATCATCAGGAAATCAGTACATTACGTCTATATAAATATACAATAGGTAAAAAAACACTGGTGTGGTTATAGGGTAGTTAATTTTTTTATTTATTAAGGATTACATGATCAGAATCATATCATGAAACATAAAAGCTATATCACACTTCATCAATTAGACAGTGTTTTTTACATCTTGTATAACATTATATCTTTCAAATATTCAGTTTTCAAATGTAATGTGTTTCTGTTTGTAGATTTGATTAACAGTAGCTTTTTTATTAATGTTTGCAATGTATGCTTATTGCAGTTGCAATGTATGCACATAATTCAAGCAGTAGATTCTTTCTTCTTTCTTGTTATAAAATTTTAAGGGAAGTGTTTTTCTTCTGTTCTGTCATAAAAATACTGTATCATTCAACAGCCTATCAAAAGTTCACGGTGAAAATAGAATTAAACTTCCCTTATGAGGCAATCTCCACCATAGATTTCTTCATAAGGGAAGTTTTACCAAAGTTGCCACGCTTGACAGGCCGGTGGGCAACTGCAGCTTTTTATTGCTTTCAGTTGCTACCAGGCAAATGTTGCTGTCCACCTCCTGTTTCAGTTTCCTTCTGGCTGTCTCCTATGACCCCCCTGGGAATAATGTGGGCTAGTGAATATTCTTATGCTGCCATTATAAAACAAAAAGTACAGCTTAGAAAATTGTTGTGGGTGGCAAGGGCAAGACCCACGATGATGTCCGCATCAGCAGAGTGTTCTGATTGCAGACCACAGGCATTTTCTGAGTGGACAGACACTGCAGAGTTCCTGTGTGGGCTGTCATACATTTGTTTTAAGTATAGAATTTAAGTTAGTCTTAAGCGAGTTCTGTTAGCGATTAAACATATTTTTATTAATAAATTAGTATTATATTTCTTTACATATTAGAGCCAAGCTGCAGCTATATTATGGTTGTAGCATGAATGGATTGGCTCGACCAAGGGAGGACCGTGCTATCGCAGAATACAAACATAAAATAACGGGTGCGTTTGGCAGAAAAAAGCGCTAGCAAGCGCTTGTAAGCAAAATGGCGATCGTAAGAGGTAAGCGCTGTCAAATCGTAAGTAGCTATTTTCCTCCAGGACACGATGTTAGTTTTAACCGGGGAACCTAACCTAATTTAAATATATGTTTGTAAAGTATTCATATTAAAAACTTACCAATCATGAATTTTTAATAACATGTATATGTTTATTCATGTCATTATATTACTTAAAACTAATATTGCACAAAACAACTTATAAACTCTACTTCAAAACAAACAAATTAAATAAGCAAAATGGCGGATTGTGTCAGCGCTACTGAAGTAGCAATCGTGTCCTTGCCGAAAACTATTTCAGCGCTTATAAGCGCTTGCTAGCGCTTGTAAACAAAATGGCGATCGTAAGCGGTAAGCGCTGTCAAATCGTAAGTAGCTATTTTCCTCCAGGACACGATGTTAGTTTTAACCGGGGAATCTAACCTAATTTAAATATATGTTTGTAAAGTATTCATATTAAAAACTTACCAATCATGAATTTTTAATAACATGTATATGTCTATTCATGTCATTATGTTACTTAAAACTAATATTGCACAAAACAACTTATAAACTCTACTTCAAAACAAACAAATTAAATAAGCAAAATGGCGGATTGAGTCAGCGCTACTGAAGTAGCAATCGTGTCCTGGCCGAAAACTATTTTAGCACTTGTAAGCGCTTGCTAGCGCTTTTTTCTGCCAAACGCACCCAACAACTAAATTTGTAAATTTAAAACGTCCTCCAGCCCCTGTATAACTTGACTAGATGCTGTTTATTTAGATTTTGGCATCATATCCTCAGGTGATGCAAGCAATGCAAGCTCTAGTGAAATTACCTGAAGTTGCACACACAATGCAAGAGTTGAGCAAAGAGATGATGCGTGCAGGGATCATCGAGGAGATGTTAGACGAATCTATGTCCGCTGTTGATGATGAAGAGGAAATGGAGGAGGCGGCGCAAAGTGAAGTTGATAAGGTATAATTCAATTTTACATTCATTTTCTATGTTCTGGAGCCAAGCTACAGTTATATTATGATGGTGGCACGACTTAGGGGCCTTCAAGAAAAGAGCTTACTCCTTTCTAAAGGGCCGGCAACGCACCGGCAATTCCCCTGGTGTTGCGGTTGATCATGGGCAGCGGTAGTCACTTACCTTCAGGTGAGCCGTATGCTCGTTTACCCCCTCTTCTATAAAAAAATAATTAAAAAGGTCGGCTCGACTGGGGTAGTACCACGTTTTCACAAAATACTAGCGTAAAATAGCTGCTACGTTTTCATATATGAGTGTAGAGAACTGAAAATCCTTCTTACCGGTAATAAAAATTTTAATTATAATTTTTGTTAATTCAATAAATTTTTGAATATGGTAAATTTTTGCTTAAAGCCTAACTCCATAGATATTTTGCAGATAGGTAAGATGATATTGTACATTTTAATTATAGCAATTAAATGACCCTTGAAAAATACTTTGTTAATTTTAGTTACGTAAGTAAGTTAAAAATTATTTTGTTTTAAAAAGTGCATGCCTTGAAAACTAATAGATTGGTACCTTCATTTAAGCAAATAATGCCTGTTAAGCAATATTTGCTTAAATGAAGGTAGAGCAATGCTGCAGTCATATTACTGGTATAGTTGTAGCACGAAAGGCTCGGTGTGACTCCGGGGAAGGACTACATTCTCACAGAATATCATATGTATATACATATATCAATATCATACCGTAAAATAGCAGCTTAACGCTGTTGTTTCGTATGGTTAATGTAGAGAACCGGAGACCATTTTTACTGGAAATGAGGCATTCCATCTTAGTCTTCACCGGTGACAATGTAGGAAACGAGGATAGATGTAGATGTCTATGGGCCACAGCAACCACTTACTATCAGGTAGACTGTGTGCTTGTTTGCATCCTTATTCTATATAAAAACAACAATTATACCTACAAATATTATGTTTCTGCATTATTTATGTTTGTGTATTTTGTTTATAATAACTTAGTTTAACAATATGTAACTTTAGGTCTGACTGTTTGATCTGTACTAGTTAATGTTATGTTATTTTTAGGTTCTGTGGGAACTAACACAGGGCAAATTAGGTGAAGCCCCAGCTCCTCCCAGTGCGGTGGGAGCTCCTTCAACGAGTGTTGAGCCGGAAGCGGAACCCGACGAGAACGAACTTGATGAAATGAAGTCCCGACTTGAAGCTCTGCGCACTTAGTTTTTATTGATTAAATCCCTTGTAAGTAATATATACATACAGATACCGGTAGTACATATACATCGATCTTTTCAAACAGATAATCTGCTAGCTTCTGCTTTATAGAGCGCCATTTCTGTCGCACGAAGCCCTATTAGTCTGGTATGTATTACAAAGTATAATACAATCACGCTTATTTTTTTAAAATATAAATGCCTAAAACTAAAATAAAACATTTATTTCAAAATATTAGTCAACAATTTCGCCGGCTTGACCGTGTATAGATTACCCTTTTTAGGATTCCGTAGTCAACTAGGAACCCTTATAGTTTCGCCATGTCTGTCTGTCCGTCTGTCCGTCCTCGCTTAATCTCTGTGACCGTTATCACTAGAAAGCTGAAATTTGGTACCAATATGTGTATCAATCACGCCGACAAAGTGGTAAAATAAAAATTGGAAAAAAATGTTTTATTAGGGTAGCCCCCCTGTATGTAAAGTAGGAAGTGATTTTTTTTTAATTTCAACCCTAACTTGTGATATATTGTTGGAAAGGTATTTAAAAATGAATAGGGGTTTACTAGAATCATTTTTTGATGATTTGCTCCAAAAGTAAAAAACAATGTGTCCCCTCCCCTCTAACTTTTGAACCATAAGTTTAGAAAATATGAAAAAAATCTGAAAAGTAGAACTTTATAAGGACTTTCTAGGAAAATCATTTTGAACTTGGATGGAAACAACAGTACCCACTACCGGGAGCAGTTGCAGGAGCGCGGAGCGCTGCTGGAGCGCGAACATAATGGATACCCACCTTTAAACTCATAAGTGGGAACACTTATTGTGACGGACGGGAAACTACGGAACCCTACACTGAGCGTGGCCCGACACGCTCTTGGCCGGTTTTTTTATATAAAATAGTATAGTTTTATATTTTGAGATTTACTAGTCTTTGTATATTTAAAGTGGACTCAACTGCACCTTAGAGATCTTGTAAGACCGATAAGTCAGCGACAAAACATGACACAGGTATGTGTAAAAGTGAAGACTCTATGAAGCCGTGGTAAGCTGATTACTTCTTTTTAGTGCTCAATGTGTAAAATTTATTGACGGACTCCATACTGCCCCGTTAACATTTATTAATGCAGTAGTGTTTAAAACAGGCAGGGAGTAAACAGTGCGTTGAGAGATTTTTTCTCTAGGACGTTCAGCAGTATGAAATCATGTAGAAGAACAAGAGCCGTGTAGTGGCCGTATAAGAAAATCCATTTATTCCATGTCATTCCATGAGTTTCGCAGATTGAAATGAAGAGTCTATCAAAAGCATAGAATACTATAATTACATACATAATAGAACGGGGGAGTGGGTGGAGCCCGTGTAGCCTAATGTAAAATGTCCGTGTAAAATGTCACTAACACGTCAATTCACACGTATAAATGTCAACACGAGATGTATTTTGACGTTACAATCGTTTCCAAATTTCGCATGCAAATTTAGAAAATGCCAAATTGCACGCTATTTACAAATAAATACGTATTAAAATCTGTCTGTCAACATAGCGAATCGGGTTGGTAGTAGTGATAATACTACGTAATTGCTTGTATGTGTGCTTCCCGGCGACGCCTATCCTCGTACAAAATAAGGTTGACAGCCATTCTATTGTGTGTATCATAGTATTCTATGATCAAAAGTTCATTACTGAACATAGGGCATGACAGGCCTGTTGGTCTAGTGGTTAGTGACCCTGACTGCTAAGCCGGAGGTCGTGGGTTCGATTCCCACCCAGGACAAATGTTTGTGTGATGAGCACGACCATTTGTTCTGTGTCTGGGTGTAATTTATCTATAATATTTGTGTATTTAGAAATATATAAGTATGTTTATCAGTTGTCTAGTACCCATAACACAAGCTCTGCTTAGCTTGGGACTAGATGGCGTTGTGTGATAGTTGTGGAATATTATTATAATATTATTATTATAGGCTTCCCCATTGGGTTGACTCACAGTGCGGGATATCTCAATACATCTTCATATATATGCCATAGTTGTCAAGATGGCAGGTAGTTTTTTTTGTTATTTTGAGTTCTTATAAGAACATCTTTCTGCTCCTTTGTCTTGACAACACCTACGAGAATATATGGGGTAGTAGACTTTTTTACGACACAAACAAAAAATCCCGCAGTATAAATTTATTTATTTATAAATAAATAAAAAATGGTGGTCTTTTAGATCTGCGCTACATATATTAATGTCATGTAAAGACAGGGACAATCACAACACAACCAGACCTGGTAAACACCAACAATTTGTCTTTTTAAACAAATGTTGGTTCCAAAGTTTCGAACTTAGTAACGGCAAACATAGCACTCTGAACACTACGAAAAATATTCAGAAGAAAATGGCCACTGCAACTAAGTTTGTTTTGCCCTGATCTGACTTTTCAGATTTTTTTAAATAAATATATCTTTAATTATAATTCCAGAAATCACGGTGCAGTCAAATCGAGATGTTCATGGAGAATGCCTTCTTATTAAAGTGTAAATAATTGTTAATAATTAAGTTAACGACACATAAGAATCTATTATTTACTTATTAATTAAACTTGTTGTACACAAATCTTGTTCGTGTTTGAGAAATTTACACTTTAGAATGCTTTAAATGTCGTGATTGATCTTTTTTATGGATAATCTACAAAAAAAACAGTTTATTTCAAAGAAATATCTATTTTATAGATCGTATTTTAATTTATACTCCTAATTTCGCACATAGTGTATCATAAAGTTAAATTCACAAACAATTTAAAAGCATGATGCTTAGTAACTGTCGCTTCAGTATTAAATTAGTCCATGTACAGGACCTCTGAATCTATGAGTTGTGTGTCTGAACTAAGAACCCAAACGAAAATGTTGTTTGTTACATCGAATATGGATAGTTAAGTTTATATTATGTAAATGCATCTATGTTCATACTAACGTCTAATTTCGATCGGTTGTCTGTGAGGGAATATTTCCAACTTATTTCGACTCTATTGCATGTTGCATAATTTGCAACGGTCTCTTTATTTTGGATTATATGGAATAATTATTAAGATCTAGATATAATATTTAATTGATTTGAGTTGCTTAACATAAACAACTAAATAATATGAAAGCTTCGAATCTTTTTTTAACAAAAATTCATATTTGTGTGGGCGTGGCTATTTTACTATAATGGGAAATAAAATGTGTACTTATGCATGATTTGGATTGTCTATTAGGAAATAATAATGTAACTAACCATCAGCTTGGTTATAAACCATATGATATTATAAATAAAGATCATATTTCTTTAATCTAAAAAAAATCTAGTATTGACGAGCAAATTCAGCTACTTAAAGTGACATGTCGCAGTAATACCATGATCAGTTGGAAAACGCATTATAGGTTGGAGAGGGCATTATATGTTATATTCAAAAGGATTCGAAGATTGACAAACAAATTGTTACTGTATGCTATATGTCGCAATAATAACTTCACGCTATTATAGGCACAATGCTGATCGTCTTTAAATCGACTGCCGTAAATTACCTGCTACTCAAAAATGTTATGACGTAATAGTACAAGAAAAAACCAATCAATTATGGAGTGTAGAGGTAAGTAGTACAGACTCTGTATAAAAAAGTGTCCGTAGGAAAGCCCTAATTAAGGGTGTGGCGACACTGTAGCTACAGTCTAAATTTTAAAAAAAATTTTATAATTTTTTTATTCCATAGACTTACAATAATTCTTTTTACAATAATTATTTTATTGCTTTAAAAATTTTTATTTTCAAAATCACTCACAGTTTATCATACCCCGTAGCTACTCGAGCGCTATTATGGAGAGTTTTTGAACTGTTATTTATTTTTATTTTTTTATTATTTTTATTTTTACTGCTTACGGATGGACACATTTTCAACTATTCTCCTATGGGAGATTGTCCTCCTTATCTCTATACTCCATAACCTCGATGTTCAACAGTTATCAAATTGCGGAAATGAAATTAGTAACTTAACAAAATTTAATAGAAATTACATTAACGTACCACGAATACTCCGTAATTGATACATTTTTGCATTCCAATTTTGTATAAAACGGCATATTTACGCATTTATATATTAAGAAGCAACATGTCGGTTCGTGACAATATGTCTGCAACTGATAGCCAGTTAGATAGAACAGCGCATATTTGTGGCATGCCCTGCCCACTTTGAGCTTCCTCTTGTTTTTAATATTTTGTGGGCTGTAATAAATATGAAAAACGTTCACTGACGTACGAACAACAGTATAACGGACCTCGATACATGGAGGCGTGTTGAAGAAAAATATCCCTGTTATTTTTTACTGTCTAAAATAATATTGAATTAATTGCTGCTGTGTTTCGTATAGTGAGTGTAGAGAACCAGAGAACCCTTTTACTGGAAAAGAGGCACACCATCTTGTCCTCAGGATGACAACGCATCTGCATTTTGTTTTTTGATTCTTAATAGAGGATAAATGTAGACGTCTATGGGCCGCAACTTCCACTTATCATACATAAAAAGAATATTAAAAATACGGTATCAAGTATGACGTTAGAATTATTTCTTGAGTGGAGTTGAAGACACAGTTTTCTTCAGGGGGAGGGGAGAGATTTAAAAGGGGAATCGTACTTATCTAACTACCATGTTAAAGTAAATATTCGATTATTGCAATGGTAATTACTTTCATTAATACATTTGTTTGAGTCCTGTACCTTTCAAATTTTTGTATGTACGAAATATTTGTTTTAATTATTTTACTTACTTTGTGATACTCTAAGTAAATAATAAAATGTGAAGTTTATAAATTATTTATATTAAACTAACAAACGTTAATAGTTGAGTTTTATTTATTGTAAATTTTTGCGGTACTTCATATGTCTCACGTCACACCTACATACATCCTACAGCTGGGCATAGGTTGTTTTTATTACTGAGAGGGTTTTGGATCAAGGAAGATTCCGCCGCGCTAGTCCAATGCCAACTTTATATATATCCTCTCAACTGCGGATGTCCAAGACTTGGACACGAAAATATCTCCGTTGACTGCGGGCGTCCAAGTGTTAGACATTTTTTACCCGCTCTTTTAATGAAGAAACAAAGCATTATGCGCTATTTCTAACTCATTCTACCATATGTCAATGTGTACAGGATAAAAAAGGCTAGCATAAAAACCCCAGCTTATACACTTTAGTAGTAAATTTTATTTAAATCCTTCTTAAATGTCGTCCGTTCCTTGAGTCAGCCATTAGTGTGATTGACGCGCGCTAACAACGAAGTTGTTTGTAATTATTTTGTATTAATTTATATTTATTGTGTGGTGAATTGTGTTAAAACAATGCCTGGGTAAGTAATCTTCTTATTTGTAATCTCATTTTGTGTTTTATCTTATTAAGTACGTGTAAAATCGTTTTTTAATATGTATGAAGCAAACTGCTATCTTAAAACTAACATGCTGGTTGACGAGAGTTGACTTGAAATGTACGTAAAATTTTAGTGTTGACTGTCAGTTTTGTGTTAAAATATGTATAATTGTTCATCGTTCACAGTTTTAGTACATGAAAATGTGGATAAAGTGCAATATTTTCAAAATTTTAATGTATATACGCAATAGGTGCAATAGTGTCCATTTTTGAGACGTCCGTAGAAGTGAATTCTAGTTCTCTTTTTTTGCGGGTGGCGAAAAAAGGAACTAAAGTTTGCCATACTGCATCAAGTTCAAATTCGGTTGAATGGTAAAGAATCTAGCGCCCTCGAGCAGAGAAATGGAGTTTGGTTGACTCCACGATTATTCGATGATTTATAAAAAATTGAATGTGGCATTTGGATATGTCATGTATGTTAACACAAGACTTCGGAATTTTTTAAACAATTTATTAAAACAGAAAGTTAGATAGTATTTACATAATATGCTTTTTAATATTTTTATTTTAATATTTTTTAATATTTAATATTTGAAATTTTTATTTTTTTTAATTTAATATGAACAGGTTGTGGTTTTTAAGGTCACCTCAGACACATATTTCTTATACTGGTTTTTTAATGTACATTTTATCTGTATTTACTTTGCAAATCGTGTAAAGTTGCGTTATGTTTCAACCTATAGCAAGATTGCTGCTACCTACAGTACCATTCGTAAATGAATTGTACTGTAGATACAGTAAATCCAACAAGTACCAGGAGCCTTTTAAAGAAATAAGTACCTATGTTATATATTTATTCAATTTTATACTTATGTCCATCCATCCATTTAGTTTTTATTGTTGCCTAGCTATAATTTGTTCAGCTAATTATTTCAGACTATCATCGTCGAAATTGTTAAGTTAGTTAAGTTACACAGCCGATTTCCGTCCCACTGCTGGGCCTTCCCTCACTTCTGAAAGAGTTTTACGGCAAAGAAGTATCCACCGCGCTGTCCATATGCGTGTTGGCGAACTGCACATGCCATGGAAATATTTTTTTTATTTCTCAGACAGTCAGACTTTCTCATGATGTTTTTCTTTACCGCCGAGCAAAGGTAAATCAGCACTTAAAATTGTAATTAATAATTTCATTGATGCCGGCGGGGATCGAACCCGGTGTGCTAGCGTACTGTGAAATTTAACGCGAGAGCTAACAATCTGAGCTACCAGGGCTCTCTCATCGTCGAAATGAATACTTAAGTTAGTTAATTTACAGCCTTTTTACGCCCCACAGCTGGGCAAAGGCAAAGAAGTTTCCGTCGCGCTGCCAAAATGCGTGTTGGCGAACTTCACATGTCTTCGAAATATTTTTTTTCTTATTTCACAGACGTGCAGGTTTCCGCCGCCGCCGACCGTCGTCGTTGAAATGAATACACCTCTTTATTTTGTATGTTTTTTTTTCTATAGGATAGGGTGACAAACGAGCACGCAGTCCACCTGTGGTGGTTTCTGCGGTCCATAGACATCTACATCTATCCTCGATTACAAATCAAAATGCAAAAATGCGTGTCACCCGTGATGACTAAGATGGAACGCCTCGTTTCCAGCAAAAAGGCTCTCCGGTTCTCTACACTCACCATACGAAACACAGAAGCATTAAGCTATTATTTCACGCTGGTATTCTGTGAGAGCGTGATCCTTCCCCGGTCGAGCCGGCCTATTCGTGCTACAACTATACTACTAATATAACTGCAGCATGGCTCTACCACGTACAAAAAATGTTTTAATGAACTAGTACATGATGCACAAAAAAGTGCAGAATCGAACTTTAATTGTGGCATATTTTTGTATAATGCATAAGAAGTGGGTTCTTTAAAAATATACATAAATAATATTTTTTTTTATTTCAGAAAGAGATATATTTATTTAAAATTTTATTATTTCGTAGCTATTATTTGTGTTAAAGGAAATATGTTACCTTTTGGAGAAATGATGTTATTGGTTATTGGAAATGTAACATAACCGCTGCGCACCTCGCGGCGCCTCTGTCACTCGATACATATTGTTACGAGCTTGAGGTTCGTGACAATAAAAATTGCCGATAAAATTACCTAAATTACACTTTAATTTACTGTACACAAATTAAAATTTAAAACACTAATAATTAAACACACTAATTCACTTAATTCCGCTCCGAAGCTTCGCTTGTGTCGCCGAGTTCAACTCTGCCCCGATCGCATCTTGCAGCGCCTACTTATTTAAATTAGCAAAGAAATATCCAGAATGTTCAAGTAAACACGCGCAAGGTACCGAGCGTTCGAGTTTCGACTAGGCGCTGTCGGTTGAGTGATTTGTGATGTCATTTTCTCAATGCTCCCCTCGCTCTCGTTCCTGACACTAGATGGCGCTAGTGCATCGTCGACTTGAGCGCGTAACACTGCCCCCTCCTAAGACATGCTCGTCCCGAGCATTATCGGCCCCATAATAACGCGCCAAGCGATTCACATGGACGATCTTAGGAGTCCCTCTTGCGCCTTTCTGTAACGGCTCCGCAATGTCAAGGGCTGTCCTATCCCGTGGTGCACCAACATTGTACAATTTCGGTGCTCCTCTACTACGTGTCCGAGGTCCCCGCACGGCCGCACAACTTGTACATGTACGACACCAATCCTCGACATCGTCACGATAATGGACCCAGTAAAACTGTTCTCGGACCTTCAGTAGAGTTCGTTTAACTCCCAGATGGACTCTTGAACGACCATTATGGCACAACTGTAGAACATTCGGCACTTTAGCTTTAGGGACAACAATTTGCAAACGACAGCTGTCTCTTCGACCATTGTCCCATTTACGGCACAGGACTCCATCCTGAATCAGCAAGCTGTCCCATTGGACCCAATAGCTTTTCGTGGTTGAACTCATCGCTGAGACGTCCCTCCACTTAGGCTTGGTAGCACGGGCCTTCATCCATCCCAGAATCGGCTTGATGTCCGGATCTTCCTGCTGTGCATGTCGTAGGCTGTCCTTCCACCCGTTGCTGAGGTGGTCTGTCCTGAACATCCTCACGGATACCACTTCCTTACTCTCTTGCCTACTACAATGGTTGCAATCATCAGGACAAGGTCTTCTTGTCAATGCATCTGCGTTGCCGTGAGATTTCCCGCTGCAGTGTCTGATAGTAAAGTCGTATTCCTGCTGCTGCTGGGCGGTGCTGTTAGCCGCACTTCCTTTCTGAGACCGTTCACCTTCCCTTCCTAGGGTGTGCTTAGGGCAGCTGGACCGAAGATGGCCCCTTTCCCCACAGCCATAGCACCTAGGGCTGTATCTTTTATTATTGTCGCGAACCGTAACTGCTGTAACCTCCCTAGCGTGAGGTGAACGATGATCCTGTTGCCGCCAGGCAGTGCCGTTAGCTGTACTACCCTCTCGAGATCGATGAACTCTCCTTTCCACGGTTAGTTTAGGGCAGCTGGATCGAAGATGGCCCTTCTCCCCACAGCCATAGCACCTAGGGCTGTATCCTTTGCTGCGGTCACGGACTGTAGCTGCTGCAACCTCCCTGATGCGATGGGAACGATGATCCTGCCGCACGGCTTCCACCTCCAGTGCATGGGCCAAGGCGTTCTTAAGCGTGTCGTGGTGCCCGAGTCTCACAGCAGCTCTGACTTCAAGGTCGCGGATGCCGTCGATGAATGTCTGAACCAGGTTCCCTTCAATGAGTGCAGGTACAGACTGGTATGCTTTTCGAACCATCTTCTCCACCTCAAGGGCCCACTGCTGCAGGTTCTCGTTGCTGCGCTGCACGCGATCTTTAAGCTGCGCGCGAAAGACGTGTTCCAGATGAGCGTCGCCATATCTCGCTTCCAAGGCCTCAAGAAGCTACTCATAGGTCACTTTCTTACCGACAGCTTCCAACACAGTTAAGGCTTGGTCGCGCAGGCCTAGGGTGAGTGCAGTCATGGCTTGGCTTTTATTCCAGCCGTTCGCCTCCATGACGGCCTCGAACTGGATTTTGTAGGCCGACCAGGAAGAGGTCCCGTCGAACGGCGGTACCTTGAACCCACGTAGCGAAGGTGTAGTAGCTACTGCGGGGGCTGCAATTCCATCTCCAAGTTTGAGTTCGTCCAGTGATTTCTTCATGTCAGCCATTACGTTGTCGACCCGATTGTTTACTTGGTCGATTCGGGTTTCAGCTTTCTCGATTCGGTTTTCAGCTTCCGACAGGCGGTTGTCATGGTGAGCAACCCTATCCTTCACCTCCTTTATTTCCTTCCCGAAGGTAGCGTGAAGGTCCTTCATGAGGAGCATCTGTTCATCCTGTCGGCGGGCCTGTTCCTCGTGTCGGCGGGCCTGTTCCTCCTGCTGCTCTTTCAACTGACTGGCCTGTTCCTCATGTCCGCGCTTCAGCTGCTCTTCGAACCGACGAGCCTGTTCCTCCTGTCGGCGGGCCTGCTCCTGCAGCATCACCATCAGGGCGCCCAAATCAGGTGCTGCAGATGCAGGAGCTACTGACGGACCGGCCTCCGTTGCCGGCCGCTGGCCCTCCGACGTCTGCGGCGTTGCACCACCAAATCTTCGTTGGTCCGTCTCCTGCTGGCGTTGACTTCAGGTACGGACACCCTCCGTTTCCTCCTTAGGTAAAATCGGCATTATTTTATCCCACTGACACCAATTGTTACGAGCTTGAGGTTCGTGACAATAAAAATTGCCGATAAAATTACCTAAATTACACTTTAATTTACTGTACACAGATTAAAATTTAAAACACTAATAATTAAACACACTAATTCACTTAATTCCGCTCCAACCTAGTCGGAAATAACCTAGTCGGACTAGTCCACATACGCCAGGCAAAGTGGCAGATTGTAGTCTTTGGTCTTCTGTTCAATCTTCCGTAGGATATGTATCTGGTCTATGGTATTGAAGCCTATTCGGAAACCGGCTTGCTTGGGAGGCTGGAAGTTGTCGAGCCTGCGTGCGAGTAGATTCGTAATGACTCTCGAAAACGGCACGTAGACGCGGCTTGGAAGGGAAAATGGTCTGTAGTTCTTCAAGAGAGCGTTGTCACCTTTCTTGAGGAACACTACCACCGCACTTCTGCTCCACACCTCCGTAGTGCTACCATGGAGGACGGAATTAAAAAGCTTCTCAAAGACTTCAAGTACCACCCGCTTTCAGATGCTCCGCTGTGATTGCAATCTCGCCTGGGACCTTGCTGTTTTTAAGGTGCTGGAGAGCCATTCTGATCTCGTTTAGATTTACGTCCGGTATATCATCGGAATAGTGTCGGATAAGACTTGCTCTTGGATCGTTACTCACACTTTCGTGTGGCTCCAACGATGATGTGTCCCATATAACCTCTCAATCTCACTCAAAATCTCAGGTATCCCGAAAACGATGCCACCACACTCAGTCTTCAGCATTGAAAGTTTGCTCTTTCTGACAGACAGATCTCAAGCAAAGACTTTGGAGCCCTGGTTCCGCTCAATCGCTTCTTCAATACGAGCTGTATTGAAGTTACGTAAGTACTGCCGCATGTATTTGGAGATCTGTCTGTTCAGTTGCCTGTATGCTGTCAATTCTGCTGATGATTGCAGCCTCACCTATCGTCTAACAGCCATGAGATTAAGAGTGTGATCGGCGAGTTTTTGTGTTCTTCTGCGGCGGGTCTTGTAGAACTTAGATCCAACCGCATGGACAATTTCCACGAGCTTGTCATTCATATTGTCCACTGTATTGCAATCTTCCAGGCACTGACAACGGTTATGTAACTCCAGCTGAAAGGTTGACAGACCGTTGACTTCATTAGACGAGACCTCTCCAACTTAACGTTTAGGTTCAGTGTACCTCTAAGCATTCACTGATGGCTGCCAGTTTTCACCCTTGCGATCACTGAGACATCACTGTACAGCTGCCGTGGACTCGTCATAATGAATTCAATCTTATTTTTTGTCGAACCGTCGGGGCTCGACCAGGTCCACTTTCTGTGGGACCACTTCTGAAAGAAAGAGTTCATCATAAAGAGTCCCTCTTTCTCCATGAAGTCGGCCAGCTGCGACTTGGGTTACGTTGCTTTATCCCAAATTTCCCTACCTTTAGCTCACCGATTTTTCTTGTGCCTAGCTTTGCGTTAAAGTCTCCCATTAATACCGTATAGTGGGTTTTGAAAAAATGCATGGCTCTAGAAATATCCTCATAGATTTCCTCCACCTCCTCATCGGGATGTGCCGACGTTGGTGCGTAAACCTGTACGACCTTCAGCGAATACCGTTTGGTGATTCTTAGTATAAGGTATGCAACCCTCGTCGACACACTCCCAATCTTTATAAAGATGTTAACCAGAGACTTGTGGACGATAAATCCAACACCTCCTTGGGACAGATGGTCATCCTCCCGTTGATAGAACGAGTTGTCGGATTCGAGAATCACCGTGTCCTCCCCCTCTCTTCAGACCTCGGATAATCCTATAGTATTCCAACGCAACTTGTCTATCTCTTCTTCCAGCTCCAGAATCTTCTCGTCAGTCCTCAGGGTGCATGCGTTGTAATTTGCCAGGTCGAGTCGTTTTAGGTGGCAACTGAACCTCCACCGGAGATTCTTAACACCCTATTACATGCCCCGCCGTTACCATGGTCGCCGCCGTAGCCTGGAATAGCGGGCCGCTGGGGACTGGGGGGCATCTATTTGCGTCGTTTCTCATGGTAGTCTCTTAAGACACCCACGGGAAGATATGGGGTAGTGGATATTCTCTTACCACTACACAGTATGAGATAGGTCGATAAATATTCTGATAATTTACCATACGTCACAATAGTAGGTCGTATTATAGGCATCCAGCATGTCTGCTAAAAACTAGACTAGAGAATAGGTTTTAATAAAACAAAAAAGTGTCTTTTGATTTCTATAAATATAGATTGAATAATACTATAACATTGCTTATGAATAATATCAAGAACTAAATATATCACAGTTGGTTACAACATTTTGGAGGACAATCCTAACTCTAATTGTAGGTCCTGTATTGATTCCTTTTTCAGGAGGGGTTTCCTGTCATTCTCTTTTGTCTTTTTTAGGTGCTTTTTCTTTGTTAGCCTGAAAGAAAACAATAAGGAATAAATATCTATCATCAACAGAAGCCTAATAGCTACAGTTTTCAAAACAAATACAAAAAGAAAATGTATAAAGGTATATTTTTTATAAAAGAATATTTTTTATATTTAATACAGATTATAAACAATTCTAATTGAAAGTTTTTTTTTACTTTTACTACTGGTTCGGAAAAGACCGATGTCTTGAGAAAGACCAGCAAGAAACCCAGCGGGACTTAGCTAAGAAATGAACTTACAGTCCACCTGTAACTGTGGTTTCTGCAGTCCACAGACACCTACAGCCATCTTGACACAAAGAAAGCTACAGAAGCGTTGTCACCTCTGAGGACTGCGATGGAATCACAGCCTGTTGTTATACTATCTCTCTATACCCGTCAGATCTGTCGTCATCAACAGTCCGCTGGGTTGAGCTGTCGTCAAAATCTCCCAAAAACTTCGCAATGTGACGCATCAGCATATTGTGAAGAAAACATATATAAAATGAAGATTCTGAAAGAAATGATAGGCTCAGAAGGGCTAGTACCCAGAGCCGTAAAGCCAGTTAAATAAAAAATATATATACCCGTCAGACCGAAACACAGCAGTGCAGTGATAGAATGGTGGTACCTACTCAGACGGACTCCTAGGCAAAAAAAAGAACCCTACCACGTATAAAATCTGCACTAAAAACTATCTATCTATATGTCGTTTAAGTAAGTCCCGTTGTGTTGCTAGCTCTTCCTAATATATTAACTCTGGCTTCTCAATACATTTATGAAAATGTAATGTACGTACACAAAAATAAAAGTAGTTTTGCGAAAATAAAGTGATATTAATTCTGTAAATACTAGGAACAGGCACAAGCTAGTAGTACCAGTTACTTGACTCCACCGAGTCAGTAATTCATTCTTGGGGCGACGTATACGCTTTTACAACAAAATCCCAGAAAATATACAAAATTTGTCATACGCAAAGTTCAAAAATTTTATTAGATTAAGTTTGTATAAAAAGGGTTATTATAATATTAAGGAATTTATGGATGATAATAACCCCTAGGAAGGGTAATCGCTAGCAAGCTATTTCTAATTTGTCTTGTGTTGTTTATTGTAAACATGATTGTAAGCTATTATTGGAAAAAAAATAGTCCCGCTGGGTTTCTTGCTGGTTCTTCCCAGGACAGAGGTTTTTTTTGCGAACCAGTTGTAAATGAAAAAGTGACTTTCAATAAGTATTGTTTATAACACATTGAATAAAAAAGTTTCTGTTTCCGTTTCCCAGGACAGGTTTTTTTCTAACCAGTAGTAAAATCATACATGACTTTCATTATGTTCTTGCTATAAATATTGCATAAAAATTATTCTATTCTCTTATTTTTATTGTATCTGACTCAATTTGGTCCTGTTTCGAATCTCAAGCGAAGTTTAAATTCTGCGAAAGCAAAAATTGTTGTTTTTCTGAAGCCACTCACTGTCCGCAATTTCAATGTACCTGGTGTGCGTTCGGGAAGATTAAGAGATGTTTAGAATTTGGTATCAGAGTCATTGAGATCATCACCAAAAAAAAACCTAGTTGGCTCTAGCTGAGATTCGAACCCAGGACCCGAAAAGTGACTAGGTTCTTTGATCAATAAGGGGCGATCCTCATTTGCCGTTCACAGTTCGTTCTCGGTCCGATCTCAGTCTGATTTATTATATTATTGGAATGAGATTCGAGCGAAACTTGACTGTTACGGATAGTATGAATGCACACACATATTTTTTACTTGATAATATTTTATCAGACCGAGATCGGACCGAGAACGAACTGTGAACGGCATTATAATGAGGATCGGCCCTAAATAGTCCCAAAACCGCAGTTATGACTTAGTGGTCTGAAGAGAAATACCTGTTAACGACACCATCAGGGAGGTCCATCATACGAATGATGTCAGCCTGGTCGGATGAGTCCAACGGGGCCACGGATATGTCCCTCACGGCTCTGAATTTACCGCAATTGTTCAAGTGCTCGTTTTCAAGGCGGAAGAAGTTCCAGATGAAACGTCTGCAAAAGAAAATTATAACATCATTATCATTTATTATAACCCCATCCCACTACCTCTATCACGGGGTCGTTTTATACATTATTAATAATAATTTCACTTGATTGTGCGACAAGGGACACGGTTTTAAAAAATCTAAAAGACTAAAACGCGAAATTTATTATATATAAACCGAAAACTTGTAAATATTATGTTTATAATTTGTCCATTATCTAAAATATTTGACTTTATTTTGATTTTATGATAGATTATTTTTATATAAATAATTTTTTTTTTTTTGGAAAAACGGCTGTTTTAATTTAAAATCTATGTAACGTAATTTATGGATGTAAAGTAATTAGAATGGTGACGAATGAGCACACTGCCTCCTGGTGGTAAGTGGTTACTGTGGCTCATGGACGTCTAATCGACCGCGGCGCTATTCCGTCAAAATTCAAGCGGTCGGATTCGACCGCGCACATCCACAGCACTTTACCATTAAAGGAGTCCGCACACTAATGGGAACGGAAAGGGATCGTAACCGTATCGCCTTTCACCTCGCTCTCAACCAGGCGTCACCCTACCGTATGCACGTAACGAAAGCGTATCAGCAGCGCCTGTACGTCAACTCGGCTACGGCTAGGCGACACCGCGCTTACGCCTCGCCGCCCGCTGGCTGACCTGGTTGGCACCAGATCAGTTTGAATGCAAACGTTAAGTGTAGCGCAATGTTATGTCTTGGTTTACAATACGTGAGTTGGCTATCATAGCCATAGTACTTGATGAAGAGGAAAAGAAAATAGCAAGAAAAAAAGGAAAAGATATTGGGTACACAATATGAATAAAGCAAGGAGTACTGAAGGGGAATTTCGGACTATAAAAAAACATTTGATGGATGATGAAGAGAAATTTTATATTTATTTTCATATGCCGAAATTTCTCTTTTATAACATATTGCAGTCTATAGATGAATGTATAAGGAAGAAGAATACAACATTCAGAGAAACAATATCGCCCGAAGAAAAACTAGCTGTAACGTTAAGGTGAGAAATTGCATTTGTTTTTGGAATTTTTAATCTGGTCTACAAAAATATTTGTACAGACGCCAGCTTTTACCAATCAACTTTGAACCTAATGCTTTAGCGATAAAGTTGAAAATCTATTAAAGAATTTTGACAGATTGTAGTAGGTTGATGTGCTGGCGTCTGTAGTGTACAAAATAAAACTCGGTTCCGAAACTCCGAGATAGATTAATTTTTACCCTCTGTCGATAAAATTATTTGTTTTGGAACGCAACCCTCATTAGCGATCAGGTGTGTACGGGGGGTGTACGTGTTATGTCTGATGTGTGTGTGTGTGTATATTTTGTGTGTGTGCGTAAGAATAGAATAGAATATACTTTATTGTACACCAAAATTATATCAACTATTTTACAATATTCAAAACGTATGGGTTAGTAACTGCAACTTTTTTTTAGTTTAGGTAAAAAAAATACTCATAAATCACATATTTTTTTATCATTCTAAAAGATATCATAAAATCAAAAAATTATGGCAATTTAACAAAAATAGCGCTACAACAAAAATACAATCATTGTATAAATTAAAGAATGTTTGAAGTATTAAGATCGTCAGCATTTGACGTGCCATTTTCTTCTAAGTTTGACATATTAAAATCATCAATGTTTGAAGCGCCAGATGTTGATTGTATCTCGTGGCTAATGTTATTTAGAGTGGTATAACCTCGAGGCATGTCATCTTCTCTTTGGGGAATGAAAGGGTTGCGATAACTGTAATAGCTTTGTTTCTCTGCGATTTCTTTTAACTCCATTTCCGAAACTGCGTTATATATTTTACTTTTTATAACCGCTTGGTTATATTCAGAAAATTTTTTAACCGTTGCCGCAATGCTGTTAAAAAATGTTTCTATCTCATCTTCTTTTTTGGTTTCGTTGTGATTTAATAAATATTTCATTAAAGTTTGTGACGCTGAATTGCTTTCAACTTTTTTTTTTTTTGAAGTTTTGGATGTAACTGAAGATGTAGAAGACTTAGGACGCGGCGAAAGTGCAGAAGTTTCCGGTTGTGAGTTTTCTGGAGACTGAATTATGTTTATTGAGTTCTGTGAATCATCATTACCCAAGAAACTGCTAACATCTGAATCGTCATCATAATCAACCGAAGAGATCGTCTTTCTTTCTTTGTAATGAGGTACTAAAAAACTCATTTCATCTTCAAAGGTCCACTTTTTCGTCGTCGGGGCTGCCTGACCACTCTTAGTTTTACGCTTCTTCATAGCTCGTCGGTGAGACTCTAAGATTTAACCAAGTTTTCTTGCATTCAGATTCTGAAATAAAATAAATCATGGTTAACTATGTCAAGCGCATGTAGTTACATAATGTAGGTATGTGTGAAAGGGAGTACGTACACACACACATTCACATAAACATATACACGTATTATATAAATATACATTTATTGTTGCAGGTACTTCATAACTGGATCTACATTTACTAATTTATCATCGAGCTTCCGTTTAGGAGAATCAACTATTCGTTTGATAGTAATAGATGTGTGCAATGCAATAATAAATAAATTAATGCCAATTCATATACCTCAACCAACTACAGCCGCATGGCAAGGAATCGAAGAAGGATTTAAAAATAAATGGAACTTTCCGAATTGCATAGGCGCCATTGACGGCAAACATGTAAATATAATTGCACCTCCCAATAGTGGATCGTTGTTTTTTAACTATAAAAAAACATTTTCTATTGTTTTGTTAGCTATAGTTGATCCTGAATACAGATTCATAGCGGTTGATGTCGGAGCCTATGGAAAAAACAGCGATGGCGGAATCTATTCGTCATCTACATTTGGAAAGGCACTTGAAAGAAACACATTAAATATTCCATGTGACAAACCATTACCAGGTACTAATCATGCAATGCCACATGTATTTGTGGGAGACGAGGCATTTCCATTGAAGACATATTTATTAAGACCATATCCTCGCTCAAATACACGGAGACTATCAGATCCTGAACGGCAATATAATTACCGCTTATCACGAGCTAGAAGGGTTGTTGAAAACGCTTTTGGAATTTTATATCAAAAATTTGCGATTTACAACAAAAATATTAAATTGCATCCAAAGTTTGTAGATAAAGTGGTATTAACAACTTGCATTTTACACAACATGATGAGGACATATAACATTGAGATGAATTTACAGGAACCGAACAGAACAGAACATGAAATTACAGTTGAATTCGGCGAAGACCGATTGTTAAGTCAATTACCAAATATTAGTGGTGCCCATATGGCTACTGCTTTTAATGTACGTGAAATGTTCAAAACATATTTTCAAACTTCTACCGGACGAGTACCATGGCAGAATTGTAGCTTTTAGCTTTAAATATTAATGTTAATTCTTAATGGATATTACAGTTAAATTTTACATTATAATAATCACATAAAGTATATTAATCAAAACTGTTTTATTTCCCATACATACCTACATACGCGAAAAACATTAGATAAAAAATTAAATAGGAGTAGGTACTTACCAGATTGCTTTAAAGTAATACTTATTTGTTTCCGAGCCCCGTCCTTTTTTATACTATTACAGTATTTAGCGTCACTTAAGTCATATAAATATGGATATTTTCTCACTTCTTCAATAAGTTTCTCCCTTTGCATCGTTATTTTGTGTTTGAATCTAACTTAAAATTTCAAATAAAACATACGC
This sequence comes from Parnassius apollo, assembly GCA_907164705.1. Lineage (NCBI taxonomy): Eukaryota > Metazoa > Arthropoda > Insecta > Lepidoptera > Papilionidae > Parnassius > Parnassius apollo. The sequence goes on along the minus strand of CAJQZP010001060.1, from coordinate 4,906,763 downwards.
GCAACACAAATGAAATACGCCTTGCGAATGGCAGGATGGCGGCGTCTTTCTCTTTAGCACGCAAGTCGCAGGAGGGGACAGGGGACGGAGAGACGTAAGCGCGGGGACGGAGAGACGTAAGGAGCCGTAAGCGCGGGAATTGCAAGTTCGGAGCCTGTTCTGGGGGGAGGCGATCACGGTACGATTCCGATTAGTGTGCGTTGCAGTAGGGAGTTTAAATACAAACCATTCTGAACGACTCGAGGCGATACGGTTACGATCCCTTTCCGTTCCCATTAGTGTGCGGACTCCTTAAACCATTAAAACTTATATATAGAGACTATTTTTCTATGACGAAGTTTTTAAAAAGTTGAGTCTATTGTTATCCCGAAGAGCGAAAATGTGAGACCTTTTCCTCAATATATATACCTTCTTCTGCAATTTATTATACTTTGTATTTATATTATTCGTTCGGGTCACTATGTTACATCAATTAATTTCACTTAGTTTAATTTTGAATTTCCCATATTATTCTCATTAAATAGTTTCTTTGTTTATTTTATAATATTATTTCTATTTATGTTCTTTTTTACTGGTATTTGTCCAATTAATGCGTGATCACACACAAAAAATACAGTCTAATTGAGAACCTCCGTCTTTTTTTGAAGTCGGTTTAAAATAGTATTATTAAATATTAATTTTGAGCCGTGTAGTGATGGCGTAAACTATTCATTACTCCATATCATCCTGCGGGTGTCGTAAGCGGCAACAGACAGGGACTAGTAACAGCGGTTGAACAGTAGCATCTTCCTGATCACAAAAGAAAAAAACAAACAACTACAGCTTGCGAGAAATAGCAGCATAATGCTGATAAAACATAGCAGGTGTGATGTATGGTGAGTGTAGAGAAGAGAAGAACCTTCACCGGCCCTAACATGAATCAGGAAACAACATCTTTAGGGTTGATCTGCATTTTGATTCTTAATACATAAATATCACAATTGAAAGTACAAGAAAATACGAAGGGAAGGTAGTGAGCCTATTACAAGGAAGCTCAGCGGGAGGTATCAAATCAATTAAAAATTATTTTTATTTGTGAATACAGACAGAATAATGTATATCTTTTCATACAAAATTATTTTGGTGATTTTTTGTAACTGTCACAAAAGTTACTAGCGTGCGGTAGCACTATTATTAAAGAAATTGTAACACGATGTTTAAAAAAGAGATTCCTGAATTTCTTACCGCTGTCTCTCCGAAGTCTTGTTTTTGCGAATGTAATAGATTTTGACGTTCATAAGAACTTCAAAAAATACTAAAATGAATGAAAAAAAGATTCCTTCATAATATTTATTTACCTGAACACTTCGAGCGGCGACAATATGGACACCATAGTTTCACTACCCACTAGTTTATTCTCAGTCAGTACAAACGACACCATCCATATGAAACGTAGAACAAAGTCTTCCAATATCGCGAAGTAGTAAAACTGTAAATATAAATTAGGAAAATAATAATACAAAACACATTTGTCACATTGTCCGCAATGAACTCCTAAACTACTGTACTGATTGCAATGAAATTTTAAACACTTTGTGCAGTTTAGTCCAAAAGTGAGAGACTCTAATATATATTATCTCGATCATTGACCTTCAACATTTTTTTTATTGCGAATTTAAAGATTTTCGTATATAAAAATTAATTGTTATTCGTTAGTCTCGCTTAAACTCAAAAACGGCTCGACCGAATTTGATGACATTTTTTGTGTGTTTGAAAGGTTTTGAATTCACATTTGAACCCGGTAGTTGCCGTTGTTTCCGAAATCCAGAAATAATCAGAGCGAAGACGAGCGGATCGCTAGTCATTAATAAATATATAATCATGGCGATTACAGATTTGGGAGGAGTCCATGACCTAACAGATAGATTAAGAGAAGGATACATGATATCCTATACCATACCGGTATTAATCATATCGATTTTTATGTCAATTAAGAATTTTCACGCTCGGATTTTTATGAAGTGAAGACTTTTTTAGCGGCGTTGTACACTTTTTAGTAATGGGTAAAAAATGTTAAACTCGCGTCAGGACACGTAACCTGATCGAAAATTCGTAAGACGGACGGCGTAGGAGAAGAAGTATTCCCCTCTCTTTCTACGGCGCGGCGAAAATGTATGCCTGCGCCTGCTGTTTCGTTTAGGAGACACAGGGCGCTTGCGCGAATGTTATATTAATTATCATGTTTATATACGATAGCGCAATAAATAAATATTGTATTCTACCACATAAATGATACTACTTTTATACTGATAATTAAAGCAATTCGTGCAAAATTATTCCCTAACCATTCAAAATATCAAAATTGCACAACGTTAATATTCAAGTTTTCACTTCTGCCGGCACTCCCGGAGTGCAACCCGTCGTTTTTTTTTTCTAAATAACTAAATCAGGGGTTTCCAAAGGAAGCGCCGTAGAGAGTAAAAAGGGGTTTCGCTCCTGTTTACTTTTTACTTTTTGTTCTCCGGAAACTTATCTTAGGTATTCGCGGGTACAAAATAAACAATACAAATCGCGCGCGCTGTATACGCCACTCACTCTCCGATAGGTACTTACTGAAACGGGTCCAAAATGAATATCCAACTGTAAGTTCAAAGCTCTTAAAAATTCTTTTTCCCTATGCAATATCTTATCAGATTCATATTGTGGATGTTTAAATTTTTGTGCCTATCCACCTAGTATCATTGTACCAATATTTCGACGAGCTAAGGCGCCGAGACAAAATACTAAACCTGTAAGTGCGCTGATAACAGAAAATTTTTGGGAACCCCTAATTTAAATAATAGTTTGAAGTGCATTTTTTTATAGAAAAATTGTGACAAACGAGCACACAGTCCACCTGATGGTAAGTGAAAGCTGTGGCCGATAGACATCTACATTTATCCTCGATTAAGAATCAAAACGCAGATGCGTTGTCACCCCTGAGGACTAAAATGGAATGCCTCGTTTCCAGTAAAAAAGGGTCTCCAGATCTCTATACTCATGATACGAATCACAGCGGTATTCTGTGAGAGCGTGTCTTTCCCCGGTCGAGCCGACCCATTCGCGCTACAACCATAATATAGCTGCAGCGTGGCTCTACCACGTATAAATGTTGATAGTGGTGCGATTATGTGAGTATTAAGGTGTCTACATTTGTGACCTATTAGTAAAAATGACGAAACAGCTGCTTCGATATTGATTTAAACCTTAAGTTATTTTAAAAGGTAGTTTTTTTTTTAAATCTCATTTTATTTAGAAACTTCATATACAGGTTCACATGACAGTCCCAACGTACCTTTAACTTTAACCAAAACGATTGTAGTGCGTCCCTAATAGGTCTGTAAATTACACATGCATTATGGGCCAAACGGTTTGCGTTTATATAAAAGAAATTAAAAATATACCAGCTTTTGAAATAAAACAATATTTTTGATCTCAAATAGTAATCATAACCATAAAGAGTTACTATATAAACATCAGAGGCTAAATTAATGAAAATTTATCCGACTTACCCCTGGGCTGTATACGATTTCTTCTCTTAAGAATTTGTTCTCAGCTGAAGGTCCACAACTAAACAGACCCCAGTCCATCTTCACATCCCACGTGTACGTATACAAAGATGAGATCACTTGGCACGCGAACCACGCGTAAAGGAACGGATTGTCGTATGGATCCACATAGTTTACTGTAAACACACAATAGACCATAATTTTTTTCTGATTTATATGATCCATCAGGTAACTTTTTCTGGTCGATTCACAATTATTTGTTTGTGCCATAGCCATGACAGCCTATCAAAGCCTACTTTAAAACAGTAGACTTTATACATTTTTATACAACATAGATATAACGTATATATATGTATACTAAATCTATGGTTTTATCATATTATGCCTAGTTAGACGGTCGGATTGGCAATTACAGTATTTTTTATTATAATTAAGTTTTTTCAGAGATACTAATCTTCATCTTTTTTCTATTCCCCCCTGTCGTCTCCGACACCTAAGGTATGACTTAGGGTACTGGTTATTCTTACACCGCTACTATAAGGTCACTCTACTATGTTTCTGATTAGAATAGAATGATTTATACAACATAGATCAATAAATAATAGTTACTAAAAACATTTTTATTTTCATCCCTGGTTCGAATCACCATCATCATTACATCCCTTCACAAGTCTACTGCTGAACATCGACCTCCAAGGAATGCCACAAAGCAGGAGACCTGATCATTGGGGGAGGATGGCTCATAGACGGTAGACGAAGTGTAGGGCGCCCTCTCACAATAAATGTAATAAATTATTATGAATTACAATTATATTGTGATTTAAATCCTAGTCAAGTAAATATAGAGTATAGAATCAGGCGTTACTTTGCGGAAATCAATAATGATAATAATAATAAAAATCAATAAGGCGTAGGAAGTGACGACCCCAGCGCCCGCTGACGTAACGGTTACGTGACAAAACCGTTACGTGAGCGCAGTCAGTCAGCACCTTGCCAAGAGGTGTTAGTGCCGTGCCTCGGCATAAATTGAAGGTGCAAAGGCCCGCTTGTGCACATGGCCTCACCATGAAACGGCGCCTGGTCTGGGCGTCTCCCGTTGAATGACGCCCATAAAAATGGATGATGGAATTAAATAGAACGCGCAAAGGGCAGCTGCCTGAAGGTCGCCGGGGCGCGTCTGGAGCTGGCGCTGGACGCGACAGAATGCGAACCGCCAGCCGAGCGCGAGGTGCTGCACGACCACCTAGCAGCCCCTCGCATCCATCATCCCCACCAGCTGGCTTGGTGTCGGCACGGTCTTCGCGGGCCCAGCAATCGGCACCCGCCACTAGTGGAGTACGCCGCATGCGTTGGACAATCTCAGATGAACAGCAACGCATTGCGGGCGTATTTTAGAGCGATAGGGGGAGAAACTGGAGGTTTTGCGTATCGGGCAAGGATGATCGTGGGAGTTCGGTATATCTTGCGCTCAAATATATTTGATGACGCCGAACTCGAACGGCTACGACGTGAGGCTGTTCCCTCATCAAATGAAAATGTTGCAGATGCATCAAGTTGCAGAACAACCCGCACACGTGGATACCGCCGTGAATACTCTAGTGGTGGCTGATTCAAATGATGATGGAATATTCGTCCAGGAACTAGAAATAGAGCAAATGAGGAGTACATTGGAAGAGGCGATTATGGAAACGCACATTACGCCTCTCGAAAATCGACCGCGACTTCCCCGCATAGCAAGCGGTATCGGGCTGTCGTAAGGGCTCTGAACCCAATGCTGGTGACCTATTTGGAAGCCAGCCGGGACCTTTGCGATTCCGTCTGTAAAGCTTGTTACAAGCAGTTGTGTACTTCGCTGTTCCATTATTTGCAATATTTTTAACGTTTGAATATCGAAACTATTGCAATATCCTTAAGTAACAATTTTGTGTGACTAGTGCACCAAGTGGTTTAAATCGTGTTTGACTGTCTCACTTGCGTCGTGACTAAGTGTCATATAACAAAAAGGACCGCTCAACATATTCGTAGCTTGATTTGAAAAGGACGACTATATGACGGCGAACATGCAGCGAACTCCCCCGAATCAATTTAAGTTTTGTTCATCTAATCCGGACTTGTCAACCGCTTCAACTTCAACTGATAATAATATCTTTGTTAATATGCGTAAACGCAAACAACCTGAACCCGACGAGTTGAACTCAATTATGGATACGTTAGAGTTGAAAATGGCTATCCAAATGGAATCCTTTAAAGTTAGCATTGAGGCGGTAGTCACACACTCTGTTAAAAATGCCGTAAATCTGGTACTTGAGAGAGAAATTTGCAAATTAACAACATTCATTAATACCCTGAACCAATTTAATCTTCGGTTAAACGATATGCATGATTCGGTAAACTATATGAGTAATAGGCAAGATGCTTTTGACGCTCGTTTAAAAACGATGGAAGAGGATTCTCTGCGGCGTAAAGAAGTCCACACTCAGTTATCAATGCTGGAATCTAAAATAGACATGATGGAGCAGCAGGTCAGGCAGTCTAATATAGAAATTGTCAATCTCCCAGAACGTCGTGATGAAAATTTGGTAGCTGTACTTCAAAACATTGGCTCAATTATTAAGCACCCTATTAATCCTGCTGAACATAGTATCAGTGCAAAGAGTGCCGCATATGGATAAAAAAAATCCCCACCCGAAAAATGTCACCGTGAAATTCTCCACCAAAATAATACGGGATAACGTGATTGCTGCTGCGCGGGTAGTAAAATGTGTCAAATCAGATCAACTACTGATATCAGGTACCTCGCGAAATATTTACATCAATGAACACCTGACACCCAAAAATAAGAAATTATTTCTACTCAGTCGTGAAGTGGCCAGAAAAAACGATTACTAATTTGTCTGGATTAAACATGGTACCATACTTGTTTGTCAAAACGACACTTCTCCCATATTCTCAATTCGTAATGAACAAGATATCAATAAAATTAAGCCCTAATAATATTAAGAATTCACCTTATTGTTGTGATAACTTATGTAATAATTATTCACCATTGTCTAACCCACACGTTCATAATTCTACTCGTATATACATAAAAAAGTTTTTGTGATCTCATTGTATGATGGAAATAATAATTTTACCTAAAAGTATTTGGCTATATCGCATATTAAATACTGTTAAACATAATTTTTCTTATCACATTTATCATGCCACAATATGCTCTGTGTTCTTAATATTTTATTTATATCTCACAACATTTTCTATCCGCATATTGCACCGAACGGTTTTACTTCCTTGTTATAAATACAATAAATCGAAATTAAATTCTAATATGTTAACTGTATATTACCAAAATTGTCGAGGATTACGTACTAAACTGCATACTCTTTATATGAATATTATCTCACACGTTCATAATTCTACTCGTATATACATAATAAAAGTTTTTGTGATCTCATTGTATGATGGCAATAACAATTTACCTAAAAGTATTTGGCTATATCCTTTATTAAATCTTAAAAATCATATTCAGAAAACTGTTAAACATAATTTTTCTTATCACATTTATCATGCCACAATATGCTCTGTGTTCTTAATATTTTATTTATATCTCACAACATTTTCTATCCGCATATTGCACCAAAGGGTTTTACTTACTTGTTATAATAAAATTAAAAAAAAATCAATTCTAATATGTTAACTGTATATTACCAAAATTGTCGAGGATTACGTACTAAACTGCATACTCTATATGAATATTATTTCTCATACATACGACATAATCGTATTAACGGAAACTTGGTTACACGCGGATATCAGCGACAATGAATTTATAGACGATAGGTATCATATTTTTAGAAAGGACAGAAATCGTGCAACGACCGGCCGGCAAGACGGCGGAGGCATACTGATAGCGGCGGGTGCACCGTTGGCTTTGTGCTGTAGCTCGTCTTGAAACGCTGACGCATATGACTTTGAGCCCCTCCCGCCCCTTGTTGATTTTTTATTACTAGAGTTATGCATTGCAAAGTATGTTTATATTCCCTCAGCCGTCTATATCTCACCTAATCAAAATTTTGATACATATAATAGTTGTTTTAATTTATTACAAAACCAATTATCTGGATCGACTGCAAGTTTTATTATAATTGGTGATTTTAATCTGCCGAATCCGAATGGAATAATACCGGCCAGGCCCTTGTACCTATAATAGATTTGAACTTGAATACCTCGTGCTGGTGCCTAATTAATTTTATATATTCTTAATAAAAATAACAGAATCCTAGACTTAGCTATAACAAATACAACTAAGTGCAGCCTATCATCAGTGACCTCATCGTTGGTACCTCCCGATGCTCCTCACCCCCCTTTTGAAGTTTTCATTACATTATCAGTCAAAAATACCTAGAACGTAATATAACATTTCGACAATGCTATAGATTGGCTAACTATGATAAAATAAAAGATGAAATTATAAAAATCGATTGGGAAAATCTTTTTTTGGACAAAGATGCCGAAGATGCTGTTGCGTGCTTTTATGAGACAATTTACAAAATTATTAAAAAACATGTGCCAATCAAAGAAGTCAAACTAAATCGTTTCCCTTGTTGGTTTACGTCTGAATTAATTCTGATATACAATAAAAAACCGGGCTTGGATAAAAATGAAAAAATATCGAAGTGAATCGAATTACAATATCTTTTCCATATACAGGAATAAATTCAAAAAAGTTTCAGAGCGTTCCTATAATAACTATATTAGTAAAGTAGAGAGTAGTATTAGGGATAACAGTAAACTCTTTTGGACTTATTTGAAAAATCGTAAAAAAGATCTCTGACATACCGAGTACTGTTAATTTTAAAGATAGGGTGGCTACAGGTCCTAACGAAGTTTGCTCAATATTCTCTAGCTTTTTTCATTCGGTTTTTGAGCCAACTATGGTCACTGATGACTTTGATATCCAAGATATCATTGTTGACGATACTAAAACACCTGATATTCTTATAAACGACATCAAACTCACAAAACTTGAAGTCACTAACCAATTAAAGATGTTAGATGTAACGAAGGGTGCCGGGGTGGACAATGTCCATGCTCTGTTTCTAAAAGCAACTGCTGAGGTTATTGATAAACCGGTATGCCTCCTGTATAATAAATGTTTGCAATGTGGAATTTTTCCCAAAGTCTGGAAAACTGCTAGAATAGTGCCCGTACACAAAGGAGGGTCTAAGAAAGAAGTTGAAAATTATAGACCCATCTCCATACTACCTACGTTAGCGAAGATTTTTGAACGATTAGTACATAACGCAGTTTATCCGCTTTTACGTAACGTTATATTGCCACAGGAGCATGGCTTTGTTAAGAATCGATCCACTGTGACTAATTTAATTATTTACTCTTACTTACTTACTTACTTATCTTCACGCACAATCCCTAACAGGGTAGCCAGAGAGAACAGATCGCCAAGTGTCACGATCCTTACATACCCTCTTACGCTTCTTTCAGGTTCATTAACTTCTTCATACATGCGACATTCCTATTTGAAGCTCTGGATGCACGTAAGCAAGTTAACTGTGTGTACACAGATTTTCGCAAGGCATTTGACCGGGTCGACCATAAAATGCTACTAGAAAAAAATTGCCTATAATGGAATAAGAGGTAATCTATGGCGGTGGTTTAAGTCTTACATTTCAAACAGAATGCAAGAAGTGGTTATTAGGGGTCATGAATTGGAATGTGTACCGATTACTTCGGGCGTGCCACAAGGATCTATTATTGGACCTTTTCTATTTATAATATTTATAAATGACATTAATATGTGCTTCCGTTCAAGTAGGTTCCTTTTATATGCTGATGACTTAAAGGTATACAAAATTAACAACAACAGTAATGACCATTTAGAATTCCAGGATAATTTAAACCGTTTCACATCGTACTGTAATAGAAATAAGTTAGAACTCAGTCTTAACAAATGTAAATCTATAACTTTTACAAAAAAGAAAAAACCAGCTCTTGCATCTATTATTTACGTGGTACCCCCTTATCTCAAGAAGTAGCAATCAGGGATCATGGAGTAACTTTAGACACTAAACTATATCTAAGTATACACATTGAAAATATTACTAACAAAGCTTATAAGATGTATGGTTTCGTCATCCGATCTGGTAATATGTTTAAAAATCCATTGACTTACTTACATCTTTATAAATCCTTAATAAGATGTCATTTAGAGTATGCAGTGACTATTTGGAATCCTCTATATAAAAAATATATTGATAAACTAGAAATTGTGCAGAAGAAATTTCTTAAATATATCCATTATAAATATGCGAGAAAAAAAACCGTACAATGAACTCATGGCAAAATATAATCTTACCACTCTTAAATCAAGGCGTACAATTCTCGAGGCAATGTTATTTTATGATCTGTGTCACAATAGATACGACTGTATGGATATAACTGAGAATATAAATTATAGGGTACCTACCAGAGCACATCAGCGCGTGGCCCATTCTCATAAACTTTTCTGTATTAATTTATGCCGAACTAACGCGGGACGAAGGTCCTCTTTATCACGTATGATGCATTCGTACAATGAGAATTTTAATGATATCGATATTAATGCCATTGGACGAGGTAATTATAAGAAGATTGTCACTGAGAAATTTAAATAAATACTCATTGAGTAGATAACGGAATATATGACACGACCATTTAAAAAAAAACTAATGAGCAGTGATGTCATATATCCTACCATAACCCTACATTATTTGTCAGTCGATACTGTGTTTAGATTTTACTTCTAGATTAAGAATATCAAGATATTGTCAATGTCAAGTAGTACTATGTAACAAGCTTTATTGTGGAAAAATGTTATAATTAATTAAGTGACCAGCGTTGCTGAGTTCACAATAATAAAAAATGTGTAGTAATTATATTAGATAAGTTAATTATTGTGAACTTGTTTGTGGTCCTAAGTTTAATAAATAAAAAAAAGATACGGACTCATTTCTTTTTGGCGCCGCGCTGGCAGTCTGCCGTATCATAGGCGCCAAGGTTTCCACGGCTGGACGCGCTACTGGCCAAAGTAGCACTATCCCAGCATGGAGAAAAAGAATTGAGGAGCGTATCGCAAAGCCTAGAGCTCTCATCGGCAGACTGATATGCTTCAGATCAGGCAATAACAGGCCAAGAATTGTGCGCACCATCAAGATGGCATTTGCTGGGACAAATGTCAGTTTGCATCTGAAGCAGAGAATCGCTGCTTGGGGAAAGCGGATTCGGCGATATACCGAGAGGTCGACTCGGTTCAACCAGAATCGTCTCTTCCAGAGTGATCAGAAGAGGCTCTATGAATCATTGGAGCGACCAATGGCAAGTGGAACGGGCCCAACACCGAATCAGGCCGACACTAACATTCTGGCGCGGCCTGTGGTCAGAGTCCGTAAACCACAGCGAGGGCTCTTGGACGGAAGTTGTGGCGAGTCAGTGTGCGAGTATAACGCTCATGGACGTAGCCGAGGCGGTCCGAGGGGCCCCGAACTGGAAAAGTCCGGGACTCGATGGGCTGCATCACTACTGGCTGAAGAGGTTTGTGGTGTGTCACACTGTGCTCGCCCGACAGTTCCAACAGGCTCCCGAGCCTCTTCATTACTGGGATCACTCATTTGGTTCCTAAAGACCAGGATACCACAGACCCGAGCAAATACCGCCCCATCACGTGTCTACCGACCATATACAAGACACTAACATCCATTTTGAGCGCGAGAATCACTCGTCACCTGGAACCAAGGAACCACTTCTCATTGACGCGGTCATTGGCAAAGTGGTGAAACGCAACCGTCGGAACTTCTCCGCCGCCTGGATAGACTACAGAAAGGCATTCGACTCGGTGCCCCATACACGGCTAAAGTCAATCAGAGACTTTCTCGAGCAATGTTTGGGGCAGTGGAGTACGATCCTTTGTCATCTGGGCGAGCAGATGATGGCTGCGGAAAGCCACATAAGGATAAGAAGAGGTATCTTCCAGGGCGATTGTCTGAGGCCAATCTGGTTCTGCCTCTCTTTGAACCCTCTCAGTACTTTACTGGAGAGCTCCGGGAGGGGTTTTCAGCTTCGGAAAGGAGGTACAAAAGTGACCCACCTTTTTTATATGGATGACCTCAAGTTATTCGCCTCCAGTCGCTCCCATCTTGAGGAATTGCTAAACATCACTTCTGAATTTAGCAATTCTGTTGGAATGGAGCTGGGGACGAATAAATGTGCGGTCCTCCATGTTGAAAGGGGAAGGGTTGCTAACTCTGAGGGCATAGACTTATCTATGCCCATCAGCTTAAGGACCCTTTCAGAGGCTGAACCATTCCGATACCTGGGTGTGTCACAGAACATCGGTATCGATGAGGCTGGTATGAAACAGTCAGTTTGCGACGTGTTTTATGCACGCTTGACCAAAGTGCTCAACAGCCTTTTGTCTGGTGTGAATAAGACACACGCATATAACGGATGGGTCATGCCTGTCCTCATGTATACCTTTGGCATACTTAGGTGGACTCAGACTGAACTTAAAGCCCTGGATAGAAAAGTCCGCACTACTATGATGTCCCATAGGATGCATCATCCGAGATCGTCGGTAATGAGTCTGTACTTGCCGCGAAAGCATGGTGGGCGTGGCTTTTTGAGCGCGCTCACCATGCATAATCGCGAAGTGTGCAGCCTCCGTAATTACTTCCTGGTGAGATCGGATGATCCATTCTATAAGGACGTCATTTTTTGTGATAAAGGACTTACCCCTCTATCCTTAGCCAACGAGCAATGGCAGGACCCGGCAGTGCAGAGCATTTCCGACCGGGAGACCGTATGGAAGGAGAAGGAGCTCCACTGGAGGTTCTACAAGGCTCTACATGAGCCTTTTGTAGACACAGTAGCCTCCCTCTACTGGCTACGCTTTGGTGACCTCTTCGGGGAAACCGAGGGTTTTGTCTGTGCAATACAGGATCAGGTTATTAAGACCAACAACTATCGGAGATACATCCTTTAGGATGGCACCGTCGACATCTGTCGAGCTTGTCGCCATCCCGGCGAATCACTTAGGCATGTCATCTCCGGTTGTTCGGCGCTTTCTAACTTTGAGTACTTGCACAGGCACAACCTAGTAGCCAGAATTCTACACCAGGAGCTCGCTCTGAAATACGGTCTCGTGGACCGGAAATTGCCGTATTACAAGTACTTGCCGGAAGCCGTGCTCGAAAATGATCGCGCCAGGCTCTACTGGGACCGGGCCATCATCACAGACAGGACTATTCTTGCGAATAAGCCTGATATTGTGATGGACCAGGCACAGTCAAGGATATTTTTGGTCGACATTACCATTCTGTATGACGAGAACCTCGTGAAAGCCGAAACAGATAAACGAACAAAATATCTGGACCTGGCTCACGAGGTGACCGACATGTGGAGTGGTCTGCCGACTTAAATTATTCCTGTAGTCGTTTCTGCAAACGGGCTAATCCCAGTCAGCCTCTCGGGTCATCTGAGGAGGCTGGGACTCCGTGACGAACCGCTCCAGGCTCAAATGCAATAGGCGGTGCTCCTCGATACCGCCCGCATCGTCCGCCGGTTTCTCTCCCTTTCCCCCTAACCCTCGGCCGTTTGATCTCCCCTGCCGAGGGCCTCCATCTGGTTGGGCTTTTATTTATTTATGTATTACTTATTTATTTGTGCTGGTATATGAAATATATATTTATGTATATTTATCATTTCCTTTTATATATTTATTCAGCCCAACCAGATGAGAATACACTAATAATAATAATAAATATTTTTTATTTCATTTCCAAGTACATACGTTTACATACAGGAACAAATATGATTATAATTAAAGTAACAATAAGTCTAATAAAAATAACAAGCAATAATAAAAATTAAAACCATGTGTAGCTTAATAATGTAAAATCTACAAAAAAAATTGAAAAGTCACGTTTATAATATTAGCTACCTGCCTGAACTAGGTTGAGTACCTGTGTTTCAGACCATTACTTACACTATCAGTTTAATAATGTATGTTAAGGACACTAGATAATTTATATAACTAAACTATATTCTATAATAAACAAAATAACAATTAACAAAGTATAGACTCACCATTGTACATAATCCGAAGAGTAGCAAACAGAACTACAAAGAAGGTGGTGGAATACTTTCCGGCGTTGACCAAATGCGGGAAGGCCTCGCGGCTGTCCCTGTACCGGCGCAGACACTGCCAGAAGCGGGTCCACGCCGGGACTATGTTGACCAGCGCGCGAGTTATTATGAACCATTTGTTCGATTCAAATGTCTCTGCAAGTTTACATATAGGGTCACCCGAGGCAAGTGTGACGGTGGGGCAAGTGTAACAAATGCAAATTATGCGGCCTTAACAAGGTTTTTTGTTTAATTCCATCTATTAAACAACACAGGAAATTTTACTCTATTGACTAAACTGACAGTTAAGTACATAACTTGAACTATTTTATCAACAGAAGTTATTTTTAAAAACTACTAAACTGCCGACAGACAGCGCAATTTTCAGGGGTGAAGTTATTAAGTACTTCAATAAGTCATGAAGTTATTTTAAACCAGATACGAGGTGAGTGATAAAGAATAATATTGGTAATTATAGAGTAATATGTTTCTGCGACCTGAAATTCACTATTCTTTGAAATACGAATACAGTTGCACTTACCTCACCTAATACCTAACATCGGGGTAAGTGTGACAGTGTCACGTTTATTATGATTCTATTATTATAAATTGTTAACGTTCTGAATTAAATTTTATTTTGAACGTGGCATTGTTTTTATTATACTTACAAAACATCTAGAGCTAGTGTAGTAAATCTATTTAAAGGCACACCACTATATCGGTTAAAAACAGTCACACTTGCCCCATGTTGTGGGAAATTCACAAAAATACACAAAAATGAAAGTTCAAAGGTGACAGTGTTCGACCTCAATTACTTAGTTTTAACTACCTTATATTACAAAATGCTACTTGTAGATACTAAAATACTCGATCAATCATACAACCACTTAATAATTGATGTTATGAAACTAAATTCTCTATATTAAATCTTTACAGAGTAGAAGTGTTTAAATGTCGATTACAGTTTTAATTAATTTATGTCACACTTGCCCCAGGTGACCTTTCATGTGAAATGATTGAAGTATCCTTACTATATTCGTATCTTAAAGGAAACACACAAAGACGCAAAACGCGTACGATTTTTTTATATCTATACATAAAAATCAATTAACCCGTTGGCCTCACTAAACCTCCAAAACGGCTAGAACGATATCGACGAAATGTTTTGTGTGCATTTAAGTTGGCCTTTAACGCTGTGGTCGAGATCCACGAAGCACTCATGCGAAGCCGGAGTAGATCGCTATTCGCTAGTATAGAAAGCTGACTAGCGAGCATACTGATGGTAAGTGGGTGTTGTGACAGACACATCTATCCTCGCGAAGGAATCAAAATTTAGACGCGTTATTACCCCTGAAGACACCAGTAAAACGTTTCCGGCTCTCTACACTCACGACACGAAACAGCAGTATTAAGCTACTATTTCACGCTGGTATTTTGTGAGAGCATGGTCCTACTCCGACCGAGCCAACACATTCGCCACCATAATATAGCTGCAGCGTGCCTCTAGCCTCATTAGAGACCTTCACAAGTCCACTGCTGAACGACCCCCCCTCCCCAAAGAATGCCACAAATCTATGCACAGCAATAAGTGTATCATTCACGTATTTAATAAATATTACTAAGAATATGGCCTCTATTTTAAGACAAATAAGTATTAACTCACTCACCATTAACATTGTACCAGTCACCGCCTATTACATAGAAGGAGACTAAATAGTGGAAGTCCAAAAATGCGGAGACAAATGAGTTCCATTGGTCCGCCAGCCAGAAATCCGCGAACAGCACCGGCACAAAAGGAGCTACTAAAATACGACCCTAAGGAAATATAAGATACTCTTTATTTAAATATATTTTACTCTGTAGAATTATATTTTACAATGAGGGTGAGAAACCAGTATACAGTCCAACTGTTGTCCAACTAAATGCTTTCGAGAATTAAAATGCAGATGCGTTGTTACGCCTGCGGACTACGATGAAATGCCTCAGTAAAGAGGTTCTCCGACTGTGTACACTCACCATGAATATCACATTACGCGTTATTATTGCAGTATTATGCTGCTATTTTATTGCTAAAAGGTTATCATTCATATTATAATGAAAGCGCAGTTCTTCCTCGGTCGAGCCGACCCATTCGGCTGTAGCCATATTATAGTCACAGCATATTTCTACCAGTTCGGAATTATTAATTTAATTTTGTAACGAGACGTATAATGTTTTCTTCTTCTGTACATTATTCATCTTTAGCCCTTCATAAGTCATGCCAAAAAGCACGGTCCTGAGATAACTACATCCATCGATGTTGTTCATGTGATGTTGTTATTGCATCGGAATAATTTATTGGCTTGATTCTGAGAACTGGGCAGTCGTATTACGCTTAATACGTTCTCAGGATTGAGAAGTTGAGATTGAGGTTTTGTTGTACAACTCGCGGCACGATTTTTTTTGTATTGAAGCACGACCGCCAATTCAAGTGCGGATTTACAACGTACTCGGAGGTAGTAACATCGCAAGGGGCGACATATCGGAAATATTAAAATTTCAAGGACATCGAAAATCAACACAGCAACACGCATTGAAACAGCACAGCACCCCTCCAAAACACAATGAGAAGACCTGCCGCCTAATGACGCAATTGTACATTTCAACAAATATCCTAAAATCATATTTTTCACCGGAGATTATAACGCTAATTAGCTCGTAATAGTTCACTACAGGATGTAAGCCCAACCCGTACGTATTTGCCTTAGTCACATTGCTTGCTAGGTGAATTATTGGCATAAATATAATTTAATAAATACTTAAAGCGTATACTGTTTTTAGGTAGTGTGGAATTTTATCAACATTTTCTCTAAATGTCAACAGCATACAGTACAATGATGAACAGACAAAGCTTTTGTGACTAATTAATGTAGGAAAATCTATGCACAGACGGTTAAGCCAAATTTCACATACCTACTGATGATTTGGTGGCAGCATTACGAGTTCTAGGGTTATCGGCTTTACGCTCACAAACTCGCCTGCAAGGTTTGTCACTGCTTCCTATTTATAAGCTCGTAATAGTGCACTACTAGATATTGGCGTCATCCATAAGTATTAGCCATAATCGCAATTCTTGGTTGGTGATTTGCCAATAGTACCAGATATTTACAACCTATAACGCTCCCCATAGCTGATATGGTTATCTTACAGTTGACACATGTGGTGATCATACATCATGTGATGTTTCCTACAGTCAAGTACAACACCTAAGGGATTGGAACGATGAGTAGTGATGAATACGCCTTACGAATTTTTGCGTGCAATTCTCTACGCACATTATTAAGAAATGTCCGCCAGCTATTCATTATAATATTGAATTTGTTTATCAAACCATATAATGACGGTGTAAGAATATCTACTCCCTCATATCGTCCTGTGAATGTTATAAGAGGCGAACGAAGGAAATAAACCACAGGGAATATGAAACAGCATCTTTCTGATAACAAACCAAAATAATTAAGAACGGCGGTTAACGACCCGCCAGCCAAACGTGGCAACTATACAAAAAAAAAACCCCTGAGGCAACCTGTGGGGAGGGCCTACGCTCAACAGTAGACTTTTAAAGGCTGCCATGGATGCATGGATTGATTTTAAATTCAGACATTCTTGGCAAAATTGTAGCAAAGAACCTAAAATATCTGGTTATGACAATAAACTTAATTAAATAAATTCCAATTGTTAGAATAGAACACAGCGTTTGATATATTGCAACATAAAACTTATAATAATAATAATAATAACATAATGTGAAACTTACACATATCCTCAGAAACCAGAATCTTGCTTCGTGCCTGAACACTTTCAACGGGTTGACGAGAAACACAAGCATGATTATCACTAAAACCAACGGATTCACAAAGGGCGGTATGCTGAGACTCGCACTGTATATAAAACTCAGTATACTTAAGGCCCAAACAACGCCTAATATCGCCGCTAATTCCATCAAGTCTTGTTCGGATAAATGATTCCTAGGGTCCAATTCAAATATCAAAACGTGGTTGACTCCTGAAGAACGCCATCCATATACATTTATGCCTATTAGAAATATGAATTCTACTAAAAGGAAGGGGCCTCGGTACAACCGGAAGGCCGTTTTGAAGTTTTCTGTTGCACCATCATGAAAAAGAGCTGAAAAAGAAAACAATATTGTGAGAATTTTACCAGATTTTTTTATAGAAAGGGTGACAAAAAAACACTGTCCACCTGATGGTATGTGGATACATGAATCCTCGTTGTCAGAGAACAGGCACAGACAGGGTAACAAGCGTGTGAGTTTATTATCCATTTTACACGATCCTAGCACTCTGCTTCTTTTATATCCGTATATCTAAGTACACAAGCTCGTAAAGTAATATGCGTAAATCTTCTTCAAGTTTTAACGTTTTTGAAAGGGCGTTGTTGGCTGTATGGAAAATCTGTTTGTTTACTTATGCATGACTACTAATTACTTTTAGAAGAGAATAGAATTGAATTTGTGTATTAAATTACTGTTATTTTTTATATAGGGAATGTTTAGGAAGAAGTAAAAACCAAAGTCATGTAGTGGTGGCGTAAAAAAATCCACTATATCGTATTATCGGAGTCGTAAGAGGCGACAGAGCAAAACTGAAATAGGACATCGACAGAAGCATCTTTCTGTCTTCTTCTTAAAAGTATTTGTAAAAAAACTGCGTGCCTGTTGTTACAACCATGGCAAATATCCCTTATACGAGGCCATCTATGGGGAGCTCCATCGGACGACCAGGCGGTCGGCGGGTCCCATTTGTTGTCTATATTCCACGCATTAGAACCAAACGGTTTACTTCGACTTTTTTAATGCGTACAGCATAGTAGTGGAATATTTTTCCGGCGTCTATCTTTCCGTCCGTATACAATCTGGGCGTCTTCAAGGCAAGAGTGAATAGGCTTTGGTTACGCTAATACAGTGCGGTTTGCCATCTAAGGTTGCATCACCACTTACCACCAGGTGAGATTGTGGTCTAGCACTAGTTTATAAAAAGTAAAACAAAAGAGCTCTACGAGTATCTTCAGCCGTAGAATTCTGATAGGCGAATAAAAGTTAATGAAATTAAAATTTATTAGTCTACCCTGTCTTCCTCCATCATCAAATACTGAAGCATCGCGGACACTTATTACCCCATAGCCTTTACAGGAATCAAACGTATGCCTAGCAACAGGAAGTTACTACTAGGTATATAGACAGTATCTTAACTTTACTAACACCACGCATCTAAGTCATCTTTTATCATTAGCTATAAAATAATAAAAAATCCAGTGTTCACGACTTGTTCTAACGCTCATTATATAACCGTATTATAAAAATGGTACACCTTTACTACAATCTGTCTAAATTTGCTCTGGGATTAACCACAACAATGGTCAGTATAATTGGGAGATAAGAGTACAATGCACAGCGTTTAAACAAAAACAATTTACGATATGTTTTATCTTGTAATATTGGTTGTAAGTTATAACAAACATAGACTGTGTGTTAATCCCGTAATAAAGGAGAATTATATTTGTGACAGTGTAAATGCTTACGCTAGATATATTTTCGAGGTGGAACTTGTATTGTAATACTTGAATTATTTTTTATAGAATAACAGTGACAAACGATCACACAGTCTACCTGATGGTAAGCGGATGTTGTGGCCCATAGATATCTACATCTATCCCCGATTAAGAATAAAAATGCAGGTGCGTTGCCATCCCTGAGGAGTAAGATGGAACTAGCATTCTAAGAGAGCGTGGTCCTTCCCCGGTCGAACCGACAACCGACCCATTCGTGCTACAACCATAATATAGCTACAGCATGGCTCTACCGCGTAAACAAACCTTCTGCTACGGACGAATTGCCGTACATAATCGTCTCGCAGATTCTTTTACCATTACAAACTAGTGCTTAACAAATATACCTCCTGATGGTAGGTGGTAACACATGCATATATGCGTCACTCCGACTG
Source organism: Parnassius apollo (assembly GCA_907164705.1). Classification (NCBI taxonomy): domain Eukaryota; kingdom Metazoa; phylum Arthropoda; class Insecta; order Lepidoptera; family Papilionidae; genus Parnassius; species Parnassius apollo. The sequence goes on along the minus strand of CAJQZP010001060.1, from coordinate 4,887,061 downwards.
ATTGTTTTACATCTTTCTCATGTTAACATTTTCAGACACCCATGGGGATGGATAGAACGACGGACTCCCTTATATTGCCTCTAAACAGCTTCATGCTTTCATCATCGAGCAGTGATGGTAGAAGACTCTCTACTACCCCATATCTTTCCGTGGGTGTCGTAAGAAGCGATAGACGTAGACAAACCAGAAGTGTTAGCTGTATAAATTAATGAATAACGTGACTGTTACAACCTGTCTAAAGGTCACAGCTGAACATAGGTCACCACCATAGATTACTTTATAATAATAATAATAAGCTTTTTATTTGTCTCAGTTACACAGGAAACATACTTAAGTACCATAAAAGTAATGAGACAAAATGGCTTGTGACTCAGCTATGTGGTAATTTTAGGTCACCACTGGTATTCTGCCACAGCCGACTTTTAAAAAGAACATTATCTTAACCTAATTATAGCATCGACGTAAACAAATAAAGAATATAATATGTAATATTTATCATACCTATGTACTATGTAAATTTCGGTAAAGGAGACAATCGCTTTTGGGCCCATCAGAAACTATAACGACCCTCAATGGTATTAGCAAAAAGATTTTTTGAAAAACTGAGCGGAATCATGAACTATTTTAAGAACCACGAACATCACCGTTAAAGAACATCACTATTGTAAGAATAGTCTGTGGTTATATACAACACTTCACACCTGCCTCCAACTTTTGTTGTTCAAGTAACCATACTTTGCATTTGTTTCTAAATAAATTTGTATTTACGATCTCCTACAACGGAGAAGGTATATTATTCCAAATTTTTGAGGCAGCATATTTGAAACATCCTTTCGCTTTAACTTGCTTATAAGTTATAAGTTGGAAGTATATATAATAGTTTACCTCTTCGTCTCAAACGTGTTAGTTGATTTCATGAGGGGGATATTTGCTATAGTTGCCACGCTTGGCAGGCAGGTTGGGAACCGCAAATTTTTAATTTTTTAGTTGGCATTAGAAAGACGCTGCCGCCCATGTCCTCCTACAGTTTCTCTCCATCGCGTCTTAAGACACCAACGGAACGATTTGGGGGAGTGTATATCCTTACACCGCCACCAGACCTTTGTTACATGTCAAGAAATATCAAAGACCCACCTGACAAAACCACTGTGATAAAAAGCACCACAAACGATCCAGAGAACAGTCCCACTTTGAAAGTGGTCCACGGGCTCTGTTGCTCGCCCAATGGTGGCACTCGGAGCTTCTTCATAGCCTTCTGCCTGTCCCCACCTTCCAACTCGTTGGTGACCGTCGCCTCAGTGTCACTTATCAATCTATCGATGTCTTTGTTCGTGTAGAAGTGCGATGTCTCGACGTGTTCCGCCCGCCATTGTGCCCCATTGCTAACGTTTAACAACTATTGACAATAAATTGCAGATCTTATATGTTTTGAAAGGGATGGAAAGAACTTTGTAAAACGACACACACACAACTTAAGCTATTCGTGTATAAGGCTCCGCAAAACAATATATTTTTTTTTTTTTTTTTTTTTTTTTTTTTTATTTTTTTTGTTTGGTTGGATGGGTTGTTTTTTTTTTGTTTTTTTAAAATATTTTCAAATTTAGGGGTTTTTATATATAATTTTTTTTGGGGGGGGGGGAGGGGGGGGAAAGGATTGGAATTTTTTTTGTTCTCGTTCGTGTTTTAAGTTGGAATACTTATATTAAAATTACCGTGACAAAACTGTTATGATTATATTCTAATCTTCTGATTTAGGTATATTCTGTAAAATTTATGCTAGCGACCGCGGCTTAGCCTAAATAGGATCTATTATTGCGGCGTTATCATAATAAATAAAATTGAAGTATGTTTGTAATGTCAAAATAAGCTTTTAACTAAATGCATATGAAAGTATTTACGGTACTTATAACAAAAAAAATATTTGTCTGTCTGTTTATTCCGCCTAATCTCAGAAATAGCTGGACAAAATTTGACGGGACTTCACCGGCAGATATCTGTTATAAGGAGTAACTTAGGCTACTTTTATTTTAGAAAAAGAATTAGGGTTCCGCGCAAATAGTTAAGACCCATAAAATCCAACTGAAATAAATTAAACTAGCTGTGGCACGCGGATGAAGTCGCGCGTAAAATCTTCAAGTTTCTTGGATGAAATATTCGTAAAGTTTCATCACAATCGGTTCAACCATTCTGAATATTAGCTCGGACAAACAATCAGACAGACAAAATTTTAAATAAAATTTTTTATGACTTAATAGTGCGCAAATAACATTCTGTGCTTCTTCATCTGAGCCAGTTATTTCAGTATAAGACAGGAACTTCAAATTTATTTTATTTATATATATATATATATATATATATATATATATATATATATATATATATATATATATATATATATATATATATATATATATAGAGAGAGAGAGAGAGAGAGAGAGAGAGAGCCGTGGTAGCTCAGATGGTTAACGCTCGCTGTAAATATAACAGAACGCGAGTAACCCGGGTTCGATGGGCGGGGGTTAGTCTACTCCTAACTTTTTGATATTATAAATAGGACTAGATTAACACCTATTCTGCTCTCCTGTCCGGCCAGCAGTTTGGCGTATGGCTCTGTGGGAGAGCGCAGGTCCTGTTGATACCCAAGACAAGTCTGAGGAGTTCTCCTTCACGTGGTTGCCGCCTGTTATTTGGTCTGGTTCAATAGGAAAGAGACAGAACAGAAACACTCGGACGATCCTCTTTTTCTTTTCTTTTATCCCTCCCCTTTTCCTATCCTAAACCAATCCAAGGTGTCAAGCGTACCGTGCCGATAGATGCGTGACTGGAGGGAATCCAGTCGCAAACGGTGCCTACCCGAGACCAGGGCGATTCGGGTAGTATTTTAGCCCTTCCCTCGGCATGCGGGGCCCTGCCGGGGGGTGACCAAGTATTTCCCTAGCTAATCGTGGGAATAAAATGGATGTAAACCGACATTTTGTAAATGAGAAGTTTCCTTTAATGGAATTAGTTGTAGGTTTGGAAGAGGCTCTTTTAGCCTCACCAACACCCTGCAACAGTGCGCCCCAACCTGGGACGAGCCGTGAAGTGGACGGCACGTTTGCAGCTGAACCACAATCGGAAACGAACCAGGGAGGGGAAAAGAAAAAGTTCGCTAGGCCTTATAAGCCTAGTGGGGCACCGAGGAAAAGTTACCGAAGGCTGATAGCAGCTGAGATTGGAGCCGAAGAGGCCCTCTCTTTCTGCCAGAAGCCTTGGGACGAAATTCCTCAGCCCAAGCCTCCCCCCAGTTCCTGACGCAGTCGGAACGCAGTCGGTCTGAGGAGGAGTCCCCCAAAGACTAGCCCAGGAAGACTGTAAAGCTGGCAACGGAGAAGAAGAAGCTCAGCTTCAGTGCCGTAGCTGGCTCCGCGCGTATAGGAATTCGCAATTCGAATCCTATGAGTATGGAGCAGATGCGGCTGGTCCACCGGGCACTAACACAGGCCATCGCTAAGACGGCCTGTGGGGCGCAACCGGGAATGGGTCCAAAATTTTCGGGTTTCACACACAAGCCAGGTTGGATTCTGGTAACGTGCCTGAATAAGGCAAGCCAGGACTGGATTGTGGGTGAAATCGGAAAACTAAAGCCCTGGCCGGAGGCAGAGCTCTCGGTAATACCCGAGGGCGAACTGCCTAAGCCTCAGCTGGGCATTACCTACTTGCCCCGCAGCGAAGCCGACTCTCCAGAGGGGGCGGCTGTGCTGTTGAGGGCACAAAATGAAGGGCTCCATACTGAGTTCTGCAGAATCCTCCACCGTAGGGACGAGGAGAATGGGTTCTTAGAAACCTTTTCTCTGGACGACCCATCGGCGGAGGCTCTTCGGAAGGCAGGCGGCAGAGTCATCCTTGGCTTTAAGATGATAACTTTTAAAGTCAGGGGAGGCTCTGACGCGGCATTGGAGCCCGAACCGCATCAACCCCAATCCCCTCAGCCCTCCACCTCTCGGGGTGCGGCTGGAACGCCCCCGGTGAGAGTGACGAAAACCCAAGGCGCAGAGTTCGCCTCGGTCTGACGGCCTACGCTGGTGTCGTCCAGGCTGGGAGGGAGGGGAGGTGGGAGCGGTTCAACGAAAGGTAAGGCGGGGGTCAAGTTCACAGGCAAAGGACGTCTTCGTCCTCAACAGGCGGAAAAGACCCCTGCCCCCCCCCCCCCACGCCCATAAATGGCTAAACCCAAGGGTAAGACGAGGGTCCTCCAAGCAAATCTTCACCATTCAGCAGCTGCTTCTGCCATGGTGGAGGTTTGCTTTGCAGAGGACAACATTGACCTCGCCCTTATACAAGAGTTTTGGGTGGCCAACGGTCAAGTTCTGGGATTGGCGGCTGCCGGTAAGATTCTTGTCAATACCAAAGGCAGTAGACCCAGAGCTTGTATAATTTATAATAAAAATATCGACCTTTTAGCTGTTTCAGAGTATTGCAATGCCAACCTGGTAACAGCCTTTAGAAGTCTCAAGGGTGGACAGGGGCCGGAGTAATCATTTGCTCAGCCTATCTTCCCGGCGAGAACGCAGATCCTACCATCGAGTTAGAGCGAGTGGCGGAGTTCGCCCTAAAACACAACGCCGACCTTGTGGTGGGTTGTGATGCTAATGCTCACCACACAGCCTGGGGAAGCACCAACATCAACGAAAGAGGTGAGTTACTTTATGATTTTCTCATCTCCAACCGCCTGGTAAGCCTAACCTTAGGTTGTACACCAACCGTTGTAACGCGTGCTAGGCAAGAGGTGTTAGACATAACCTTTGCTACCAATAACATGTCCAGGCGGATAAATGACTGGCATGTTAGTAGCGAAAACTCGATGTCTGATCACAAGCACATTAAGTTTGTAATTGGAGTATCACCAACCTTTGAAACCGTTAATTTTAGGGATCCGAAAGCGACCTCCTGGGATATCTACCGAGATAGCCTAAGGAGGAATTCGGAAACGTTAAAAAAGCATCAAAACAATTGAAGGTCTGAAGTTAGCGACGGAGACATTAACCGTAGGTACCCGTGAAGCCTTCGAGGACAGTTGTCCCGTCAAAACCAAGACCTCAACATGAAAAGTTTCTTGGTGGAATTCTAAGCTGAAAGAACTTAGGGAAAAGACCAGGAAACTATTTAATAGGGCTAAGAAAACCAAAGAGTGGGATATTTATAGTGCAGCCCTAACTGAATATAATAAAGAAATCGGGAAAGCCAAGAGAGCATCGTGGAGGAAGCTATGCGAGGAAGTTGAGTCTTTCCCTCGCAGTGCAAGACTACACAAGATGCTATCGAAAGCTAAACCTAATCAGATCGGGCTTCTTAAAAAGCCGGATGGTTACTTTACTAATATTGAAACAGAAACATTGGAGTTACTAGCGTCAACCCATTTCCCAGGGTCACAAGACTTCAGCCTTGAACTCTTTCAGAGCCCTACGCCTTTCAATGAGGACTGGTGTAGGGCTGCAAAGATAGAAACCAAACCTGGTGCAGTGATCTGTTGACTCCTTTGAACCATTTAAATCAAGCCGGGGAGGATAGAATAATTCCCATCCAACTACAGAGGGGTATCGACATCCTTCTTCCTTATCTGGTGAAAATCTTCAGAGCAAGTTTTGCATGGGGATATATTCCAGAACGATGGACAATTGTGAAGGTTCTATTTATACCTAAGGCTGGTAGAAAGGACTACGCTTTACCAAAGTCCTTTAGACCTATAAGCCTATCTTCCTTTCTTCTTAAGGCATTGGAAAAGGTTAGAGATAGATATATAAGGAATGTAACTCTAGCTACGAGGCCCATACATTACAACCAACATGCTTACCGCAGAGGCAAATCTACGGAAACAGCCCTGATCAGTGTCGTTGACAGGGTCGAAAAAGCACTGGAGGATAAAGAAATAGCTCTTTGTGCCTTTCTAGGTATCGAGGGCGCCTTCGACAGTAGCCCCACATCACTGCTAATTGGGGGCCTAACAGCTAAAAATGTTGACCCCACAACCATCAGATGGGTGATGTCGATGCTCTCAAACAGAAAGGCAAAAATAGCGCTGTTTCAAACTGTGATTGAGGTTGCATCCACAAGAGGCTGCCCACAAGGAGGTGTTTTGTCACCCCTTCTTTGGACTCTTGCGGTTGACCAACTATTGTACAAAATGGCAGACCTACGCATTGACACATTGGGTTATGCTAATGATCTTGTGATCATTGCGAGGGGCTTTTGCCAAAGTACTTTATCGTCAATAACACAAAGAGCCCTAAACACCATAAATAACTGGTGTAGGGATAACAGTTTATCAGTTAATGCTAATAAAACTGTTATAATACCCTTTACCAAAAAGAGACGGTAGGACAAATTAGTCCAACCAAAACTTAATGGCAAAGAAGTACCATTTTCCACGGAAGATAAGTACTTGGGCGTAACAATCGACCAAAAACTAACGTGGAACTATCACCTTAGCAACGTATGTCGTAACTCGTAAAAATTGCTACAGGTACGTGCAGTCGTTTGGTCGGGAACAAATGGGGCGTGCGTCCTAGTATGGTCCTATGGCTGTACAGCAGCATAATGAGGCCGACTCTCACCTACGCCTCTATTGTCTGGTGTAACAAGGCCAACCAAAAGACGACTGCGGACAGACTAAATAGTCTACAAAGGACTGTCTGCTTAATGGCAACTGGAGCTATGCGATCGAGGCCTGGAGCGGCTCTTAATGCACTTCTATGCCTAACGCCCCTTGATCTCTATCTAGACAAGGAGGCGAGGGCTAGTTTGTATAGGATTAACGCCCAGGGCGGTCTGAGCTTGCTCTCCTACAGATTGAGATCCACGCTCGACTCAATTAAGGAATCACCGGTCTTATGCATGATGTCCGATATCATGCGTCCACTACACACTTTTTATAAAAATTATATAGTGGAATTACCCTCCAGAGAAGACTGGCTGAATGGGCAGGTTATCTGTGAGGTCGGTAGTCTCATATGGTATACCGATGGGTCTAAAATGGGCCTCGACGTAGGCTTTGGAATTTACGGGGAACGCCCCAAATTCAAACTTAGTATGAATTTGGGTAGATGCACCTCTTCTATCTTCCAGGCAGAAATTTTCGCCATACTTCGGTGTGCGGAAATCAATCTGCAAAAACACTACGTCAACCATAAAATTTACATAAACTCCGATAGTCAAGCAGCACTGCTAGCGCTGAGGTCAAACTTAGTGAACTCAAAGCTAGTTGGAGACTGCGTGAACCGTTTAAACGCCCTGGGATGTAACAACAGGGTCGTTTTAAGATGGGTTCCGGGTCACGAGGGTATTGTAGGCAACGAATTTGCCGACAAACTTGCACGGGAGGGCTCAAAGTGCACACAATTTGGACCTGAGCCATTTTGTGGAATCTCAAGAAGCCTAGCCCGATTGACCCTTGAAACTCTTTGTCACAATAAATCACTTAAGATCTGGTCTGACACACCAGGCTTAAAACATTCTAAAACCTTAATCCGGGCTTTTGGTCGTAAATTCGCTTCAGAAGCCCTGGGATTAAGTAAAAATAAATTGCGCATTCTGGCAAGAGCCCTAACTGGACACTGTTGTCTTAAAAAGCACATGTCCATCCTGGGACTAAGCATCTCAAGGATGTGTCGGTTCTGTTCCATAACAGAAGAAACGCCTCTACACATCCTAACTGATTGCGGACTCTTAATGCGCAAACGTAACACTCATCTGGGACACTATCTACTCCGCCCAGAAGAAGTGAAATTGCTCACGGCTAAGAAACTCCTTCGATTCATTGAAGACAAAGGACTTAGCCGTGAACTATAGCCATAGCAGCGATCACAATAGATCTTTTAGGTCGCAGTGATACTGGTCTCTTTACCTAGACCTGCATAGCCGCTCGCATATAACTAAAAAAAAACCCGGATTCGATCCCCGCCGGCACCAATGAAATTGTTAATTGCAATTTTAAGTGCAGATTTACCACGTACTCGGCGGTGAAGGAAAACATCGTGAGGAAACCTGCATGTCTGAGGAATAAGAAAAAATATTTCGAAGACATGTGAAGTTCGCCAACATGCATTGGGGCAGCGTGGCAGACACTTCCATGCCCTAAAACCCTCTCAGAAATGAGGGGAGGCCTGTGCCCAGCAGTGGGACGTATATAGGCTGTAACTTTATATAGATGTATAGACTATACACGCCTCTTGAAGAGAAGAATAGAGACGATGTTAGGCCATACTAATCAATTTAAGTGAAAATGCAAACTATTGTTTGAGCCAACATTGCTAATTAATGATAATATTACTTACTATCGTACTTAACTTATTATCGTACATTTTATTTTATCTCTACCTTATCATAGCCGATAAAAGTTTAAAGAATTTGTTAAGGTTTAGATTTCGTCGCTCACGTTAACATACAGGCGTATCTCACTAGAAGTGAAAAATCCTATACCTTTAAACGAGCAATTCTTGTATATATTATATAATCGGAATCTCGGAAACGGCTCCAACGATTTTCATAAAATTTTGTGTGCAGGGAGTTTCGGGGGCAATAAATCGATCTAGCTAGGATTTATTTTTAGAAAATGTTTTTTTGTCCGTGTTTTTAGGCAATGAAAAACTGCTACAATATCGTTAGAATAAGAAGGTAAATTTTGACAGTTTATTGATGATTACAAATAGCTTAATTGGTATATTGGGCGGTCACGAAATCGTAATACCATGGTTCGAGTCCAGACAGACCGACCGACTTTTTTTAATTTTTTTTTCAAGTTCCTTTCTTTTTTTGAGAAAATCTATCTTTTCGAGCCCCTTTTTTTAGTATTTTTAACAACTCGACAATTTAAATTAAACTAATTGCACTCATGATTTTTTATTCAAATAACCAGTTCAGTTTTTTTTTATTATGTCGCTAAGATCAAAAAATATTATTCGTATTTCATCAGTATGTAATTTGTATCTAAATATAATTTCCAAAACACACGAATTAAAAAAAAAACCGAAAGCGAAAAATACTGAGCAAAGCTCGGTCAACCGGGTACTGAGTTAAATACACCAAAATGATCGTCTCATTATGTTTTATGTCATCACTAAGAACCGTTTTTCTGACTGATTTGTTTTACAAAATTTTCAAGAGGCTTAACTCAAGGAACAGTGAAATGAGGCATGACTTACAGGCGTATTAACGCCTATTGACAAATGTTATATTTTGAAAATGTGGCGGCACAAACAGTCCTATATCAGGCATTGTATGAGTAACGCCTGTTTGTCGCGATTTTTTTTATTGTTTATAAAGGATTATTTGTGCTGCATATCTAGTCGTAAATAAATGTTTTGAAATGGCAATCGAAGCGACAGTAGCCCAATGGCAGGGCGCGGACCGCGAACTCAAAAAATTGTGGGTTCGAATCCGCCATTCGACTACTGGCGTAAACCACTCGTAACACAAGCAATTTAACCTTTAAAGTCGCACGATACTTTTAGAAAATGAAAACAACTAAAAATAGTTTTAATGGTTTTTAGGCGTTTAAAAGAAGTTAAAAAAATACCAAAAAAATGTAGAGGTTTTATTTTTTGGAAAAACCTATGTATAATGTACCATACATTGCCACACTCGATGAAAATAATCTGCGATTATCATTGTATAGCATACTATACATTATACTTTATTACTGCTTCGTGTGGTAAGTCAAGAAACAGTTCCTGCACTTAATATAGCATAGATGTACATTGCATTTTGTGCACATTGTACTCGCTTGACCTCCTCTACAATATTTACAGCGTTGATAACCGGTTAACTGGGGCCAATGATCAAATTTGTCGTACCGCACATTATCAAGAGGCCTCTCGGCCATCGGTTTCTTAATCTTACTTTTTTCAGGTATAGATAAAATGTCTTTTACGGGTACAATTCTATTACGTTTCAGAAGTCCAGCATAAATTTCGTAACGAAAGTCTTTTAGGCGATCTTGCTTCCTCTTTTTATTTATATGGTTGTCGTGTCTACGACGTAATAGCCATGGATTGTTTATGAAAATGTCCAACAACTGATAAAAAAATGTTCATATACCATCTGTGAGACTTTATACCAGTATGATATAATGCTATTAACATATACGCCAAATCCACACCTCCCATATGGCGGTTACAATGCTTAACGATTTGAGGACACTGTATATGTCTACGCGTCCTTTCGACTCCTAGCTGAAACGTTTGATATTCTTTTTATATACATATATACTTCTGTTAATTTATTAATGTGATATTAGGTATACTAACACACCAACTATATGACATAATAACCACACAGTTTAATTTGCCTCGGTGGCTTTATAATCAAAGCAAAACAGAAAATGTTTACTAATCGGTCAAATAAAAACGTTTTTGGGCTTTCCTGTAAAGTTACAAAAAAATGAGATTACGCCTGTATGTAATGGGAGCGACGATTTGTGCCAAAACACAAATTGTTGATTTCCGGGTCTAGTTGTGTTGTGGTTTTCCTCATGTCTATGATATTATAGCATAAAGTTTACATAAGGCACATGTAGGTTAAGGAGTGTATATTATCATATATCTACTTAAATAACTTATTTGTAGGTAATCATTTTAAGTGCACTATATTATTATGGGATGTAATACATATTTCAACTATAATAAATGTAATAAAATAACACCTAGAACTTATGAGTTTTAATTTAAAAAAAAACTTGCTTCCTATGAAAAGAGCCTACTCTTTCTAAAAAGGCTGGCAACACACCTGCAACACCCTTGGTGTTGCAGTTGCTCATGGGCGGCGGTAGTCACTTATCATCGGGTGAGCTGCATGATCGTTTGCCCCTTTTTTATATAAAAAAGTTATATTTGTCGCGTCAAAGGTGTTTTCTTCACGCTCCGACATGGTTTTATGTAAATGTGGGCACACGAACGAAAGATGATTTAAATCAAAAATAACTTTATTTAGACTAGTGGTTGTACACGAGAAACAAACGCGTGCGTCGGTAGCGAGCGTCCGCTCCGGCTGTCCGAACTCAACTGCCACAACACTCGGTCCCTTTTCTAGCCCTCGCTGCATCCCCTCTACCGACGATCGTGTCCAAGCGGTAGGGCGCGCTTGCGTTTCCGGTAACGATATCATTGATTCGCAAAGCTAATTGTTAGATGGCGCTGCTTGTAGCACTATGGCGCCATCAATCCACGACACGGCCATCCCTGACTAGCACCCGTCCTCGGGTGCAGTGCCTGTGGACAAAATATGCTCAGAGAATAACTTAGCTCGGCTATCCTGCCAACGAAAACGAGGTTGATTCCAGATGGTACTTTATTTCTCCTAAATCTAAGTACAGTAATCAACTGCCATGATTGACAAAGCCCTATTATTAGGGCTTCTTACACAGTGCTTCCTGCACTACATGATTTATTGTGAAAGGCCCGATCAACAAGTTCCAACACAGCAATTCTGACAATTTTGTTACTCTTTACCATAATTCATAAGCAATGAATACTCAACTCGTGAAACTTTCATTGAAATCTGTGCACCAGCACAGACCAGAATCGCACCAACGATTCTTTACATATCTGCCGTCACATATGCCAGAATCGCACCAACGATTCTCCACATATCTGCCGCCACATACGCCACAACACATGAGGGGCTCTGTGCACCAACACAGGCCAGAATCGCACCAACGATTCTTTACATATCTGCCGCCACATATGCCAGAATCGCACCAACGATTCCCTACATATCTGCCGCCAAATATGCTACAACACATGAGGGGCTCCGTGTACCAACACAGACAGAAATCGCACCAACGATTTCCTACAGACCCATCGCCACATGTTACTCATGAGGTGCGGTCTACAGTTTCGAGTATGAGTATACATGCCATTCTTAATTAGATTTGGTTTCACTATCGCTGTCATCAACTATGACGTCTAATTCTCGAGGAACTTGGTGATCGGGGACCTTCCTCACACGATCATGGGGGTATTTGTAGGTTCGCTTAGAGTCAAGCGCCTTTAGTAGGTATCTATCCCCATCTAACACATCGATAATCTTAAAAGGACCTTTAAACTTGGGATCTAATTTCGTTTGATTCCTCTCCTCATTTTCAATTAAAACGTAATCATTGATAGCTAATTTACAAACCCGAGCCTTATTTCGGTCAAATCGATTTTTATCATAATTGGCATTTTTTTTGATATTCTGTGTCGCGTGCTCTCTGATCTCATCCAAGTTAAATTCTGTCACATCATCATCATCGGTGGTTACTAAACTAAGCGGTCGTGCTACCCTTCCTATCATCAACTCTAGAGGGCTATATTTAGTCACTCTATTAATAGTAGAGTTCATGGCCAGCTGAACCTCTCCTAATGCGTCCTGCCAAGAACGGTCACGACTAGTCTCTACCGCTGTTAAGATACTCTTAAGCGTACTCATTACCCTCTCGACCTGACCATTTGCACGGCTGCCTCCAGCAGCTATCAAGTGCAACTCGATGCTATTAGAAGTACAGAAGCTAGAAAAATCTTTGCTTGCGAAACAACGACCCTGATCTGCTATTATGCGTTTCGGTGCACCAAACAGAGCTATACAGAAATTAATAGCACGAATACTACTATTAGTGTCGATGTTTAGCGAATGACGAAGTAGCACAAATTTGGTAAACGCATCTAATATGACAAACACGTACTCCTTGATGTCATTCTTCCCAGATAATTTACCAGAAGCGTCAATATGGATTGTGTGCCATGGGATATTGAACTTGGGAATCGGGTGCAGTTCTGCTTGAACTTTACCCGAGTGGGGCTTCGCTACTTTACATGTGATGCAGTTGTCCACAAATTTCCTCACATATTTCGACATGCCTTCGAACCAGTAGTGTTCGTAAATCTTTTCGAGAGTTTTCTCCCATCCTAAGTGCATGACAGACTCATGGACGTTATTAATAACAGACCACCTAAGCGATCTAGGTACAATAGGCAGCCATCGAGTGCGACCGTTACGCTGAATTTGGCGATATAGAATGTTTTTACGAACTTCGTAGGTTTTGCGAGTTTCCTCAGGAAAAACTTCGTTACGAAGATCAGAAACGATCTTACTAATCTCTTCGTCCTTTTCCTGTTCAGCTTGCAACCAGTTACTAGAAAGCTCAGCTAAATCGATACGCTTTTGTTCCACACGAGTGAAAGCCACTTTGGGCTTAGGGAGGGGATTTCTAGACAGGAAGTCTACATGGCTCATCCTACTGCCTTCACGATGGACGATATCAAACTCAAATGACTGCATGTAGGCCCACCAACGATGAACTCGTGGAGACAAGTCAGTTTTGCTTTTAGAAGCTTTAACAGAACTGCAGTCTGTCACAACGGTAAACTTACGACCTAGCAAATAATGTCGAAAATGCTTTATGGCATTGAACACAGCTAGCGTTTCTAACTCAAATGAATGAAACTTTGATTCGGCTGGGGAGGTACGACGACTATAATAAGCAACCACATGTTGTATCCCATTAATCTTTTGAATAAAAATAGCACCATATCCTTCAGCACTAGCATCGGTGTGTAACTCTATTGGATGTGCAGGATCAAATATCGTTAGAATAGGCTTACTGGTTAAATAAGAAATAATTTTCTGACGAACAGCCTCATGGCTAGGTTCCCACTCAATGGACCTGTCCTTGCCACTCGTTAGACGAAATAGGGGAGCCATCGTTTTTGAGAATTGTGGCACAAATTGTCTGAAATAAGTGGCCAGCCCTATGAACTGTCTTAGCTGAGTGATGGTTTTAGGCGGGGGAAGTCTGGACAAAGCTGCAATTTTATTTGGAATGGGACTGATTTGGCCGTTCTCAACAACAAAGCCTAAATATTCTACCCGTCGCTTAAGAAAGGAACACTTAGCAAGATTTAGGGAGAAACCAGCTTTTGTTAATTTATCTAGCACAGTGCGAAGACGAAATAAATTCTCCTCCACAGACGATCCTATCACTAAAATGTCGTCGACGTATGTCACAGCATAGCTGTTAGCAAGATCGCCTAATGCCTTCATCACTGCACGTTGATAAACTGAGCTGGCATTTTTCAAACCGAACGGCATGGTCAAATATTCCCACTGACCATCAGGTGTGACGAATGCAGTGCGCTCTATCGATTCAGGATGCACTGGAATCTGGTGATAGCCTGACAACATATCGAGACACGTGAACCATGTAACACCACCTAACCTAGATATAAGGTCCTCTATCAACGGCAGTGGAAACCTATCCGATACAGTGTTGTCGTTCAGCTCCCTGTAGTCGACACACATGCGATCTGAACCATCTTTCTTCTTGACAAGCAACACTGGACTAGAAAAGGGTGAACAGCTTGGCCTAATAATACCTGCTTCCTCTAGTTCACGAACTTTAGCAGTAACAACTTCACGTTCGTTTGCACTAAGCCTATAAGGGCGACGTTTAACCGTTCGACTAGGATCTATAAGCCTGATTTGCAACTGTCCTGTCGTTACACGGGATTTAGGTACACCATTAGAAAACGAAGATGAATATTCTGACAAAAGATCCATTAATTGGGAACGAAATTCTGGCGGAACGTCTGTGTCAACTTTATTTGAATCAATTTGATAATTAGTATCCGTCTTGGGCTTATTTGAAGCATCACATAATCTCACAACCTTATTACGACACAAAACAACGCTATGAGACGTCATACTAACGTTGAACCCCTGATCTAAAATCTCGCGGCCGATTAAGATATCATTTTTAAGACAACTATCCGGTACAACATGAAATAATATCTCTAACCGTAAATCGTTAATTATAACTTCAGATAAAATTTGTAGGGTACTTTGTACGCTAACGTGACCGATTCCGGTTAAATTTACAATATTATTTACTCGCTTGCCACTAAACTTTGACGCAACACAATCTTTGATCAGAGAGCATTCGGCACCAGAATCGTAGTAAAATGGGTATGACTCACCAGCATTCATCAGCACACCGCTGGGATTGCTGACATAACAAACGTCAACACGTCGCTCACTGGTTGCCGCTGCGGCAGGCGCTACCCCAGAACTGCTTGATTCACCCGCCGCGCTGGTGCCCGCACTATTACTTCGTGGACATTTTGCTGCAAAATGTCCGGCGTTGCCGCATCGAAAGCAGATGATGTCCAAGCGCTGTTTTGGTCCTGAAGAACTTGACGCCGAGATGGTGGTATTGGCTGTTTTGCTTTTCACCTCATTTCTTGATCGACAGTCAGATGCTCGATGACCTAGTTTACCACAGTTGTGACACTTCAGCGTTGTCGACTGAAACTTGGATCGCTTGAACTCTGGAACGGCGTCGGTTGAGTTAACCGTTGAAGCTTTCCTTTTCAAAAACGAGAGCGCTTGAAGTTCACACTGCAGCTTGTTCCTGTTGTTGACTTCGGTAGTAAACACCAGCCTCTGAATACGCCCATCAAATTGTGCCATGTGAGCAAGCACCGTAGATATGGCAATCTGCTCAGCGCTCATGTTTTGCCAGCGTGATGTGAGCGTTGAAAGCAATCGGGCAGCGTACGCGGCATAACATTCACCTTCCTTGGGCTTGCCATTCATCATTTTGACAAGAGTAGCGGCTGGTGTGTCCACACAATCGTACCGGGATAAAAACAGGCTTATGAAGTCACACCATGTCATCCCCGCAAACGACACTTGCGCCAGCCAACGTGAAGCACTACCTTTCAGAGCCTTGCTTAGGGTAATTATTAGAGCACTTCCCCGAAGCGGTACCTCCGATAGGCACAGATCCGCTGTAGTACACCAGGCACGTGCGTCTACATCCGGCTTATCAGGGTCAAATTCAGGCAGAGAAATATACTTGGTACCTGCCGGGCCCTTGATGGCTTCTATCAAGGACATCATATTCTGGTTTTGAGCAGCCAGCAGCTCCCGAAGCATGCTCTCGTCGCACCGTGACGACATCGCTCCAGTCTCCGTGTTTTCTTCAACTCGGGTGTATCCCACTTCTGATGTCGCGTCAAAGGTGTTTTCTTCACGCTCCGACATGGTTTTATGTAAATGTGGGCACACGAACGAAAGATGATTTAAATCAAAAATAACTTTATTTAGACTAGTGGTTGTACACGAGAAACAAACGCGTGCGTCGGTAGCGAGCGTCCGCTCCGGCTGTCCGAACTCAACTGCCACAACACTCGGTCCCTTTTCTAGCCCTCGCTGCATCCCCTCTACCGACGATCGTGTCCAAGCGGTAGGGCGCGCTTGCGTTTCCGGTAACGATATCATTGATTCGCAAAGCTAATTGTTAGATGGCGCTGCTTGTAGCACTATGGCGCCATCAATCCACGACATATTTATAAATTACTTCCATTACAAGGATATTAACTAAAAGTAATATAACGTTTTATTTATGACAAATCTTTCATCAGCATTGTGCTTAGGGAATGCAAAACCGGCCCAAATTAATTTGGCCCGATTTTTTTTGGATTTCTTATAAAAAACCCGGTTTTCGATGAAACCGGTTTGAAAGTAAGATTTACTATTCTTTGTATAAATTAATCTTTTCAGTTATTAAATAGATACATACACCTATTAAAAGGAACTACAATTTCAAAACTTCAATGAAAGTGCAGAAATTTATTAAAGAAAAAGTTTAATGAAAGGTTTCTATATTTAATATTATTATTAGTTCTACTCTCATTCAAAAACGACACAACCACCGGTCAAATTCAATCTTTGCAAATATATTGACTAGACGAATGAACATTGATGTCTGTTGTTTGTTTTCATCGGTAACGGTATCGGTAAACTTAAACAAAACAAAATAAAAGGCTGTAATTAGGTTAGTATGAAAAAGTTTCAACTCGCGCTTATTTTGTTCTGTTTAATTTTAGTACTTTGAAAATTGACCAATTACAGACATCGATTTGTCTTCTCAATATATCTGCATAGTTTGAATCTGATGTAGCTCGTAGTTACACATTACATTTGTCTGCGGACCCTTAAACGTTTTTAGTAAGAAAATGAAATCTTAAGAAAAGTAAAGCATGAAGACCGAAGAGTGGAATCATTAAGATGAGACTGTATTTTGCTGCAGAAATAATCAGCTGTCGAAAATGCACGTTCTGATTCGACACTTGTGGGCTTGAACGTGATGAGAGCTTTGTATGCCTTTACTAAAAAAATTCCGCGTCCACCGCCATTCTCGTGTAATGCCACATCACATAACACGATTTTCTTGGTTTCCAGATTTAGCGCAGATAAAGATGATTTAGTACAGCCTTTTTTTGGTTTCAATGAATGCAAAAGCCAGTCTTTGAAACTTTTGAAAATAGGATCAGAAGAAGCAGTGTTTAAACCTCTGATATTTTGCTAAAGTAATACTGTCGTCATCGTCAGTGACCATTTTCGATACGATAGATTTTATGAAATTTGCGGGTGGTTTTTGAAACATAGAATCACTGTCAATGTCATCGAATAATACTTGAGTGTCGTCTAAATATTTCAGAACACCTTGTATTAAAAGGTATCTCTCATCTATTCTCTTTCGTAAAGCTATCTGCAGTTCAAAACTCAGACTGCCATAAATGCTTGACAGTTTTCTGAACATGTATTTTAACGCAGGGTCAGCTGTAAGAAGAGTTGCGTCTTCTAAGCACGAGACTTTGAAAATTCCTTTTACTATTTCGAGTGCTTCTTTTAATCGATCTAGAGAGGTAATTTAATCGTCTGTGAAATGAATATCCGATTTTAAGTCCAGCAACGCTTTACTGTATACACTCGTAGAGTACTAAAAATCTGTCAACCATATCTCATAACGAATTCAATCTCGTTTTGCAGTCCAAAACCACACATATTTCTTGGCCAAACTTCTCTTTTACATATTTTTGTAGCATGTCATCATTTTTAGTTGCAGATTTTCTAAACATTTTTACAACCCGTCTAAATTTTTGAATCAAGTCTTTGTAGTATTGATAAGAATTACTGAAACTGGATCTTTATCTATTTTTTTGTCTTAACTGATACACCGTCTTCTTCATAATCACTATCAGAGTTGGATAGATTATCACTTTCTACTTGATGTTTGTAGAGTACATCCAATACTGCCAATTGTATGCCATGCGTACAGCATAGTTGATGATATATGGGTAAACGTTGTTCCATCCTTACCATTACGGCAGCCCCGTCAGTAGAAATGCCTGCAATATCATCTTTGAAAGGCAAATCGAACTCATGCAAACGTTTCTCTAAAATATTAGCGCACTTTTTGACGTGGTTGATCCCTCCAATCGTCCAAGTCCCAAGCTAATGTGATGCTTATTATTTAAGTCAGATGAATGCACATTTATGGTCAGGTAAATAATAAAAACCCGAAAAACCGGAAACGTGAAAACTAACCGGGTTTTTTAAATAATTCAAATATGCCGAAAAACCGGTTTTTCGGTTATCGGGTAACCCGGTTTGCATTCCCTAATTGTGCTATCATAAAATATTTTAGTTACGATTAATTACATCGGCATATAGTTAACGAAATATAAATGGATCGAAACTCCTTTTCGTTGTTGTTTCTATTCAACTTTGGAAGTTTTTGACTGTGTGGAGGTCATAGTACTACTTATGAACTGGGGATTTTATAATCAATTTAATCGATTGAGATGGATGGAGTCACACTTGTGTATTTGTTTAATGATTTCTTATACTCGTATTTACGCGAACACTACTCATTTAAATTAAACTCGTTTTTAAGGATTTTATCGCGTAAATTAACTTATTTTATATTTCCGACGTTTCAAGCTATATGAGTTTCGAGTACTAGCTATGACATTGCTACGTCGAACATGGGTGCTGTAAAATGCTAAGATACCTATAATCCGTAAAAACGAGTTTTAATTGTGTAATTGTTCTTAAGCAGTTGTTATTGGTGGATTATACTATGATTTTGTAATAACTCTATCTGGTGTACCGCAAGCACAGAATAAATAATAATACTACGCCCCCAGGCTCAATCTTGGGATCGTGGCTCTGCGCTTTTTATTTATACGATGTTGATACTTCATTCCATCATGCAAAATATTTAACATACGCGGTTGCGGACAAAAATATACATGAAAATTAAAAATTACGCTGACTGTATCAATCTGATCTCGATAGATTATACGTTTATTATGCTAAAATAATATTACACACTTTTATTATCTTTGTTAAATAACTTATTTATTATTTATTTATTATATATAATATATATATATATATATATATATATAATAAAGATTTTTTTGAAGTTATTCATAGGACAATTTATGGGACAACATCAATCTTCCCGTGGTTGTCGTAAAAGGCGACAGAGGGAAACAAGCAGGAGATTGGCTAACAAAAAACTGCGGTTGCCAATCCGCTCGCCAAACGTGGCAACAATGGCAATATATCCCCCATGAGCAACGATGCAAATATACGGCACCCACTCCACGGCGGCCCCGTTATTCTTGGCTACGGTGGCGACCATGATAACGGCGCGGCAGGGGGTGCTAAGAATCTCCGGTCCGAGGGAGATTCGGTAGCACTGGTGATGCTCTTTACACCGGCCGAGCCAATATTTCTCGGGAAAACGTCTCCGAGTGCCGGGACAAACTTGTGTCTGAAGTCGAGTCCTTGCTGAACAGAGTCTCGGATTGGGGGCGACTAAATCTAGTCCAATTTAACCCCCAGATGACACAATTTTGCGCGTTAACCGCTAAGAAGAACCCCTTTGTCGTATCTCCTCAGTTTCAAGGTACTCCCCCTTGTTGCCTCAGTATCGGAATCCTCGGCGTTGACATATCGAGTGACGTGCAGTTTCGTGGTCACTTGGAAGAGAAGGCCATATTAGCCTCTAAAAAGCTTGGCGTGCTCAGCAGAGCGGGACTGTATTTCATGCCGGCACACCGCCTGCAACTTTACAAGGCGTGGGTTCGGCCGCACATGGAATACTGTTCCCATCTCTGGGCTGGGGCTCCCCAGTCCAGCTCCTTCCACTTGAACGCATCCAGCGCAGAGCGGCTCGAATCGTCGACGACCGAGTGCTTTCCGATCGGCTCGATTCACTGGCACTGCGAAGAGATGTTGCATCTCTTTGCATTTTATTTCGCATATACCATGGAGAGAGCTCTGAGGAATTGTTCTGATTAATCCCAGCCGCCAAATTTCGTGAACGCACTACGCGGCAAACGTCCCGATACCATCCACACCATCTGAATGCTTGGCTGTCCACCACAGTACGTTTCAAAAGGAGTTTTCTTCCGCGTACAACCTCTCTGTGGAATAGTTTACCACCGGCGATATTTCCGGACAGATACGACCTGGGGACCTTCAAGAAAAGAGCTTACTCCTTTCTAAAGGGCCGGCAACGCACCTGCAATTCCCCAGGTGATGCGGTTGATCATGGGCGGCGGTAGTCACTTAACATCAGGTGAGCCGCATGCTCGTTTGCCCCCCCTCTTCTATAAAAAAAAGCCACCTAAAACGACTCGACCTGGCAAATACAATTCACGCACCCTGAGGACTGACTAAGCTAAGTTCTGCAAGACCCGACGCAGAAGAACACAAAAACACTCCGATCACACTCTTAATCTCTTTGCTGTTAGACGGGAGATGAAGCTGCAATTGTTTGCAGATTTGACAGAATACAGGCAACTGAACAGACAGATCTCCAAATGCATGCGGCGGGACTTACGCAACTTCAATACAACTCTTATTGAAAAAGCGATTGAGCGGAACCAGGGTTTCAAAGTCTTTGCCAGAGATTTGTCTGCCAGAAACAGTCAACTGTCAAAGCTGAGGACTGAGTGTGGCAGCATCGTTTCCGGGACACCTGAGATTTTGGGTGAGATTGAGAGGTCTATGGGCAGCTGTACACATCATCGTTGGAGCCACACGCAAGTGTGAGTAACGATCTAAGAGCAAGTCTTTTCCGACACTATTCCGATAATATCCCGGACGTGAGTCTGAACGAGATTAGAATGACTCTCCAGCACCTTAAAAACGGCGAGGCCCTAGGTGAGGATGGAATTACAGCGGAGATTCTAAAAGCGAGTGGAACACCGGTACTTGAAGTCCTTCAGAAGCTCTTCAAATCCGTCTTCCATGGTGGTACTACTCCGGAGGCGTAGAGCAGAAGTACGGTGGTCTTATTCTTTAAGAAAGGCGACAACGCTCTCTTGAAAAACTACAGACCGATTTCCCTTCTGAGCCGCGTCTACGTGCTGTTTTCGAGAGTCATTACAAATCGTCTCGCACGCAAACTCAACGACTTCCAGCCTCTCAAACAAGCCGATTTCCGAAAAGGCTTCAGTACCATAGACTACATACGTACCCTGCGGCAGTTTGTACAGAAGACCGAAGAGTACAATCCGCCACTTTGCGGCGTATGTGGACTATGAGAAAGCCTTTGATTCCGTCGAAATTTGAGTGGTGCTACATTCCCTTCAGCGGTGCCAAGTTGGCTGTCGGTATATTGAAGTACTGAAGTGTTTGTACAATACGGCTACGACGGCTATCCGAGTACAGAACCACAGTAAGAAACATGCTGCCAACTGCAAACAGGTGTAAGACAGGGTGAAGTATGAAGTTATATCCCCGAAACCCTTCACCGCTGCATTGGAAGAAGTTTTCAAGCTACTGAACTGGAAAGGATACGGTATTAACATCAATAGCGAATACATCACTCACCTTCGATTTGCCGATGATTTAGTCCTTATGGCAGAATCGGTGGAGGACTTAAGCACTATGCTCAATGACCTCAATAGTGTCTCCTAACGGATAGGTCTTAAGATGAACATGGACAATACAAAGTTCATGTTTAATGTCCATGTCATACCTATGCCGATAGTTGTTGGAAGCACTAAGCTCGAAGTTGTTGACGAGTGACGTTTACCCGATACAAATAGTCCGACTAGGTAAGTCCAACTTCGACCGAGAGATCAATCGATAGATTCAACTCGGCTGAGCAGCGTTCGGGAAATTACGATACATCTTCTCGTCAGGTATACCCCAAAACCTGAAAACTAGATTGTACAACCAGTGCGCGTTGCCAGTGATGATTTATGGATCTGAGACGTGGTCCTTTACTGCTGGCCGTATGAGGACGTTCGAGGTCGCTCAGCGAACTATGGAAAGGGCTATGCTCGGGGTTTCTCTGCTTGATAAACTTAGAAATGAGGATATCCGCAGTAGAACCAGAGTGACCGACATAGCCCAACCGATTAGTAAGCTGAAGTGGCCATGGGCCGGTCATATAGCTCGAAGAACTGACAACCGATTGTGAATAAAGGTTCTCGAGTGGCAGCCTCGTACCGGTAGGCGTAGTGTAGGGCAACCCCCACTAGATGGAGTGACGACCTGGTAAGACATGTAGGAAGTCGATGGATGCAGGTGGCTCAGGGCCGTGCTTTATGGAATTCCTTCGGGGGAGGCCTATGTTCAGCAGTGGACTTGTGAAGGGCTTATAATATTTTTCAAACTTTTTGTAGTTATATAATAGGATAGAATGGAATGAACAATAAAAAGAAACAATAGTTAATACCTATTTGTAATCACATGCCATCATTCATTCATTGGTATAAATAAACATTCTCTAAAAATGAAAAACAGAGAATAAACCTTTAATATACCACATTTTTTCGTTCTTACCTTGTCGTGCTTCTTCAATATCTTTCTAAAGCCGGTATAATTCAGATTCTGGTAATTTTGCAGCAATATCAAGCTCAAGTAAAATTCACTGAAGGCCAACTTAAGCTCCTGAACTTTCCGCCGCGGTATTGCCTTTTTATTATCACCGCCGCCTCTGGGTTTCATCATGTTGAATTGAGACTTGAGTTCGCTTTGTAATGTTGCGAATTTACGCGTAGCTTCCGCCAATTTCTCTGAAACGAATATTCTTATTATATTCACGTTTCTCTGTAACGTGGGCAACTTGTTGTCTCAGTCCGATATTATATATAAAATATAGATTAATGCAGTTTAAAAGATAATCGCCTCGCGGATAGATTGGTGATCGTCAAACTAGACGTCTCGCACCTTCAATCCTGCTTCCCGTCGATAGTCTGGGTATTTTACGTCTGACGTATACAAAATTAATATATACCACCATCTATCAGGATCCATGAGATCTATTTGACTTATCGCATAATCCCACCCACACTCATACATCACCCACGACATAAAATTGGGTGACTTACACTTAAGCCGCCACCCCATAAAAATAATAATAAATATCATAAAATACCATATATGTAGATATAAAACGCAATGATACCTAAGTGCCAACTCCACATACCTGAGTAGAAAGTATTGATTTTCTTGAGCTCCTGATCACAGTAATGAAAGAATGTCTCATCAAAGTTGGCAAAATGTCTAGACAGAACTTCCGGTTCTACATTTTCTGCTGATGGCGCCTCTTCTACTGCGGTATACAACATTGCTTTCATCTCCTACAAAACGAGCAATGTTCAAATCCTTACATCTAACTCAAAGCTATTGAAAAATAAAAATAAACTCAAAAAACATAACAAAATGCATCCTTGCTTTTCATAAAGTCAAAGGAAAGGCACATTAAAATATTGTTACTAAACTAGGGCGTACCCTAATTTAGTGACAAATTAGCCTGTATTTTAGGTCTCTACAAAATAACTCTCTTAAAAAATACCACAAAACACATAAATATATTATCACTGCATTTAAAGTAACAACTCCATGCTATTTCAAAGATAATTGGATATGTTATTTATAAAGTATTGTGAATGGGCCAATACTATCTACCTCAAATGGCTTAGCAAGATCCTTCGTTACGCCGAAAATATTGCAGCATTAATTTTGAAATAAATATATGGTAAATTTGAGGATTAATGTTAAGTACTATGTTAGACAAAACACGATTATGTAAAATTTTATCGATATAAAAAAATCCAAAGTTACCTCCAAAACGGAACAACGAACCGCTGGTATTCACAAAATACTTTAAATTAGATCATGAAACTTTGCATAATAACTGAACTAACTATAAAGCAGGGCTTATGTTTATTTTTTTAATTACCATTATTTTCACTGTAAAAAGAAATTACTTAAATTATCGGCGTCCTGAAGCTTGTTCCTTGCCGCTCGATAGCTCAGTCTCGCTTCGGCTTTCGAACGGGAAAGCTGTATCGTTTAAGATCGGAATATACATTATGCAACCGGACGACGTAAAATTAAAATGGGAAATAACCGTAATAAAAATAAGAAGCAACTGGGTTGGCGTAAAGAAATAGGTAAAAATATGATAAACCTGATTACAAACATGTCGGTAGAGAGCATACGACGCGCGGGGAAGTGGGGGCGAAATTAGAATTTGAGCTGAGGTAGTATAGGCCCTTAAGCATAGAGTAATACAAAATAAAAATAAAAAAACAAATCAATTCTCTGCTATTTTTAATGAGTATGACATGTTACAGTACTATGCCATAATCATCTATAATGATTTTCAAATATATGTCTGAATTGAGCAGTGGCTTTGCATCAACTAGTTAAACCAACAGTTGAATTTCTGCCAATGTGCAACTAGTTTAATCTATATATAAAATACAAAAATGTTTCTACCTATGTTCATGTATCCATATAGAGTCCATAGACCACATAAATTTGAAACCATCCAACCCATTTTTATGCAAATTTTTGTGTGGGTTTGAATTGGTCCCTAGATGGTTTATATTCACACTTGGACCCGGGTCGGCGGCGCTGTTGTCGAGATACAGAAATCACCCTTGCGAAGCCTGGCGGATCACTAGTTTGTCAATGATTTCTAATTTAATGTTTGTTACAACCTTATCTCAAAAAAGGTCGACACAATAGAACGGACAATTTTTTCACATCTTTAAAATTAGCAGAAAAATTGTCGAGATCCAGAAATCACCCTTGCGAAGCCTGGCGGATCACTAGTTTGTCAATGATTTCTAATTTAATTTTGTTACAACCTTATCTTACTTTTTTTTTTTTTTAAATTGTAAATTATTTAATTCATTAATATAATATTTAACATTATAATAAATAACTTAACTAAAATAATAATTAAAATTATAATATTTACAATTAAAACTAATTATATATACAATATAAAAGAAGAAACTATAATATAGAAAACCTAAAACTAAAAATTTAAATCGTCAAAAAGACCTGCTCCCCGTGGTATAGTGCCAAGAACGCTGGCTGCGTTTCCTCGCTGAATAGCTATACTTAGCCTTTGAGCGAGGAAAGAACCAGCCCTCTTATCACCAGCAGCGACGACCAGTCGTAGATACAGTTCCTTTAGAAACTTCATTGCACGTGGACCCCACGGACCGATAGTCTCTACAGCAAATGGCACAAATATGTAGTCTTTTCTCAAAGACTCATATTTGCGCCATTTACTAAATTCGGCTGCCTCTGATGCCGCCCCGGCTCTACAACAGGTACCTTTGAGATGAGAGGCCGCCAAAGTGTCAACGCAAGTAGCATCCCACACTTGGGCTTTACCTCTCTCCCAAGGGACCAAAGTCATACCGTCGGGTCTCTTGCCATCGTCTCTAAATATCCCGCAAGGCTCTAAAACTGAGGGGATATTTACAGAGACAAGAGCCCTTCGGATGATTTCGTTCAAAGAACCGTGACGGGAAAACCTACCTGCACTTTTTTGGCATGAAAGTCCGTGGAGCCCAAACTCATCGACGCTGCTACCACAGGGGCACTGGTGAGGTTGACAAATAGCCACTCCTAGCCGGATTCCTACGGCGATGCGCAAGCTTTCCCCATCAAGCAATGTGCCGAGATTACTTGATGGTAGAGCATGTAACCAGTGGCTAGATTCCTTAGTCGAAACAGCTAGAAGGCGAGCCTGATCTTGTTGAATATGGAAATTTTGAAATAAATTTTTGTGGACACTCCGTGCCAACGGAATATCCCACTGTTTTTGTTGGTTAACTTCCAGTGGGACATTTTCGCCGGGACAGAGCGTTAGCCATATTTGCTTTGCCTCCGCAGTAAAGCATAGGTCTACTTTATTATTTAAAATTGTGTTACATAGGTCATTAACACTATGCACGGAAGCAAGGAAAGCAGGCAATGCGACGCTAGAAATATTTCTTATACCAATTCCACCAAATTTGATAGGTAAAGTGGCTTGATTCCAGGCTATTGTATTTAATCTCAAATTTAGAATGTTTTCTAAAGCAATTTTAAGACTATTATCAATATCTTTTAAAATATCCGAACATTTCCAGACTGGACTTGAGCGTAACAAATATGTAAATTTAGGTACAAGGACACAATATTTTAAAATAGTAAGGGCAATATGGGGGTTTAAAATATATAATTTATCAACATGATTTAAAAATTGATCAAATTTTGTTTTTAAAACAGGTTTAATACTATCGAAAAACAACGGAGCACCAAGCAGGTAAAGGGATTCCGAATTGACAGTTTTTATTCCTGGAGAAATCTGATTGAAATTTTGAATTAAGGTATCTCTTTTAGAATTAGATAAATTATTAGAAATAAATATTTCACATTTATTTGTATTTGGTTCAAGACCAACATTTTTAAAATTTTGAAAAATATGAGTAAGATCATTGAGGACGTCATCTGCTTTACCTCCCAGTGTACCGTCGTCCAGATACCAGACATTCAGCTTGGATTTTAAATTTGAAATAATAGGTTGAATTCCCAAACTGAAAAGAGCTGGACCTAATGGATCACCCTGCTGAACACCGACAGCAGACTCAATAATATGGTTTTGATAAAACAAGTTTGAATTTTGACTGTAACATTGCCAAACGTAATGATATATTTCGGGGGTATTGTTAGCCACTTCTTTCAGCAGGGTTATCCTATCAATAGAGTTGAAAGCATTTCTAAGATCAACCTTCAGAAGAACATCTGCATCGGAATTAGTTAAGAAAGTACGCACCGAATGTACCGCCGCCTCACAGCCACCTTTGGTGCCAAAGCCTAGTTGAGTAGGTTGAAATTTTGTCTTAAGGTTTGAGATTATGTGCCTGCAAGCTAATTTTGAAGTTAAGCGTCGAAATGTAGAACCAACAGCAATAGGACGGATACCGTTATCCTTTTTTTTGAAGGCACACAATCTTGCCCCATATAAGTAGGGAATGAAATTGGGATTGACATTACCAGAAAGCATAAAATTACATAATTTTGTTATGTCATTAAGAAGTACCCTACCGGCGTCACCGGCAGATACGCTTACAAGGTCTTTGAGATGCTGAGGCGCAATCCCGTCAATGCCGCCGGCAGAGCCATTCGAAAATGACAATATTGCGTCTAAAGTGTCTTTTTCGGAAACTTGTAATGGTTGCATAGAAGTATTAGGAGGCAGCGGTAAATTCTGGGAAGGATTGACCGAAGGATGTTTCTGACGAAGGCCTTCAAGAGTTTCGACATTACGAGGAGCGAGGATGTCATCTGAGAATAAAATACGGGATGCATTTTTTAAGTCGCCGTCCATTACTTTTGATTCAACTACTTTTTTTAAATCAAATTTAGGATAAGGTCGAGGGAAATGAGTATTAATCGGGTAATTCAAATTTTGAAAAGAATTTTCTTTTAGTTGAGACGTAATTGATTTATTTATTGTTTTACTAAAATGAAAGTGGGAATACGCGAATGTAAATAATTTTTGCCAACTTTTTTCACAATTCGTTAGACAATTTTGAATGGTTAATGATAACGCTTTAGCAAGTTGCATCCTCGCGCCTCTTGGAATTCTTTTAACCACTGGTACGTTACTATACAAATTGTATAATTGTTTCGAAAAAAGTGAAGAATTTGTGTCATTAGGTATATTATCAGAAGAGTCATGAATTTCTACGGTAGGCTGTGAAGCCGAAATATTTTTACTATGGCATCGTTTAATGTGTATATTTAATCCCTTTTTTACCTTTAAACAGCCTACCGTCGGTACAATTTTGACATCGTAGGAAATCCGGCTGTGAATGTATTGGAGCGATAATATTCATAGAAAATGTAAAAAAAATAAAAATGTAAAAATATATCTACAGCACTCAAAAGTTTATAATTTAGTAAAAATCAAAATCTTGAAAATTAAAAGAAAAACCTAGTTCTCGAGCTTTGTTTATCGCCTTAAAGCAATCTAATATTAATATTGTGTACGATGAATCACCAGGCGTTGCATCTTGAAGTGACCTACAACTATAACCGCTTACAGTTGATGGTTTCAAAGCTTCTTTTGGTGACAATCTCAATAAAACGCTCAAACATCTCAATAAAAACGCGGCATTCGTGGTTTTCTTGGGATCAGTATAAGTGTAGTGAGCATTGATTTCGTTACTTTCACGTTGTTCTATTTTCTCTTTTAATATTTCTTTAAAGGTCTCCCTGGCATTAATGTTGCAAAATAAAATATATTCTTGGTGTATTCGGCCATCGTCATTTCGTATCATCACTTCAGGCAAACGAACTTGTAAATATATTATCACATATTCATTAATATTGAAATATATTATTTACATAAAACGTTATTTTTAGGAATTTCAGGAATAAAATATAAATATATTCTAATTAAAATATTTGGTTAAAATATACGACAGTTGTCACCTGTCACTTTTACCAATTTCACTTTTTTCACTTTTCATTTAATTGATAATTTAGATCTTAATAAAAGTTTATCAATTTCTAGAGTATTATATTAAAACACAAAACAATGCCTCTGTAGTTTGTTCTTTAATTGTTTGCACATTTTCAACAACGTCGTGGATGGTCTCATTACTAGCTGTGATGTATTCCATCTAGTACTCGAGGTCACCTTATCTCAAAAAAGGTCGACACAATAGAACGGACAATTTTTTCACATCTTTAAAATTAGCAGAAAAGCTAAGATATGAAAATACAAGTATTGTTGGAACAATGAGCCACCAATTTGTAGAAACATTCATATACAAAATATGAAACCTTTATTTTGAAATCGGCAACAAACTCAACCCTAACAGTTTAAAAAGGTAAACCTGGAAAAAATGTCATTATCTTGAGTACACTACATCAAAATGTTCATATTGATACTGATTCAAAAAACTTCCTGAGACTGTACAGTATTATAACGAAACCAAGGTGGGCATGGACATAGTTGACCAAATGGTATGAAAACACACCATAAGAGCTGGAACTCGAAGATGGTCAGTCCACGTCTTCTACAATTCTAGATTTAGCTGCTATAAATTCATGGATTGTTTATAGAAAAGTTACAGGTGAAAACATTTCTCGCCATAATTATATTCTCCAACTCTTAAGTGAACTTCGAGCTGAGTACATAAGTAAAAAGCAATGTTCAACCGCCATTCAATGTGTAGATAATATAGGTATTACTAAAGAACAGCCTTCCACATCAAAAAAAGATGTCAATGTCAAATTAATTCAAAATGTAAAAAAAAAACTGCACCTTATAATAATGCCTAAAAAAGTCTATAAAAAAATTGTTTGTCATACATGTTTAATGTAAACAAAGTATTTAAGTAATTAAAACCAACATTCAAAATTCATAATTTTGTTTCAATCACAAACATCCAATTCGTCTTTGAAAGTATGGCATATACCGTAACCCTTTTAGTGTTAAACTATAAAAAGTATGGAAAGCAAATCTAATCATTACTGAAGT
Source organism: Parnassius apollo (assembly GCA_907164705.1). NCBI lineage: Eukaryota > Metazoa > Arthropoda > Insecta > Lepidoptera > Papilionidae > Parnassius > Parnassius apollo. Next base: position 4,857,387 of record CAJQZP010001060.1, on the reverse strand, counting down.
GACATCTAAAAAATAAGTAGAAATTCATTGACAGGCACAGCACTATATCAAATGTACCGTTTAATATTGAAAGTTGACATTAAACAAATGTCAACTTTCAATATTAAATATGTCAACTAGTTGATGATGATGAGCAAAAATCGTTTATGTTTAAAAAAAAACATAATGAACTCATCACTAAACTGAATATTTAAATTAAAAATTTAAAAAACCCACAAAACAAAGAGCTGATGATTTTCAAATGGCTGAAAAGATTTTCTTGAATCAAAGCTAAGAACACTCCCTATCAAGTCAGGGATTGGAGACAAACAAATACACAGCAACACATGTTAAACATATAACAACCCTCTCTTTCCTTGGGGATTATAAAGAATTGTTTATTTCATAATATCATTTAAGATATATAAGTAGTCATAAAATACATACAATACTACTAATAATATAGCTTGTACCAGGAATAAGATATAAATTGAGAGCTAATTTTAAAAAGGTATTCTAAATATGTAAGAAAGTAGGTACATGTTTAAACATGTAATTATAGTCCGTGTAAATAACATAGATAAAGGCTTTTAAGATATGTCTCAAATTAAGTCCATTTTTTTCTCTACTCTATTGCTATATTATGTAATGAAGATTAACCAAAAATAGTAAAACCATTGAAATGTAAATTTCCAAACAGACATAACATTATATTAAATAAAATCACAGAAATATTTGAAGCGACAGTAGCCTAATGGCAGGGCGCGGACCGCGATCTCAAAAAGGTCGTTGGTTTGAATCCACCATTCGACTACTGGCGTGAACCACTCGTAACACAAGCAATTCAAGCTTACCATGAGTGGTTAAGGGGAATATTAGTAATATATTCTAATAAGTTTATAGCATTGTTAATATTCTTTAAAAAAAAATCATGCTAGTTAAGTCATAAAAATAAAGTATATTTAATGACATTAGGAATAATTAGAGTTGGTACCTACAATCATTTTAAAATTGTATCTACATTGGTAGTTTAATCATCATCATCATCTACCCCCTTAATCACTGCGGCCTCCCCAAGCAATGCCACAAAGCACGGTCCTGAGCCACCTGCATCCATCGAATTCCTGCATGTCTTACCAGGTCGTCACTCCATCTAGTGGGGGGTCGCCCTACACTACGCCTACCGGTATGAGGCTGCCACTCGAGAACCTTTCTTCCCCATCGGTTATCGGGTCTTCGAGCTATATGGCCGGCCCATTGCCACTTCAGCTTACTAATCCGTTGGGCTATGTCGGTCACTCTGGTTTTACTGCGCATATCCTCATTTCTGAGTCTATCACGCAGAGAAACCCCGAGCTTAGCCATCTCCATAGCTCGCTGAGCGACCTTGAGTGTCCTCATACGGCCAGCAGTGAAGGACCACATCTCTGATCTGTAAGTCATCACTGGCAACACGCACTGGTTGTACACTTTTGTTTTCAGAGATTGAGGTATACTTGACGAGATGTGTCGTAATTTCCCGAACGCTGCCCAGCCGAGTTGAATCCGTCGATTGACCTCTCGGTCGAAGTTGGACTTACCTAGTCGGACTGTTTGTCCCAGGTAAACGTACTCGTCAACAACTTCGAGCATAGTGCTCCCAACAACTACCGGCATAGGTGTGACATGGACATTAAACATGATCTTTGTTTTGTCCATGTTCATCTTAAGACCTATCTGTTGGGAGACACCATTGAGGTCATGACATAGTTTATTTCCGCGCCTTCCGGGTGTGGGGCGGGCGGTCACATCACCTTTGGGTGGGTGGAATAATGGTAAATAAAAAAATATTGTAGACATATTGAAAATTAAAAATATTGTATTTCATAGCAAAAGCAAAGTGCTGATACACCTGGGGTTAACCATCTACAACCAGTACTAGTAAATATAGATGGTAGTTGGAGGATGCAGCATAAATGGGTATGCTAGACCAGGGAAGGACCAACCTCTCACAATATACCAGTGTAAAATAACAGCTTAGTGCTGTTGTGTGTTTGTATGATGAGTGAAAAGAACTGGAAACCTATTTTACTAGAAACAAGGCATTCTATCTAACTTCTTAGGAGTGACAATCATTTTGATTTTTATTCGAGTATAGATGAAGATGTCTATGGGCCACAGCAATTTACTTATCATCAGGTGAACAGTATGCTCGTTTGTCACCCTTATCCTTTAGAAAATATATCTCTTCAATGTTAGAATGACTTATGACCTTCAAAAATATATAATTAAGTCTTATAATACAATTAGTGACACAATAATGGCTACATTAATTTATAGTATTTGAAGTATTTAATAATGATATATTTCAAGAACACTGTGATTTAAAAATAACATACGGAGGTATGTTGTTATTTAGGATGTCACATATTTATATTTACCTCATAGTTTATGTATTGTTTTCGCCACTCTGGTGTAATATGCGCACTTAAGTGCTCGGCGAATTTCATTTTAGGGACTTCTTGGACACGTCTTAGTAATAAGAAAGACCATACGACACTACAATACTCTTACTAGCTACTACTGTACTTCACAAGTTCCATACAAAAGTTTGTTTTATGATAACTGAATAGTATGACCTAATGGTTGCTAATACTAAAATATAAAAACATTGGAATGGTTAAAAACATGCGCTTACTACACTTTAAAATATAATACATAATAAGAAAAAATAAAATATCGAGTAAAATACGAATTTGCAGGTACAATATAACTTGCTGTTTAAAGCCACTGACACTGACTGTTGATAAAAAGATAAGAAGATAAATGACACAATCTGACAATGACAAGCAGGTGACGGTTCGTTTACAACGTAGACAGAGAAACCTATAGACTAATGATCGGCGTGGCCTCGAGTGAGAAAGGACGATAACGAATTTTTAGGTTATACAATAATCTTTATGACCTTTTTTTAAACACATTTAGATAAAAATTTTAATTGTTCTAAGAACTGAACTGAACAAGATTCACCAATCATAAGCTCACAAAACACTTTTTTCTCACTTAAACCAACTTGTAAACTCCTTAAATCACTACGCTGTTAAAGTTGTTTAGCAAACTGTAGAGTTTGCTAAACAAAAAAACCAGCACGGAGAAAGGGACAAACAATCACACCGCTCTATCTCATTTCTATGCAAGACGTATGCATAAATCTATCTTTTTCGTGTGCGAATGCGAAAAAAGGCGTCAATTTGTCTATAGGTTTCTCTGTCTACGGTTTACAAAGATAGTTTTTTGACTTGGATACTTCCACAATTACTTTATCCATCCTTAACAAGATTTTTATTTATTGTGGCTTTGAACACTTTTTAAAATAGGTTATCTATCATAAACAATTCGACAGTAAAAATAATAATATGTATATTATTTCAAGGTCGTAAATGACCTGATGGCCTTAGTTATGAACCATAATGCAACACGGGCCATTGGCGGAAAAGAGGGGAGTAACCGTACGCAGGCGTTCACCTCTCTCAAAGTATAAGTCCACGCGGTCCCATACGTACAATAAAACTAGTTCCTATATGTCCAGTACGTACAGTTACTCTTATTATACTTATACTCTTTGTTGCAGCCGTACTGCTCTCTAGAATAAATCAAGTTGCGCAACTGAATCTACGTTCTACAAAAAAAAAAATCCAAATTGTTCAATTTTTTGCTGTAAAAAAAGATCTACTACGTTAAATTTACACAAAGTTGACATTACCTTTCATCATATATACCTAAGTAAATTTTAATCACATTATTACTTTGAGTATTCAATCAACTGGAAAGGCCATGCGCGTTAATTCTTAAAAAAGTCTGTCAATTTCGGGGTGGCACAAGAAAAACACACTACTGTATACTTCACTACAAATGCAAAATTAAATCGCGTCACTATACACGGAGGAGGCACACTACCGCATTTGTGTTTGTTTTCATTGCATTTACGCATACCATTAAATTGTACACGTATCGATACACTGGTGCCGCTGTCTACATTCGTAAGCAATGTAAGGCGAGGTCAATGTCGATATTATTTATCGATAAACAAATAATCATAGCCCGCATAAGTTCAGCGTTGGTAAAAGTGATTTTTAGTGTTTTTTCATTCATTACCTACAGCCTTTTACCAGTCCGCTGCTGAACATAGGCCTTCTCCAAAGCACGGTTCTGGTCGCCCTGCACTTCACCCACCGGTTCGTGGCTGACACTCAAGCACGTTTTTCTCCCCATCGGTTGTCGATTCTTCGAACTATTTGGTCGGCTCATTGCCACTTCAGCTTAATAATCCGTTGGGCTATGTCGTTCTTTCTGGTTCTACTGTGAATATCCTTATTTCTATGTTTATCACGCAGGAAACCCCGAGCATATTCTTCTCCATAGCTCGCTGATCGACTGCGGCCATATGAGCTTCCTCATACTGCCGTTTTTAGTGTAATATAAAATTATGATTTTATTAGTAAATATAATTATGGCAAATTTTTGAAAAACTGATCAAACTCAGATTTTTAAAACTCAAAATGTTGGCTATGGGTACTTTCCACGTTGTGTTTACGGAGCAATAAAAATACTAATGCGTCAGTAGCTTCATCGATATTATCGGGTTATAATATCAAATCCGTAGTCGACATAGCCATAATGCCTTTGGCCTAGCATGGTATTTCATCAACTGCTTAATTTTCATTTGATCCACGACCAAGGTACAATAATCTTTTTTTAACAGGGTTACTCTCCGCTCTCAATTTTAATGCTGTCAGCGATCCTTGAGTAAAACCTGGTCGGCAATTGATGATACTGTATGTTATAATAAATAATTTATTACTTTGCAACCTTCCCCTAATTACAATGATGTGTCTTACCTGGATTGAAGAGCATCTTCCGCCCTCCCTCAATTGCATGTACTAACTCCGTCACCACTAGTCGCAGCACCACTACTCCCAGCACCACTACTCCCGGCACCACTACTTCCAACACCACTATTCCAGGAAAGACATACCATCGACGATAATACGACACGTGTTTCGCCTCTAACACGAGGCATCCTCAGGTAATGTAGACTCTACGGTGACTGACCGCTAAGAGAGCGGCGAGCCAAAACATGCACACAACCACCCACTCCTGGAGTTGGTGCTGGGACTAGTAGTGACGGAGTTATTGCATGCAATTGAGGGAGGGCGGGAGGTGCTCTTCAATCTAGGTAAGACACATCATTGTAATTAGTTAGCGGAAGGTTGCAAAGTAATAAATTATTTATTATAATGGATTTCCGCAAAGTAACGCCTGATTCTATCGATACTGTATGTGGTCAATGTCCGTGGTGCAGGCAAACATCTTCCAAAAGTTTTACGTACATAGCGATAAAATTTTCGTTAATAATCAAATGTTAGGATGAAACATCTTAACACTGTGAAATATTTAGTTCTGGGCTGTTTTCAGACTTAATTTTAAAAAATTGTCTCTTTTAAAGTTTGGATTCTTCAGTTCCTATCTTTTCTAGTACATGTTTGTTTTCTTTATTTATCGAAAATGTCTGTCCACAAATCTAGTGTTTCTTGCAAACTTGTGATTTTTTTCTTTAAATACCGTTACTGCCATTGAAGCCTTTTTATGCTATTACTTTTCATTTCGAGGCCTTTTTAGTTTAATTTTCCTTGGGGTACAGTCTCTTTCCTTAGATACGGTCGTATTTGTGCCACGCCGCCTCAGAACATGCCGCATTTTGTCAAAGGTGCGATATTAAAGTTCGTACTGTAAAACACCCGAAATGTCGGAAATCAATAGTCAAAATTTAACACGATAAGATCCGTAAAATTAGTTTAATTTCATGAGTAGTGTTCACGTAAACATAAGAAGTCATAATTGTAAATTTGTCGAAATTCTAAAATAATTTCAAGAAGTATATAATATTGGTGTCAAGGGTAATAATAAAACTATTTAATCTATTGATATAATTACTGCTAGACATTACCTCCCAGAAGTTCAAGGTTGGTACAGCAGTATCGTCTAACCTTCTTTTATTGATAACTTGGGGTATGAAGAATAATTTATCAAAATGTTCTGAGCAAATGGTAGTAGTCCGTTTAGGTATCCAAGATTCATGATTTCTACAAGCTACAATCCAAGTCTGCCGCTTAAGAGGATCTCTTGAAAATACATATGTAAAATCAATCCTTGTACTCAGGCATGAGGATATAGGTATAAGGGGTACACTTAGATTTATTATTAAGACTATCTTAAGGATCGCAAGCACAAAGTGAAGATAGGTGAATACTTATGCGATGAATCAGATGTAACATTCGGAGTTCCACCTGTGTCCTGGGTTCTACTTTGTTTCAATCTACATAAATAATCTAACCAACACGGACATTAAAGAGGGCAACATAATCTCCTATGCAGATGATACTGTAGTAATATTTACTGGTGACTCCTGGGATTCTGTTGGTAGATCTGCTGAAGTAGGCCTTGCTAGGATCGCTACCTACTTACTTTAAATATTGTTGCATGAATAAGTCAACTAGCGCCATCTAGTGTCAGGAACGAGAGCGAGGGGAGCATTGAGAAAATGACATCACAAATCACTCAACTGACAGCGCCTAGTCGAAACTCGAACGCTCGGTACCTTCCGCGTGTTTACTTGAACATTCTGGATATTTCTTTGCTAATTTAAATATATAGGCGCTGCAAGATGCGATGGAGTTAGTGTTGATTTGGGCGAAACAAGCGAAGCTTCGGAGTGGAATTAAGTGAATTAGTGTGTTTAAATTATTAGTGTTTTAACTTTAATTGTGTAAAGTAAATTAAAGTGTTAATTTAGGTAATTTTATCGGCAATTTTTATTGTCACGAACCTCAAACTCGTAACAATTGGTGTCAGAAGTGGGATAAAATCATGCCGATTTTACCTAAGGAGGAAACGGAGGGTGTCCGTACCCGAAGTCAACGCCAGCAGGAGACGGACCAACGAAGATTTGGTGGTGCGACGCCGCAGACGTCGGAGGGCCAGCCGCCAGCTGCAGGCCCGTCAGTAGCTCCTACATCTGCAGCACCTGACTTAGGTGCTCTGATGGTGATGCTGCAGGAGCAGGCTCGCCGACAGGAGGAACAGGTCCGTCGTTTGGAAGAGCAGCTGCGGGGCGGACAGGAGGAACAGGCTCGTCGGTTCGAAGAGCAGCTGAAGCGCGGACAGGAGGAACAGGCCAGTCAGTTGAAAGAGCAGCAGGAGGAACAGGCCCGCCGACACGAGGAACAGGCCCGCCGACAGGAGGAACAGATGCTCCTCATGAAGGACCTTCACGCTACCTTCGGGAAGGAGATAAAGGAGGTGAAGGATAGGGTTGCTCACCATGACAACCGCCTGTCGGAAGCTGAAAACCGAATCGAGAAAGCTGAAATCCGAATCGACCAAGTAAACAATCGGGTTGACAACGTAATGGCTGACATGAAGAAATCACTGGACGAACTCAAACTTGGAGATGGAGCTACAGCTCCCGTAGTAGCTACAACACCTTCGCTACGTGGGTTCAAGGTGCCACCGTTCGACGGTACCTCTTCCTGGTCAGCCTACAAAATCCAGTTCGAGGCTGTTATGAAGGCGAACGGCTGGAATAAAAGTCAGGCCATGACTGCTCTCACACTAGGCCTGCGCGACCAGGCCTTAACAGTTCTGGAAGCTCTCGGTGAGGAAGTGACTTATGAGCAACTCCTTGAGGCATTGGAGGCGAGATATGGCGACGCTCACCTGGAACACGTCTTTCGTGCGCAGCTTAAAGATCGTGTGCAGCGCATCAACGAAAACCTGCAGCAGTGGGCTCTAGAGGTGGAGAAGCTGGTGCGAAAAGCTTACCGGTCTGTACCTGCGCTCATTAAAGGGAACCTGGTGCAGACATTTATCGACGGCATCCGTGACCTGGAAGTCAGAGCTGCTGTGAGACTCGGGCACCACGAGACGCTTAAGGACGCCTTGGCCCATGCACTGGAGGTAGAAGCCGTGCGGCAGGATCATCGTTCCCATCGCGTCAGGGAGGTTGCAGCCGCTACAGTTCGCGACCGCAACAAAGGATACAGCCCAAGGTGCTATGGCTGTGGGGAAAAGGGCCATCTTCGATCCAGCTGCCCTAAGCGAACCCTAGAAAGGGAAGGTGAACGATCCCAGGTGGGTAGTGCGGCCAACAGCACCGCCCAGCAGCAGCAGGGAAACGAGTAAAAGCCAGAACTGCGGGGTGGGTGCTGGCTGATGTTAAAAGAGCCCCAAGGATCTCGATCTCACAAACCCATGATGGGAACAGTCTAATCATCAAGGGCGAGGTCAACGGAATGCCGTGTAAACTGACCATAGACACTGGAGCCTCTCGTACGGTTGTTAGTTCCCAACTTATAAGTCAGTTCCTTGGGGACTCCGCATACAACCGAGAACGCATTAATTTGGTAACAGCCACCGGTCAGCGTATACCCGTCCGTGGAGAGAAGGAGATGGAGTTGAAGCTAGGCAACGTGATCTACCTGCATAATGTCATCGTGGCTGATATAATGGACGACTGCATCCTAGGCTTAGACTTTATGAGGAATAATTGTTGCGAGATCGACGTTAAGCAAGGTTTTTTGAAATGTGGACAGGAGGAACTTTTTATGGAAGGTGCGTTACCAGGGAACGTGTACAGCATCAAGAAGATTGTTCTTCCGCCGAGATCGGAAACGATTGTTCCGGTTAGTCTTCCTCGAAACGCTGGGCAAGCTCACCGTTGTGTACTTGTGGAAAGGGTAAACTTGCTAGAAGGTCTTGCTGGAGCACCTTCCATGGAAAGTAGCTCGAACCTTGGTCAGGACCACTGACATCTCAGGAGTACGTGTGCTGAACCTTTGCGACCAGGAACAGATTATAGAAAAAGGCACACTGGTTGGTACTTGTGAGGAAGTGGATTGGTTACGTCAGTGCCAATATATATCGAGTGGGACCCCCAGCAAGGATTCAGAAACGAGAGTGACCACACTTTTGGAAGACTGTCGCAGTGTTCTGTCCCCGAACGAATTGGTCAAGGCGAAGAAGTTGTTACTCAAGTACGCCGATGTATTCTCATCAAATGATGCTGACATAGGAAAGACTGGCCTAGTTCAACACAAAATAAACACAGGAGAGGAATTGCCTATCCGTCAGCGGCCAAGAAGATTGCCGGTAGCACGTGAAAAGGAAGTGGAAACCATGATTGAAGGAATGGTGAAGGATGGTGTTATTGAAACTTCCTCTAGTCCATGGTGTTCACCAGTGGTGCTGGTGAAAAAGAAGGATGGCAGCATGCGGTTCTGTGTTGATTACCGCCGTCTGAACGACGTTACAAAGAAGGACAGCTATCCCTTGCCAAGAATTGATGACACGCTGGACATGCTTACAGGAGTAAAATGGTTTAGCACGCTAGATCTAAAAAGTGGCTACTGGCAAGTTGAAATTGACCCTAAGGACAAGGAGAAAACTGCGTTCTCGACGGGAAAGGGTCTGTGGCAATTCAAAGTAATGCCGTTTGGGTTGTGCAATGCTCCAGCAACGTTTGAAAGGCTGATGGAACTTGTACTTACCGGGCTAATTGGCGATGCCTGTCTGGTCTACTTGGATGACATCATCATCGTGGGCCGTACGTTTGAGGAACACCTTCAAAACCTGGAACGCGTGCTCATGAAGATTCAGAGTGCCAACCTCAAGTTGAGCCCGAAGAAATGTTCACTGTTTCAACGGCAAGTTAACTTTTTGGGGTTTGTAGTATCGGAAGAAGGTATCCGCACAGATCCAGAGAAAATCGCCGCTGTCAAGGATTGGCCGGTTCCAAAAGACAAGACGCAGGTTAGAGCATTTTTGGGTTTGTGCTCCTATTACCGGCGATTCGTGAAGAACTTTGCAGATATAGCCAAACCTCTGCACAAGCTAACCGAGGAGAAGCGACATTTCTGCTGGGATGAAAGTTGCAATATCGCATTCCAGGAGCTCAAGGACCGTCTGTGCAAAACACCTATTTTGGGATACCCTGATGCAAGCAAAGAATTTATAGTTGACACAGACGCAAGTGATATAGGACTCGGCGGTGTGTTGTCTCAACGGAATGGTGACCAAGAGGTCGTAATAGCGTACTTCAGCAAGTCGTTGTCAAAACCGGAAAGGAACTATTGTGTCACAAGACGCGAATTGCTCGCTGTGGTAAAGTCGTTGCAGCATTTTAGCAAATATCTTCTGGGACGAAAGTTTCACTTACGAACTGACCATGCTGCACTAAAATGGCTATTGCAGTTTAAAAATCCAGAAGGACAAGTTGCGAGGTGGATTGAACTACTGCAGGAATACGACTTTGAGATCGAACATCGCAGCGGAAAATCTTACGGCAACGCAGATGCATTGTCAAGAAGACCTTGTCCTGAAGATTGCAACCATTGTACTAGGCAAGAGAGTAAGGAAGAGGTATCCGTGAGGATGCTCAGGACGGACCACCTCAGCAACGAATGGAAGGACAGCTTACAACATGCACAGCAGGAAGATCCGGACATCAAGCCGATTCTGGAATGGATAAGGGCCAGTGCTCCCAAGCCTAAGTGGAGCGACGTCTCAGCAATGAGGTCAACCACTAAAAGCTATTGGGCCCAGTGGGACAGCTTGCTGCTTCAGGATGGAGTTCTGTGCCGTAAATGGGAAAATGTTCGGGGAGACAGCTGTCATTTACAAATGGTTGTCCCTAAAGCTAAAGTACCGGATGTTCTACAGCTGTACCATAATGATTATTCAGGAGGCCATCTGGGAGTTAAACGAACTCTACTGAAGATCCGAGAACGGTTTTACTGGGTCCACTGTCGAAACGATGTCGAGGACTGGTGTCGCAAATGTACAAATTGTGCGGCTGTAAAGGGACCTCAGACTCGTAGTAGAGGTGCATTGAAGTTGTACAATGTGGGTGCACCATGGGAGAGAATAGCCATTGACGTGGCGGGGCCGTTTCCGGAGAGTGAAAGCGGTAACAAGTATTTCATGGTTGTGATGGATTATTTCACTAAGTGGCCAGAAGTCTTCGCCATTCCAAATCAAGAAGCTTCAACAGTTGCAGATAAACTAGTTCATGAATCTTTCTGCCGTTTTGGAGTACCTTTAGAGATTCACAGCGATCAAGGAAGGAATTTTGAGTCTCAAATATTCCAGGAAACTTGCCGAGTTGTGGGTACTCATAAAACAAGAACGACTTCTTATCACCCGCAATCTGATGGAATGGTGGAACGATTTAATCAGACATTGGAGAGGTACCTAGCAAAAGTTGTAGACAATCGGCAACGAGATTGGGACAAGCACATACAACCGTTTTTGTTGTCATATCGAAGTTCTGTTCACGAAAGTACAGCAGTGACACCAGCTTTCGCAAACTTTGGAAGAGAATTACGGCTGCCTGCAGACCTGATCACCGGGATACCACCCGATGCTCCACGCAGTATAACCGATTATGCAAATGACTTGCGAAAAAAAATGAATGACGTTTATGAGCACGTCAGACAATCGGGCCAGCAAATGTCTGAAAAGATGAAAACCCGGTATGACCGCAAAATGAACAATAAAGGGTTCAACGAAGGTTCATTAGTGTGGTTGCACAATCCAGTCCGCAGCAAAGGGAAATCTCCTAAGCTTCAAGCTAAATGGGACGGCCCGTACCGGATTGTAACCAGGATCAACGATGTGACCTACCGGATACAGAAAGGCGCAAGAGGGACTCCTAAGATCGTCCATGTGGATCGCTTGGCGCGTTATTATGGGACCGATAATGCTCGGGACGAGCATGTCTTAGGAGGGGGCAGTGTTGCATGAATAAGTCAACTAGCGCCATCTAGTGTCAGGAACGAGAGCGAGGGGAGCATTGAGAAAATGACATCACAAATCACTCAACTGACAGCGCCTAGTCGAAACTCGAACGCTCGGTACCTTCCGCGTGTTTACTTGAACATTCTGGATATTTCTTTGCTAATTTAAATATATAGGCGCTGCAAGATGCGATGGAGTTAGTGTTGATTTGGGCGAAACAAGCGAAGCTTCGGAGTGGAATTAAGTGAATTAGTGTGTTTAAATTATTAGTGTTTTAACTTTAATTGTGTAAAGTAAATTAAAGTGTTAATTTAGGTAATTTTATCGGCAATTTTTATTGTCACGAACCTCAAGCTCGTAACAATACTTTGAAAACTAGTTATATATGTTTTGCAAATTATATTCGAACTCAGCCTAAAATTAATTTCCAAATTCAACTTCACACATGCTATGAACCCTTAAGCACTAGTTGCAGCTGTTCATTAATTAGTAAGGTCTCTGAGACCAAGTATTTAGGAGTCATACCAACATATGTCATGGCATAGACACATTGAATTAATCGTGAATAGACTTAGGAAACTTACATGGACATTTAAAACACTAAGATGAAAAAGTTACTGTACTAAATATATATTGCTTTGGCCCAATCTATCTTAGTATATTGTATTCCTGTATGGGGAAGAGCCACAAAAACTAAATTTCTATAAGTTGAAAGATCACAGAGAAATTTACTAAAAATTATGCATTTTAAACCAAAAAGATACCCTACAGAGGATCTTTATGCCATAGGTAATGTACTTACTGTTAGGAAACTGTACATCTTATATTCAGTTCTAAAACTGCATAAAGGTATAAAGTTTAACCGTTGTTTTGTGCCCAAAAGAAGGAAAAACATAGTGGCTACAGCTGCCGCTGTTAAAACCGTTTTAGCTAGGAGGCAATATGTAAGACATTCAACGACTCTATACAACGCCAATAATAAGAGCATAAAAATTTATCACCTTAAGTACCATAATTGCAAATACGTTCCAATTCCAACCAAATGGCTATTTCATAAGAGCTATGATGATACCGAGACTTTTTAAAGGAATATGAAAGCGCGAATTGGAGCCAATCGAATCTTCTATAAGTTACTGTCACGACAAACAATATGAGGTGCTAGACAATTTGGATGTTCTAAAACGTAGAACTATAGAATTAGAAATTAAAAACGCAGCATGAAAGAACAAAATAATAATTTGGAAATAAGAATAAGTGCACTAGAACAAAAAATAAGAGATTTGGAACAAAAAAAATACAATAACAAAATTGAACTAACTGGTATATCGGGTATAGATAGCATTAATGATGATCAAGTAACTAAAATACTAGCATCCAAATTAGATATGGATGCGAGTTCAGTTAAAAGCATAAAACAGATAGCAGGAAGAAAAGGAAAGAATGGATTTCTGCTACTAGAACTAAGTGGGAAACAGAGAGTGAGAAATGGATTCAAGACGCAAGAATGAAGATGTTAAAAGTAAATGATATTCTTCCGAATGCGCCTATGATATATGATGATGGTAAAGTTAGAATTATGTTAAGACACGCACTCACAAGGGCAAATAAAATAATACTGTGGAATGCAAAAAACAATTAGGTTCCGCATACAAATACATCTGGTTTAAAAATAGAAACATTTTCTCGTGAAAAGGAGACCAAGGCAAGATCATACAATAAAGAAGAAACGGAAGTAGTTAGATAAGGGTAAAACTCAGCATAATTATACTTATAAGTAATAATAACAACAATCATAATGGATTCTCTCACGAACGTCTCAGAAATAAACGACTGTATTAATTAAAATGATTTCTACAAACTTATAAAACTTCTAAAGGTCAACAAAGTTCCACTTTTATTCTTATGAATTAGAGATCGTAGAGTAAATATAACCTAAGATCTATGATTAAAAACTTTGCAATGCCGAAGGAATGTAAAAATTCTAGGAAAACTCATTTAGACTGCATTGCCATAACAGAAGCCAACATGTCTAATAACTTACTATCTATGTTTCATATCGATGGCTATACAATTCATAGTATCTTATGCCCCTATTACACTACGCTGAATCAGGGCCCTGAATGAAGGGTGCGTGTGGCCCCTAAGGACATCAGTTATTACCGTAGACAGAGAAACCTATAGACAAATTGACGCCTTCTTTCGCATTTGCACACGAAAAAGATAGATTTATGCATACGTCTTGCACAGAAATGAGACAGAGTGGTGTAATTGTTTGTCCCTTTCTCCGTGGCGACTTTTTTGTTTAGCAAACTACACTTTGCTAAACAAATTTGACAGATTAAGGAGTTTACAAGTTGGTTTAAGTGAGAAAAAATGTGTTTTGTGAGCTTAAGATTGATGAATCTTGTTCAGTTCAGTTCTTAGAACAATTAATATTTTTATCTAAATACATTTAAAAGTCATAAAGATTATTGTATAACCTAAAACTACGTTATCGTCCTTTCTCACTCGAGGTCACACTAATCATTAGTCTATATGTTTCTCTGTCTACGATTATTATAGTTCATAAAAGATAGCTTGATCTCTGCGACAGCTGTCAGTAAAATCACGCCTATGAAGTCCTCAATTTCTTAGTAGTACAGACAGTACCTGTCAATATCATACTTTAAGGCATGCCGACCTATAGATATAGACCTATAGGTCGGCATGCTTCTAATAACTTGTATGAAGATTACCTGCCGTGGTCTACGTCTAAGAATGCTTCTGTCAGCCTTTTTTTTTTTTTTTTTTTTATATGGCAACCTAACAATTACTGCCAACCTCCAGTCAATAAAAATACTTGTAACTTGAAACGAAACGACGGACAATCTAAAGAGAAACTACGATTCTGATTAAAAACCAAAATCATAATGTTAAGAACCATAGAATACTATAATAATGAATCATGAAATGACTTGTACTGAAGTATATTAAATAAATGATGGATATTAGGTTGAATTAAAATAATACTAAACTCAATACCACATTAAAAATAATCAGTATTACTAAATTATGACGATTGATAGCTAAATAATGAATAAAATTTTATAATCTAATATTATTTAAATCTAAAAATTCCATAAGACAATTGAAAACATTTTTACTTTTTTTTAGAAAAAAATTAAAAGAGAACAAATTTCTGTAGGAAGAGGAATTTTAAGATTTACCAAAGTGTTAAATAATGAAGTATGATCATATAACGGACACGAGAAGAAAATATGGTTGAGGTCAGCAATATCCAAACCACATTCACATATTGAAGAATTTTTAATATGAAGCCTAGCAAGGTGAACCGAATTACAGCAGTGACCCAAGCGCATTCTACATAACATTGATGTATGTTTCTTATTTAAGGATAATTTATAAAACCAAGGCTTAGAAGGAATGATGGGTTGAATTTTGGCATAGTGACAGCCTTTTGTCGTTTTGGTTTTGTTCCAATGTTTTGACCATCTATCTCTATATACTAATTTCGTAGTTCTTATAAGGTCGTAGCAATAATTTTTAAATAAGAAAGTATCCCCACAGACTATAGCTTGTTTAGCAAGTTTGTCAGCATATTCATTACCAGATATACCAATATGACTCGGAATCCAAACGAGAGAAATATTGATGTTTTGAAATTGGTATAAGAATAGAAGTTTCTTAATTTCAAATATCAAAGGATTGCGGGAAATGTCATAGAAAGGATTACATAACAATGCTTGTAAAGAACTAAGAGAATCTGAAAATATCACGCTTGATTTTAATTTAAAAAGATAGCAATATTTTATTGATTGTAAAATGGCTAACATTTCCCCAGTAAAAACTGAAGATTCGGGAGGACTTTTCATTTTTTGAACTATTCTCCAATTTTGATGGTATATTGCATATCCAGTACAACCTTTTGAGTTAGTCTTAGAAGCATCTGTAAAAATATAATGACAATCTGGGAAATTCTTGTCCAACGTAAATACAAATCTTTTATTTGATTCAATAGAAAATTTATTTAATCCTATATCTAATATAACATTGGGTTTGAAAAGTGCAACTTCAAATGAATTGGAGAAAAGAGGCAGAGTCGCCGACCTATAAATAGGATCTAGTAAGGAATTATAATGTTCATAGCTTTTAACTAGGTTAGGAGTTTCTTTATTACGCCAGTATTTTCCTGAATTAATTGAAATGTACTGAGAAAGCAAACGAATTTTAGGTAGTAATGGATGGTTTGAAAATTGAAGAACCCGATAAAAAAAGGAATCCGATAAATATTGTCGTCTAATAAAAAGTGGAGGATCACCGCATTCAATCTGCAAGGCATTGATAGGCGACGAATTCATAGCGCCTATAATTAATCTTAAAGACTTGTGTTGAATGATATCTAATATTTTTAATCCTTTTTTACTAGTTGGTTCAAGAAGAAATGAGGCATAATCTAATCGTCTTCTTATAATTGCATTATAAATTAATTTTAAATAATATGGATGAGCGCCCCACCATACCCCGCACAAAGCTCTAAGAATGTTTATATTTTTTTTCGCATTTTTTTTTGGGTATAAATTATATGAGGCATGCCGGATAATTTATTATCAAGAATTACACCAAGGAATTTAACTTGTTGAATATTTACGAGCGGATAATCAAAAAGGCGAACTTGGATTTCAGGTAAAACTCTTTTTGCGAGAAAAAATTACTGTATTACTTTTATTTGGGGAAAGTTCTAGCCCATGATCATCTAACCAAGAGGCCATAGAGAGGAGATCTTGTTCTATCGCATTAGCACAAGCTTCTATACATTTATCATTAACATAAACTAAGATATCATCAGCATATTGCAAAATTCTACACTTTGAAATAGACTGGTCCAAATCTGACGTATAAATATTGTATAATAAAGGACTTAAAACAGAGCCTTGTGGAAGGCCTTTAAAAACCTTTCGAGTATATTTTAGATCATCATCAATTTTAATATGTATATATCGATCTAGAAATAAATTGATAATCAAATTTGTAAGTTTTTTGGATATATTAAGCTTAAACATCTTTTCTCTAAGGATGTTGAGTCTGACATTATCGTAAGCAGAAGAAATATCAAGGAAAGCAGCAAGGACCGATTCATTTCTCGAAAATGCTAGTCTAATATCTGTGGTGAAGATAGAAAGACTGTCATATGTGCTTTTACCTTTTCTGAATCCATATTGGGAATTTGATAACAATCCATGACTTTCTACATACCATTCAAGACGGTTCTTGATCATATGTTCAAAGGTTTTAATTAGAGTTGAGGATAGAGCGATCGGTCTATAAGAAGAGCCGTCGTTAGGATTTTTGTCAGGTTTCAAGATAGGAATAATTACTTGAGTCCGTCAACAGTCAGGAACAAAGCCTATGTCAAACAAAACGTTAATGATATTTAAATAATAGGATAAAATTTGATCATTACATTTGGCAAGTAGTGAATATGGAATACCGTCTAAACCAGGAGCTGAATCTTGAACGTGAGAAAGGACGAGCTTTAATTCATATAAAGAAAATGGACGCTCTAAGGGATCAAAAAAAGAATCACATGGAATACTTTGAGGTAGCTCCTCTCTCAAAGGAGCAGAAGAGGGGGCAAGTTTATCTAGAAAAGTGTTTATAGATTGAGAGGGAATGGCACCACCGTAAGAACAAGATGAAAAACAACAGCGAAATTTTCTAATATTACGCCAAACAACTGATGAAGGTATTGAAGGAGAAATTGAGGAACAAAAGGCATGCCAACGTGTTTGTTTTTTTGTGCGAAGAGTATTTTTAGTCACTTCTTGTACACGTTGAAGGTATGAATAGTTTTCTGAACTCATGTCTAATTTATATTGTTTTTCGGCTTTTTTCCTATTACGAATGGCCTCAGAACATTCAGAATCCCACCATGGAGGGGAGGGCCTACATTTATTATTTAGAGTTTTAACAGGAATTGTTTGATCTGCTGCATTTATAACTGCGTTTGTAAATGCTTCAACAATAGAAGTTATATTATTTTCAGAAATAGGAGCGATTTTTAGAATTTCATTGTAAAGAAAAATATTGTACAGGTTCCAGTCTGCTCTGTCTAATTTGTATTTAATACATGGTTTTTTGTTAATTTCTGCAAATTCTTTGTTTGGAAAGGAAATCAGAATGGGAAAATGGTCACTGCCGTGAGAGCTATCTAGAACTGACCAATTTAGAAGAGTGGTTAAATCAGGAGTACAAATTGATAAATCTACAGCACTTCTAGACTCATTAGGACGAGAGCGTTTGGTAATTTTACCAGTATTAAGGACACAAATATTAAGTTCGTCAATTATTTCAACTAATAAACTACCGTATTTATCAGTATTATCACCCCATAAATAATGATGACAATTAAAGTCACCAAGAATTATAAATGGTTTGGGTAAGGAGGCTATTAAAGATTTTATTCTGCGAAACGTATGGACAGAAGGGGAGGGAACATAAATAGAAACGAAAGTTATATTTTGAATTCTTACTGCTACAATATTAAAGTCAAATATTTCATCATAAACATCTATAATGGAATAAGTTATATTATTTTTTATAAGCAAAGCACATCCGGCATAACCATCAGATCTGTCACTTCGAACAAGACAAAAACCAGGTACTCTGATATTCGAATCCGGTTTTAGCCAT
Source organism: Parnassius apollo (assembly GCA_907164705.1). Classification (NCBI taxonomy): domain Eukaryota; kingdom Metazoa; phylum Arthropoda; class Insecta; order Lepidoptera; family Papilionidae; genus Parnassius; species Parnassius apollo. The sequence continues at coordinate 4,838,886 of CAJQZP010001060.1, read as the reverse complement.
GTCTCTGAAATAGCAGCGATACACACACTGTATTTCTTTAATAAATAGATTATTTCAGTACGTTTATCTAAAATGCTTCTACAATTCAATTGAAGGATCTTTGTGAGAGTGAATGTCTTGGAGAATTTTAGGTATAGAATTTAGTAAGCGAGCAACGTGGGACGGTAGTTTCGACGAATACGAAGATATGATTATGTTAATAAGGAAACTTATAATGCTTTCTACAGAATCAAAATTACCCTGTGAAGTAACTGGTGAAACCCGAAGAGCACAGCCATCCTCAGGTTGCGGAATTGAAAAATCTTCAATAATTTTTTGATGACTTTTTTTGTCGTATCCTGTTTGTGAATGGTGACGTAATGGTTTAGGAATATATAATGTTTTCTTATAAGAAGTTTTATTAGATGTAGCGGGGTTGGAAGGAAAATTATTCACTGTAGGATTAGTAGAAAGCGAAGAATTTTCAGGGAATTTAGAAATCAAAACATCAGCATATGATTTTGAAGAAACTTGTGGATATTTTTGAGATGCTTCTAGGTATGAGATAGACTTTTGTGCCATTTCAATTTTAATATTATTTTGTCTTGTGTGTTCAGGACATCTAGAATCTGTGGCTTTGTGGTCACCTGAGCAAAAGAAGCAACGAAAAGATCCATTATCTTACTCGCAAGAAGAAGAGGAGTGATCACCTCCACAATTTGAGCATCTTGGCTTGGAACGACATAAATCTTTAGTATGTCCAAATCTGCAGCACTGAAAGCATTGGATCGTTGGAAGCTTATAAATTTCAACAGGAATGGAAGAATAGCATAAATAAACCCTCGAGGGAAGAATTTGACCGTCAAATGTGATTACGACACTTTCAGAGCTTTCATATCTGACTTTGTCCTCGTTGCGAACTCGGTAATTTAATCTTCTTACTTTTAATACAGGAATGGTATTTGGATACGAAGATAATTCGGAAATAATCTCTTCTGGTGTCCAATCTTTTGGTACACCTTTTATAACTCCCATACGAGATACGTGAAATGATGGAATAAAGGTTTTATATTTATCATTTACGGATGGATTTTCTAAAAATAGATTTGCATCAATAAATTTAGAGAATTCAACCGTTATTCTATTTCTCCCGATACGTTTTAGGCCTCCATTAACTATATTTTGTACATTTAATTTTTTTCAAAAAGTGACCAAATGAAATGGCATTTAAAGTTTTACCAGAATTAGGAGAGTCTTCTTTTACTTGAACATGAACGATAAAAGGACCTGAATCTGTAGAATTATAAGAACGAAGAGATTGAAATCTTTGTGACTCTATTTTTTTATTATCGCTATCAATATGCGTGTTAAGAGATTTAGAAGAGATATAACTATTGGCAGAATTTAATGTTTGTGATAGAGGAATGCCAGATGATTGTGAAAGAGGGATTTCAGATGATTGTGTACAAGCAATATTGGATGATAAAGACATGTGAGATTCATAAGCACGTTGTCCTGACATATTGCTTTTGATAGAGTTAGAGCCTACAATTTTAATTTTAGATGATGAAGTATTACCAGTATCGTAGTCCGATTCTGAGAATGAGGAATTGGTGGAAAAAGCTGAAATTCTTCTATTTATGTCAACCCGATTAGCATGCTCTTCCTTCTTCCTTTCCTCCGTTTTATGTTTTCTTTTCTTTTTGTTTGAAATAATTTTGAAGTTGTCATCAAAAATTTCTTGCGATAATGACTGCCGTGGTTTTTTAAATGAACCTTCTAAATCATTTTCAATTTCCACATAAGCAGCTGGTGAGGAAATAATGTTAGTGTCAGAATAATTCGGATCCGGTGGCTTAGGCGGAATTGGATTAGACATGGCGACCGAGAGACTAAGGCTACGTTAAACTATTTTGTGATAGTATGAAATTGTCGCTAAATGAGATACAATATGAAAATGAAAATAAATATTATTAATATATACTAAAATATAAAAGGAATGTAATCAGAATATTACAAGAAAACTTAAAATAATTAAAATGACAACAAAAACGCGTAAAACCGTTATTGACGTTCAGTTGACAACCCCCTCTGTCAGCCTTTGTGGTTACCGTAGACATAGCTTTCTCTGTCTACGGTGGTTACAGTACTCTAGTATTGAAACAGTAATCTATGGTTACAGGTAACAACTGTCAGTCTTAAAGTAAACAATAAAAATAAAAAATAAAAAAAGAAGAAATTAGGATAAACAATTAATCTAAATACCTGTAATGTGGAATAATTAAAATTAGAAATGATGTCATTGAAATATATGGCAAAGAATTCTAAATTAATACCTGATAACCAAAAGTTACAAAAAATACATGAATGTTCAAAATGTTTTTTTATTCTATATATATATATATATATACATATAACAGAAACGAAACAAAGAAGTATAAAAATAAAAACATTATATTTATGATATTTTAGGATAATTATCAGAAAACAAGAATTAATTAAATATTTTTACTTTAACGTTTATTTATTTCGAATTATTTTAAAATAACAAATTTGACAAACTGGCACCTAGTAAGTGGTTTCTCTCCCGGGTAATTGTAGATCCAGCCTCTGAGAAAAATCGCTCACGAGATACCAAAGTTGCCACGATAGGCAAATAGATCTTATCTAGGCTATGAAGCCCGGGAAATAACCCGTTCATGCCATCCATGTTCCTGTAATATATGAAATTCGTCTTCTGCTTTAGTTTTATTTCTTATGTTGCGGTGCGTTTATTTTTTATGGTAGTTCCATATTATGTCACCTTCAGTTTTATCGAATTTTCTGAATACATCTGCGAAACTATACCCAAATACAAACAGGTGAAAATCCATAATTCGTATCCGTAAAAATCATTATGTCAAAAAAATTATTGTAAATAAATACGAAGTACCGTTAGCCGATAAAATAATTTCTATTACAAAATAACTATTACCTTATAAGACTGTACTTAAGCTATTCATTAAGTTAAAGCTCAATGTAATTTTTAACAAGAAAATGCATCAAACAATTTCAATCCATTTTCAGTATTTGTAAACTTATCTTAATTATAACAATAAAAATAACTACAATTTTACATCAAAAATGGAACTACCAATTGAAGAGAATTGCCCTTCTGAAGTTCAAGTACCTATATTAATAATAATAATAATAAGTTTATTCTTTCCTCTCACAAATTTAGTAATAAATATAAACATACAACTTAATATTAATATGGTACAATTAATTTGTGAGAGACTGGTGTTTGTTCTAGGATTCCCTGTATGACAGATCACCAGCCCCCACCTTCAGACCTTATGATCTAGGTGTATGATAAACAAGAGAAGAAAAAAAATATAAAAAAATACGAAAAATGTTTTGTGTGTGTGTGTGTGTGCGTGCGTGCGTGCGTGCGTGCGTGCGTGCGCGTGCGCGTGTGCGTGTGCGTGTGCGTGTGCGTGTGTGTGTGTGTGTGTGTGTTCATTTCATGATTTTAAGTAGTTCCTCAGTCGTTTCATAATCTTGACTTAGTAACCATAGGGTTACCATCTTTTTGCATTTAAATTTGGGAAATTTGTATATACATAGAATGGAATTAATTTTATTATATAGATGAGAACCCAAGAAGCAGAATAAATTATGTGTAAAGCTTCTTCTGTATGGTAACATGGGACAAATTTTACTTTTATTTCTTTTATTTGTAAGAAGAGAAGGATTGTAATATAACAGAGAATTTTGTTTTAAAATAGTGTGGACAATAAATAATTGGCGGACTGTGAGAACTTTACAGATTTGGTAAAGGTCTTTAGTGGGATAGAGAAATGGAAAGAAATGACTCACCTTAAGAAGTGCTCTTTGAGCACGTTCTAATTTAAGTAGATGTGATTTAGAGGTACCACACCAAGCTGTTATGCAATAGGTAATCAAAGATTGGCAAAGTGACAAGTAAATTGATTTTATTATTGTTTCGTCTGCCACATGTCGAAGATTTTTAAAATATGTATCAACTTGCGCAACCTATTAGAAGATTAATGTGTGCTTGAAAATTCATATTACTGTCAATTATTATACCTAAATACTTTATTTCATTTACTTTTTGGAGCGAAGGACAAGAAGGTCTTTCGGTTTCGATGGGAGGAAGTGAGAGATACAAGTGTCGTGCCTTTTTTTGCTTAAAATTTATTGTCTTATTTAGTGTTGTTGATTTACTATAGTAAATTTTTCTGTCTTGGTGGAGGTTTTAACATCTGTAAATTAGTAAGTGTTTGTAGTTGTGCCGTTTTTATGTAATTTTTTGTTGTTGTAATATAATGGTGGACGAACCTCCCGATCCCGGAAGGGTTCGCAATGATTCCTTTTCCTTACCCATTAACATTGATAATGTAGAACTAATTAACCGTAAACGTGCCCAAGTAAGTAATGAGTCTGCCCATCCACAAAAAATAGTTATTACTGATCCAAATCAACAGTTTCCTTCAATACAATCCTCATATACCCATCCTGATTTTATTAATAAAAAGTTAAGTACTTTCAAGATGATGCCGCTCCTTTTCTAGTTCACATAAGTAAAATCTGAAATGATCAGCTGTCTGGAGTAACTCTTAAACCAATTAAATTCGGTCACTTTCTGTATCATAACAATATTAAAAATATAGTCCATGATGGAGTCAAAAAAGTTGGACGAAATAGAATATCAGTGGAGTTTAAAACAGCTGCAGATGCAAACACCTTTATCGATCACCCAGCTCTAGAAAATTTCTAAATATGAAGCAACCATCCCCTCATATAGTATCACTCGTATGGGGCTAGTTAGACAAGTTCCCATAGAGTGGACACTAGAAGAATTAATAGCAGCAATAGAAATTCCCTCTGGCTACGGTTCTATAATTAAAGCACGGCGACTTAATAGACGATCATTGAGTGACAGCAATAGCGTTTCATGGGTTCCAACTCAGACGGTTGTTCTAACTTTTTCTGGACAAAAACTTCCTCCCCATATTTACTGTTTTTACACCTCAATGCCAGTGGAAAAATATATTTTGCCACTAATTCAGTGTCATAAATGTTGTAGATTTGGCCATGTTACTTCCCAGTGCCGATCATCCCCTCGCTGCTTTGTGTGTGTACATATATCATGAAGGTTTATTTTGTACTCGACAAACTCCTACTTGCCTATTCTGCTCTGGTCCGCACACCGTAAAAGACCCTACGTGTCCTGAACACCTAAGGCAAAAATCTATTAAACTTGTTATGTCACAAGAAAATATTTCATATTTAGAAGCTTCAGCTAGATTCCCTCAGACAAAAAGATCCTTTGCTGATACAACAAGAATCCAGCCTCGTAATTGTTCTCAACAGACCCCTTATACTATAACTGACAGTCTTTCAACCCCTTCGGCTCAGCTCTTACAAACTGCATCATATAAAAAAAACAATTTTTATCCCTCAACGTACCTGCAGCCAATCATTAAATTATGGATATGATATGGCAGCCCATCAGGCAATTGTTGAGAATCCTAATTCTTCCCTTCCTAATGGGTGTGCTCTACTGGGAAATGACAACAACTCCTCTAGTAATGATAATTTCTGCGAACTTATGATATCAATGCTAATTAACATGATCTCTCGTTTTAGTGACACGGAACTTCCTCTCAGCTTACACCAAAAACTTACTCAGCTTTCCTCCTTAGCCCGTAACATTCGCAGTCCCACCAATTCTTCAATGGAATTGTCGGAGCATTAGAAATAAAAAATGAACTCTCTTACCTCATTAATAAACTTCATCCCTTCATTCTTGCCAGCCAGGAGACATGGCTTAGGCCTGAGTCTCATTTTAGGGTTTCAGGCTACGCATGCCTCCGGGATGATAGGAGTGATGGTCGTGCTGGCACCTCTATTTTAATTTCAAGAACAGTTACATTTTCACAAATTCCTCTCCCTTCTCATAGTCCAGCAGTAAATTCTGTTGCTATTAAGGCCCCTGATGTCTTTATTATTCCCTCTGTTTACATTCCTAATCCTGATGTAAATGTTTTAACAGAACTTGCAACACTTATTTCTTCTCTGTCACCTCCTATGGTTATTTTAGGAGATTTTAATATGCATCATACTGTTTGGGGATCCCATCTGTGTGATTCACTGGCTCCCTTATTTTTAGATCTTATTGATAATTTTAATCTCTGTATTCTAAATGACGGGTCTCCTACCCGTCGAGTATCCCCATTACAAAATGTTAGAAGTGCCATTGACCTAACTGTCTGTTCCCCAGATATTGCTTCCCTTCTTTTGTGGCAAATATTACGTTACTGTTCTAGCTATGGCAGTGACCACTTTCCTATATTCATCACTCCTCCTACTTCACCTAAAATAAATTTTACATTTTGCCCAAGACTAAAGTATAATCTATCCAAAGCTAATTTCTACGGCAATTATATTCTACAGTTTTGGAACAAGAGGTTTCAACTCTTCCCCCAATTAACAATGATAATATTGCTCCTGTATATATAGAGTTCAGAAATGCAATTATTTCTGCTGCTAATAAGTCAATCCCCTTAAAAAAACCTTTCAAAAATAATTATCCTTCCCCTCCTTGGTGGGATCAAGATTGTTCAGCAGCTTGTAGGAGGAGAAAAGAGGCTGAATTAATATACTCCCGTTCTATGACTGCAGAGAATTATATCTCCTATAAAAAAATTGTTGCAGAAACCTTAAAATTACTGTCAGACAAAAAGCGAACTGGTTGGTTTAAATTCTGTGAGTCACTGTCACCTAGGACTCCCCCATCTTTGGTCTGGAGAAATGTTAAAAAATATCGCTGTGCAGTTTCTAGTGAAAATATAATTTGTAATGATCCTTCCCCGTGGATAGAAGAATTCTCTAATAAACTTGCACCACAAACAGTCCCATCTTATGATGAGTGCCTACTTTTTAATTCTGCTTTTTAAAAACAAATGATAAATTTGATTCCCCCCTTTTCTTCTCAGGAATTGTTTACTGCACTCAACGGCCTTAAAGACTCCTTACCAGGTATTGATGGGATTCCTTATTCGTTTATAATTAATAGTAGTGAGAACACTAAAACTGTCTTACTATCTATTTTAAATTTTATTTATATTACTGGTGATCCTCCTGCTGAATGGAAAACCCAAATTATTTTGCCCATTCTCAAACCAGGTAAGTCTAGCAATGACCCTTCCAGTTACCGACCTATTGCCCTTTCTTGTACTTTGGCAAAAATCTTGGAACATTTAATAAAAAATCGCTTGGAGTGGTTTTTGGAAAGGAATAATCTCTTACCTAAAAGCCAATACGGTTTCCGAAAAGGTTTAAGTACCATGGATAGCCTTAGTACTTTGGTCACATACGAGTTTATTCATATTGCTCTTTCAAAACATGAATTTCTCATAGGAGTTTTCTTGGATATTTCTTCTGCATATGATAATGTGCTTCTTCCTGTGCTCAGGCAGAAAATGCTTAATCTGAGCATTCCAGTGAGGATAGTCAATTACGTCTCTAACTTTCTCTCTTCTAGATCAATATCTATAAATGTTAAAAATTTCCTGCTTCCCCCAAAAACTATATGGAAAGGACTTCCACAAGGCTCAGTTCTTAGTCCTCTCCTTTATTCTATATATACTCACGATTTAGAACTTTCAGTAAATTCTTTTTGTAATGTTCTTCAATATGCAGACGATTTAGCTCTATACATCTCCTTAAACCACTTCACAGTGGCATGTTCCCGTCTAAACTTATCCATGGATTATTTACAAGAATGGTTAACTAATCATGACCTCTCTTTATCTGTGGCCAAGAGTAGTGTGGTGATCTTTTCCCGCCAAAGGCGAGTTCCCGATATATCTGTTGTATATGATAAGCAACCTATTCCAGTTAGAGGCAATGTTAAATTTTTGGGAGTTATCCTTGATTCGAAATTGGCCTTCGGTCCATACATTGAATATATAACACAAAAATGCGAAAAAAACATAAATATTCTTCGGTCTTTGTCTGGTGTTTGGTGGGGGTCCCATCCTTTTTCTCAGAAATTACTGTACATTGCTTTAATACGAAGCCACCTTGACTATGGATGTTTTCTGTTGGAGCCTTGCAATAAATCATCCCTGAAAGTAATGTACAAAATTCAATCGAAATGCCTTCGCATTATTACAGGGGCAATGAAATCCTCACCAATAAATGATCTTCAGGTTGAGTGCGTAGATCCTCCTTTAAGCTTAAGAAGGCAATACCTTTCAGACAGATTCTTATTTAAGATCTGTCAGCTTTCAGATCATCCCCTAATTCCTAAATTGCATCTTCTTTCAGAGTATATCTCATCTGAACGATACTGGACCCATAAGGACTCTCCCTACTTGTTTAGAAGTTTTGTAATTTTTCTTCAGCTTCCTTACCCAATCTTTCAATGTAAAATAAATCCACTCTTTGATGTTCCTTACGAGGCTATTGTTTACCAACCCGATATTCATCTAGATCTAGGTATAGAAAAGGATTCTCCAATGGCAAATTTGAAATTAAAAGAAATTATAGAAAACACCTTTAAAGATTGGCTTGTCATGTACACAGACGCTTCAAAACAGTCTGATGGAGACTATACTGGAGCTGCTGTTTGGATTCCTAAGTTCAAAATCATTCTTAACTTTAAATGCCCCTCACTATCCTCCACTTTTACCGGTGAAGCAACTGCAATCAGTGAAGCTTTGTTATATGTAGAGTCACATAATCTTAATAAAACAGTTATTTTGTTCGTGGGTATTTGCCAATCAATTCCATAACAAACACAAATTTCCACTAATTATTAAAATAAAAATACCCTATTCAGATGCCATCTTAAAGGAATCCATGTTTCAGTGGCCTGGATTCTAGGCCACAGTGGCATCCATGGTAACGAAACAGCTGATGTACTCGCTAAAAATGCAATTGCTAATGGCATTCTACAAAATTTAATTTACTCACATGATCTAATTTTGCTAGCTAAAAGGAAACTGTATGAAAATTGGAATAAATTATGGGAAGTTTCCAAAAATGTTAAAGGTAAGCACTATGCTGCCATCCAAGAGGTTATTCCTCCCAAGCCCTGGTTCCTCAAATTTAACAAAGCAAATAAACATGCAACTTCAATAATTTGTAGATTAAGAATTGGACACGCTTGTACACATGCACATCTGGCAAAAATCAGAGTAAGGGATAGCTCATTGTGTGAATGTGGCTTAGATGAAGGTTCCACAAACCATATTTTTTTCAACTGTGCCAAATTATCCCCCTCCCTTTATGATTACCTTCCTCCTTATATTCCTCGACATATAGATTTTAATTCTCTTTTAACATATGCCAGTACTCCTTTTGTGTACATTTTATGTGATTTTATTAATACTAATAATATGAAACTTTAAATCCTTGTCACGTTTAACATATTGGTAAGAGTCTAACACCTGTGTTTATCATATTTGTTCTTGGTAATTCATCAAATAGATTTGTCAAAATTCTCGGAGGAAAACTGAATCCTTGTATTATCACAGACTCTTATTTTAATTAAACTCATAAGCTTTCATTTTGCACTCAATACGTCATTGGCGAATTTTATCAAACCGCCACAAAAGAAAGAAGAAGAAGAAGAAGGACAAGAACAGTCAATAACATTATTATAATTATGACAGATATGCGCTTTTATATGGAAATTAGGTGAAATTGGTGTGTTAAGTTTTTTTTTTAAATTTGAATGACATATATTTATTTTTAGAGACATTTAGCATTAATTTATTATGTGTTAGCCAGCTCATAATTACATTGAGGCCTTTTTGGGCATACAAATATGCTTCTTCCCAAGTATCACCGCTTAATAAAAGCGCAGTATCATCGGCATAAGAAACAAGAGTTCCATTTATCAATTTTAACTGGCACATGTTGTTTATATAGCTCAAAAACAGGGTAGGACCTAAAATACTACCTTGTGGAACGCCATGAGAAACAGGAAGATCATCACTAATCCAATTTCCTATTTTAACACATTGCGATCGGTTAGTGAGATAACTTTCTCTCCCAGCTTGTGTAATTTGTGAAACCGTGTCAAATGCCCTAGCCAGATCAAGAAATACTGCTATTACTTTTTTGTTGTCGTCCATATGTTTAACAGTACAACCCAAAAATTCATGAACTGCTTTACTTGTAGTTTTGCTATTTCTGAAACCAAATTGTGCATGTGACAGGAGATTTTTGGATTCAAGATACCTGACTAGTCTATTATTTACGACTTTTTCCAAAATTTTGGAAAATGCTGGCAGTACAGAAATGGGCCGATAATTACCAACACAGTCCCTATTACCATTCTTATAAATAGGGTGAATCATTGAACATTTGAATTCATGAGGAAATACTCCATTATTTAGATTTGCTTCCTGACACCCATCAGTTAGTCACGACTAGTGATGGGCACAACATATAACACTGAATTTGTTACCGTTCCTTTAAAATGAACCGCCGCGTTATTTTTAAGATTATTTTCGTTTTAAATTGGCGGAATCATTTAAAATTTATATTTTAGTAATTTAAGTGGAAACCAAAAAAAGGTAATATTAATATAATAAAATTGTTTTATTTATTCTTTGTTACAAAGTTATACAATCTGTATTTCTATGCAATAAAGTACATTGAATTGAATGTGCGTACAGAATATTAATCAGACTCCGATTCGCTTGAGGAGGTGGTGTCTTCATCATCATCTTCGCCTACATGTATAATTATATTATTATCAATAATAGAATCAATCCTGATATCTCGGTCAAAATGTTCCACAATCAGGTTTTTAGTCTTCTCAACAACCTTTGCCCATTCATCTCTTGTGACTTCCCCGCAGGCTTCTTTTAATAGGGTCATCTTCTTTTTCGTGCTTAATGGCGGGGAAGTATTGTGGCGGGCGGAGTAACCTTTTATTTGAGCCCAGATTAGCTCAATCGCGTTATAGTGGCAATGATACGGTGGCATACTTAGAAAGCGATGACCGTACTCCAGAGCCAGTTCATCGATTTACTATCGCACATTTGCCGCTTTATTTTCTTTAACTAATTTAATTAGCTCTGGTTTTAGCATCTGCATATTTGCGTCAATGCCTTTTGCTTGTAACCAAGCCACCATTTCTTCTTTTTTATTAGCTTGGGTAGGTGGTTTCTGTATTTGAACCGAGTGATAGGGGGCATTATCCATGAATATTACAGAAGGCTCTGGTAGGCTGGGCAAAAGCACGTTCTGGAACCACTCTTTAAATGTAGTGGCATTCATTACCTCGTGGTAGTCATTTGTCGTTTTTGACTGAAATACCAGTAACGCGTTCTCCACAAAGCCGTATTTTGCAGAACCTGCGTGGCATAATATCAGACGGGCCCCCTTACCCATTGGTACTTTCGACGTCGACGCTTGGGTATCATCCGTCCAAGAACGGGAAACCATGTGACTGGCGTTTAGCCATGTCTCGTCAATGAACACGACATTATCCCAGTTATCAATATTTTTTGCTTCTCTCAAAAAACTTATCCGTTTTAAAATTATGTCGTATCGTTCTAATAAGATTTTTCTTTTGTCTGTTTTTTTATACGAAAAACCAATATCTTTATATAAAAAGAACGCAATACAAAACACAATCGAAGTCCGATTTAGCGCCGATGTCAGTTTGAAAAGCAGAAACAGTCCATTAAACGAAAGCCGGGTAATCAAATAAAAACAGATCGAAAACAGTTGAAGAACGTGGTCTATGCGAACCAAACGACAACAGACGACTGTTTTAGCGTCACAAAATGGCGGCCCATAACGCCATTTGGGGTTACCATTTTCAACCTAAATATAAAAATGCTACTTTCTTTCGCGCGTTCGGTTTGGTCGTAGTTTTATTTTTATTAAAAGTTATCTTATAGTCCATTATTTTCAAATTCTTAAAAAGAATATATATAGTAATTGCAACGCTGTTACAAAGTTACGTCGTCAGTTCAATCACGACGTGTCAGGAACGCATTCTCTGAACGGCCGAACTATAGTGACATTTTAGTGGCTACACGGGCTCCGCCCACTCCCCGTTCTATTATGTATGTATTACAGCAGGTATTCTATGGGTTATATCTGCCGTTGCCAACCGACCTGATGGTGGGTTGGCAACGGCAGCGTTTTTTTTCTGTAGCGGCTGCTACGCATCTCATGTTTTATTTTATCTCTGTCGCTTCTTACGACACCCACGTGATGACATTGAGTAGTGAATTCTCTTACGCTGTCATTACACTACAGGGTACAATACAGCACATATTTTTTTGCATTACATATTTTATTTAAAAAAGTGTTAGAAATAATGAAAAGAAGCATAATTTAGTTTGAGCTTTAAATTATTTGATATAAGTTACTATATAATGTAAGTTTAAGACGTCTTCGTTGCTAACATACTGCTTTAATATTTGTTTTCAAATATTCATTATTATTAGAGATGGGCCGAATATGGATTTCACCGAATACGAATTTTCGGCCGAAGTTGGTTAAATTCGGCCAAACATTATTCGGCAGGATCACCTTGGTACTTAACCAATTTATGTCGAAACTAGTTACCATAAAGCGCGCAGGATTAGCGCCGAGCCCTTCCCCTCGCTCCCCCGCAACACCTGACATGTTATTGCATCATCTAGTACTGAACAATTCGCCAGCACACGCTTTTCTTTGACTATTTTTGTCAAAAAAAGTATTTCGTTGTGTTATTCTTAGTGAAAATAGATAATTATAATATGATAAAAGTGAGTGGTAGGAGATCTACTATTTGGAATTATTTCAGAGAAACTATCGACCGAAGTAAAGTGAAATGTACTAATGTAAAGTAATGTTTTTTGTATGTTCCAAAAAAAATTATCAAGCTTTCTGTTTGCTATATTTGGAAATAAATCCACAGTGCCTCAAAAAAATAACGCTATATAAGTAGATTTTACCCATAAATATACTACACTACCATAATACTTTCAACAGTAAAATTATTAAAGACGTGGCATTACTCAATTCATACATTTCAATACAGTGGACACTTGGAGTACACTTTAACGAATGTTCGGTGATTTAGCCGAATATTCGGCCGAATATGAATATTCGGTAAAGCTGCCGAATACGCCGAATACCGAATATAAAACGAATATTTGGCCCATCTCTAATTATTATATAAATATTATTGCTTGAATATTTGGTTTTGTCAATATTCGATTCGATTTTAATAGAGCAATATGCAGCAGAATACTTGATTAGCAATCGGTTTAAAATTCATTTCAAAAACTATAAATCGCCGTTATTCCAAAGGACCTCAATTTTATTATCGTTTCGATTTAATCTTAAAAGATTAACAAAAACGAATATTCAAGATTGGATTCGATTTTAATTTGAGATGGGCTGAATATGGATTTCATCGAATACGAATATTCGGCCGAACATTATTTAACGGGATCACCTCGGTACCTAACCAATTTATGTCGAAACTTGTTACCTACCATAAAGCGCGCGAGATTATATAGAAAAACTGATTGACTCTTTGTTTGATTCCAAAAACATTTTGTCAAGCTTTCTATTTGCTTTGGAAATAAATCTAAAGTACCTCGAAAACACAACATTTCAAGTAGATTTAAACCATAAATGAAATATACTTTCAACAGTAAAATTATGAAAGACATGACATTACTCAATTCGTACAATTCAATACAGTGGATATTTTGAGTACCACTTAAACGAATATTCGATGATTTATACTATATTGAATATTCGGCCGAGTACGAATATTCGGTTAAGCTGCCGAATACCGAATATGAAACGAATATTCGGCCCATCTCTAAATTTAATGGAGCAATAATGCAGAATTGCTTACTTAATTAGCAATTGGTTTCAAATTTATTTCAATTCCAAACGATCTCAATTTTATTCTTGACGCATTTTAAATACATGTTATAATTGAAGAAGTTAAGTGCACATTTACATTTTTTTATTTTTTAAATTTTGTTCTTATCTTTGTTTCAAGCTGTTCATTAATTTCTGTATTTAAGTTGAATAAATGTACTGATATTTATTATTGTAATAACTATTATTGTATTTGTGTGCTGTTTTTTGTAATAAAACCTGTAAATATAATGTTAGTTTTATTTATTTTGATTTTAATTATTAATACTTTTTGCGGGTAGGCGCATAATAATACACAGCTGTTTTCTTGTGCTCTTGTTAATTTTAGTTTAAAATAAATATCTTTAAGCAAAATCTTATGATAAATATACAAGGTGATTAAGTGACATTCACCAGCGGTACTGATATTTGTTTTTACCGTAAACTACAACACTTAACTACACTCTTATATCATGAAGACTATCGAACAGTCAATGGAAGAGATGACAGCACTGTTCCAGTCAAGCCTTGCAGCTTTTCAACAAGAACTTAACAAAGTTAGTGTTCCTTCTCCTCCACTATCATCCCCACTAGCTACAGTCTTTGAAAACTTCAAGGTTTTTGTTATATCCGCGCTCCAAAATTTGCAGCGACAAGTTCAATTAGTCTCAAAGGACTGTGATCGGTTGGAGATGCATAATCGTCGCAGAATCTTGTTGATTCATGGTGTACCCGATGATAAAAATGAAGATGTTACCGAAACTGTCATTAAGTCACTACAGCAGACCAAAGTGTTCATAGCCCAGGAAAATATAAACCGATGCCATAGATTGGGTAAAATTAAGGACAAACCCAGACCTTTATTAGTGGAGTTTAAGGATCTTGGTCTTCGACACAGGGTCTGGAGTTCAAAAACAAATCTTAAAGGCACTGGAGTGACCTTGTCCGAGTTCCTTACAAAAGTTAGGCATGAAGCTTTTCTAGCAGCTCGCAACCGCTTCGGAGTATCGAAATGCTGGACGAGGGAAGGCTGTATATATGTTTTGACAGAAGATGGTGTACGGCATTCAGTGTTCACTATTGCTGATTTACAGTCCATCCCATTATCGTCATCATCAAAACAGAATCAGGATGATGCTAAACCTGCTGAAAAAACCAAGCCTACTAAAACTCGGAGTCGCGTAGCGGCCCGTAAGTAATTGCTGTTTACGCAACCTTATTAGTAAGTTTGTTAAATATCGCTCCGTCATTATTTTTGTGCAGTGTTATTATGTTATATGTCAATGTTTTTACTACCCTTTTATTTTTGTTATTGTTGATGTTTAAGCATCTGACGGAGTGAAGAACTGTCTGAATTGTTTTTATTTGTTACCGTCCATAGATTACTGTGTCTATACTAGACTCGTAGACAGAGAATCCTTATTATATATTATCCTTAGGATTCTCTCTCTACGACCGGACTGTTACCGTCTGTCAGATCACAATAAATCTATGTCACACATAATATCGGAGAGAAGCATAATTGTCACCTTAGCATAGACATGCTTTATTTTAATTTTTTTTTCTTTTTTTTTTTTTGTAAATTGCCTTTACGGTTCTGGGTTCTAGCTGTCTTTAAACATTCCGTCTGATGAACCACAGAGTACTTTTAGTTTGAACTTAGATGTACATAGTTGCCAGTCATGATTTATTTTGTACATTTTTAGTTCAACTTTATTAATTAAATATTAGTCATATTTTTGTGTTGCTGGTTTGTCGGCATAAGTATTGGTAGAAGTTTAAGTAGGTAAATTTGCTGTATTCCATTAATATATAAGTGTTAATAAACGATTATTATTTTTGTATCATAAGTACTGCTGGTGGGTAAATATTATTTTTATTTTATAAGTATTATATTATTTTAAATATATTATGATGAATACTTCCCTAAATGATATTAACTTAGGCTCCAGCTCTTTTGAGACTTGCTCCTCGGGTACTACAGATGACGGAGATGACAGTTTTCACAGTACTCTCTGTCTCAATTCTTCCTTAGATTCTTGCTTCTTAGATTGTGCTAAAAATTTCAATGTAATACACATAAATGCACAGAGCATTCCCGCACACTATCCTGATATGCTAACAAGTTTAAACAACAAAAACATTCATGCAATTCTGGTCTCTGAAACTTGGCTTAAGCCTTGTTTACCATCCATTTCGTATGCAATCCCAGGTTTTCATATGCTGCGTAATGACCGACTCATCAGAACTGGTGGTGGGGTTGCCATATATCTTCGTAAAGATATTTGTTACTCCATAGTCAGCATATCGTCCACCTCAATTGTTGAAAGTGCAGCAGAACATCTTTTTATTGAAGTCACACTTTCTTCCTTCAAAGTTCTCTTAGGCGTTGTTTATAGTCCCTCTATCTCTGTTAATTATTTTTCTGCCTTTGAAAAAACTTTGGAAGAATTGATTCCGACATGTAAACATGTTATCATTATGGGTGACTTCAATACGTGTCTTCTTAAAAATGATGTTCGGTCAAAGAAATTAAAGTCCGTAGTTGACTCATGTAATCTTTATATTTTGCCTTCTAATCCTACCCATTACTTTCCTAATAGTACCCCTTCTCTTCTTGATTTAATAATTGTTTCCTCTCCAGATTATATATTCAAACACGGCCAGTATAATGCCGATGCTTTTTCTTACCATGATCTGTTGTTTTTGTCTTATAAATTACGATCACCAAAAGTTAAGTCCCGTGTTCTTCTGCTACGTAATTTTGCTAAAATGGACGTAGAATGTCTTAAAAATGATGCTGCCAGCATAGACTGGTCAATAATTGATGAAACCTCTGACGTTAACGAACAAGTGCATCTTTTAAATTCCATTTTAATGCAGCTTTACGAAAAGCATGCACCTTTACGACCAATTAAACTTAAGCATCCGCCGGCTCCTTGGCTCACAAATGAAATCAAAGACCTAATATTAAGAAGGAACCAAGCCAAATCCAAATTTAAAAAAGACCCCTGTGATATAAATCGTGAGAAGTACAGAATACTTAGGAATCGCTGCAACACGATGTGTAGAGATGCGCAACGACGTCACATTCATAAGACAATTGATGAATCTGATCCTAATAAGGTTTGGAAATTTCTCAAAAGCTTGGGAATTGGTAAGAAGTAAAATGACTCCCTTCCTCCTGATTTAAACATTGAAATGCTTAATCAGCACTTTTCCTCGAGTTCTAGTCACGTTAACAGTTGTAAATCTAGAACCTTAAATCACCTTCATTCTTTGCCAACTCCCGATTTCTCTGAATTTGTTCTACGTCATTTTGCTGACTGTGACGTTAAAAAGAATATCACAGCTGTAACTTTTAATGCAATTGGTAGTGATAATGTCAGCCGAAACATGATTCTCCCGCTATTAGATATCTTGACTCCTATCGTAACCAAAATTTTCAACAACTCTGTAAATACAGGTACTTTTCCTACATTATGGAAAGATGCACAAATTATTCCATTACCCAAGAAATCCAATCCCAAGTTCTTCTGTGATTATCGTCCTATTTCCATATTACCTTTTTGGTTGTCTCCAACTTAGTCTATTTTTGAATCAAAATAGCCTCTTAAATACATTCCAATCAGGTTTTCGCCCTGGCCAT
The DNA here is from genome assembly GCA_907164705.1 of Parnassius apollo. NCBI lineage: Eukaryota > Metazoa > Arthropoda > Insecta > Lepidoptera > Papilionidae > Parnassius > Parnassius apollo. Next base: position 4,821,353 of record CAJQZP010001060.1, on the reverse strand, counting down.
AGCACCGTCACTGCTTTGGTTAAAGTCACAGACGACATTCGAGCAGGAATGGAGAATCGGCAAGTTACTATTCTTACTCTTGTTGATTTTAGCAATGCTTTCAATACAGTCGATTTCGACATACTTCTAGCTGTGCTTCGTTCTATTAACGTATCTCTAGCAGCAACCGACTGGTTTCGTAGTTACTTGTTTGGACGCCGTCAATGCATCCGTAATGAAGACACTTATTCCTCGTGGTGTTCCCTAGATGCAGGCGTACCACAGGGTGGCGTGTTGTCTCCTCTCCTTTTCTCAATTTTCATACGCTCTATTACTTCAGGAATTTCTTCGCTCTACCATCTTTATGCAGACGATCTCCAAATATATTCTCAAACAAGTATTGAAAATCTTCCATCCGCCGTGCTATCCATAAATCGTGATCTCTCAATTATTTCTGAATTTTGCACATCTTATGGAATCAAGGTTAACCATAGTAAAACACAGGTAATAGTGATAGGTAGCAGCAAACTACTACAAAAAATTACGTGGCATACGCTGCCCTTTGTTTGTTTTGAGAATTCTATTATTCCTTATAGTAAGGTTGTAAAAAATCTAGGGGTTCTAATTGACAGTACAATGTCTTGGGCAACTCAAATTGAACAGATAAGCAAGAAAATGTTTGCAGCTTGTGGAAGTCTTAAGAGACTCCGAAATTTCCTGCCCATTTCTACCAAAATTGCGTTAGCACATTCCATTTTGTTACCTATTTTAGACTATGCTGACATATGTTACACTGATATTACCATGGAGCAATTAAACAAGCTTGAGCGTCTTCAGAATATATCCATTCGATTCATATTTGGTTTACGCAAATATGATCATGTATCCCAATTTCGAAATCAACTCAAGTGGCTCCCTATTCGCCTTCGCCGGATTGTTCATATACTCTCTTTACTTTTTTGTGTACTGTTTGATCCGAAATCTCCAAGGTACCTTAAGGAACAATTTCACTATCGACATGAAATTCATAACCGCAATTTGCGTTCAGTGTACAGTTTGGCTTTAAGTACTCCTTACAACGTAACTTCATTTTATAATAAATCATTTACTTCACTAGCAACGCGACTTTGGAATTCATTACCACTTAACATTCAGAAAGCGCAATCTTTACAGTCTTTTAAAAAGCTACTTAAGGAGTATTATTTGAAGTTCCCGTCATAATAATAAATTATATTTATTTCTCTTCTCATGTATACTTGATTTTTTTTTTGTTAAATTTTGTCTGCAGTATATGTTTGAATATATTAAATTAAAATTATTGTACATATATATGTATATATATATATATATATATAATCAATATTAAATATTGTATATATTATTAATATATTTTTATAATATTTATTTATTATTCTTAATAATTTTTTTTATGTTTATTTCATATTGCACGTTGCACCTATCCGTCAAAATATAAAATTATAATGTCCTTTTGTGTTCGGTTTGTCAGGCAGAAATCGCTTAAAGCGATATGACCGCCGTTTATAGTCATAAGTTTTCCGTTATTGTAATAACTTTGTTCAAATGAAATAAAGAGTTATCTATCTATCTTTGTGATGAGAACAAGAATATATACGTAGGCGCTATATATATATATATATACGGCTTATGTATATAGATATTACAATGAAGTTTAACTAGGGATACGAGATGGCGCTAGTTATGCATTGCCATTTTATAGGTCGAAGATTGGTGTCATATATGTGATGATGATGATGATGATAGGTACACTATTTATGATTTTAAATGGCACGTGACGTGCTTCCGCACATGAGTAAATAATATAAGAACTATCTCGACGACGACATCGTATATTTCTTTTTATGACATTGATATAATTAGCTATCATAAATATGCATATTTCGCACGTGCAACAGTTTCAACTTTCAACATCCATTACGTTTCAAACACGAGCGGCCGAATGCGGAGCGTCGCGATTAATTGCGCGAGTAGAGAGCAGTGTGTGGATAGGCAGGGCAACATCGCGGAAGCGTGAGGGGCAGAGCGATGAGCTACGCGAGGAGCATAGTGTGACCGAGCTATAAGACTCAAAACGTTCAGCCTTTAATGGGTAAACTACCCAATCAAGAACCTAACTCGACTTTCAATTTTTAATTTGTTATGTTGATTACGTTGGGCCACTATTGGAGGCCGATCGCAGGAGTCGCGGCTGTAAACTTACAAAATCTTATAGGTACGTACGTTTTTTTCTGCTCTGCAGTGGAAGCTATACCTACGTTTAGAGCTCGTCACTAAACTCACCTCAGAGGCTTACATGTTCGCTTAAAATCGTTTCGAGGTAAGCCTCGAAAGAGTACAGCTCTCGCCAGAACCAATGAAATTTTCAATTACTATTTCATGCGCGGTATTACCCTATGATCGATGATTAAATGCCGCAGCGATAACTGACATGTCTAATGGCTCGGTCCATAAAGTTATAAAGATCTTTATCTATAACTTTATCGCTCGGCCACACTATGCTTCTTGCGGTTCCTATCGCTCTGCTCCTCGCGCTGCCGTCATGCAGTATAGTGCTAGATTGAGCACATGGATGTTGAAACTGTTGCAGTGTGCAAGCTATGCATATTATAGCTAATTATATCAATGTCATAAAAAGAAATATACATGCTCGTCGTTGAGATAGCTTTTTTCTGTATATTATTTACTCATGTGATAATATGGCTGAATTATGGTGATAGGTACAGTATCTATGATTTTTAGAGACATGACGTGCTTCCGTAAAATCCGCTCGATTCGGACTGCGCTTGAGCGAGTGTGTGGCCAGCCATATTGCCTCGTGCTCATATTGCCAGTCCTTTGACTCGCGCCCAAAAAACCGACAAAACAGAAAGCGATAGCCATGACGTGCAGCATGACGAGTATTGTGGCCACACTACGTCTCTGCCTCCTTTTTCTCACTACTTCCTATGCCACTTGACTAGCGTGTGGCTGGGTTTGCGGTCCAACTTTGCCGCGGACGTTTGCACAACAGTGGGACATAGGTGGGATGGCTTTGTGGCGCAGTGGCTTATCAATGAATTACAGCGCTAAGGGCCGCGGGTTCGAATCCCGCACGGAACAAGTATTTGTATGGCCTACAAGTAATTGTTCCATGTCTGGATGTTTGTCCGTGTGAAATTTATGTTTGTAAACTGCCACCACGATACAGGAAAAAATCCTAGTGTGGAGGTAACGTTTTTTACAAAAAAATAAAAAAAATAGGTATACACTATACAGCCAGTTACTTTAATCTGTAGAGTAACATTTCAATAAAGAAAAAACTAAAAGGTTAAAAAATTAACATCCATCATAGAAAAAAAATTATTTATTGTATACAATATGATTACTTTGTTTCATTTTCTTTCTTCTCCGGATTATTATGTACAGGAAATAATGCTTGATTGATATTCTCAGGTATAACCCTGGCTACTTTTCTCGGTTCTTTGACCAGGGTTTTAGGGCACTGCATTTCTGACCAACTTATGGGCACCATACTGACACCTTGCGGTGATCCCGCAGCAGTTGCTATGACTACTCCGAGTTCATTTTCCGCCGTGGATAAATGGTACCAGTGAATCTCCGTCATTGGTAACTTAAATCAGTTTTAAGGAAAATAATATTATATTAATGGTAATTTATAACCGCACCGGCTTAGCACGGGTGGTTCGTTCGCGACGTTTTCCAGTTTTAGCGATACTAATGGACAGCAATTGATTTTTATAAGTAGAGATATTATTAGGGTTCGTTTTGGAGTATAAATTTCTATGAAGACAGCTGTCTTGATAATATATGATGAAGTATAAATATGAATGGATAGTTTGTTCAAAGCTACCATCCTAACCTAGTACTAATAATAAGTTGGATCTAGGAATTATTGGTGAAACAAAATACGTGCATGAATTTTTTTTATGGGATAAGGGTGACAAACACACAGGCTACCTGGTGGTAAGAGGTTGCTGTGGGCCATAGACATTTACATCTATCCTCGATAATGAATCAAAATGGAGATGCGTTGTCCCCGTGAGGACTAAGATGGAATGCCTCGTTTCCAGTGATAATAATTTCTGGTTCTCTACACTAACCATATGGAGCACGTGAGGACGTGTACCTTCCCCGGTCGAGCCGACCCATTCGTGCACCAACTATAATACTACTAAGTTGCAGCCTTCAGTCACATGACATGAGGTTGAGATGTTTCCATTCATTTTAAAGTATCTTTTAGCGTTAACTATTGTAGGAAGTCAACTTAGCTAACCCCACTAAAGACATAACCACAGAATAAATAATAGTACTACGTAACATAACTTAATCCCATTATGTAAATGCAAACCGTTCGGTTTATACTATGTAGGCAAATGTTTTGGCAATTTTGAATGCCTCAACTTCTGAAAATACTTCATCTCATAACTTAATGTGACAGAATTTCATTTTGAAATCGAAATATCAACTTCATAAGTATTTTTGGAAGCAAATTTCTAACTGTCCGATATATAAAATCTTTGCAACCAGTTTATATGCTGTTATTTCTTCGTAGTTATGTTTATTTGTTAAATATGCAGTCTTTAGTTAGGGACATTGCTAAGTTTATGGACTCGTTTCTACTAAGGTCTAGGTCTAAGGTCTGTGTTCATCTCTATATATAAAAATCAATTGCCGTTTTGATAAAATCTTTTTGAATTATTTAAGTGGCTCCCTGGATGGCTTAAAAATATTTCAACTGCACCAGGCGGATCGCTAATAATATAATAAAGCAGTGAAGAAATTACATCAGTTAACTAACTCACAGAATACCAGCATGAAATAGCAATTTGATGCTGCTGTGTTTCGTATGGTGAGTGTAGAGAACTAGAGACCTTTTTTTACTGGAAATGAGGCATTCCATCTTAATCCTCAGGGGTGACAGTTCATCTGTATTTTGATTCTTAAGCGAGATAGAAGTAGAGATAAAAGTTTATCATTTACATCTATCCTCCACAGCCTCCACTTACCATAACGAGGACTCTGTGCTTGTAACCTTTATTCTTAAAAAAAAACCTTTCAAGTTGATCACTGACAATGACAAGTATCCTAACATAAATCATCTTGGGTGGAAAACCTATCTTTCACTCATGTAGACGGTGGGTTGAACATTTGACATGGGTTGGCTTCCAACAATCTTGTTTATCATGTAATGTCAACAAAAAAGGATGTCATAAAAAAAGGATTATGCAGATATTAATTATTTTTGTTTCTAGTTTGTTGCATAAAAAGCTATGTAAGTGCAGAAAAATGTATACTTTGAAATTTTTTTGTAATAATATAATGATACACACTGGCAAATTTTACTTTTATTTTCCACATTATTAACATAATATATGATACACACACATATCTTATAATTATATGTGTTATAAATGTAATAATTGATTTTTTAAGTCAGATAAAAGATATACATATAAGTAATACAACCACCATCATCATCATAATTAGAGCCCTTCACAAGTTCTCTGCTAAACATAGGCCTCCCCCAAGGCATGCACTATGCTTGGTCTTGGCCCTCTGCATCCAAGAACTTCCTGCATATCTCACCAGGTCCTTTATTCATCTAGTGGGCCGCCCTACACTTCGCTTACCAGTCTGAGGTTGCCACTCGAGAACCTTTTTTCCCCATCAGTTGTTCTTCCAGACATACGACCGGCCCATTACCACTAAATGAAATAAATAATATTCATTAATTAAATGATAATTTAACTCAACTGAGTTTCAATTTTTGTTTATGTTGCTACCTACTTACAACTGACTAAAATATATCTGAGGATTGAAAAATCGGCCTTTAATCTGCCAAAAACATTAAGTACAGCTCTGTGAAATAAAGAAAGTTAAAAGGATACAACTCTAGCAAGTATTACATCTCCAGGCCTGAAGCACTTGTATGGATCGATTCTATCTTTATCTGTAGATTTTATATCTTCCTTCTTGAGAATTCCTTTGTAGGGTCTAGCCAAAACTGAAGGGCCCACGCATAGTATGATACACTGGACAAGGCGTGAGTTTACAACTGTTACCTTAGCTGTTACCACATCACCAGTCTTTGGCAGGACACTTGGTGTCCTTGGGCTTTCCACTGAGATTATTGTTGCCTAAAATATTAAAACATCATCCATCAATTTTTCAGAAAATCCTTTGAAACTAAAGTAATATTTTTTTACTTAAGGAGCAAACAGCTGCCTACACCCAATGGTACATAAATGTATACAGACACCGAAATTTATACTCAATTAAGACGACACATCAAAAAAGTGACACCAGGATATCGCCGCCATACTGATCCGAGTTAATACATAATTTCTATAAAAAGTTGATGTTGACGCCATCGTAAGCTCTAAAATTGCGTAGCGCCCGCGACGATTAAGACCGCTTGTAGTCGATTCCACATAAAAGATGTGTGAGGAAGAAGACTTCCTTTATTTAAAAGAAGTCATCTTCCTCGCACAACTTTTATGTGTGCTGGTATGGATGGTATAACAAGTTTTGTCGCGATGTGCGATGGTGAAATTGTGCGGCTGAAAATGAATTAGCCTAAACAATTCCTGAGAGCACTTTCCATGGTAAATAGGATAAAATATGCAGATATGCAACAGCTCTTCGCAGTGCTACTGAGTCAAGCAGATAGGAAAGAGCTACGTCGCAGACAATTCGAACAGCTCTACGCAAGGGTGCATTGTAAGAAGCGCTTTGTAACAAACCTGATTGAAGGCCTTTGTTATGTCCAAACTAACAGCCAACACCACCCTCTTGGACTCAACTGCCTCCGCCAATTTATGAGTTAGATACCTACTCATTGGGGATCACCAGCCGAACGACTGCGAAGGAAACCGTACTGGCAGTCACTAATCAGCTGGTGATTCTCAAGGCATAGCATGACTTTCGCCTGTACATGCAGGGGTTTTTGAAAAAAAGTTACCAATATGAGATTGGTAACTTTTTTTGGTATATATTATAAGATTGGTAACCTGCAAGCTTTGTTATAGCAGCTTAACAAGAGGAAGAATATAGTCACACAACATATTTTAGTAAATAGATGAAATGTTGTTAAATTCTGCACAATACCAAATTATATAAGCAGATTGTTAACAAAAAAACGTGTTAAAAATAAATATTTTTCACCTTTGTTTTATCATCTTCTTCCATTTTCAAAACACCCGCCAAAGTTGCATATATATAACCTTTAAGTTCGTATGTGCCAGGTCCAGAAATATACTCTTTATTCAATAAACTTAACCGCATACCTGGTATACAAATTTTACCTATATCCTTAACTTTTTCGGGAGTCATAATGGTAAAGAATAGGTTATATTGACAACTAAAAATCACATAAGCTTATCTCTGCAATAGGTGATAGATCTTATAATGATATATATTTTTCTATATATGTTATAATTTTAGTCTAGAAGAATTTAAAAGAATACAGAAAGGTAACAAAAAAGGAACGCCTTGTTTATAAACATATCCCTGCTGTCATTGACCCATAGATTACTGACTATATACTAGAGACATTGACCTTTGACATAATATGTTCCATAGATAAATAAATATGTAGCAAGCTAATATAGCTTACTCTTTAGTTTGTGTTCATGGACCTAGGGAGTAATCGTAGTAACAGAGAATAGGTCTCTGTCTACGGGAGTACGGTAGTAATAGTGTTCTGTGATTCAGTTAACTACCACAGACAATATTTTTTGTATTAAGATTTTTTGCATGGATGCTTGTCTTTTAATCCATGTCTTCATTTCGTTGGGATCTTCGTTTTTATTAATTTTTTTGTCACAATATGCTGATTCGACACATTGCGAAGTATTTGGGAGATTTTGAAGACAGCTCAATCCAGCGGATAATCGATGACGACAGTCACTCAAGTTCATAAGTTCCCGCCAAAACACACAGTTTTGTTGCGCGCTGTAATTAGCGCCTAGTATCTGACGGCTGATTATTAGCGCCATCTGGTATTAAGCAGCAGAAATAGTAGCATCGAGATCTTTCTAGAACTCTCCTACTAGCACCATCTAGTATCGAATGGAAGAACTAAGCGTTCTAGAAAGCTCCACGCTCGAACTTTCTGTACCTGGTCGGTCGGGGGCGGGTATTTGCTGGAGTATTCTGGATGTTACGGTGGACAATGCCCATATAAAGCTATTGAGGGCCGTGACTGAAGCAGTATTGAATTGGCGATACGAGCGAAGCTTCGGAGCGAAATAAAGTGAACTAAAGTGATAAGTGTGATTAATTATTAGTGTGCTTTAAGTTTTAATTGGTGTTCGGAAATTAAAATGTCAATTTTGGTAATTCAATCGGTAGTTTTATTGTTACGAACCCTAAGCTCGTAACAATTGGTGTCAGAAGTGGGAACAAATCATGCCGATTTCACCGAAGAACGACAGGGAGGGTGTCCGTACCCAAAGTCAACGCCAGCAGGAGATGGACCAGAAACGATTTGGTGGTGCAACGCCGCAGACGTCGGAGAGTCAGCGGTCGGCCACGGAGGCCTGTCAGTAGCTTCTTTATCTGCAGCACTTAAATTAGGTGCTCTGATGATGATGCTGCAGGAGCAGGCTCGCCGACAGGAGGAACAGGCCCTTTGGTTGAAAGAGCGGCACGAAGAACAGGCCCGCCGACAGGAAGAACAGATACTCCTCGTGAAGGACATTCACGCTAACTTCGTGAAAGAGATAAGGGAGTTGAAGGTTGGGGGTTAGTCTTCTAATGATTTCTTATATTTACGCGAACACTACACATTGATTAAAACTACTTTTACGGATGACGTCCCGATGTCATTGTTAAACACGGAGTACCTTCAGTTTTTTTAATTATTGTTTATGGTCCGATCTAGGCAAAATGAACTGACTATGTCCTGAGGTCTTGCAGTGGTATGCTTGGGTTTAGTTTTAATTTTATTGATTATAGGATTACCAAGCAGGTGGTAGTACCCAGCCTCCTTCTCTATTGAAATTAGGATGTTTTTTAATTTCAATAGCCTCACGTATCATCCTTGGTAGGAATCGGTGTTCTTTTGCGAGGATTTGTGGTCTATCAAATCTGATGTAATGGTTGGGGCCGTCTAGGATATGATTGCAAACTGCAGACTTCCCGGAATGATGATGATGCTTCACATCAGCTATATGTTCTTTTACGCGGATTCTAATTGATCTTTTTGTTTGTCCTATATGGGAATTAAAAATTAAAGTAATTGAAAGTAAAATAAACGCGATAAAATCCGTAAAAGTAGTTTTAATCAATGGTTAGTCTTCTCCTAACTTTTTGATATTATGATTAGGACTAGATTAACACCTATTCCGCTGTCCTGTCCGGTGAGTAGTTTGGCGCACGGCTCTGGGGGAGAGCGCAGGTCGTGTGATCCCCAGGGCAAGTCTGAGGAGTTCTCCTTCACGTGGTTGCCGCCTGTTATTTGGTCTGGTTCAATAGGAAACAGACAGAACTGAAACACTCGGACGATCCCCTTTTTCTTTTATTTTATCCCACCCCGTTTTCCTATGCTAATCCAATCCAGGGTGTCAAGCGTACCGTGCCGATGGATGCGTGGCTGGAGGGAGTCCAGTTGCAAACGGTGCCTACCCTAAACCAGGGCAATTCAGGTAGTATTATAGCCTTTCCCACAACATGCGGGGCTCTGCCGGGGGTGACGGAGTATTTACCTAGCTAATCGTGGGAACAAAATGGACGAAAACTGACATTTTGGAAAAGATATTGAGAAATATCCTTTAATGGAACTAGGTATAGGCTTGGAAGAGGCTTTTTTAGCCTCACCAACAAACTGCAACATTGCGCCCCAACCTGGGACGATCCGTGAAGTGGAGGGCACGTGTACAGCCGCACCACAATCGGAAACGAATCAGGGAGGGGATAAGAAAAAGTTCGCTAGGCCTTATAAGCTAAGTGGGGCAGCAAGAAAAAGGTGCCAAAGGCTGATAACAGCTGAGATAGGAGCCGAAGAGGCCCTCTCTCTCTACTAGAAGCCCTGGGACCAAATTCCTCTGCCCAAGCCTCCCCCAGTTCCGAAGGCGAAAAAACGCAGTCAGTCTGAGGAGGAGTCCCCCAAAGACCAGCCCAGAAAGTCTGTGAAGCTGGCAACGGGGGAGAAGAAGCTCAGTTTCAGTGCCGTAGCTGGCTCCGCGCGTATGGGAATTCGCATTTCGAATCCTACGAGTGTGGAGCAGATGCGGCTGGTCCACTGGGCACTAACACAGGCCATCGCTAAGACGGCCTGTAGGGCGCAACCGGGAATGGGTCCAAAATTTTTGGGTTTCACCCACAAGCCAGGCTGAATTCTGGTAACGTGCCTAAATAAGGCAAGCCAGGACTGGATTGTGGATGAAATCGGAAAACTGAAGCCCTGCCCGGAGGCAGAGCTATTGGTAATACCCGAGGGCAAACTGCCTAAGCCTCAGCTGGGCATTACCTACTTGCCCCGCAGCGAAGCCGACTTTCCAGTGGAAGCGTCTGTGCTGTTGAGGGCACAAAATGAAGGGCTCCATACTGAGCTCTGGAGAATCCTCTACCGTAGGGACGAGGAGAATGGGTTCTTAGTTACCTTTTCTCTGGACGACCTATCGGCAGAGGCTCTTCGGAAGGCAGGCGGCAGAGTCATCCTTAGCTTTAAGATGATAACTTTTAACGTAACGTAACGTTTTTTACGTGAAGCTTTCATGGCCAGTTATCCCGTCGAAACCAAGACCGAAAAGTTCCTAGGTGGAATAATAAGCCAAAAGAACTTAGGGAAAAGACCAGGAAACTATGTAGTAGGGCTAAGAAAACCAAAGAGTGGGGTATTTATAGTGCAGCCCAAACTGAATATAATAAAGAAATTAGGAAAGCCAGGAGAGCATCGTGGAGGAAGTTATGCTAGGAAGTTGAGTCTTTGCCTCGCAGTGCAAGACTACACAAAATGCTATCGATAGCTAAACCTAATCAGATCGGGCTTCATCATCATCATCAGAATCATTGGAGTTACTAGCGTCAACCCATTTCCCAGTGTCACACAAGACTTCGGCCTTGAATACTTTCAGATCCCTACGAAGGCCTTGTAATGAGGACTGGTGTAGGGCTGCAAAGATAATAAGGCCAAACTTGGTGCAGTGGGCTGTTGACTTCTTTGAACCATTTAAATCAAGCGGGGAGGATGGAATGATTCCCATCCAACTACAGAGGGGGTGTCGACATCGTTCTTACTTATCTGGTGAAAGTCTTCAGTACAAGTTTTGCATGGGGATATATTCCAGAACGATGGACAATTGTCAAGGTTCTATTTATACCTAAGGCTGGTAGAAAGGACTACGCTTTACAAAAGTCCTTTATACCTATAAGCCTATCTTTCTTTCTCTTTAAGACATTGGAAAAGGATAGATATATAATGGATGTAGCTCTAGCTACGAGGCCCATACATTACAACCAGCATGCTTACCGCAGATGTAAATCTACGGAAACAGCCCTGATCAGTGTCATTGACAGGGTCGAAAAAGCACTGGAGGATAAAGAAATAGTTCTTTGTGCCTTTCTAGATATTAAGGGCGCCTTCGATAGTAGCCCCACATCACTGCTGATTGAGGGCCTGACATCTAAAAAAGTTGACACCACAACCATCAGATGGGTGAAGTCGATGCTCTCAAACAGAAAGGCAAAAATAGCGCTGTTTCAAACTTCGATTGAGGTTGCAACTACAAGAGATTATATTTATTATTTATATATTATATTATATATTTATTACGTGGTAAAGCCATGCTGCAGTTATATTAGTAGTATAGTTGTAGCACGAATGGGTTGGCTCGACCGGGGAAGGACCACGCTCTCACAGAATACCAGCGTCAAATAGTAGCTTAATGCTGCTGTGTTTCGTATGGTGTGTGTAGAGAAACGGAGACCCTTTTTACTGGAAACGAGGCCTTCCATCTTAGTTCTCACGGGTGACAACGCATCTGCATTTTGATTCGTAATCGAGGATAAATGTAGATGTCTATGGACCACAGCAACCACTTACCACCAGGTGGACTGTGTGCTCGTTTGTTACCCTATCCTATAAAAAAGGGGCTGCCAACAAGGAGGTGTTTTGTCACCCCTCCTTTGGACTCTTGCGTTTGACCAACTATTGTACAAAATGGCAGACCTACGCATTGACACACTGGGTTATGCTGATGACCTTGTGATCATTGCGAGGGGCTTTTGCCAAAGTACTTTATCGTCAATAACACAAAGAGCCCTAAACACCATAAATAACTGGTGTAGGGATAACAGTTTATCAGTTAATGCTGATAAAACTGTTATAATACCTTTTACCAAAAAGAGACGGTTGGACAAATCAGTCCAACCAAAACTTAATGGCAAAGAAGTACCATTTTCCACGGAAGTTAAGTACTTGGGCGCAACAATCGACCAAAAAATAACGTGGAACTCTCACCTTAGCAACGTATGCCATAAGGCAAAAATTGCTTTAGGTACGTGCAGTCGTTTGGTCGGGAACAACTGTGGCTTGCGTCCCAGTATGGTCCTATGGCTGTACAGCAGCATAGTGAGGCCGATTCTCACCTACGCCTCTATTGTCGGGTGTAACAAGGCCAACCAAAAGACGACTGTGGACAGACTAAATTGTCTACAAAAGACTGCCTGCTTAATGGCAACTGGAGCTATGCGATCATCGCCTGGAGCGGCTCTTAATGCACTTCTATGCCTAACGCCCCTTGATCTTTATCTAGACAAGGAGGCGAGGGCTAGTTTGTATAGTATTAACGCCCAGGGCACTCTTAGCTTGCTCTCCTACGGATTCAGATCCATGCTCGACTCAATTAAGGAATCACCGGTCTTATGCATGATCTCAGATATCATGCGTCCACTAAACACTTTTGATAAAAAGTATGTAGTGGAATTACCCTCCAGAGAAAACTGACTGAATGGCCAGGTTATCTGTGAGGTCGGTAGCCTCATATGGTATATCCATGGGTCTAAAATGGGCCTCGACGTAGGCTTTGGAATTTACGGGGAACGCCCAATCGTAGATACACCTCTATCTTCCAGTCAGAAATTTTCGCCATACTTCGGTGTGCAGAAATCAATCTGCAAAAACACTACGCCAACCATATAATTTACATAAACTCTGATAGTCAAGCAGCACTCCTAGCGCTGATGTCAAACTTAGTGAACTCGAAGCTAGTTGGAGACTGCGTGAACCGTTTAAACGCCCTGGGATGTAACAAGAGGATCATTTTAAGATGGGTTCCGGGTCACGAGGGTATTGTAGGCAACGAATTTGCCAACAAACTTGCACGAGAGGGCTCAAAGTGCACACTATTAGGACCTGATCCATTTTGTGGAATCTCAAGAAGCCTAGCCCGAATGACCCATGAAACTCTTTATCACATTAAATCACTTAAGATCTGGTCTGGCACACCAGGCTTAATCATTCTAAAACCTTAATCCGGGCTTTTGATCGTAAATTAGGCTCAGAAGCCCTGAGATGAAGTAAAAATAAATTGCGCATTCTGGCAAGAGCCCTAACTGGACACCGTTGTCTTAAAAAGCACATATCCATCCTGGGACTTAGCAACTCAAGGATATGTCGGTTCTGTTCTATAACGGAAGAAACGCCTCTACACATCCTAACTGATTGCGGACCCTTAATGCGCAAACTTAACACTCATCTGGGAAACTATCTACTCCGCCCAGAAGAAGTGAAATTGCTCACGGCTAAGAAACTCCTTCTATTCATAGAAGACATAGGGCTTAGCCGTGAACTGTAGCCATAGCAGCGATCACAATAGATCTTCTAGGTCGCTGTGATACTGGTCTCTTTCCCTAGACCTGCATAGATGCTAGCACATAATAAAAATAATAAAAAAGGAGGTGAAGGATAGGGTTGCTTAACATGACAACCGCCGGTCGGAAGCTAAGCCCGAATCGAGGAAGTTAAAACCCGAATCGACCAAGTGAACAATCGGGTTGATAACGTAATGGCTGACATGAAAAAATCACTGGACGAACTCAAACTTGGGAATGGAACTACAGCTCCCGTAGTAGCTACTACACCTTCGCTACGTGGGTTCAAAGTGCCAATCTTCGAAGGGAATTCCTCTTGGTCGGCCTACAAAATCCATTTCGAAGCTGTTATGAAGGCGAACGGCTGGAAGAAAAATCAAGCCATAACTGCTCTCATGAGCCTATTGGAAAGCACTTGGTCGTCAACGATTCGAGCCGCTCCGCGCTGGATGCGGTCAAGTGGAAGGAGCTTGCACTGGGGAGCCCCAGACCAGAGATGGGAACAGTATTCCATGTGCCTTGTAAAGTTGCGGGCGATTTGCCGGCATAAAATACTGTGCCTCTCTGCTGAGCACGCCAAGCTTTTTAGAGGCCAATTTGGCCTTCTCTTCCAAGTGACAACGAAACTGCACGTCACTCGATATGTCGACTCCGAGGATTGCGATACTGGCTGAGGCAACAAGGGGTTGCTTTAAAACTGGGGAGATTCTACAAAGGGGTTCTTTTGGCGGTTAACGCGCAAACTTGTGTCTTCTGAGGGTTAAACTGCACTAAATTTAGTCGCCCCAATCCGAGACTTTGTTCAGCAAAGACTCGACTTCAGACACAAGTTAGTCCCGGTGCGCGGAGACGTTTTCCCGAGAAATATTGGCACGGCCGCTGTACAGAGCATCACCAGAGCTGTCATCTGCATAGCAATGAATGGTACGGGTTTGCAACATGTAATGGATGTGCAGAAGAAATAGTGTTGGTGATAGCACGCATTCGTGTAGAACACGAGCATTAATAGGCTTGTAATCGGAGCTTGCACCGTCTACAACGACCTTAATGATCCGCTCTGCAAGAAAGCTGGTGATCCAATTGCACAATTTCTCGGGAAGCCCACAGGAAAGGAGCTTCGAAAGAAGTGTTTTGTGTCACACGAACAAAGACCTTCGCAATGTCTAAACTAACAGCCAATGCAAGCACACAGCAAATGCCGTGTGGATTGTTTCTACACCGCCATGTGTAAACTATGCACATCCCAGGTGCACAGGGTGTGGGCCAGTTCCAATGGGATCCTGAGGGCATTTTCAGACAGGTTTGATTGTCAGTACCTTAACCATTGTCATATGATACACGTGCTGACCAATCGGGCCTGTATCAGTTTTAAAATTAGGAAAATAGTTTTAAGTTTTACTAACATTAGTTTTAAGATTTGTATTATTACTAACATCTATGATTCTTGTGGTCGAAATAAACGACTTTTACTTATTTTATTTACTTATTTAATGCCTCCCCCTTGGACTCTATTGCCTCCGCCCATCTATGAATCAGGTGGACCAGAAGATCACCAGCTGATCGACCACGACGAAAACCGTATTAGCGATCACTAATCTGCTGGTGATCCTCGAGGTACCTCATGAACTATATATATGTAAACTACCAGTTACAATGAAGTTGGACGGATCTGAGCGGTCGCCTCTTTTAGGGATTCGGTGGAAAAAAGCCATCTTCCATGATCTTGGGACTACGCCTAGGGAGTAGACGTACCGGAAAAGACGCGTTAAAATTAATGCCAAATGTGGAGCACACGTCTTCAGCACAATTGGAGGGATCCCGTCAAGTCCCACTCGACTTGTGGATGTCCATAGAGACGAGTGCTTTGCGAACTGAGCATTGTCTGGGCCGCACCTCCGGCATAGAGCATTCATCGAGAGTAGAGTTGGATGAAAGAAAGAGCCTAGCAGATCGGCTTTTCCTTTGCGGCATGACCCAGTGAGTCATCCTTCATGTGCAGAGATGGAAGAGATGCCCGACGGAAATTCTCCTGAACAGCCTTGGCGAGACTACTTTCTCTCTCTTGGCGAAACTAGTTTCTCGCCAATGGGCACCACAGAGGAAGGAACAAAAAGATCCATACCCTGAAGTACTACATTGGCGACAGAATTAGCAACAATGTTGGGATTGTTTGGTGAGAAGCAAACCCGCCCAAGGGTAGGATGCAAAGAAAGACCGCATAATAGCCCAATCGGCTGACTTATAGTGTTAAACACGGCGGTAGCCTGCAGAATGCAACCGCGATTTTAGCGTGCGTGGCACCACACTCCGGACAAACAATGGTCCGAGGAGCCTAAAGGCTCATCGACGGAAACCTGCTATCCGTCAGGATGAGAGATCAGCAGAAGGTCCAATAGAGAACTCAACAGAATAGAGAGTTTTACTGCGGATATCCTCATTTCTGAGTCTATCACGCAGAGAAACTCCGAGCATAGCCCTCTCCATAGCTCGCTGAGCGACCTCGAGCGTCTCATACGGCCAGCAGAAGTCCTAATACCTCTACCACTGTATAATAAGCAAATAAATAAACTGGTGAAAAATTAAAAGCATAATATAGTGTACACAAATAAAATACCATAGATTGGGAAAAAGTTGTTTAAATGATTTACGTGAAAAAAAAAACTTTTTATTTTAAAATAATATTGACTGTCGATATCCATATTTCTACGTTTTGCCCACCACGCACAGACTACTAAGAGGATACATCTTGACCATGTTCACTGTAGACTAGTAGACTTCCTGGAGCGTCGATGCTTCACGTCAGCTTGCAGCGTCATATTTTCCTTCACGCAGGTTTTTATAGATCTTTTTGTTTGACCTATGTAAGAGAGACCACATTTACAATCTAGCTTGTACACACCTGCATCTTGTAGAGGAATATTACATTTGATTTATGTTAGAAAAAAATTAAGATGAATAAAATATCCCACCTGTCAATAACATGAAGACACTTGCCATTTTTAAATATACAGGATCTTAGATTATTATATTTTAGAAACATGTGCAATAATGAATTGTAATCTTCCCTTCATAACTTACACATTAACTTATATATTACTAGCTTAAGGACCGGGCCGACCGAACAAATAAAACTGATCAGTGCGCTGGCCCTAAAATTACAGTTTACGACTCGGTAAACAGTGGTGCGCGCGCAAGACAGATTTTCCTGTCATAAATATGTCTAGTTGTGTGGTAAAAGGGTGCAAAAATTAAGATACAAAGATTAAATAGGAACATGGGATATCGTATCATCGGTAAAATAACCTTATATTCATTTTGTTAATATAAATTTATTATATAAACGCATTTTTAAAGTTTTATTTTACAGTTAGTTTAGTTATGTTACTCGTACCAAGATTAGGCCAGGGTTAGATTCAGACCCTCAAAAATATTGTACATGGAAAATAAAATTAGATATACTATTTGTGATTTCGCGATTCTCCGCGCGGATAAAGGAATCGCTACGGTAATAATGGACACGTCAGAGTATAGTTTTAAAATACTACAGCTTTTATCGGATGAAAGTACGTATAAAAAGGTCAAAACAGACCCCACAACTAACACGCTTAAAGCAACTAGCGATTTAATAAAGAAATACTCCGAAAAATTAAGTCTCGACGTGACTTCGCTAATATCATCCTGTACCAAACCACCGAGGTTGTATGGGTTGCCGAAGATACACAAACCAAACGCTCCACTACGTCCTATAGTTAGCCAGATCGATTCACCAACTTATAAGCTGGCACAACACTTGGTAAAAATACTGGCACCACTGAGAGGACATACCAGAGCACACACAAAGGATTCACACCATTTTGTTAGTGAGATAAAAGACCTACATCTCGCTGACAATGAAACTATGGTCAGTTTTGATGTTCAGTCACTATTCACATGCCTACCTATTGAAGACTGCATCTCAATTGTAACTAGGAAGCTAGAAGATAACAACATGCCTGCTGAATATGCAGTATTACTTAAACATTGCCTCACATCTGGCTATCTATTGTGGAAGGAAGAGTTCTACAAGCAAGTAGATGGTGTGGCGATGGGCTCACTTGTATCTCCCATAGTCGCCGACATATTCATGGAGGACTTCGAGGAGAAAGCCCTTCTTACTGCTCCTGTAAATCCAAGATTCTATAAGCGGTACGTAGACGACACTTTCACAATTTTACCATCTGACAAAGTAACTGCATTTTTAGACCACCTTAACCCTATAAACTCTAAAATACAATTCACAATGGAGTTAGAGGTAAATAATTCTTTAGCTCTCCTAGATATTTTAGTCATTCGAAACCCTGATAACACTATTGGTCACACTGTGTATAGAAAAAAGACCCATACCAACCGATATTTAAATGGTGAATCTCACCATCATCCTTCACAGTTAGCTACCGTGGGTGAATCTTTGTTTCAGAGAGCACGAGGGATCTGTGACAGAAAACATCTGGCCGCCGAGCTTCAGCATGTCAAGCAAGTGTTGCAAGACAACAAGCTTCGGATCCCGCGCCTACGTCACAGTGACCGAGTGAAGCCGGCCATAGTCGAGCGTGTGCCTGCTGTACTACCATATGTCGGAGGAGTCACAGACAAGGTTGGCTACATCTTGAAGCGAGCTTCCATTAAAACATACTACAAGCCGCCGAAGAACATTAGTCAATTTTTATCATCCGTCAAGTGTAATATCCCTCTACAAGATGCAGGAGTGTACAAGTTAGATTGTGAATGTGGTCTCTCTTACATAGGTCAAACAAAAAGATCCATAAAAACCCGCGTGAAAGAACATATAGCTGACGTGAAGCACCGACGCTCCGGGAAGTCTGCAGTCTGTGAACATGTTCAGGATCGTCCCCACCATTACATCAGATTTGATAAACCACAAGTCCTCGCAAAAGAACACCGATTCCTACCAAGGATGATATGTGAGGCTATTGAAATTAAAAAACATCCAAATTTCAATAGAGAAGATGGTTGGGTGCTGCCATCTGCTTGGGATCCTATAATTAACAAAATTAAACCCAAACCCAAGCATACCACTGCAAGACTTGAAGATACTGTAAGTTCGTTTTGCGTAAATCGGACCAAAAATTAATATTCAAAAACTGAAGGTAGCCGGGCTAACAATGACATTGGGACGTCAAACATCTCAGTCCCCCCGTGACCATGGGTGCTGTAAAGCACCCGAAACGTCGGGATAATAATAAAAATAAATTAAAGTAATTAAACGCGATAAAATCCGTAAATAATAGTTTTATTCAATATACTATTTTTTTTAAATTACATCATGTTTGATGTTTCATTCCTTTTTTTCCCACGTCCCTCTTTAGCCGGAAGCCGTGCTGGGCGTCCGATAACTGCGGTGCAACTTGTTCCTGTACACTTTGCTGAATGGCTCCCTCAAACACCTTCGCAGGTGCTGAGAGAATCGCCACTGGTCTGAAGGATTCAACTGTAGGTTTGTTACCCCTTAGGTATCGGAATATCACGCGTGATTTTCCAACTTTCTGGAAAATATGAATTCTTCAGACATAAGTCGAAATTATGTAATAACGGTTCTGCCAGCACTGAGCGGCAGTCTCGCATCACAAACGCCGGTATACCGTCCGGGCCCACCGAGCGCTTCGGCTTGAGTCGGGCGAGCGCCTTGCGCACCTCACCGAGCTTCAGCTGTGGCATGTGCACGCGCGCGCTGCCCGCAACGCCCGCCACCACCGCTTCGTCTACGTTCAGACGTGCTAGCTCACTGTGGTACACTGAGTAGAAGTATTTGGCAAATTCAATCGCACTTTCTTGATCCGACAATGCTACTCCATCTTTCAATATTTGTTTACGTTTAACGGTCCCTTTTTTGCCCTAATATGATCTCAAAAAGACTTAGGATCCTTTGCCAAGTTACTTTGCACACGATTCTGATAGTTTGCTATCAATAATTTTCTTAATTCGCGCCCTGCAAGCAAAAAAAGCTTTGTAATCAGCACGAGATCCGGTCGATTTATATAACTTGTGAAGTTTAGCCTTTAATTTTATATCCCTGAATAAATCACTAGTATACTACCCGGGGTAGAGTCTTTGATCTACCTTATTTTCCCGCTTTTTCGGTACACACTTATCTAAAAAACCGTAAAATATATTATAAAAAAACTCCAAAGCTTCCTCTGGTTCCTGTGTCTCGTTAATCAAACTCCAATCGGTGGAAGCTAAAAAAGAATAAAATAAGTAAAAATCAGCTTTATGAGAATTCCATTGCGGTTTAATTTGGTTTGCTGATGTCTCACGGTTTAAAGCAACGGGCTCGGCCCCTACGGGTAGCAACACCACGTTTGTTTTAAAAGATTTTTATCTTTGATTTATTTGAAAAACTCTAGAATGAGAGTACTCACTTATTGATTTTGTATGTCTTAATGTTTAAGCTGCTATGGTTTTTTTTACTATTGATATAATTCTATAATAGATAGATGAGATGCAGCTCATAATGACGGAATGGAGAATTTAAAGTAGATTATTTTCATTTATCACTCATATAATCTTAATAGTACCAAGACTAATTATAATATTTTTTAGAATATTGTTTGCGTAATTCTTATAAATAACATTAAAAAAAGAATTGTTCTGAAAAACAAAAAATAAAAAGTGAGTTTGTCAGCTCCGGCGCGCGACTGAAGTTACCTTACGAACGATTATACAATATATAGATTAGTAAATGTGGGTAAATGAACGCATTTTTATACTACTGAAAGCACGCATGATACTTTTAAAATTAAAGTTACAGCCTATATACGTCTCACTGCTGGGCACAGGCCTCCGCTTATTTCTGAGAGGGTTTTAGGGCAAAGAATTGTCCGCCGCGCTGCCCCAATGCGTGTTGGCGAACTATGCGTGCGCGTATGAAAATATATGATACATTTACTTATATTAATTATATAATTTATATTCATCAAAATATATTACATAGTCATGGAAACGTAAATTGTTTACGTTAATACTACGTTATGTAGTCATGGAAATTACACACAATTTAAAGACAAAGATTGAAAGACTGCGGTATAGTGTAGTTAAAAAAGGACAGAATATATTATTACACAACACGAGTGCGCGTCACGTTACTTTTATGTTTGTTGAAATTTGGTTCAAATTCAAATGACAAACTAATGATTTAGACAAAGACGACCTGAGTTGAGCGCCTATAGTTCGTGCCAAATCGATGGAGAAAAACGGACGTTGACCTTTCGTTCGTTTAACCAGGGGCTACAAACCTTCAATATATAGGCACTTTTTATATGTAGTATTTTCTTTATTTATAATGATTTTTTTATTATTTTTATAGTGATTTATATAATATATATTTATTAACTAATTATTAAAAAGTTATGTAAAAGATCGCGGTAGAAGAAAAATCATCTATTGTTATAAAGTAATTTATTAATTTAACAACAAAAAACATTAATTTATAACACATATAAAGATTCGACACCGCGCGACCATCGTATGGCTGTATCTCAGAGTAATTACCATATGTATGTCATTACTCTAAGGGCTGCATCATCGAGGGAACGCGTTATGATTGTACAAAAATGATAAAATAAAAAAGTCTAGAATTAATGAAATAATTATTTGATTTGTTTGATAATCAAATATTATGAATTTTATAAAGTAATAAATTTTTCGTATTGTATTAAGTTACATGACACATATAGGTTCACTATATTTAGTTTAGTTTTCTTGTGTTTTCGCGTCGTTTGGGGGTGGGGGGCATAAATTTTAATTTTTAGTTTAGATGTGTCACAGGTAAAATTGCGTGACTCCTATAAATTAAAAATAATGCAAATATAAAAATAGTGCCGTCACTCAGATCCTATATTTACCTTCGGATTGCACCATCAGAAAGGTGAAATCAACACAGTCATCTAAGTCTTCATGAACCTTTTTGAAAATGAAATAATACTAGTTTTTACGGAATTTATCGCGTATATTTAACTTTTTAAATACCCGACGTTTCGAACGCTTTACAGCACTCATGGTCACGGGCGGGACTGAGATGTTCAACGTCCATATGTCATAGTTAACCGCGGTTACCATAGATTAAAATTTAACTTTTGTTCCGTGAAGTCTTGCAGTTGTATGCTTGGGTTGGGATTTAATTTTATTTATTATAGGATCCCAAGCAGATGGTAGCACCCAGCCATCTTCTCTATTGAAATTAGGATGTTTTTTGATTTCAATAGCCTCGCGAATCATCCTTGGAAGGAATCGGTGTTCTTTAGCGAGGATTTGCGGTCTATCAAATCTGATGTAGTGACGGGGGCGATCCTGTACGTGTTCACAGACTGCAGACTTCCCGGAGCGTCGATTCTTTACATCAGCTATATGTTCTTTAACACGGGTTTTTAAAAAGTTAAATATACGCGATAAATTCCGTAAAAACTGGTATTATTTCAATGTGTAGTGGTCGCGTAAATATAAAAAATCATTTTTGAAAATGAGTTGAAAAAAGCACGATAGTTCTACGTAACATCACTGAGAATCTTTACCAACCTTCTGAGGGACAATCAATCGTAATAATTCAATCATGAGGAAGGCGACATCATCACAGTCACCTTTGTCTCCATCCTCCGTCAAATAAAGTTCTCTAAATATGTAAAATAATAAAAAACTTAAAGAGCATAGAAATAATGTATCTAAGAAATAATATGGTGATGTGAGTGATAAATAAGTACTTACTAGTAATTTAAACGAACTGAAGCTAGCGGATTACGGTACGCCCGAAAAACTCCTTGGAGTGCCGTCAGTTAAAAATTTCAACTTAGATCAAAGATTCATATTCACGAGGACGGTGCGTTTTTGAATGTACATCAGTTCAACTGATCATTCTAACTGGCCGTGTGTGGCGACCATAAGAGGGAAAAGTCAGAATTAATATATTTTTGTCACTTTCTTCGTATAGCCTAAAGTTTATTTGGCCTAAACGTTGTTTGTGCTTACTCAATTAACTTAATCAATTGTTTTTCTTTACTATATGATTTCAGCTATTTAAAATAACATTTAAATTTACGTCTGCTCTATGCGACTAAATCAATGGTTGGTAAAATTAATATTATTTGTATAATGATAATATATCATGTATTAGAATTGTTTATCTTAGCATTTTCTTGTTGATTGTCACGTTTCTATAAAATAAAACCTCTATTAATTTTTCTAATACTATTTATTTAAAACTTATGTATGTATATGTTTTAAATTTCACTATGGTTGCAGAGCAAAAAAAAATGTGTGTAATTTACACGCTGTAGAAATGTAACCTTAAAATGAGATGAAATATAAAATGAAAATATTTCACAGCAAATGATCATTTAATATGATCATTTTCAACCACAAGTGCGGCAATTTTTTTTTGATAAATGTTTAATTTTATAGCAAATAAATGTGACAGTCCTTATTTTTGTACTAGTAGAGGTAAAATTTCTAATTCTTTGTTAGAGAATGAAAGAAATGAAAGAAAAAAGAGAATAATTATTTGTAAATTCATTATATCATTAAATTCAAGAAAAGACAATTAATAACCCAATAATAAATGTAAATTTTTGTCGCTTGCACATGTGTAACGAGACAGCGTACATTGAATAAACAGACTCAACGTATAATTTTAACCTGTTTTATTTATTCTATTCAATCTCCAATCCAATATTTTAAGCGGAATACCTAATAAAACTGCTATATAGATAAAATATAGTAAAATTAGGTAGGCGGGTACCTAATTAGGTAGGTATTAGTACCTACCTTCCCAAACCTTTGTTTCCATCACGATTAATTAGGTCAAGCCGCGGGACGCAACTAGTTTTGTAAAGTAGTAATTATTATATTTTGTATCTTTGTATAGAAAATAAATCATTACGAACGGTATAGATAAAATATAATATTATGATATAATATCATCTATATATTACATTTTAGCGAGTAGTGGTTCAGACAGCCTCGTATGTATTTTAAGTATAACAAAGGAACTGCCTTACTTTAGATATGGTATTTATTTTACTTATGCCTGTGTTCAGTATATATAAAGGTACTATGTGGAATTTTGGCGGGAACTTGGCCGTCGACGGATTCTTGCTCGTTTAATCGATTAAATAATAGTTTGAAGTGGATTTTGATGCGAATTTTATTATTTAGTGTCTGCGCATGTGAAATATTAGAAAAAACGAGGAAAAAAGTGCTTCAATGTTGATATAAACCTCAAGTTATTTTGATCGCTTAGGTGCCTTTATGAACTTGGGGACTGTTCGTTGAGTTGAGCTGTTGTTGAAACCTTCCAAAAACTTCGCAATGTGATGCTCAGGATATTGTGAAGAGAGAAAATGTATAAAAACCAGGATTCCGAATGAAATGAAGACATTGCTGAAAAGATAAGCATCCAAGCCAAAAATTTTATAAAAAAGGTACCCTCATACTCTGTGGTATTGACGTGTCTCGTCAGCCGGTTTGACGTTTGACATGTCGACGTTACTGTTGGCGTGAATCGCTTGAGAATATTTTGTTTTAAAAATCTGTAAATACTAATTGAAATTGGGAGAAAATGTTAACAAAATTTGAGACAAAATCAGCAAGGGTGAAGGGTATATCGTTTCATTCAAAGCGGCCATGGGTTCTTGCAAGCTTACACAACGGAGTGATTCAGCTATGGGATTATCGGATGTGTACGTTATTAGAGAAATTTGATGAACATGACGGCCCCGTGCGTGGCATCTGTTTCCATATTCAACAGCCCCTGTTTGTATCAGGAGGAGACGATTATAAGATCAAGGTTTGTACATAAAATTGGTGTTAAAATAGCTTTAGCAGTTTCTGAAGTTCCTATGTTAAAATCATGTTATTATGGATTTCGTGTTTTATTTTTTTTGTATAAATATGTATTAAGTGGGATATTATTTCAATTACTGTTGGACAATTTTTTTTATCTTCTATCAGCAAGATATGTTAGTTATATGGCCTTTGATTATATACCTGTCTAGATGCCACATTTTCGGTACCGAACGGCCCAAATAAAGTCTACTAAAATTGATAGACACGCTTCTCACCCACGTTAGTGTGGTTTGAATCACTGAGGTATATCATGCTCATGAAAAATAATTAATTATGCCGGTTAGTGCTGTTAAATTGTGTTGCAATTATGTAAGAAAACCGTATAATAACACCAAGATCACTTTTCATCAATAAGTTTTGTACCTAACCATTATTATTTTATGAAAACACAAGTTATTAATTCGGTTCTTTGTAGGTTAGTCTGATTAGCCAGTGTCGTCAGTTTATTACTAGGGAGTTTTGGCGAAACTATGGGAGACAAAATAAAAATATTATTACATCATCCTTCGATCAGGAGAACATTATTATTTTAAAAATTACTTTATTTATGTGATCAGTAAATAATACCTTACCTACACAAAATAAATGAAACCCATGATGTCATGCACTAAAGAGTATTTTTGTTAGTTAGTTATTTATTTATGTATATTATTTATTTTATTTTATTATTTATTATATATTTATGTATATCTATCATTTTCATTTATATATTTATGAAACTATCTAAAACTACATAAATACTAAAACTAACTACTTATATAAATACCAAAAAAATTAATAATATTATTTGATTTATAAACATGGTACATTACAGATGACAAATAGTTGTACATAGTCCACATGTTTACCACATCTGACATGTGAAAATTAAGTAACTTATTAAATCATTATTTTTATAAATAAGTAAGTCAATACAATATACATAATTAATATCAATAAAAGTACAATTTTCATGTCAATCATTATTTTTTTATAACTAGGCAAATAAAAATGGATATAAAATTTATACTTTATTTAATTTATAAAATTTATATTTAATTTTTTTGTATTTATACTTTAAATTATTTAATTATATCAAATGAGAACTTAATCTAATAGGAAATATTTAAGAGCTGGTATCACTCAGCTCGCCCCCAAGTAATGCTATATACAATAGTAGTTACGCATATTTGTGTATGTAATAAGCACATATGTGCTCTAAATCGGGCCCGTTATTTTTGTTGCAATTGTAGCACAACACTATCTAGACAGGTATATAATCAATGGGTACAGCCATACTGCATATATTGGTCTGGTTGACCAGGGAGAACTAGGCCCTCATAGAATACCAGCATAAAATAGCTTAAAACTGCAGTGTATTGTATGGTGAACGTAGAGAAGCAGAAACCATTTTTACTCGATAAGAGGCATTTAATCTTAGTTCTCAGTGGTGACAATGCATCTGTATATTGATTCCTTAATTGAGGATAAATGTAGATGTCTATAAGCCACAGTATGCATTAGGTATCAGCTGGACTGTGTGCTTTTTTGTTACCCTTAGTTTATTAAAAAAAAAATTTTTTTATAACATATTATGAAATTAGTTTGTAGTAAGTTTTTACTCATTTGATAATAGTTTTATATCTTTAAATATGTGTAAAAATCTTTCAGTCAATACATTGATTAATATGTGGCTTGTTCAATTGATTAATTAAAGGAGTGTTTATACAGGTGTGGAATTACAAGCAGCGGAGATGTCTCTTTACTTTACTTGGACATTTAGACTACATACGCACCACATTTTTTCATCATGAGTATCCATGGATCTTGAGTGCATCCGATGATCAAGTAAGTTAAGTGTAATAATATTTTAGTTTGTAGTATTTAATTATATTTAAGATTGTTGTGACAATAATATGTTATAAGTTTATTATTCTGCAATTATATATTTTTTTCAAAGAAACAGTGAAAATACAATGGTATACAATGGTAGATGCCATTGTACGCATTTATTAAGAGAGACTGAAATTAAAAAGAATAAAGCAACGAAGACATAACATGCATTAATTTTTGATAAAATATCAAGTTGGCTTTCAGGAAATAAGTTTTCAATTGTTATTATTGAATTAATTAATTTAATCCCGTGGTAACGCCAGTTAACAATCTACTTTATCAACATTACATTACTCATCGCATTGAGTTCGTCCTAAGTTTCTACTACTTTATCAACATGACTAGTGCATATTTTTGTTTCCCCTTCCTTCCTTCCCTTTCCTACCGCACGCGCTGCCGCCGAGGTGAAGAAAAGGATCTCGGCGCGCGTCATTATACTAAGTGACATTACGCCATCCGCAACGCACGGCCAGCCGTCGCGTCTTATATATATTAACCGCAAACCGCGCAGGACGAACATTAAGTTCTCCTGTTTATCTTTAATACTCACCGCATCAGACATTGTGTCTTTGTAACTCATAAAAGTGTGAGACGCCCCCGTAAGGGCAAAGGTCGAGAGTGTGGGACTTCACGAAACTGTTCCGAGAGTGCGTGTGCGTCGAACCACGTGGCGAGCTCGCTGTATAGCAGACACTCCAGGAGGAAGGCGAGGCAGCCCTCATCAGGTCAGTGCGTGCTATCCCACCTATTTATTTTCCCCTTTGCCGTATGCACCAAAATTACAGTCCACTAAATCTTTATCGAAGATACCTTAAGTTACTGGCGTCTCCATTTTAATGGTCACTTCTCGCTGGATTGACCTTGACTTTCCGCCCTTATTAGATCGTTATCGTAATAAGCGTTTATATAATTAATTATTTATATTTCAATCCGACTTCGGATTGACCCCGCCCTTATTAGAACACTAAAATAGGTCCTAATAGGTGACATCCATAGTAATTTTAAAACTATATTCATAGAATGAATAAGCATATAATTATCTATATAAATTATTTTGTTGTATGTTCACATCACGTCATCAACTTTTAACTACATCTATAGAATATACAGTTAAATTACATTTATTATTTGCATATATATTTAAGCATTATATTCGTTATAAATAACTTCATAATTATTATAAAAGTTAACAATTAAAGTTCATCGTTAACAAAACTAATATTTAATAATTCAACCGCGTAGCGAGGTCGCTTAGAGACTACCCGCTTATAATTATATTTTGCCGTATAACTTTAGCCGTAATGCCGCCTAAAAAACAAATAGCATCGAATAATAGCGATTCCTCGGATAATGAGGGCACACCTGATGCTGAGTTGGTTTTATTGTTAGCTAAACGAGATGCTTTATTTGAAATAGTGCAAAAAATATATGATATGTCCTCGGACATCCACACGAACACTTCCACGATGGAGCGTTTTCTTGATGGAAGTTCTAATATTAATGCTTTACGTATTGAGTTTAAACAGGTCTTAGATAATTATAATTCACATTTATTAAAAATAAACCCTATTGCTAAACCTGATTATAACAGCCTCATTGCGTTTGAGTCTCTTTGCGGTAGAATAAATAGGCTTTATTTACAATATTCGCAATCTAATTCACAAAGTACTAGTACACCATCTAAAGCCAGATTCACACTTCCGCCTATCGAACTTATGCCATTTTCGGGTGACATTCGCTCATGGCCTTTATTTTATGCTAGCTTTAAATCAACCGTCCATGACAACCCATCGCTCACCGACGCTGAAAAGTTATACTATTTGCTAGGTAAACTAACGGGCAAAGCCCTATCTGTATGCTCAGGTATAACTCCTTGCGCTGAAAATTATAAGATTTTATTGCAAGCACTCGTTGACAAATACGAAGACCGGCGTATGCTAGCATCTACATATATTAATCAGATGTTCGAATTTAAGCCATTGCAATCGGCCACCGCAAATAATTTTGATTTATTTACTGATAACTTTATAAGTGCAGTGCGCGCTTTACAAAACTTAAAGTTAGATAATCTCGCGGACTTAATTGTTCTTCATATCGGGCTTAAGAAGCTGGACCCGGATACCATTCGCTCCTTCGAATACAGTCATAACTCGATAGTACCTACCTTTGATGATTTAGTAAATTTTATTAAGACCCGCTCCAAAGTTTTGCAGCGCACCGATTCTAGTATAAATTCTAATAGCGCGCCAAACAATCGACGAGGTAACGATAATAATCGTCGCTGTAATAATACTTCATCGCCGAAGTATCAGGCGTACGTAAGCACGACGACTAGTTGCTCAAAGTGTCTGTGCGATAATATTGTGCATCAACACCTATTTAAGTGTGCAGACTTTAATAAAATGACGCCGCAGGAACGATTTAAATGCGTAAAGAGTAACAATGCATGTGTGAATTGTCTCAGTTTAAGTCATCGAGTGTCTAGTTGCTCTTCAAATTATAGTTGTCGAGTTTGTAAATTTAAACATCACACATTGTTGCACTTCCACCGCAGAAGCGATAATGCTTCCCCTGCGCTGGCGCATTCTCCACCGCCTCAGCCAGTTACACTGAAGTCTACAGCCCCCGCGCCCGCACACTCGCCACCCCTCACCGCAGGTGCGCGTTCAGACGTCGCGCTGTGTACTTCGTTCAAGAATGTTTCTCAACGTTCACCGCCTCCCGCGCGCGTAAGTCGTTCGCAGAGAACTGTTTTACTATCAACCGCTCAAGTCTTTGCATACGATGCTAAGGGAGAGAAACAAATTATTCGTATATTATTAGACTCCGCGGCTCAAAGCCATTTTATTACTAAAGAGTGCTGTCATCGTTTAGGCGTTCAACAACACGATACCGAATGTACTGTAGTAAAGGGATTCGGTGGAGTTGAAAAAATTGTAAAATCGAAATCGATTGATATTAAAATTTTCTCACGATTCGACTCGAATATTAACTTCAATATTTCAACGCTAGTTGTTGATCAAATCACCGACCTTTTGCCCACCGCTGTGGTAGACACATCTGTCTTATCACACTTCCATGGCATAAGACTCGCTGATGAATGTTATAGCATGCCTAATAAAATTGATGTGTTGATAGGCGCATCCCTTTTCCCGCACTTACTGTGTCCAGACGTAATTTATTCGTCTAACGACTTGTCCGGGCCCTCAGCTTTGAATACGGTATTTGGTTACGTTATTATGGGCTCAGTGCCGACACTTCAGGTAAATCATTCTTTAACGTGCTGCTCAGTTCTAGAGTCTCCTACCGTTGACAAATTAGTGCAACGATTTTGGGAGCTTGAACAGCCACCCTCCGCACCGCCCATTCAGTGTCCTTCAGACATTGAATGTGAAGAGTTTTATAAATCTTCGACATCCCGCGATTCTTTTACTGGTAGATATATTGTCGCCCTGCCATTTAAAGATGACGTTTACTCTCTCGGAGATTCTTATGAAACCTCTCGACGACGATTCATGTGCTTGGAGAGGAAACTTCAAGCCTCGCCTACATTAAGGTTAGCATATGATGACGTCATAAAGGAATACTTAGCTAATAATTATATATCCCCCGCACCGCCGTATGACTCTCATGAACCCGCTCCAATATATGTCATACCGCATCATGGAGTCTTACGCGAAGATAAGAAGTCAACGCGTCTGCGCATCGTCCTGGATGCTAGCAGTAAGACTAGCACTGGGCGATCATTAAATGATATTCTGCATTCAGGACCAAATTTGCAAGGCGACTTGTTCAATGTAATTTTAACTTTCCGCTTACATCCAATCGCTATGACAGCCGACTGTCGCCAACAATTTCTGCAAATAGTTGTTCGCGATTCTGATCGTCGTTACCAATGCTTCCTATACCGCTTCCGTCCACAAGACCCACTTGTGTTGTACCACTTCAATCGCGTGTGCTTCGGTTTAACTTCGAGTCCATACCATGCATTGCGCACGGTAAGACAGCTCATTGATGACGACGGCGCAAAGTATCCACTTGCAAGTCGTATCGCATCTACTTCGCTATATATGGACGACATCGCGTTCTCTATGCCCAGTGAATCCGAGGCCAGTGAGACCTCTCGGCAGCTGATAGACTTATTCAAGGGTGCCCAATGGGACCTGATAAAATGGCATAGCAACCGTCGATCTGTTTTAGATGACCTCCCTACTTCCCATAAAATTACAGGAGAAGTAGAGTTCGATAAATCAATGCCACATAAAATACTAGGCTTGCATTGGTCTACCGATAGTGACACCTTTTATTTTAAGATATCTGTTCCCGCTGATGTGACGTGCACTAAGCGCGCCATCTTATCTACTGTCGCCCGCCTGTGGGACATAATGGGTTTCGTTGCTCCCACAGTCGCGTACGCTAAATTGTTAATAAAGCAGCTTTGGCAACTTAATTTAGATTGGGACGACATACCACCACCGCCAATTATTAAGATGTGGAGGCAATTCTGTGCTGAATTACCAGCTCTTAATGATTTACGTATCCCGCGACATGTTGGTGTATCCAAAAACTGTACTGCGTCACTCCTGGGGTTTTCCGACGCCAGCGAGCACGCATACGGTGCCGTAGTTTACATACATGTAAAGAGCGTCAATGGTAACACCGTCCAGTTGATTTGTGCGAAGACTAAAGTCGCACCGACAAAACCACTATCTATTGCACGCCTTGAGCTTTGTGGAGCGGTTTTACTCTCAAAATTGCTTCGCAGAGTACTCGACAATTATTCTCTTGACCTTGCAATATCAGTCTATGCCTTTGTAGATTCAAAAGTAGCTCTGTACTGGATAAAGAGTTCGCCACACAAGTGGCAGACCTTTGTTGCAAACCGCGTTGTTCAGATTACCGACAATATTCGCGCTGATAACTTTTATCATGTCGCAGGTACTGAGAATCCCGCTGACATACTTTCACGTGGCGTTACGCCAAATAAATTAGTTTCAAACCCCCCTGTGGCTCCATGGGCCTCAGTGGACTTCGTTAGATCCATCTCAATGGCCTCTTCGTACTTTAGACAATGAGGTTATTGCAGACATGCCTGAGAAGAAGATTTTGTCACATGCTGTGTGCATATCCGTCTCTAATTCTGCGATTTATGAGCTCGCACTCCGCATCTCTTCTTGGAGTAAACTTCTACGTATAATTGCGTACGTGTGTAAGTTTGCTAAATTATTGCCCCGCCGCAGCACTACTGTAGTGACTGCTGATGATCTCAGTTTCTCTGAGGTTATAATGCTCCGCGCCCTGCAAAAACAGCATTTTGCAGTGGAATATTTAAATATTGAAGGTAACAAACCTTGCTCGCCCGCTTTCAATCGTTTAAGGCCTTTTATTGAGAATGGTTTAATCCGCATTGGTGGTCGTCTTTCGAACTCCGCATTAGATTACACGCAAAAACATCCAATTATACTCCCGCGCAGTGATCATGTAGTGAACATGATCATTGACTATTATCATATTAAAAATTTACACGCTGGGCCTGAATTGTTATTGTCATTACTCCGTCAAAAATTTTGGATACTCTCCGCACGCCGCACTGTGAGAAGCAGAGTCCACAAGTGTAATATATGTTTCCGGCTTAGACCCCGTCCAACTTACCCTTTGATGGCTGATCTTCCCCATAGTCGTGTAAGACAAGCTATTAAGGCATTTACACACACGGGCTGCGATTATGCCGGTCCTATCGCATACACTCCTGTACGTCGTCGTGGTGTACGCAGCGAGAAGGCGTACTTATGTGTTTTCACATGCCTCACGACTCGAGCTGTGCATATAGAAATCGCTACAGATCTTAGTAGTTCTAGTTTCCTCGCTGCGCTTAAACGTTTCCTCTCTAGACGAGGGCCGATTCAGTTTTTATATTCGGATAATGGAACGAATTTTAAAGGTGCCGCTTCGTACCTTCGCGATCTCTATAAATTTCTAAACGTTGAATACCGCCCAAAGCTTGAGCAAGAGTGTGCTGAGAATCGTATAACATGGAAGTTCATCTGTCCCAACTCTCCTCATTTTGGAGGCGCCTGGGAGAGTATGGTCAAAGTCGTAAAAACGCATCTGTTCCGAGTTATCGGACATCAGTTACTTTCATACGAAGAGCTTAATACTGTTCTTGCGCAAATTGAGTGCTTGCTAAACTCGCGGCCCTTGACAGTATTAAGTTCTGATCCCGCAGAGCCTTCAGCTCTTACTCCGAGTCATTTTTTGAATACCGCACCTTTATTGTCATTACCCGCACCCGAAGTCAAATCTGACTCTACCAGTCTGTTACACAGGCATTCTTTACTGGATAAATTAGTTCAGTCGTTTTGGGATCGGTGGAGGACGGAATACCTTCACGGATTACAAGTTCGTCAGAAGTGGAACACCCCGTCTACGGCTATCGTACCAGGCATGGTTGTAATTGTGATAAATGATAATGAACCGCCCCTTGCTTGGCCATTAGCGATTGTCGAGTCTGTTCATCCTTCGAAGGATGGCGTAGTTCGAGTAGTGACCGTGAGAACTACTAAGGGAATATATCTCCGTCCTGTTGCTCGTATCTGCCCTCTCCCAAGACAATAAATCACGATTATTTGATTATAATTATTTATCTAAATTAGGAATTAAGTTTATATTTATATATTAAAAAGTATTAAACCGCAATATTATATTTATGTATACATTTTCTCGCTTACCAAGTAGGGTTAGTAGATGACACACGCGCATTGAGCGCATCCTCTCACTTTATATACCGCTTATTTATTTGTTTTCCTTTTCTTTTTATATTACGGTTGTCTTTTAAAGGTGACCCTTTAAGGGCGGGAGGAAATGGTAACGCCAGTTAACAATCTACTTTATCAACATTACATTACTCATCGCATTGAGTTCGTCCTAAGTTTCTACTACTTTATCAACATGACTAGTGCATATTTTTGTTTCCCCTTCCTTCCTTCCCTTTCCTACCGCACGCGCTGCCGCCGAGGTGAAGAAAAGGATCTCGGCGCGCGTCATATATACTAAGTGACATTACGCCATCCGCAACGCACGGCCAGCCGTCGCGTCTTATATATATTAACCGCAAACCGCGCAGGACGAACATTAAGTTCTCCTGTTTATCTTTAATACTCACCGCATCAGACATTGTGTCTTTGTAACTCATAAAAGTGTGAGACGCCCCCCGTAAGGGCAAAGGTCGAGAGTGTGGGACTTCACGAAACTGTTCCGAGAGTGCGTGTGCGCCGAACCACGTGGCGAGCTCGCTGTATAGCAGACACTCCAGGAGGAAGGCGAGGCAGCCCTCATCAGGTCAGTGCGTGCTATCCCACCTATTTATTTTCCCCTTTGCCGTATGCACCAAAATTACAGTCCACTAAATCTTTATCGAAGATACCTTAAGTTACTGGCGTCTCCACCCCGTTCAAAACGTTGCTGTCACGTTAACATCGTCTCCGTAATATTATCAATTTAAAAAAATAATAGATGTAATTTATTTCTGTTGTTTCACAGTTAAGTTAGTTTATAATTGTGTAAATAAAAATTACAAACGTTGTCCAGTAAAAGTGATTAGTGTGACCGGACTTATTTTCATTTTTGTGTGTAACAAAGTTGGGAGTATTTTATTAGCAAAAAAAAAAGTGATAAAGTGCATCAAAACCACATTTAATAGAAAGAAGTAATTGGACGACATAAGAATTGCAGGTTTTCATTAAACTATTAACAATATAATAATGATATAAAACAATGTCCCAAAGAATTTAGAACATATGTTGTGAATTTTAAGGTCGACAAATATTTCTATGTAAACAAAGAACAGCTGACTCATATCACAGATCAACGCATAATCTCTAACAGATTATTCGTCGTTCGAAAACCGCACAGATAACAAGTTTTAAATTGGATGCTAGTCCTTTGAGACTACTCTGACTACTTTCTATATACAAACAAAAAATCTGGTTAAAAATATATTACATAAAATGGAGGAATGTGACAATATAACATACCGTATCCAATACCGAAGAAATTCATTAACCGATGTAGACTCAGATAATTCGGCACTTTTTGATACAACTATTTCAAGTCTGCCTAACACTACGCTAAATCCTAGTCAAACCATACTCGAATTGAACGAAAAAATTACAAAATTGTCTGACGATTTACAAATAGCACACCATGAGATTGAAAATCTGAATAGCGAGAATTTTCGTCTGAAATCAGATTTACAGAAATATTTGAAGATCGTAGAAACCTATAAAAGCTTAAACCTTACAGAGAATAAAAAACTTACACCGCGATCTGGACGAAAATGCAAACAAACCCGAAATATCGATGTAACACCTGTAACAAAAAGCATACAGGTAATGGCTCCTTCAGCACGAATTATGAATAATGAAGCGACAGTTAAATCAGCCGAAAATACACCTGAGGCTGAAAGGATTCCAGAGCCAATAAACGAAGATTGTTCGACACAGAATCCGAAAACACAGCCGCAAATATCTAAACTGAATATGCCACTAAATGACACAAAATTATCTCCACTGAAAAAAATTCTCAACACCAGAGAAGGACATCGCACCTTTGAAGAAAGTTACTACAACGGATGTTCGTAAAGATATCAAACATAGAAAATTGTGCGTACTAAGCAACAGCACTCGAAGAGGCATACTACAGGCTATTGAAGACAATTTTGCAAGTGACTTTATATACTGTAATTACTCTTCACCAAATTGTAATATAAAACAACTTTTAGCTGGTATTAAATCAAAATTAAGATATTTTAATATGAACGATTATTGTATAATTTTATTAGGGGAGACAGACTTTAAACGTAACGACAATTATATTAATTTAGTAAAAGAAATTAACGATAGTTTAACACAGGTGACCCATACAAATATAATAATATGCACACCCACGTATATACGGGGAGCACCAATACATAACTTTAAATTTGAAATGTTTAATAGTCTGCTCTGTATGGACCTACAATACCATAAATATGCGTACTTTTTTGACTCCAACTATGACCTTACACTTGACATGTTTTCATACAAATCAGGCAAAATAAATACAGCAGGAATTCAATGCATATTTAAAAATATAATGAAAAGAATTAAAATTGACTTAGAATTATTCCCTGACCTACCCAGTGACACAAGCGGACAAAGCTCACAGTTTTTTCTTTTATAATAATATTCGAATTTTACACCAAAATATAGCAGGTCTTATAAATAAATCTGACACTCTGACGGTACATTTAGAAGAGTTGGCACAAAATAACAAATTTGTAGACGTAATATGTTTAACCGAACATTTTATGACACCAGACCAAGAGAGCATACTTGATATACCCAATTTCCGCCTAGCAACAAGATTCTCAAGAAACATAAAGAGAGGAGGTGCTAGAATTGGTCATCAATATAAAGTATTAAAAACTAATTGTACAGTTAAAGGCGTAATAGAATGTAGCGCTATAGAACTAAGTCTTCATGGACTGATAATAGTTTGTATATACAGGGTGCCTAATTCTTGTATAAACGTATTTTTCAATAATTTAGACATGTTATTACGCCAAATATGTGATAATACTAACAAGAAAATTGTTTTATGCGGCGACTTTAATATAAATATACTGAAAAGAAACC
Source organism: Parnassius apollo (assembly GCA_907164705.1). Classification (NCBI taxonomy): domain Eukaryota; kingdom Metazoa; phylum Arthropoda; class Insecta; order Lepidoptera; family Papilionidae; genus Parnassius; species Parnassius apollo. The sequence goes on along the minus strand of CAJQZP010001060.1, from coordinate 4,785,081 downwards.
GGCGAGCGCTAGATTTTGAATATATTTTACAAAGTCATAATTTAAAACTAGAAATTAAAGAGCCTACTAGACTTAGTAGTAACACATGTCTTGATAACTTTGCTCACAGTATTCATAAATGTAAAAGTGAAGTTATTGAATTTGGACTATCAGATCACACAGCTCAAATTTTACAATGTCCAGTCAAAAAAACATGCGTGATAAAATCTTGGCGTATTAAAAGACGTAATTATAGTAAGGAAAATCTCATAAAATTCAAAAATTGTATGAACAACTTAACTTTTTCTAATATTTATCACACAAACGACCCTAACGAAGCTTATAATCGTTTTCTAGACCTCTTTCTTTGCTTTTATAATCTATGTTTTCCATACAAAATAATAACTAGAACGTTACATAAAAAGTCTAAATGGATATCAAAAGGTATCAAAATTTGTAGTAGAATGAAAAGAAAATTATTATGGCAGTATAGGACTCATCCAACAAGATCAAATAAACACAAATTCAAGCAATACGCCTCTAAGTTTAAAAAAATTATATTACTAACGCAAAAGTCACAAAATAACTACTACATAAGTACATCCCAAAATAAATCAAAAGCAACATGGTCAGTTATAAACAAGACTAAATTTAAATTTCCCAAAGAGCCTATTACGGAAATATTTAACGACGATATCAAAATTAGAGATCCTATATCTATTGCGAATCACTTTAACGACTTTTTTTTATTGACCAAGTAACAAAATGGGAGCATAAAAATAAATCAAAAAATAACGACCTAACACATTCAAACCCCAAAATTAATACTAACGTAAATTCAGTTTTTCTTGTACCTACAATACCTATGGAGGTGGATAGAGAAATAAAACAACTGAAAAATACTCAAAGTGTGGGTTACGATGGTGTTTGCACTAAAGTTGTAAAGTATGTGTCCTCGTCAATCGCTTCTCACTTATGCTACATAATAAATTTATGCATTTCTAACGGAATATACCCCGAAAAACTTAAAACTTCTATTGTTATTCCACTCCACAAAAAAAGATGACAAAAAAAATATGGGAAACTATAGACCGATAACACTGATATCTATTTTTTCCAAATTATTTGAAAAAGTAATATATAATCGACTATACAGTTATTTAGAAAAGTATAATATTTTGGTAAATGAACAAAAAGGATTTCGCAAGGGTAAATCTATAAATACAGCTATTTATGACATAATTAAAATGATTTTAATCAGCATGGATAAAAGAAATCCGATATGTGCTGTCTTTATGGATATGAGCAAGGCTTTTGACCGTGTTGACCATAAGATACTTATTCAGAAACTTAGCTGGTATGGCATAAGAGGTAATGCGCTAGACCTCATTTCCTCTTATATGTTCAATAGAAAACAAATAACAGAAATTACACAAATATGCCAGAAAACACGAAATGAAATCAAATATAGATCTAACACTAGAACCATAAAATTCGGAGTCCCACAAGGGAGTGTCCTAGGTCCCTTACTATTTCTGGTATATATAAATGATCTCCCTAGACATATTGAACATCCAATGGTACTTTTTGCAGATGATAGCACAGTAATGATAAAATGTGATAGGCAAGACAATTACGAAAATGAAATCAATAAAACATTAAATACAATAATTCAATGGTTCCTAAAAAACAATCTTAAAATAAATATGGACAAAACAAAAATAATGCACTTTTATCAAAGAACACAACCCATAACTATACATGTAAGTTACCAAGGCAATACAGTATATCCAGTGACAAATATAAAATTTCTAGGAATTAATATTGACTATGACCTATCATGGAAAACACATCTAGATAATGTCTGCAAAAAAGTCAATCAATCCTCGTTTGCTCTTTACAAACTCTCCAAGATTGTCAATAAAGAAGCCGTTTTATTAGCCTATCACGGACTTGTTGCACCTATCCTAAGATATGGTGTAATATTTTGGGGCAACTCGGTAAATAAAGAATCTGCATTCAAAGCTCAAAAGAAATGCATCAGAGCAATGTGCCATCTGGATAATACTACAAGCTGTCAACCATATTTTAGACACTTAAAAATTCTGACATTGCCTTCGATATATATCTACGAAATAAATCTATTTGTGAAATCAAATCCAAATTTTTACAAGACTGCTTTTAAGAGCTACTATAGACAGTTACGCGACAAAAAAAGATTAGACATAGAAATACCGTATGGAGATACAGCACTACTCAATAAAAGTATTTGTATGGCATCACTGATTCACAACAAACTACCAGATGATGTCAGAAAGTTGCCTATCTCACGATTTAAGACGATATTACACAAATTTCTGATTAATAAATATTATTATAATGTCAAAGAGTGCTTAGAGGATAAAAGTATTATAATTTAATGGTAATAGTTTTAATTTAATTGTAACTTAATAATAATAATTTGAATTTAATTATAACTGAATAATAGTAATTTATACATTTACCTAATGTATGTGACACATTGTAACAATTTAATAATATTGGTATATTAAATTATAATTTAACTTAAATTTTGTATGACAACATTTTTGGATTTGATTATTCTTATTATCAAAAATATTTAATTTCGAGTTTATATAATATCAAGGTATTTAGTATGACAACAATTAGCACTATAGACTCAACTATTGACAATATTTTTTTTTCTTATTCTTAATTTTATTTCAAAGCACCATTATTGAATTAGTAATGCGTAGACTATATTGTAAAGTATTTGCACACCTCATAAGGTAATAATACAGTGTACATATTCTAATTTTTTTTTGTAACAACTCTTATACCTGTATTATGCAAATAAATGAATTTGATTTGATTTGATTTAATATTTATCATCATCATCCACTCCACTGCTAGTCAGTAGCCAGTCCACTGCCAGACATAGGCCTCTTCCAAGGTACGCCACTTAGCCATATCTTCAGCATCTAGTTTCTACCAGCCACATTCTTCCATCGTTCCTTTTCATCATTCCGTCATTGCTTCATCTGGTCAGGGGGAGCCCCTGATTAATATTATAAGATTATAATTTTCCTTCTATTGAAATATGAGTTATGTTAAATTTACGTAGTTACAGTGTACAATTATGTAAATTTAAATCTGTTTATGATTTTTATGCAAACAAATTTGATCTCTCTACTTTTAATGTAGTTTTGATAATGTTTTTTATGTTTTAGACAATCAGAATATGGAACTGGCAATCACGTCAGTGCATCAGTGTACTCACAGGTCACAATCACTATGTCATGTGTGCCCAATTCCATCCCACTGAGGATTTGTTAGTGTCTGCATCTTTGGATCAGTCTGTACGGGTGTGGGACTTTTCGGGGCTGAGGAAAAAGAGTGTGGCACCTGGCCCTACTGGATTAGCTGAACATTTGAGAAATCCACAGGCTACGGATTTGTTTGGGCAGGTAATTTATTTTATTTATTAAAGAACACTAGTAATGCTTTTAACATCACTAGCACTGTCATATCTAAAGATTTATTGTTATTACATTTGGGGTTAATTTTTTAATTCTTTATTAATTAACAAAGTAAACCTTGTTAGTTAATAAAGTAAATTTAATGTAGGTAATTTAAAATTCTCTTATTACAGTTTTGTCTTTTGTCATACTACCAAGCTTAATCACAAAATAAATAATAGTACTTCATACAGAAGTAGCAATCCTTTGTTTTGACTGCTTGCCTACGTTTTAATAGCCTACATAATTATTATTAATGAGATAAATCGCACACGCAAACTAAATAAAACTTTATTGCTGCGCTGAAGTGTCCGTATTACTTTACATCTTTTCCCCTTCCTAAGTCACGGCGGACTTTCCGTGGTTACTAAGGGCTGTCAATAAAGAGTAAAAAAATACATTGCGAAAGGTTGAGAAAGTTACTTAGGTAAGGTACTTATTCTGATTTCTGACTATGATCGACTGACGATATTTATTTATATTTTCGCTAATATGTGAGTTCTGTGACGCCTAACCTATGCAACTTGCAAGGCCATTCGTCGTGAACGCAATGCCTGGCTTCAAGAAATAGGTAGGTAGTGTAAACAACATATATGTTTCTTATGGCTGCTCTTCACGATCGGCCATGGTTGGCGATTACACGCGAGCACGATTGTGTAGAGGGGCTAATCGCCTGTAGTTGCCCATCATCGTCCTCAATCGTCGTTGATCGTCGTCGTGATCGTGGCGATCGGTGCCTTGTCGGTTTTTCACACATCAAAGGGAATCGCTGTAATTGCGTGCGCGTGCCCACACGATCGCCGATCATTCATTCAACGGAGGACAGCGAGCAGTGCGTACGTCGCGTCGTTTTTAAGTTTTTAAATAAAAGTGAGTGCGAGTGCGAAACACTCTAGTGTCAGTACTGGGTGGTCAAATGAAAAGACATTCAAGTTCATATATATATATATATATATATATATATATATTAATCATCGACTAAGAATCAAAATGCAGTAGTACCTCAGTACCAAGATGGATTACCTCGTTTCCAACAAAAAGGGTCTTTACAACCGGTTCTCTACTTTCTCCATAACAACTTTGAGAACGTAGTCAGTCCTACTTCGGTCTAGCATAACCATTTGTATATATGCATATATATATATATATATATATATATATATATATATATATATTGCTTATCCAATTATAATGGCAAAATGTCGTTAGTACTATAATTCTTGCGTGGATGGATGCTTAATGAGCAAACAAAAGGATTCAGATATATTATTTTTTAAGTTACAGAAGGAAAATGAAAAATAAATTTATTTCATTATTTTTGTTAGATAGTTACTTATAGTGAAAAAAGGATTAAGTAATAATTTAACTACAGAATTAATACTGAGTACTTTATTACAAAACTTAGTTGTAATTTACTTCACTATCCAAGTACCTACTTACATACCTATTCTTATTTTTTGGAATTAAAATATTTTAAGTTATAATAACTCAAAATACTATTTATACTATTTGTTTACAAGATTTTTAACTAAGTAGAATATGATCACATTTCATTTAAAGTCGCCTCTACACGATCGGCCATGATCGACACTCGTTGATCGTCTGTAATCGGCAAGGTAATTGCGACCATCATCGTGCAAGCATCCACATGGTCGTCGGTGATCATTTATTAAGCGGCAAGCATTCAAGATGGACGTGGAGGTTATAGCTGCAGCTACCAAATTAATATATATATATATATATATATATATATATATATATATATATATATATATATATATATATATATATATATATATATATATATATATATTATAGGTTATAGCTGCAGCTTCAAAAAACACTTTGTGGCGACTTTAATTATAAAAGTACAATTGTACATTTTGGCGCGCAATCGTTGCGTCTTGTCAACTTATGCACTGAACTAAACTCGCTGTTTAAGAATATTGTACTTACTGCTTATTTCCGTTCAATCGAGGTTCAAACTTAACTCGCCAGGTTCGCAAGTTAACTCGCTACTGTACTTGTCGAAGTGTAAATCGGTCTTTGACACAGTAACCTTTGTGTCGCGCCGCCCTTTCTTTTGTGGCACGTGTCGCATCTTGCCCAAGGCGCCGCCGCGACTTCAAAGGTTGCCGCGTGCGGCTGGAGAATTTAGCATTTTAAAATAAAGCGCCATAATGAAAGGTTCATTGCTACCTAACTTGTGTTTATTATTTATATCCATATTTTATTACAATAACCATAAAAATAAAATAGTATCCTATTTTATTCTTAAAATAAAAATAAAAAAAAACAAAATAAGCAAGATAATAAATGCGTCTCTGTGTGAACCGAAACTATCTAAGTGAACAAACCACTTAGATAGTTTTGGTTCACGCAGAGACGCGTTTATTATTTTGCTTTTATTTTAGTATTTTTTATTGTGTTTTTTAAATATATAAATGTTTTTTATTTTTTATTTTAGGAAGATATACTTAAACTTAAAATGAATTTCCTAGGAGTGGTTCACGACAGTAGTTAAATGGAAGATTTGCATCTACAGCATTTTTAAGTTTAAAATATTAGGCTATTATTGCTTACCTTATCGTCAGACGCTGCCACCAAGAACCTTTATTTTCAATCGCTTGTTGGTTCTTTAAGCTCTATGGCCAGCAAGCTTACAAGTGGTCTATGTTGGTTACTCGTACTGCTAGTACATCTGCCATGTGGTAACAGTACAAGAGAATCCATCCAAAACTTAGGTTTTGGATGGATTCTCTTGTAGGAGGTCTGATATTGCAATAGATGATATTCAATTCAATTCAATTTATTTGCTATTCTTGTTGTACATTTGGTCTTATATTTAAAAAAAAATGTTCAAAACAAGAACCCTGCAAGGGCACTGCAAATATAGGCAATTATTAATATTATTATTACATTCACATTATAGTATTATAAAATTATCATTTAATGAATATTTACAATTAACTTAAATATAAATTGCATCATGTATTATATTATTTATTTGTTTAAATTTCCTATTTCCTACTCAATCACTAAAAAACTCCTGCAACGAGTAATAACATTTTTTCGTTAAATATGTATTAACTTCTTTTTTTAATTTTTTAATGCTTTTAGTGCTTCTGATTTGTTCTGGAATTTTGTTATATATTTTTATTGACATGACATAGGGACTGGTGTTTAGGATTTGTAATTTTGATGTAACTGTGGATAATTTTATTTTTGGTCTTAAATTAAATAAAAGACAACAAATTAAATAAATATAAGACAAGCATGGCAACTACAGCAAAAATTTCTACTATTGGAGTTTCCATGTACAGTATTTTACCATTCATGAGCTAACAATGATGATGAGGTCGTGCAATGTAGTTTCCATGAACAAAATATTTTGTTGTCAGAGATAGCAATAATTGATAATTTGACTGTATATATTTTTTATTTTTACCAGGCTGATGCAGTTGTGAAGCATGTGCTTGAAGGTCATGACCGTGGAGTAAATTGGGCCTCGTTCCACCCCTCACTGCCGCTGATAGTATCAGCTGCTGATGACCGTCAGGTGAAACTTTGGCGAATGAATGATGCAAAGGTAATTTCTGTACGAATTTTAAAATGTTTTTGTGCAAAAACAAATGATTTATTTTCAGATTTAGTTGTGAATAACAATATCTATGTTAAGTGATATAATTTACATTTCCGCATACGTTCATTAACATGCCATTGCTTTTCTAAAAAAACTTGTTACATTAGTCTCTTTGGTTGCATCTACATTGTTGTATTTGATTTTTTGTTGGATTTCATTGACAAAATTTGAAAGGGTAATGTAAATTTAAATTTAAAAAACAGTGCCATTTACTATCTACGGCTTCATGACTTCTTACCAACAGATGGAAATGTAGCCATGTAAGTCATTTATTTTTGGATCTCAAATTGTGCTACAGTTACAATTGAGCTGATTACAACAGACAAAAGTAATTAGTACACTTGAAAAGAATATAACGCAAGTGTGACAATGCTGGCCAAACACATTGTAAGTTCTGTTAAGTCAGATTTTTTCGGAACTAATTTTCTAAAAGTTATTATTTGTAACACGTCTCAGCGCACGAATGCGTCGTCATTCATGCAGACATGGAACTCGTGTTTCGTATGGTGAGTGTAGAGATCCGGAGATCCTTTTTACTGGAAACGCCTTGGAAAAGTTTGGTAGTTTTTGATGGAGCCTAATTTCCAGTAAAAGGGGTCTCCGGTTCTCAATAATACAATCTTTCAGCGCCCGATAACGATAGATAGTTATGTATAGTGTTTTGAAAGCTATTAATAAAATGTTTTATTTAAATTTGTAAATATTAATAATTTTACGGCGGCTGACCGCTGTAAACGACGAGAGGACGAACCGTATGCTCGTTTGCCCCCTCTTTTATAAAAAAAAAAAGACAAACGAGTCCCGTCCGAGACGAAACACAGTCCACCTAATGGTAAGAGATATAATTGACATTATAATATCACAAATGTTACATTATTAAAATCTATATTCATTTGTTATGAAAGAAAACTTATCACCCATATTCAGTCGTATTTGAGTGATGTCATTACATGTTTTATCAGTTTTGCTTTCTACAAAATGGAATTTTTATTTTATGGGTCATTGAAGAATTTTAAAATGTTCTCAATTTTTTTTTAATTTTTTAGGCTTGGGAAGTGGACACATGTCGCGGTCATTACAACAACGTTTCCTGTGTCCTATTTCACGCCAAACATGAACTTATATTGTCCAACAGTGAGGACAAATCGATTCGAGTATGGGACATGACTAAACGGACTTGCCTGCACACATTCCGTAGGGAACATGAGCGGTGAGCTTATAATGCATAGCCTACCCACCATCATCTTACTATCCTACTAATATATTATAAATGTGAAAGATTTTAGATTTTGGATGTTTGTTGTCTCAATCACGCAAAAACTAGTGAATGGGGTTGGATGAAACTGGAGAATAGAACATAGGCTAATTTGGTTGTAAAAATAAAATTGAGTCTATCCTAAATTACAGGTTTTTTTGTAATTCAGTGCTAAAAATCGAAAAAGTTTCTTCTCTTCCTTCTCTGTGCAGCCTTAAGGGCCCTCTTACATTTCGGCGTTACGTAAACTTAGGTATTTTACGCTCCGAGCGGGCGATGACCTGCGCGAGCGATGCTTACTTATTTCATATCTCTATTCACTCGCTCGCACTACGGTACTGTGAGCATAGCAACTAAACGATTTTGATCTTCCTTTATAGAAGTTTTCTTAGGATGGAGTTCTGTGGATGGAAAACTTTTGGTGTGTCTTTTTTAAGTTATCTAATATAGTCCGATTTTGATAATTCTTTTTCTATTGGATAGGGTATACCTTGAAATTGATCCCATATAAATTTGGAAAACAGTTTTTTCCCTAAGGGTGGGAAAACAGGGGTTATTTATTACAGATTAATCTCATTTTGATAATTCTTTTTTTATTGGATTGGGTATACATTGAAATTGGTCCCATATAGATTTGGAAGAAAAGTTTTTACCCTAAAGTAGGAAAATGGGTGTGTTTTATTACAGAGTAGTCAAATTTTTTTTGATAATTCTTTTTTTATTGAATAGGGTGTACCTCGAACCTGGACCCATATATATATTTGAAAAAAAATAGGGGTGATTTATTAGAGAGTAGTCCGATTTTGATAATTCTTTTTTTAATAGATAGGGTATATACTTCGAAATTGGTCCCATATAAATTTGGAAAAAAATTAACCCTAAGGGTGGAAAATAGGGGTGATTTATTGTTTACTCATAGATTTTAATGCTGTGTTGTGTATTACAACATTATATAATAATTACATTACATTACAAAAAACCTCACAATGAATGAGCTTTAGACCCGTCAGTCTCTTGTGTGTAGTCCTCTCAGTCTCTGCATTTCTGCTAAAGCTCATTCATCGTGAGGTTTGTGTAATACCTTATTTGGCTCTAGATTAGATAAAGCAATACCCTCAAGTGTTTTTACTCTACTCAGTACCACATATGCCTGCCATTTGGCAAACAGATTTAAACAATAGTAATTAAAGTAGGATTATGTGACAGTTAATAGCTAAAGTAAGATAAGTAGCCATTTTAAAAGTAATCAAAAATTAAGCATGTACTAATTAGTAGATTATAGCCAGAAAAAATTATAAAATAAAAACGTTTTAACAAAAAAATTAAACCGCCGAAAAAATTGAAAAAGCAAAAAATAAGAAACGCTTTTCTTTTACCTTAATAACTAAGTTCATAAACTAATGTAAATATACCTAAGTATATATATTTGTAATTATTTTGAGTTTTTAGTTAATCTTAAAGTTCTTAAGCTAATGGAAGTATACCTAAGTATTTTGAGTCGGCGACAAGCAAATTAATTTTTTATTATAATGGATTTAAGCAAAGTAACGCCTGATTCTATCAATTATCTTAGTTATTAAGGTAAAAGAAAAAGGTTTATTATTTTTTGCTTTTCAATTTTTTCCGCGGTTTAATTTTTTTGTTAAAAATATTTTAAAAGGTATCTGTGTCAAATATAAAAAAACATGCCAAATGTATGTTTAACAAAACATAATAACATTTAAATTACAGGTAATTTTATACTATCGTGGTCACCTCGTTTTTTGGCTCTAGCAAATCGAAAAATCATGCGATTCCGATGAATTTTTTAAAACTTCACTATTACGGCCGGTTTATGAAAAAATTACAAGAGTAAAAAATTTTTAATTTATATTGGTTTCAAGGCTTTAAATGTTCATGAAAATGCACTCATTAACGTATAATTGTTGATAACATTTTTAAAAATAATCGAATAAAGTTGTTATATTTTTTTCATAATGTACTTAAAAAACGAACATTTAAAAAAAAATAAAAAATGTTTGTTTATAAATTTTTTATTTTGGTTTTTATTGAGTGTAAGATCGAGCGGTGCGAGCTCGGGACTTAGGGCGTCCCGACTCGAACAGGTTAGGTTAGAAGGAGCGTCTTTTTGGTCTTTTCCGTAAAAACTGCGATTTAAAAAATACCTCATCAAAATCGGATGATTTTTCGATTTTATAGAGCGATTATGATGACATTTAAAGTCAAAAACTTAAAGTGAGGTAAAAAATTAATAAAAAACATTTTTTCATTTTTTTAACTGTTAGTTGTTTTGTGTAGATTAACAAAAAAATGCAAACTTCGTTTAACGCTTTGCAAAAAAGTTATGAACGATTATATTCGAAGAAGTGCGTTTATGATCACATTTAAATTCGTAAATATGAAGTCTTGTGGTGAGATATTTTCCATATTTTTTTCCATAAATCCGCCGTAAAGACGAAGATTAAAAAAATCATCGAAATCGGATTATTATTCGATTTTCTAGAGTCAAAAAACGAGGTGACCACGATAGTATAAAATTACCAAATTACAAACATATTTATTAAAATTAGAATAAAAGTCGTTCATAAATGCTGGGCACGCGAGAGTTAAAAATGGCCGAATTTATTCCACTTTGACTTTGATGTGGAAACCGAAAAATAAAATAAAAGAATAATGAGCAGATTTAAATATAAAATTTTTGAGTAATTATGATAACGTATATATGTTTCTACAAAAAAAATGTGTATAATAATATATTCGTCCTATACATAATTACCCACAGAACTGAACAAATTAATTTCATAATCTATATTCCATGACACGAGGTGGCGTCTTAGTCTTATTAATCTATAATACTTTTTTATTGATCTTATTAACCGATGAAAAGTAATTCCTTGGTGTTTACTGATATTTCTTGAATTATTTGTGCAATATCTAATGTGGGCTCCAGACTCCTGTGTGATTCACGGCGTGAATTCACGCCGTAATTTTGCCGCGAAGTCGTCACGAAAAACACATCCCTCCACATTCGCAAATAGTTCACAGTTGAGTTCGCGCGCTCGTCGAGAATGGACGCTGAAATATGCACTGCTATCGCCGTGACGCTGTGCGCTTTGGATCATTACAATTACGTGTATATAAAAGTTTAAAAAAAAAACCGTATTTGTAGTTTTTTTTTTACAATTATCGCTTTCTCCTAGAAAAGCATCGATCACGTCAAAGGTACGGCAAATGGGCTTGTAAATTTTGTCGCTGCTTGCTCCAGACTTCCTTTCAGAATCCTTCACCTTTTTCTTATAATTTCTGTAACTGGACATTAGATTTTCTTTTTTTCAATCACTCACTTCAACGCTTTTCGTGGCAGAGCGATGCTGCAGTTATATTAGTAGTGTAGTTGTAGCACGAATGGGTCGGCTCGACCAGGGAAGGACCATGCTCTCACAGAATACAAACGTAAAATAGTAGCTTAATGCTGCTGTGTTTTGTATGGTGAGTGTAGAAAACCGGAGACCCCTTTTACTGAAAACGAGGCATTCCATCCTAAACCTCACGGATAACAATGCATCTGCATTTTGATTCGTAATCTAGGATAGATGTAGATGTCTATGGGCCACAGCATCCACATACCATCAGGTGGACTTTGTGCTCGTTTGTGTCACCCTATCCTGTAAAATAAAATAAAATATTCATTATTTCCTTTATTCGTATCCATGCGCCATGTACTTTCATTTTATTTTTATGATCTTTATGTGCAGCATTCCATAAAATGGTTGGCTTGCTCGTCCAACTGACTCACATTTTGAAGCACCGTCCTCCGTAAAAAAATACAAACAAGCACAACCGCACAGCAACGAGTCTCGCGCGTTACTGTTTTCACGCGCGAATGTGGATGCGCTTGCGTTCACGGGAGGTTCACGCGTCGTAAACCCTTTGAAGCGGGCACAAAATACCGACACTGAACGGGGAACGTGGCGTGAAAAGGCGCGAAGCCCGTGAACGGGTGCGAAAGCCATCAAAAAAATCTCTTGCTAAAAATATACCGTCGTGTGTACTTAAGCGCCCTCCACATTCACGCCGTGAACACCCGTTAAAGGCGTGAACCGCGAATGTGGAGGGCGCTTAAGTGCACACGACGGTATATTTTTAGCAAGAGATTTTTTTTAAATTAATACAATACGTGACAACTCTACAAGTGCCTAGCAAGTGACTGATTAAAGTGCGGTGTAAGCACCGCAGTTGAATGGAACAGAGTAGCTGAATGCAGTGTCGCCTCTAGTACGTGGTACATAGTAGCTCAATGCCAACAACGATTAAAAATTTCGGGCGTAGATAACTATGCTCTAGCACAAAATAGCAGCGTCGCGGCTATCGACGCCCACTACGATAATACTGAAACGAGACGGAGCGCGCGAAATAAATTGACACTGTTCCAACTTCGAGAGCCGGTGGCGCGGTAGTGAATTCAGATAAATGGTACTTTTATTTAATTAATTAAAAAAGTAATAGTAACGATTTAAAAAGTGAAAATCATAGTGTAGTTTAAGCAAATGTTGATGATTATTTTGGTATAAATTTAACGTCGAAATGAATGTAGAACCTCGGAGATATTGGGGCTTGTATCGAAGCTTTATCGATAGATAGTTGAATTATGTCGATTTTTTTCCGTACGTGAAAGGCATGCAACGAAAATGTATTTTATCGTTATTAAAGTGTAGGATATTTGTGAGATAAAAATATTTTTTTGATGGTCGATATTCAATAGAATCTACAAATTAGAGCTCCCAAATCATGTATCTCAGAGTTTTGGCCTAGACATGCATCTGGAGAATGATTATTACTAAATAAATAAATAAGTTGTCTAAAATTTGCCTTGAGCTTATTGCAGTACAGAAAACGAACTATTTTTACCAAGTAATTGTTATTTCAAGCAACGAACGGAAAACATATAATTTCAACTAGGAAACCTTGTAATTTCACGTTTTTGTAATACTTCTCTTAACTATAATAGATACAACTATAAAATGTACTAGCGAATTGTTCGTCTTACCAATATCTTCAAAAAGATCACAATAACTTTTTTGTTTCTAAAAATAAAAATATTAAGTTAATATTTAGTGTTTAAATCATTGAAATTGGATATTACTTTTATACAAAATTATGAAACGAAAATAAGTCAAGCAGGAATATCGGGGCAACCCGTATTTTAAGTAACTTACCTAGATGTCTATATCTTTATTTTATAATTTTTCTGTATTTGTGTTTATCACTGAGCTCCTAAAAAGTTAAGAGGTGGCGGTGGAAAGTTAGACTGTTGAATGTATACCGATTACCGAGATGTTAAACTAACAATTGATTTTTGTCCCCAGGTATTGGGTTTTGTCAGCCCATCCTAGCTTGAATTTATTTGCAGCCGGTCATGATGCAGGGATGATACTATTCAAGCTGCAACGTGAGCGACCGGCATACGCAGTTCACAACAATATGCTGTTTTACATAAAGGATAGGTTTGTATGAAAAATTGATATTGGTTTAAGAACTTTGAGTGTTCTCTTTAAGTGTCCAACTTTACTAAAATGATTTAACGAGTTATTGTTTTCCAGACAATTACGGAAGCTTGACATGCAGACAAACAGGGACTCACCTGTAATGCAAATTAAGGGAGGTGGCCGTCACCAACCCTACAGGTATACTTTATATTGATTTTATAGATTTTAAAGTAAGTTAAACAGTCAAAAGATAAAATTATAACGAATTGAGCAACTGTTTGTACATGGTAGAGCCATGCTGCAGTTATATTAGTAGTATAGTTGTATTAGCACGAATGGGTCGGCTCGACCGGAGAAGGACCACGCTCTCACAGAATACCAGCGTGAAATGGTAGCTTGATGCTGCTGTGTTTCGTATGGTGAGTGTAGAGAACCGGAGACCCTTTTTACTGGAAATGAGGCATTTCATCTTAGTCCTCACGGGTGACAACGCATCTGCATTTTGATTCGTAATCGAAGATAAATGTAGATGTCTATGGGTCACAGCAACCACTTACCATCAGGTGGACTGTGTGCTCGTTTGTCACCCTATCCTATAAAAAAAACAAAAAAAACCGTTTTGGTTACTTAAGTGTACATCTATATGTACATTTGCACCTCGCGGATTATTAGCTCATTGTTACCATAACGTTATAAAAACAGTTGGCTGAAGATGCCTTTTGTTTGAGTACATACTTCATTTCAGATACCCAAAATAACCTAAAAATTACAAGTGATTTATTGTGTGGCAACTTAGTAGCATTCCGTGGGCGTTTTAGACGGTGATTTCCATTGTGAAATAACCATCTGGTTGCTAGATCTAAAATACACCGACTATAGGAACTGAACTGTTATCGGTGGGTGCAAAATGCTATGTTTCCGATAGATGTCGGTAAAGTCTATTCACTTCAGTCGTAAGATATCCAAACCTGCGTAGAGGCATAGAGTCAAACGTACGAGACTCTTGCTTGGTATAGTTGCTGGCACGAAACATGAGCACAGATGAACTATGGTGGGGGTTGAGCCAGCGTAGGTACACTGTCGGCCAAAATTATTTGGTACCGTTGTTATTTCAATTCGTAATTGAATATTTTCGCTGCCTTTCGAAATTCTGAGTCGTTAACTCCTTTAATTAAACACCGTACAGTAGCTACGTAGACATTAGTCGCCTCAGCAGTCTGTTTATAAACGTCTATCATGTTTTTCGCAATACCTAATTATTTCATGTAACAAAACACTGAATAGACCATTTGTCGGGATTGTCTATTTAACACCGAATTCTTTCTTCTCTGCATATTAAGACCAAAATCCGAATGCACAAATTATAACAAATACAATAATTAACGACAAGAATTATCAAAAACAGTTAAAAACAAGAAATACACAAACAACAATTGACAACGAAGTAACACTACAATTAACAAAAATAAACTAATTAAAAAGTTCTCACTAAAATTGCTCTCAAGTGTACGGTAGTCGAATGATACGTGCGAACCCAATAGACGAAGAGAATCGGCTGACGAACCAATCACGTTGAGCGTCAGCGTGGTCAACGTCATATCGACCAATAAAAAGTGTGCTCACGACTCGTGGCGGCAATTATACTGCAGTTGTGAATGCACTCTCCTGTCGAGCGTGTTAATTAAGATGGAATCTTCGCCACAACGGGAAAGGTTCACGTCCAGCTGTAAACTTTTATTGGCTATTGAAGAAGACATCCTAAACAATTTTCTATAGATTTATTTCCTAATGATTTGTCAGAGTTTAAAAAAAATTAAAGGTATAAAACTTAATAGCATAATTTTTACACTGGAAGAAGTAAATTCAATTAAACTGTCATAAACACTGGATCTATGACGAAATGTCTGACAGTCGTCTGATAACCTTGATTCATTAAATGTGACATGCTATAAAGTAGTTGAAGCAATGGCAGTTAAAAAATAAGTATAAAAAGTAAAGTAAAGTTTCAGCCTATATACGTCCCACTGCTGGGCACAGGCGCCCCTCATTTGTGAGAGGGTTTTAGGGCAAGGAAGTGTCCGCCGCGCTGCCTCAATGCATTTTGGCGAACTTCACATTTCTCGAAATATTTTTTTTCTCTTATTCCTTAGACATGCAGGTTTCCTCACGATGTTTTCCTTCACCGTCGAGCACGTGATAAATCAGCGCTTAAAATTGCAATTAACAATTTCATTGGTGCCGACGGGGGTCGAACCCGGGTTACTCGCGTCTGTAATATTTACAGCGAGCGTTAACCATCTGAGCTACCACGGCAAAAATAAGTATACATACAAGAGAATTAATAAAATTAGTTTTATTAAATGTGTCTACTTCACATGCATTCAACAGCATGTCACTGAATCACGCGGAATGGTGCGTGCTAGTGAGTTGGCGTGTTGGAGACAATCACTCTTACGAGCTTTATGCGGCTCCGCGTGAAGCTGGCGAAGCCCCGGCTACGGAACCCGCGAGGGGACAGGCCACCTCTGCAGTGTGGGTGGCCAGGAATCGCTTCGCAGCACTAGAGAAGAACAACCAGGTGAGTTTGAAAATGAAGCGTAGAGCGAAACAATGTGTTTTTCAAGAAAGGGTGGGATAGCCTGATCTCTCTACAGTAGTGTTGAATTTGCCACCCCATTAGACTATGAGAGTGAAGGAAAAAGGAGTGCACCTGTGCCTGTACACGCACTTGTACACTATAATCACGTTCTGTGCGGACCAGCCAGTCTCCGTTGATACAGGCCACTGCGGCCTAAATTCTGTTAGAAAAATCTAAATGCAGATACGTTGTTACCTTGAGGGCTAAAATAGAACCTTGTTGTAAAAAGGCTTCAATTTTTGGCACTCACCATAAGAAACACGTAACAACATTATGCTGCTATTCGATACGGATAATCCTTACGAATAATTCAGATGGAAAATTGCACATATTCTACATATATACTGACTGCAAATATATATTTACAATCTAATTAAATTTTGTTTATTACCAGATACGCTTATGTTCTAACTATATCTACAGCTGGTGATAAAGAATCTAAAGAATGAAGTATCGAAGAAGATCGCCACTCCCACCTGCGAGGAGATCATGTACGCCGGTACCGGGATGCTGTTGTTACGCGAACCGGACTGCGTTCAACTCTTGGATGTACAGCAAAAACGCACAGTAGCCAGTGTAAGTAGTTCTAAACTTAAATATTCTATTAATTTCTATACTTAGGTGAATTATAGATTTTTATTTTTTAAGTTGTTATTAGTAAGACGCCGCTGTTAATCTCCTAGTTTATTTCCCAGGTTGTTACACCTTACAGCACCCATATCTGAGGCAGTGGATATTCAAAGAATCATGTCCAATTTTGACCTGAAAATTTTCTAACGCATCTAGTGATATAAAATATCTTACGAAATTGCCTTTATTTTGCTTATTTCGTATTGCATAATTGAATTTTCCAATAAAGCCAGAAAAAAAGTAATTGTTTATCATTCTAAATAGATTTTTGGAGACAGAACGCGTTTTACAATGACTTAAAAGCCTAGAAGCCACGCCAATATATATTTAAAAAAAAACGTTTTACACATTTCGTTTCACAAACTACGAAAATCTTATTATTTGTCATGTCGTTTATGAATGTTCAAAATAACTATATGTTTTTTGTTACTCATCTTATTATTTTATAATTAGATATGATTTTTGTGGTTTTATGCTATGGTGTGTAAAATTATTTTTCTTTCTACACCATAGTATACCATAGTGTACAGTTGACAGGTTATAACTTGAAAAACTTTAATACTTTATAGCATTTTTCCTTGGCCTCTAAATGAAAAGGTGATAAGTTATTATGTTATTATAAACAATATTTGATTTTGTGCAACAGTAGTTGTAGGTAGACGCGACCTGTAAAACGAATCAAGTGACAGGTCAATCAATGTATGGAAAGTGGGCATACTTCTTTAATTTTCTTATTTCTCAAATATTATATTAATTCTGTAAATAATATTGTAGTAATTTCTTGAGAAGTTGGCTTTTCAAAATTGACAGTCATTGAACGAAACTTGTGACAACTTTTAAACATACAGTTTGTAAGATTAGTACAATTGATTTAGGTGAAAGTGAGCAAGTGCCGCTACGCCATTTGGAACGCCGACATGTCCCTAGTGGCGCTGCTGGGCAAACACACAGTGACTCTGTGCACTCGCCGACTGGAGCAACTTTGCTCAATAACGGAAGGCTCCAGAGTCAAGTCGGGCGCATTTGACGATTCTACTCCGCAACCAGTCTTTATTTACACTACGGCTAATCACATCAAGTATTGTTGCAAAGATGGGTAGGTGGAGATATTGTTCAATATTTGTTGAAATATTATTTTATTTATTTAAAAACTTCAATGTACCTTAAAACTTAGCGTACATAAGGCAGACTTTATGCCATCTGGCATTCTCTGCCAGTTAACTCTGGGTGCCAAAGACCAATCTTACTAATATAAAGAAATACACATATATATATATATATATATATATATATATATATATATATATATATATATATATATATATATATATATATATATATATATATATACATAGAACGTAAATTCAATGAATTTAGAAAAAAAAACGCTAATTTCTTTAATAAAATTTAAAAAGTTTCTATCCGACACCGTCGTAAATTCATGGATACTAGCGCCGGAATACTGTAAAGATCACCGCCCGCGCTAGCTACCTAAACAACGTTCAATAAAACAATAACCTGTGATGTAACTTTTCCTTCATACTTTCATCCTGGCTTAGGACAGGCGAAAATTGAGGAAATATGGAAAATTATTTTAATAATAATAATTTTCATTGAATTTACGTTCTATAAGTGAAACCAAACCCACTGTTTACACACACATATATATATATATATATATATATATATATATATATATATATATATATATATATATATATATATATATATATATATATATATATTAATTATGTACCTTTATGATTGATAAAACTTAAGGTAATTGAAATAATTTAGTATTTCCTAAAAAAAAACAGTAGAAATGCAAAATAGCGTCAGGAACTAAGATTCTTACACCAGAATCATTCGATCTCGTAAATAACTTTAAAAAAAATATTTAAATTCAAAGGTGAATGGCAGATTTCGTACGCATACTTTTTTTGTTGTTTTGTTATAGAATTTGTACCACATATTAAGGCAACTAAGTTATTTACTTTCCTGTTAGTGTACTATTTTTAGAACTTGGGATTAATTAATAATATCAATAAAAAGATTTTAATAAAAAAACGTAATATAATCGTAAACTGAACGCAGTTGTTTTTAGAAGTTGCCACATGTAAAATAGCACAGATATCGAAATGATAATTAATTATTTAGAAATAGAAATAACACTACATATAATTAAACACATAATTAAAAAAAACATATATTATACCTAAGAATGCATAATTGTTGCATAAATCATAATGGTTAACGATTTAATGATAGGAATGTTTTCGTCATCAATATTTTTTTTGTTCATATGGCAATTATTTATTGACAGGTAAAGACAATCTGTCTTTCAGTTAAATTCAGTTCAGTTCTTTGCTGTTGTTTTGGATTGTAGTTTGTGACTACATCTGAGCAATTTAGCGAATTATCTGGCTGTTTTTACGTTGAGTTGAGCATCTGCTCCTCCGTACTCTATCTCTTGATAGTAGTTTCGCGAAAGGACGCTATATTAACTGTGTTGTGTGTGTACGTGCTATAATTAAAATGTCGAGTTTGCAATGTGTTAATTGCAACGTTCGCTTGTCCCGAATAAGAAGGCACGTTTTATCCGATGAGAGTGAAGATGTCGTCAATACTATTCGACTGTGGACATATCCTAGAGACGTAAGTAGTTTACGAATAACATTCCACATATGAGTGGGCTAGTGACGAACTCTGTAATGAGTTTTACGTGTTGAAAAGTAGTCCTGATCATTTAAACCACACCATACCACACTAAATATGTATATAATATTCTAAAAACTAAAAAATAAGGTTATGTGTATGCATACAATTTGTTATTTACATGTATCTTGGTTCTCCTTAGTGTTAGAATAGGTATTAGTCTGATAGTATGACCACTGAAAAGGAGAGGAAAGTATATAATGTTGAACAGTACTCCAAATAATTTCATTATTTCCAGATAACACCTGCTGACCATATTTGTCATCCATGCTGGCAGCTAGCTACTCATTCAATTTCATCTAATAATATTCCGAGAAGACGAGTTGGCCATCAAAAAGTATGTGTTGTATGCGGACGATCCATACTTAGAATTAGTCGACATAGGATTTTGATTGAAGGGGCCAATGAAGAAGAACAAAGAATGGCTAATACAGTTTCTACTTGGATCCAACCACGAGAGGTATACCTACTATAATTATTATTAAATATTTTTATTTCATTTAAACTAAAAAATAAACTAACTAAGAAATAAAATAATATTAATTATTTCCCACTATTATCATGCATGTTTGAGTGAAAGTTTTTATTTATTTATATTTTTGTTTTAGCTTTGTTCTGAAGATGAAGCTTGTGTGCCATGTTGGCTAAGAGCTAGAAGAACGAGGATCGCTCCACCAGTTGAAGACATTCAACCCCCTTCACCCGATCATGTGGATGGTGATTATTCTGTTTTAATGTGTGCTGTATGTGGACGGAGTCTGTCCACCACAACATCAGATGAAGAGTGGAATTCCGACAATATTGCCCGTTTGTTGGAGCATCAGCAGGTATATATGAGATAATATATTTACAGTAACTAGCTTATAAACACTTGCCATGCAAAGGGCTTTACACTTAAATGTTGCTAACCCTGGGATACTCATGAGGTTGGTTCTACTAACAACAAAGAGCCCTTCTCCTTTACTCCAATGAGCAATAAACTTATTCACTCATAGAAACACAACATAGCTATTTGGTAAAGGTTTTCTGTAAGGTGAAGGAAACCAATTATTATCCATACATATAGTATCTCAAGAACCATTCTCCAGCTTGGGTTGCCCAAATTCAATCAGAAATCTCACTGTACCCTACATCTTTCTTGTTTGTGTTTCTTTTATGCTTGAACATGTTGGCGACAACTTATGTCTATTGAACTTAGTGTTTAATTTGTATTTCATATATAATAGTATTGACTCTTTTGATATCAATGGCCATCTCATGAAATTAATTATTTACAGATGTCATCCATGAATGAAGTTTGTGGAATTTGCTGGGACCAAGCTCGAGATTTGAGCTTACATGTTCCAGAAGAACCACAAGAAAGACCCCAGCATATTGTGTTGCCCAACATAAGAAGAGCGGCTGAAACACCCAAGCATTGCATTTTCCAAGAATGCATGGAACCAGAGCGAAATGTTGTGCCTGAAGAAACCAGGCGAGAAGTATTAATTAGGTATCAATATTTTATACCAAGAGGTGCTCGTATTTGTTCTCTGCATAGACAGGAGGCAAATTATGAAAATCTGTATTCTGCTGAATACAGCCTTAATTACTTTACTTCCATACAAATAGAAGAGATTATTTTTATATTAATGGAAGGACTTCATAACATTTCTTATGAAAATATTCAAAACTACCCTGATAACTAAGTGCAGTACTTTATAGGCATAAGTAAACAAGAACATCAACAAATATTAGAAGCAACACCTAGGCTGAGGAATATGCATCGGGGTAGTTTTGCATTAACAGCCTTATTGTGCAAGTTAAGGACTGGAGATTCAGGAGACAGATTGTCGTGCTTATTTCAAGTACCAAGAAGGACCATAGAAACATTAATGTCTGTAGCAAGAAATATCTTGTTAACAGACTATGTTCCACAATTTCTTGGATTTTCTCATTTAAGAAGAGAGCAGGTGGCAGCAAAAACTACCAACATTGCCAATCACATTTTTGGTGAGCCTGATGCGCCAGCTGAACAAAAACCTGCAATTACAATAGCCGATGCAACATATATATATACACAAAAAAGCAGTAATTACTTGTTCCAAAAAGACACATATTCCCTACATAAATATAGGAACTTAATAAAGCCTTTTATGCTCTGTACCTCTGATGGATATATCATAGATGTACGTGGACCATATAGTGCCACTACAAATGATGCGACCATAATGAATGATTTATTAAACGAAACGGAATTCAATAATTTTTATAGAGAAAATGATGTTTTTATTGTAGATAGAGGATTTCGTGACTGCATGGATAGTCTGCATGAGAAAGGATATATAGGCCATATGCCTGAAATTAAAGAAGACGGCCAATCACAGCTATCCACTCTTGAAGCCAACAGATCACGTTGTGTAACTATAAACAGGTGGGTAGTAGAAGCTGTGAATGGCCGTTTTAAAAGGGACTTCAAAATATTCCGCCATGAATATTTTAACCGTGGTTGTCGCAATCTAATGACAGATTTTAAAATAGCAGCTGCTCTGCTAAATGCGTTTACTCCACCATGCACAGAAAATATACATGCAGAGCAGTTTGTTTCAATTATATATGAGCGCCTGTTTTTAACCAACACTATAGCCGAGTTAGTTAGGGAACATAATTTAAACAGGCGCGGTTCCTGGTTTGTACCCATAGATGCGACAACCCTATCTTTTCCGCGGCTATCCATGGAGGAATTGATACTATTTGCATGTGGTGTATACCAAATTCGCCAGGCTCGTTCATATGTAGGTGAGCATTTCCGCTTTCATGGAATATACACATTAGAGGTATCCCGAGAGAGAATACGTGGCTTAGAGGGAACAAACCCAATGTTGCTTCGTGCTAAAATAAAGTCCCGCCATTCTTTTGCTAAAACTTATTTTGTATTTATAGTTGCAGAAACAAACATGAATGGTCGGGACGCAATCAGGAGTTATTGTTGTAATTGTATTGTAGGTTTAAGAACCGTGGGATGCTGCTCACATGTGATGAGCATTATTTGGTACCTTAGTTATGCTCGCCATGAGGGTATTACCCGACCTGCCCCCTTCTTAGATGAAGTAATATTAAGAATAAATTGAATTTAAGTACAATAAAATAAATGTACTTGCAAAAACAAAGCATTGTTTCATTTACCTACACTCAAAACCCTACCAGAACTTCATCATTATCAAACTTTTGTTCTATCAAACAGTCCGCTGCTAGCTATAGGTATCCCCTAAAGCACCCCACTGAGTATGTAGGTACGATCCTCATCTCAAACTACCTACTTATTGGTAAGTAAAACACTACAAAGATAGCGACAAGCAATCTAGAACATTTACTTTATAACCAAAACAATGTTTATGTGCCTATATGTAACAATTTACATTGATACACTAGTACATAACCTTAAAAAATAAAATTGGTTATAACTTTTACGTCCCAAGTTTTAAAAATCTAAGAATTTAAAAAGTGCTTGTCTATCCTACTAACTACCAATTAAAACAAAAAAATATCCCAAAACACGAAATTTTTTAGGTGTACGAAATTCTCATACAAGCCTGCCGTTCGCCTTTAGAATTATATTGAATGGTTTATGAAGTTGTAACTAATACCGAACAAAAAGTTTCTTATATTGTTGTCTTTTGTCACAGTGATTATGGCATCATTCGTACTTTGGACGTGCCCGTGTACATTGTGAAAGTAATTGCCAATGAAACTGGAGCGAGGGTAGTCTGCCTTGATAGAGAATGTCGCCCAAAAGTACTCAACATCGACCCAACGGAATACAGGTATTTTTAAAGTATTATATTGCATCCTAAGTATTACCAGTTTTGAAAAGCTTAGTTGTTTTTTCTTTTATAATTTTAATGTGATATGTGAGCTAACTAGTCTGATAAACTTGAAACAAGGGTTGTTTGTGATGTATTATAAATTTATAAACCTTGGTCTCATCATCAGTCATCAGATGACCAAGATTAGATGTTTCAGAACTTTTATATCTTTAATAAGGGTGACAAACAAGCACTGTATGTCCAATGGTAGGTGGATCCCATGGCCCATAGATCTCTTCACCTAAGTTTAATTAAGATTCAATCAGATGCATTGTCATTTCCTGAGCACTAGGATTGAATGCCTCATTTCCAGTAAAAAGGGTCTCCGGTTCTCTGCGCTCGCCACACATGGTGCTATTGCTAGTTTATGCTGATAATCTGTGGGAGTGTGATCCTGACCTGGCGGAGCTGATCTATTCATACTACAACCATGAGCGATCTATGAGCGGAGGCGAGTGCCAACGTATAGACAGCCCATTTGTCCAGCCTCGCCATTGCTCGTCGACGCTCGCCTAGCTGGCCAAGTACAGGAGAGCGCCAACGTGTCGTGTTTGCATCGTGCCTTCGGCAGTGTCTGTTTTTCTGAAAAATACAAAGGCGCTCGCTTGAACTCATCACGTCGTGTCCACATGTTAACCATGTCAGTATGTTCACTCGTTCAAACTTGGCCAACATGCAGACTGTAGCACTCGCATTGTATCAATTTGGCTACGCTCGCATTGGCTGAGGTTTGGCAATGATATATTACCGGCTTTAAATGTTTCTCAGACATAGAATATTATAATACACAATAGAATGGCTGTCAACTTTATTTTGTACGAGATTCGGCGTCATCGGGAGCACACATATAACCAATTATGTCGTATTATCAGTTAATCACTACTACAAACCCGATTCGCTGTGTTGACAGACGGATTTTAATACATATTTATTTGTAAATAGCGTGCAATTTGGCATTTTCTAAATAATTTGCATGCGAAATTTGGAAACGATTGTAACGTCAAAACACATCTCGTGTTGAAATTTATACGTGTGAATTGACGTGTTAGTGGCATGTTAGTGGCTACACGGGCTCCGCCCACTCCCCCGTTCTATTATGTATGTATTATAGTATTCTATGGTTTCAGAGCCTCTAATTTTGCTGGACCTTTTTATCCTTTCAACTAATCTTTTTTCTTCTACATTTGATTTGTCAATTTTGACAAACAAACTTGCAAGCAACCGTATAGTAAGTGGTTGTTGCTGTCCATAGTCATCGGAAATTAGTTTCAAACAAACTGAGCTACAGATGCTTGTTACTTTTAAAGATTAATATACAATGCCTCATAGATATAACAAAATAAACAAATTTAAACTAGCACAAACTTTTCAAACAATTTTTTCCACGATCACAGGTTTAAGTTGGCGTTGGTAACCCGCCAATATGATCAAGTTCTCCACATGGTTCGTACGGCCAAGTTAGTCGGACAGAGTATAATCGCGTATTTGCAAGAGAAAGGTAAGATTTTGAGATTAATGTTTAAGTTTTTTAGCATTTAATTTTTTTCATTCATGAACATAGGCAATATATATAATGGGTGATATGTTTCCATAGTTTCCTGATTGGTAACCGGAGATGTTCTAGTTTTTATTAGGAAAATGCTGCCGCCCATCTCCTGCTTTGAATCACTCTGTCGCCTCTCGCGACATCCACGTGACTTGGTCACTTATTGTTTAAATAAAAGGCGAAAAACCGTTCCTGAGTTGTTTGAAATAAAACTTACTTGCTTTGTAATTTTACACAAAAATGGGACCTTGCACTTTATCTTCCATGTATTCAAATATTATGTATGTGTATGTGTAAGTATTTTTTTAATTCAACACTATTGACAACAAAATTGTGATTGTTAAATGATAAGATTAGACCTTTTCATACGTAAAATTAGATCTTCAAATAGATCTTTAGAAAATAGATCTTCAAAAATGGTTAATTAAATTTCATACGTAATTGTAGAAGTGTTATTTGGAACGAAGTTGCGGGTAAAAGTTAGTTATAAATATAATTTACAAAACGCGAAAAACATAACCAAATGCCGTTCGACTTTAATAAGAGTTATCAATTTGTGAAAAAACCTCTTATGACTTGTATGCAGGTTACCCCGAAGTGGCTCTGCACTTCGTAAAGGATCCACGCACTCGTTTGTCCCTCGCCTTACAATGCGGGAACATTGAGGTCGCTTTGGAGGCTGCTAAAAGCTTGGATGAGCCGGACGCTTGGGACAAATTGGCTCAAGCTGCTTTAACAACAGGAAATCATCAGGTACGCTACTGTACTATAAAGAACAAGGACCATGTTCAGGGCTTACCTGTAATAGCAACGTTTAGCAATATCGGTTTGAGAGTTAGAGTTACATTTGGGGCTTGGGAAATTTTGTTATGGGGTCTTGGCGTAAGAGAGTTCACCACCTTATTTTGTTATGTGGGTTTCTTAAGAGGTAACCACAGAAAATGCTTGAAATATGGCTTTCTATGAATAGTTGTATAACCATCTCGTCTTTTCGTTTACGCCATACATATATACCATCACCGGTGACGGTCACGACGTCAAATGTGAACGCGAGATGTCTAGTAATAGTGAAGAAAAACCATCTGTCCATTTTGTTGCACCCATGTCAGCCAACAGATTGAGTCTTCTTACTCAGCCTCCAGAGACCGATTAGTTCCCATATTAAACTCCAGTCAGAGATATTTAAAAAATAAATGGCTTTGATGATTATCTAATAAGCTAAGAGATACGAAAAAAAAGTTCGAATTAAATTTTTTTTGATTTGCAATTTTACATAAAAAGGTCCATGCACTTTATCTTCTATCTCTTTCATATTTGGATGCAGAATGGGTTTTTAACATTTTTTTTACTCAATAACCATTTTGTACATAATCTTACATACTAGTTCTCCATGGAAAGTTAAGAACATGTGCATTGAATCCTTAAAATTATGTGATTTAGTGAGTGCACTATTGGTGGTGTATTATTATCTTTTTTCTATATAAAACTGAACTAACAAATGAACTTAAAGTGCACCTTATGCCCGCTACACAAGTAACGATATATCAAGCGATGTCGGACTGTGCAGTTAAATGGAACGCTCCTTGTGTCTTCACACGCCACCGATATCGGCGTCGATCTTCAGTTTACTGCAGAAGCTCGCGCAAGTAACATGTTGTACACGATGGCAGACGATGACGCATTTGCGTTTATTGGGTACGATTATTAAAAAAAAAACAAAGTCGCTCAATGTGTGGTGTTTGCGACTGGCTCATGAAGAAAAGCTATTTTCTCATACGAACTTATTGAGTTGAAAAAAGTAAAATTCACGGCACGCGAAGACAAAACTGTTTAAACGCAATCGACATCGATTTATTTAATAGTAATTGCAACTGCCGTCTTGATCGAACGATAATCTGCAACGATTTGTCATACACACGATCGATAAATCTGTGCAAATCGGTTTGCACCGATTAATCGTTTCGATATATCGTTACATGTGTAGCAGGCTACTGCAGTTCATCACACCACGTTTAAACGTGGTAGAACCATTCTGCAGTTATATATTAGTTGTATAATTGTAGTATGAAGGGGTCGCCCCGACCGGGCAAAGACCACGCTCTAACAGAATACCAACGTAATATAGTAGCTTAATGCTGCTGTGTTTCGTATGGTTATGGTGGAGAACCGGAGACTCTTTTTAATGGAAACAAAACATTCCATCTTATTCCTCACGGGTGACAACGCATCTGCATTTTGATTCGTAATCGAGGATGTATCTATGGGCCACAGCAACCACTTACCATCAGGTGGACTGTGTGCTCGTTTGTCACCCTATCCTATAAAAAAAACACCTGTAGCTAACTTTAATCGAAGAAGATGCGTCGTCACCTCTGAGGATTAAGATGGAATTGTCACAGCTTATAATTATACTGGCTCTCTATGCCCTTCAGAACGGAACACAGCGGTGTAAGCGCTGTTATTTGGTGGTAAGACGGTGGTATCTAGCTGGATAAACTCTACCACTAATATGTCAAGCATCCGTAAGAAACCTAATCAATTACTTGGGTTAATGCAATACTTAATGATTTGCTATCATCTTAATGATTTGATATCATTTATCTATATATGGTATAATATACTAGCTGGCCGGGCAGATGTTGTTCTGCCCTTTTCGCAGACTTCTTGTCATGTCCCATTAAAGATCCTTAAATTCGCAAAATAAATTGTGGGTCACTAATGGGCAAAAAAACTATCCTATCTCTCAAATTGGGCCAAAACGGTGTGAAACTTTGATTAAAATCGTTTTAGTAGTTTAGGAGTACATCGCGGACAAAAAACTTGACACGTAATTTATATATATAATATATATATATATATATATATATATATATATATATATATATATAGTAGTTTTTTTTAGGGTGACAAACACCCCTGATGATTAAGATGGAATGCCTCGTTTCCAGTAAAAAGGGTCTGCAGTTCACTACGCACACACACACTAAACACCACACGAAACACAGCAGTCTTAAGCTGCTATTTGACGCTGGTGTTCTGTGAGAGCGCGGCCCTGCCCCGCTCGAGCCGACCCTAACTACGCTGACTAAAAAAGCTGCAACGTGGCTCCACCACGTGATAAACGTGTTTGTAGTATATATCACATTTGTAACCTAAAAAGCTTCAAGTCATATTAAATATTAAGTTTGCCACCAGATCGTAGAAATGTGCTACCAACGCACAAAGAATTTCGACAAACTATCCTTCCTGTACCTGATCACCGGTAACCTTGAAAAACTGCGGAAGATGATGAAGATAGCTGAAATACGGAAAGACGTCTCATCACAGTTCCAAGGGGCATTGCTGCTAGGCGACGTTCGGGAAAGGATTCGGCTGTTGAAGAACGCTGGACAGGTAATCTTAATCGTCATATAAGATAAAACAATTATTTTATTTTATTTAATACATACTAAGAATGATTAAAGTCCTTGCTTACGTTAGAATAAGTTTGATTTCAATGCTTTGGATTCAATGGATTTATGCCTGTTGTAGACAATGCATTGTAGCTTGTGCAAGTGGTTTTTTTGTCATAAAATTTCGTCAAGTATACTCTCTATTCATCCGCCTTAAAAAACCAAGGGAGGAGTTCTCAATTAGACTGTATGCTTTATATATGTTTCACGATTTAATTATGAGTTGAGTGTCTAAGGTTTAATTATGAGTACAATCTACTTAAAAGTCAGTCAATTTGTCATATTTAAAAAAAAGTACCAACTCGTAATTAACAAAGTTCAAAGGTTTAAGTACAAAATTTGTTTTCGTTTATTGCCATGGTTGTTTTAATTTTTTGACGTGACAACGTCTAATAAATCGATGAACACCGGCTGTACGCACGAAAAAGGATGACTCATTGTAACGTTACGCTCATTGTAACGTTACGATCGGAGCGAGAGCGCTGCGCGATCGAGCGAAAGGCACGATCGGCTTGAGCGTTGGGCTTGCGCCGCATCTATCTCTCTTCCACAAAGTATGCAATCATTTCTTCAATGATTTGTTATGACGTCGTCACGTTAAACTATTATCCGTAAGCCGACTTTACAGACAACTAATTTATTTACAGATATCCTTAGCGTACTTGACGGCGATAAACCACAAGCAATTCGAGGAAGCGGAGCAACTAAAGGCTGCCTTGGAAGCGGCGGGGCTGCCCATTCCTGAGCCAAACCCTGACGCTGTTTATCTTCGACCGCCATTACCTGTGCAAAGAGCTCAACCTAACTGGCCTTTGTTGGCTGTTTCTAAGTAAGTATTTTTATTATTTATTTTGTTATAAAATTAATTGAAGTAGTGCTATACTCCCGACATGTCAAGGTGTATATATATATATACATATATATATATATATATA
Source organism: Parnassius apollo (assembly GCA_907164705.1). NCBI lineage: Eukaryota > Metazoa > Arthropoda > Insecta > Lepidoptera > Papilionidae > Parnassius > Parnassius apollo. Next base: position 4,755,439 of record CAJQZP010001060.1, on the reverse strand, counting down.
TATATATATATATATATATATATATATATATATATATATATATATATATATACACACAACATGTAACATAATTAACGCACTTTGAGAAAGTAGTTTGTTCGGAATCGTTTACTTAATCGATTCCTATCATTTTTAATATAGGTAATTTTTTATTCCAAAAATAATTTAAAACTACTTAAATTACAGTCACACTAAATCTGTAGTCAAAACAAACTGAAATGGACCGTAACTCAAGGCAATAAGACTTTTAAGAGTGCAGTTTTATTTGTATTATTACTAATTCTGTCATTCAATAAAAATAAAGAAAAATGAACTTTATTTCAAGCATGTTAAAGTCTTTGCGTTCGTGGGTTTGTACTGTGACCACAACATTCTTCCGGAATTAGTATAACTAATTTGATAAATATTATCAGTGCATAAAAATGTTTAACTAAAAATTCAGTGTATGTATTATGATTATAACATAATATGCTAATTGGGGTGTCTGAGGGCATGCGTTAATTATGTTACATATTATATATATATTATTTTTTTATATATATATATATATATATATATATATATATATATATATATATATATATATATATATATATATATATAAAGAAAACACTAATTAATCCATCTTATATTTTCAAAAATAAGATGATTTTTTTTCTACTTTGAAATAAAAACTGTTTGAAAAGAATTTTATATATCCGGATGTCTGTACGCTGATTTGGTATTATTATTTCGGAACCACATGCTCATGGTAACTCCCGAAATAATTAATGTATCGAGACCGGGTTTTTTTTATTAGCTTCAGAATTACATTAACTGGTTCCCTAATTTATTTTTTACGTAGTTTGTTAATAAAATTATTTTTTATAAATGTACCTTCTACCTAGTAATTACATTTGATTTTTAGGACAAAGAACAAAAAAGGACAAATGTACCATACACCCTATAACAAAGGAAAAATGTACCATACAGCCTGTATCGATTTTATGCTCTGTGTGATCGATTTATTTTGGTAATTATTTTTTTCATTAAAATTAAAGGTGTGTTTCCGATATATGTACTCTGTGACCACTGTAAATTCAGTATACTGACTGGCAATTCAGTATACTGTGAAGTCGTTCCTTTTTATTTTGCTATACTGGTTACTGTTTAAAATGGAATGCAGGCTAATATACTGTCATCCCCATTTTTCGACACTGGTTTCAAATGAAAATATTTATCATGTACATGTTTGTCATGTACATGTTATTGATTTTAAAACGTAATGTCGGAGTTTATTTGAATAACAATATCAATTATTAAAATAACAATCATTCGTTGAAGGTGTTAAATCTTTAGGCGCTGTTTTTCGATCACGTGATAAAAGTACTGAAAGCACCTTACCTTGTAAGCCCCAGTAGTCACAGTATAATAATGGCGATTTATGACGTCATATGTTTCCCTAAGGTGCTGCGGCAGTATGCTGGCGCTCCGTAACGGGACGAAATTTTTATCAGTGAGGGCACTGAGCGGTGCTCGCTGTGTATATTAGAACACGACCAACACGAAACGCTCATGAGTCGTGCATTTTTGGATTTTTCAACTTCAATTATTTATTCTATCATGCAGAGAACGTCCAAGCATAGCCCCTTCCGTAGATCATTTAGCGACTAACTTTCGTCATCCTACAAGCTGTTAAGGACAATTATACTTATATAGTAGCGTGCCCCGGCTTCGCTTCGATAGGACACATGTGTGTTTTTAAAACACTTTTTTTCAAGTTTTTCGGTTATAAGTGGTAAAATTGAAAACTTTGTACAGTCGTTTTCAATAATAAATAAAATGATAACATCATCAATGTAGTCTACGTGAATTAAATACGTATTAATAAGGCTGAAAACGTTCTGGTCAGATCTTGATCAAATTTATATAGGACCATACGAGAAGCACAAGTTTTCAAATAAAAAAATAATTATTAAAATCGGTTTACCTAGAAAAAAGTCCTGAGGTAATAACACTTTAAAAAATACATTCGAATTCAGAACCTCCTCCTTTTTTGTAGTTGGTTGATAAATATAGCCCAGATCTCTCCTGGCATTACTCTATATCTGTTCGTAAAGTTTCATCATAATCAGTTAGCCATTCTGAAGATTGTTATGAACAGAGACCGACAGAATTATTATTTATGCCTTTTTTTTATTAAGAAAACCAACAGCTTAACAAATTATATTTATTATAACTGTGTGTAACGTAGTAATGCCAATAACAGGTTTCCGTTTCCCTTAAATTAATAAATGGCACTGTAACAATCAAACTTTGTTAGTGCTCAAGTTAACTCTATAAAAATATACCAAGGAATTCAAGGATGCCATCCGCTTAAACCTATCAATATCATAGATAATTAAGTAAATACTCTAAACTATACACGGCACAAAACAAATCAAGTAGAGACATACATTGTACATGTTTCCGAAAGTAATATATAAGTACCACCCTTTATAGACATACACATAGATAATGACACAAGATAAAGACGAAAAGATCGACTGAAAATCAGCGTCGCTATCCTGCGGCTTATGCTGAGGCGGTCCCTTCCGCCACTTCATCTGTTTCGATTATTAAGTCATGAATTGTTGTTATATCCTCTATTTTTTTTGTTTATTAATTTTCTTGTGTTTTTATTTCTTTTATTTTATTCTTATTCGTCTTAATTTTGTTTATTAATTTGTGATTGTAATCTGAAATGTCGGAATAAATGTCTTTATGTCTTTAAAGGAAAAGAAAAGTTTATAGTACAACTATTGTTTATAGAGCTTAAAATTTATAAGAGTTTTTGACGATATCTATCGCCTACTTTTTGAAAGTTAACTTACTTGAGCGAAATAAGTCAACCTGGCTAAACTTTGCATTGTATGTTCGAGGTAACCTAACCATGACAGTATTAGATCCGTAGTTATTGCGACTAGGAGCGCAGAATGCTACTTTATGCAACAGATCTGAGCAGTCTACTCTGTCCCGAACAATATCAAATAGGAAGCAAACATCTAGTGTGTCCCGTCTTCCAAAGTTAGTAGACTATTTTTGTGACAGACTTGGGTATATGATTCGTGCGACCGACGACGCCGGTACGAGATGTGTCTTGCCTTAATAGTATAAAAATCAATATAGGGATATAATACCTCCTTAGTTTAATAGATGGCAGTTATTTTAGTTTTATTTATGTGTATAGATAATGAATTTATTGTGTTCAGGAGTTTCTTCGAGGTAGCGGGGGGAGCGCGGGCGGGAGGGGCGGAGGGCGGCGCGGTGGCAGCCGCCGGCACTGGAGACGAGCCGCTGGAGGCTGCCGGCGCCGGGGGGGACGAAGACGACGTCTTATTGGACAATAAGGTGCGTTCTGATTGTCCATTCATATTCCTATCTAACACCGTAGACAGAGAAACCTATAGACTAATGATTAGCGTGGCCTCGAGTGAGAAAGGACGATAACGTAGTTTTAGGTTATACAATAATCTTTATGACTTTTAAACATATATAGATAAAATTTTTAATTGTTCTAAGTACTGAACTGAGCCGTGGTAGCTCAGTGGTTAACGCTCGCTGTAAATATAACAGAACGCGAGTAACCCGGGTTCGATCCCCGCCGGCACCAATGAAATTGTTAATTGCAATTTTAAGTGCTGATTTACCACGTGCTCGGCGGTGAAGGCAAACATCGTGAGGAAACCTGCATGTCTGAGGAATAAGAAAAAAAAATATTTCGAGGACATGTGAAGTTCGTCAACACGCATTTGGGCAGCGCGGCGGACACTTCCTTGCCCTAAACCCTCTCAGAAATGAGGGGAGGCCTGAGCCCAGCAGTGGGACGTATATAGGCTGTAACTTTACTTTACTTTTACTGAACTGAACAAGATTCACCAATCTTAGCTCACAAAACACTTTTTTCTCACTTAAACCAACTTGAAAACTCCTTAGATCGCTACGAACTCTCAAACTTTGTTTAGCAAAGTGTAGTTTGCTAAACAAAAAAATCGGCACGGAAAAAGAAACAAAAAATCACACCGCTCTGTCTCATTTCTATGCAAGACGTATGCATAAATCTATCTCTCATCTTTTTCGTATGCGAATGCGAGAGAAGGCGTCAATTTGTCTATAGGTTTCTCTGTCTACGTCTAACACATATATCTTCTATCATCTGTATACACACATTGTTTGTCCCATAATCGTTCCCCGATTATGATGAAACTTTGTTGAATTATTGTGTGTGCGCCCGCGAAAGTGTCTGACAAAAGATGAATGTTTGTTTGTGTGTTTGTTCATTTTCTATACGTTCCATGTACGCGCCTCTAAAAAAATTTTTAATAAAAGAAGGCATTACAACGCATGGTGGGTAAAAGTATGTGTTCAATAAAATAACAACTTAGATACTATATCTTACTGCTCGGTACTTTCTTTGGTACTTAAAGGAGTTAAGGAATTTCACGCAGACTTAGCATCACAAGAGGAAACAATGAGAGAACTGAATAATACAACCGAGCAGCTGAGAACGCAAAGTGATTGATAAAGAAAAAGGACGGAAAAAAGAAATGGAGAGATGTATAAATTGCTTTTTAATTTATTAAATGTCGTCAAAATATATTTACTTAGACATGTAAGTTTTCATAGATTTTTTTCCTTCACTTCAGAACATTAGCCAATTAGCACCGAAAAGGTCGAACTTTAGTTGCTTAAATACTTTAAAATATTTAACGAACACTATCTAACATTTTATGTCTTAATACTTGGGATGTGTGTTGGTGGACTACGGCGAGAGGAGTTCTTTCGCCAGCCGCCACAGCTTGAAGCGAAGTTGCGAGGAAGAGGAGACTCCACGACTTTGACGGGACCACACCTCTGTTGCGGTTATGATGTGGCCGTTTGAAAAGAAGAGCGTCAGAAATGCGGGACACCGTTCTCCCTACCCTCCCCGCCCGAAACTTGGTTAGCGGTGGAGTCATAGACCAGATCCGTTACTAGAATCAGAAAGGCTTATTGTGCTCGTCTTTTCATGGCTACATGGACATACTCACACATGGTCCATTGCGTTGCTGGAGTTGGAGGTCGCGCATGAAAGCGCGGTATGATCTAGTGTGCCTTACCTTAAAAGAAGGAGGAGATGTCTTCTTCTGAGTTCTGATTTGTTCGAAAGTGCTTTCGTGGCCCTGCCAAAATGCGGAGTTTTTTTATAATGAATAATTTTGCGCAAATTTTAAATTAAAGAGAAAATTTTCACATTTAATTTTTATAATTCGTCGTCTATTAAGTCGAAGTTGTTACTTTGATTTTGAGACAATTCTTAGTTCACCTCAAAGGATCTAGTTATTAAACCTAAAAAGCGACCTTAAAAAGTAAAAAGTTAATACTAAGACATACTGTATCGAAGAATGAAAGACCAAATTTTAGAAGCTATTAAATTATGTGAAAATTATGTTTTTTAATTTTTTTTTAATTTTTTTTTAATTATTTTGAAATGATCTTTTCATTACAGGAAACACTTTTTGGACATTAAATTAATTTCACTATCCTATTTAGAGAACTTTTATTATCGTAATTTAATTACTTTATAATGAGATATAAGATTGTTTTTGTTTTTTAGGAGGAGGGTGAAGAGCCAATGGAGGATGCGTGCGATGACGGAGGCTGGGATGTGGGAGATGAGGACTTGGAACTGCCGGAGGAATTGGCCCCCGTTTCTGGTAATAACCATATTATATCGTAAACATTCGAAAGTAGACTGACACAAGCTTCGATCAACAATACCAACGGCGCAAGAAATCCAGCTCAGTAAATAAGAGCGCACATGAGACGTGAGCTCTTGCACGTGAGAGTGTAGCTCGCAAGGTAATAACGGGAAAAAGAACTTTATTTGTTACGATTTAAGGTTGATTTCGCACTAAATGTTATTTAATTTATGTCTTTTCATAGTATATATTCATGCGGACAGTATTTACCTATGATTTTGTATATGACCCGTTATCTAGTTGGTATTGTTGATCGAAGGATACAAGGATTAGGAGACCCAAAAAATTTGAGAGGTTTTCAGTTTTAATGCATATTTTTGTTTTAATGTATCTACCAATTACTTAATGAAGTTATTTTGAATTTTGCAATTTTATGGTCGAAATAGATACGATAATTCTGCAAATTATCGTATCTATTTCGACCATGGCCACATATTTATTAAATTATCCAGTACTCTATCGGAAGATCACGAACAATTATACTTTTAACGTGTGATCAACCAAATCAAACCGGTGAGAAATCCAAACATGTCATAGCTTTCAACAGTTAGCGCTATAACTATTATGTATTATGCTGGATGTCAAAAGTTTTGAGTACGAGTTAGAGTACATTAAAGAGCAAAATGCTTGGGCAATTTTCACAGAAACATTCATAGTAAACTCATATAGTTTATGTTTACGTATGCGCTTCTAGGCCACTCGGGCGGCTGTGAATACTCTGTAACATGATCGAACATTTTCGAGCATCCGCGTGCAACCACGCGTTATTGACATTCGCCGCCGCAATCAGAATGATGGTCTCAGTGAAAAATTGTTGCAAATTTTGAAAAAATTGCAAAAATTACGAACACACTGAGTTTTAAGTTATAACAGCGACAGTTCAAGTAGCAGTGTGGATACTAGCGCGACCGCTATTGCTGCCAAGTGTTTACGCGACGGATTTTTACTCTCAGTGTGCTTAAAATGCTCGAAGAAAACTACATGTTCGAGCATTTTACTGCTCAATGTGCACTGACCCTAATACATCCGTGGCGTCCTTTGTCTGACGTTGGTTGGAGATTTTAATGGGTGTAAATTTGCTATAGTAGCATTTAAAAACAATTCTATGGTTTCAACTATAACTTTTAGATTTTAATTACTTCATTAATTTACTTCAACATTTTTGTTTTTATTTTTTGTACAATATCGGCGCCATAGGCTTCTATACTCCGTTCACATGTTATACCCTATTTTTTCAAGACAGTAAGAAATGTCATCCATATATACTAGTCGTGCGGTAAAGTAAAAAAATATCCCGTTTTTGAAAATTTGTGAGCTAGACACCTTCTGAGAGTTTTTTACATAATTATTTTTGATTTTGTTATTACTTTTGTTAAATCGCTGTTATTGGTTTTGATTATTATTTATTGTAAAGCGTTGTTAGTTATTTCGTCGTTATTTTGTGTTTTTCTTTTATTATTTTAACTACATTCTGTTAACAATGGAGCGTAAACGCGGGAATGTAGTAGTACATTGTATTGTATATAACCCAATAAAGTTTTTTTGAGGAAGAGAAAAATCTGGAACGTTGTAATTATTATTACCATAATTGCCTTTTTTGGATGAAATGAATAAGCAAAATTTCACAAAATATATTGAGGAAATATTAATCCCAAACATACCTCTAAATAGTATCGTGGAGATGAACAATGCGCCGTATCACAGCATATAACTAAGTAAACCACCATTAGTAGCAAACCGAAAAGGTGAGATACAAAATTGGTTACGCGAAAGTGGTATACATTATGACGATTCATGGACAATATGAGCTTATAAAATTAGTTTAAAAAAATACAAAGATTACGCTATAGATAAATTACCAGCTAATCACGGCCATGAAACATTAAGATTACCACCATACAACTGTGATCTAAATCCGATAGAATAAGTGTGAAATCTGGTAAGACAATGAATGGTCGAAAAGAACGTCTATCAGCTGAAATAAACGTAGAAGTATTGGCGTATGAAGCAATAACCTCAATTACGACCGTGGATTTGCGAAAAGAAGTTATTCACATTAAAAAAAATTGAAAAATGATTATTGGACGAAGGAGGTAACGAATGAAAAATTTTCATTGAAAATGACTTTGAAGAGTTTATAGTTAATGTTGGGCTGAAAAGCGATTGTGATAGCGCTAGCTGCTCCGATTCAAACAATGATCATGAAGATAACAATGGGATGTCCGGAGTCAAAGTATTCTCACACGATTCTGATGAAAGTTCAAGAAGCAAAATTGAATTTTCAAAGATTACTACTATATGTAAAAAATAAATGTCTATAGAGTTTCTTGCCTGTTTGTCATATTTGAAATATTTTCTTGGCTGTTATTTAAATAAATGTGAACTTAACTTCGTGATTAATTGACTAATCTATACTTATAAATAATTCAATTTTATCCAAACGAAGCCAGTGCGGATCACTGGGTATGTTATTTTAAAATTAATGTGTCTACTTCTGTAAATAATTCTACTCAAATATTTTCCCGTTAATATGAAATTTCCAATTAACCGAATAATATACCTAACGTTTTAATTAGCATAATAACGATATACCGTTATTAGCGGGTTGTTATTTGTATCGTGCATGGTTTTTTTATAGGAAAGGATGACAAACGAGCACACAGTCCACCTGTTGGTAAGTGTTTACTGTGGCCCATAGACATCTACATCTATCCTCGATTATGAATCAAAATGCAGATGCGTTGTCACCCGTGAGGACTAAGATGGAATGCCTCGTTTCCAGTAAAAAGGGTCTCTGGTTCTCTACACTCACCATACGAAACACAGCAGTGTTAAGCTGCTATTTCACGCTGGTGTTCTTTGAGAGCGTGGTCCTTCCCCGGTCTAGTCGACCCATTCGTGCTACAACTATACTACTAATATAATTACAGCAAGGCTCCACGTAAACTTGGCAAGTGCTATGGTGACGGTACAGACTCGATGAGCGCCATATATAATCCCATTCTTTATCCGTACCGTACGTTTAGGCATAGATGTTTTATGTTGTGATGGCGAGCGAGTTTTACTTTAATTATTTTTTTAGTTTGATTTGTTTAGTTTAGTTCTGATAGTACCCCATAATATATTTTTTTACTTGCGAGCTAACTTACATTAAAATAATGTGCAATGGCGACGGATTTGTGAATACGAAATTACCTAAAGTTCAAACTTCTCAATAGGATTCGATTGATTCAGAACTTTACTGAATAAGAAAATTGTAAAAATGTGCGATATGCAAAATGTAAAGTGAATTCTCAAACTACAGACAACAAAACACATTTTGCAATAAAATAATAAAGTAATATGGGTAATTTCACATGACCGGAGAGGAATCAGGCACAGGTACCAACGGCTTTACGTGCTTTCAGCGGCATAGGGGTGAAACACCGCTAAGTTTTTGACTCCTAGTTGTTACTGAGAATTCCTTGACAGAAAAATGAAAACTGATTGTGACAAGACTTTCGCCTTCATGATCAACAATCTTGCTTACATACAACCACTAGAGTAACAAGGCAGTTTGTAATAAGATGGCATAATATGTTTTACCATTGGTCGTTTCAGCGGACATCGACGGTGGCGAGGAGGCGGGCGCGTACTTCGTGGCGCCCACGCGCGGACCTTCCGCTGCCTTGGCGCGTCTGCGTACTGCCCACGACCACGTGGCTGTTGGACTCTTCGAGCTCGCCATGAGGTACAAACCACCGAATAATACAGAAGAAAACCATTTTTATTCAATATGGATTATAAGAATGCTTGTTGAAAGTCATTTAAGCTTTACCACTGGTTCGAAAAAAAACTTCCAGCCTTAAGACCGATTTACATTTCGACAAGTACAGTAGCGGCTTAACCTGCGAACCTGGCGAGTTAAGTAGAAAATCTCGTTTGAACGGCAATAAGCGAGTTAAGTAGTAATTTACCAATTTAGTTGAACGGGATAGCCGGCCGGGCGTTGCGCGTCTTCCGCAAATAAACTCGCCGCTTGTGTGAACGAGCGAGTTTAGTTCGGTGCATAAGTTGACAGGACGCAACGTTTGCGCGTCAAAACGTATAATTCTACTTTTATAATTTAACTCGCCACAAAATTTGTACGGTACTGTTTATTGAATATTTTACGTTTTATATTGAGTTTTAATTATTAAATTGACGAAAAATATCACGTATAAATTCGTACAGGAGTATTTAGAACACGAATGTTTGTATAATAGTAGAAATTCAAATTATAAAATTAAAGCTGCTCGAGATGCTGCACTCATGAAAATTGTTAAAAACTTTAACAACAACAAATTTTATTTCTCTGACTATATCATTTAACCCCTCAGTCCCCTTAAAATTCCGATGCAATTGCATGCGCCCGGCAAATCCCGAGCGGTCGCATGCGACCGCACCCACCCGCAGCACTTAAAACCATTAAAACTTATATTTGGAGACTAATTTTCTATGAAGAAGTTTGGCATTATAAAATCTATAGAAAATTCTTTATATAATAGTCAGGTTTTACTTCATTAAAAAAAAAACTATTGTATTTTGATAACAAAAACAAAACATACCAAGCGAATATCGGCAGCGTGAAAATCACAATTATTTTAATATATATTACTCGAAATTATTTACGTAAAATATTCACACAAAAACTTTCATTACAATTTTATAATAAAACACTATACTAAAATACTAATAAAGCACTACAAAAATCCAAAAATCAACACAATAACATTCATGCGAAAATACGGCGTACGAAATGAACGTAGATTATAAATAAATATCCATAGCATAACAATTTTGTAGATGGATTAGAGGATAGAAAATTTCATATTGATTCTATAATGCCAAACTTCTTCATAGAAAAGTAGTCTCTAAATATAAGTTTTATTGGTTTAAAGTGCTGTGGTTGTGCGCGGTCGAATTCAACTGCTTGGATTTTGACGGAATAGCGCCGCGGTCGAATTTGACCGCTTAGGGCTTGAAGGGTTAATTCTTGACGTAGTCCTAGAACCATCTTAAACGAAAACAAGAAGAATTCTATAGTCTTGAAACATCATACTCCAACAAACTCTATGAACTTATGTCCTTAACTAAACTCGCCACGAAGACATTGTTCGAACGCTACTGCCCACTTAACCATTTACTGTCAACTGCCCTGTAACTAAACTCGCTACTGTACTTGTCGAAGTATAAATCAGTCTTAAGACATGCTCGCTGTCTGCGATCGTTAAAACGCTAATATACAACTATAATAATTATTTTTTTATATTATAAGGCTGACAAACGAGCACACAGTCTACCTGATGGTAAGTGTATGCTGTGGCCCATACCCATCTATATCTGTCCTCAATTAACAATCAAAATGCAGATGCGTGGTCATGCCTGAAGAATAAGATGGAATGTCTCGTTTCCAGTAAGAAAGGTCTCAAGTTCTCTACACTCGTTACCATACGAAACACAGCGCTGTCAAGCTGCTATTTTACGCTAGTATTCTGTGAGAGCACTGTCCTCCGGTCATGTAGATTGTAGACCAATTCGTGCTTCAACTATAATATAGATTCGGCATGGTTCTACCACAATAATGAGGAAAATAAAATGAAAATCACGTGATAGTCACTTGAATATGCCTTCCTATTTATTATTTATTGCATTCCTTAATAGACAAGACAAGGGGTGGATTTAATATCTTGAGGCATTCTCTGCCAGTCAACCCATGTAGTGGAGATAATTTGACGTAGGTGTGGCAATACAGAATAAAAACAAAACGAAAAAAGATAATTAACTACGTTATAAAATGTATGTCATTTTACTAAAAATAAATAAACTGTTAGAATTATCTCTTATTTAATTCATATTATATACAAATATGTACATATATATATATATATATATATATATATATATATACATATATATATATATATATATATATATATATATATATATATATATATATAAAAGTGTCCATTCAAAAAGACAAAATTCTATATTCGGATGAAACAACGTGCAAGAAAGATGGGTATTTAAATCTTCACAACCTACATAGTTGGAGTAATGACAATCCACACTTGAGGAGACAAGACAAATCCCAATATCAATTCAAGGTTAACCTATGGACCGGCATATTAAATGGAAAAGTAATTGGGCCCTTTGAGTTACAAGGAAATTTAGATGGCAATAGATGACTTGCAAGAATTGTTAAACAACGTGCCCTTAAGTGATCTTCAAAACATGTGGTTCCAAAATGATGGTTGCCCAGCACATTGTGCCCGTCCTGTGCGAGAATATTTAAATCAAGAGTATCCAGGGCGTTGGATCGGGCGACTTGGTCCTATCTTATGGCCACCCCGTTCACCCGATTTGAACCCCCTGGACGTCTTCTATTTGGGGTTGTCTTAAAAACAGAGTCTACTCAAAACCCATTGCGACATTGGACGAGCTTCGTCGAAATATCACTCAGGCTGTTGATTACATTAATAGCAGAAAATATGCAAGACAAATAAAACGATCATTTTTAAGGCGATGTCGTGCATGTATTAATGCTGGTGACAAACAGTTCGAACATTTGCTATAATGTTAATAACTTAATAAATTACACGTGAAACAGTTTGTACCATTTGTTTTGAAATATTAAACATTTTTCAAGAACTAATACTTTTATTACACCCGACCGTCATTTGGCCCCTGTTAAGAAATAATAGACCCATATTTTTTATAACTTGTTTTCCTAGAGTATTATACCATTTTGGATTTTAGTTGCGTCAATTTTTAAAAAAACTTGCCATACTAGTGTTCATACTTTTTTTTACACCACGATAAGTTAAATTTGGTTAAAAGTAAAAGTCTTCAAAAAATTTAGGGAATAAAATAAGTTTCATTAATTTTCGTGATAAAACAAGAGTTATTCTGGAGTTTTTAAGAATTGTGGTAGATAGCAGTACTATTCAGGTTGCCTATAAAAAAAAGAAAAAAAAATATTAAAAAAATTGTGGTCATGGTAGTAAAAAATATCATAAACAGTCTCAATTTCTGAATAATTTAATTTTTTTTATATATAACTTAAAATATAATCGGGATATATTTTTTTTTTTTTTTTTTCCCCGATTAGTCCGGGGCAGGTCTATCCTCCGGTGTTGGCTTATCGTTGAATTTTGGGACACGTTGTATAGACATACCAATGTACATAATAATAATATATAAAGAGATAAATATCATAAAAACTTTGTACGTGTTGGTACAATAGAATTTTAATAATGTTATATTTTTAGATTAATAAGATCGGATAATAAATAAAAAAGAAATGAATAAAAATAAAAATAAATAAAACTCACTTCCAAAAAGTACCATTTTGGCGCTCTAACATTTTCTCCTTTCTAGTGATGATATATAAATAGTTCATATAAATAACTATGTATATATACGTCTGTTATCAATATGAATGGCATGGGATGATCCATGTAAGAAGCGTGTCTTTAATAGATGATTACGCACAAACTTTTTAAAAGCAAACTTATTGGGAGATTTTCTGATGTCTCCAAACGTTACGGAAAGTCTCCGGAGGCCTCGTAACGTTTTAATGGAACCCCCTGTTCCGCTAGATGCCGACGAGCCAAATGTCGCTGGCCAGTCACACACGAACACTACACACACACCTGGTGCAACAAACACGGTTAGTACATCGGATGGGACCCTCTACACCGCGTACACACCGTTCCTCAGAACATCGGACGATACGAGTTAGCCCGCCACCCCCTGCTCAAACGCCCGTTACATAACTCACTTACGTGCACTTTCAACTGAAGTACCTGAACATCGTTACGCAAGTAACGGTGTAGAATAATTTAAACTTACCCCTTTTATTTTAAATTTCTGGCCTTTCAGGCCGCGTGTCCAGAGACCGATGAAGTTGTAAAAGCTAAAAGGCTAACAGCACAAACATCACAGAAACTAGACCAGACTTTTCTGATGTCAACGGGCAAGGCGCGTAGCCTAACTGTAAAGGAGCTACCGTAGATCTCGGTGTAGTGAACAGGAATACATATTTATTGTTACAAGAAATATATAAAACCCGATTGTGAAATGAGGAAAGATAGTGAAATTTACTCTTAGATAAGAAGGCGAAAATGGATCATTTAATATGGAAAAAAGAACGACTGTTTTGAAATTGCGCCCCTGCCAAATTGTAAGCCAATTAAGCTTAGATCTTATATTACGAAATATGGTCATACTTACGAAGCCCAAATATACATCTTACACAGTCATTGTGATGGCGATCCAGCTTGTTCAGAAGTTCTTGAGATAGATCCGAATAACACACATCTGCATAGTCAATTATAGATAATATGAGTAATTGGACATGTATAATTTTAAACTTTATGGGAGGAAAATATTTTCAACGATACAAAGAATGTAACATGGCAATGACTTAATGACTCACTTCTGAAACCTGAGTTCTCCAATTCAGCATACTGTCAATGTGCAGGTCGTGCTTTTTTACAGACTTACTTTATTACTTAAAAACTTGTAATAAATAGGAGGTAAGTCTGCAAGATTAATCTTGGCTATCATCATTGAGCTACCCACCAGTATATCTTGGCATTTCAAAAGATTGACCAACAATATAACGAGTAAACCAATCATTTTTAGCTTTTTAAGTTGTCCTTTATTTTTTTAATCCCATTGTGGATACCCCCATTTCAGCTTGCATGTATAGCTGAAGGTCATTGGCGTACAAATGGTACGCGATCAATTGAAGATGGAGGTGATAAAGTTTATGAAAAAATTATAGGAGAAAATATACCGCCATGCGGCACAACAGCTTCCACATCAGCCCAAGATGAGGTCATTTGCCCCACACGGGCTGACTGCTGTCGATCGCGAAGATAAGATGCAAACCATTCTAATGCAGTAGTGGGGTCAAAATTTAGATGAGACAGTACGCAAAGGAGGATTTCATGATAAACTCTGCTACATTTGAGAAATCAATTAGTACCAGTACTGTTGCTTTTTTTCTTCCATACCTTGTCTTATATCATCTGTGACGTTAATTAAATCAGTAGTGGTACTATGACCAAGGCGAAACCTGGACTAATATTATTCGCAGTAGGTTATATTTTGATATAAAAGTAGAAATTTCCTTGTAAACACAGGATTCTAAAATTTTGGAGTTTAAGAATTCCAAAATTTTAGAATCCCAATAAACATTGATAATAATGAATGAAATCGATGTTAAAGCTACCTTAAAGTTACCGTCGTTAAATTTAATTCTACTAATTTATTGGGCGATTTTTGAACTATCAAAACTCCTGTGTAGAACGTAGGCTAAAAAATATCTTCTATAGCAAAAATAAAGTAAAAATTACAGCCTATATACGTCCCACTGCTGGGCACAGGCCCCCCCTCATTTCTGAGAGGGTTTTTAGGGCAAGGAAGTGTCCGCCACGCTGCCCCAATGCGTGTTGGCGAACTTCACATGTCTTCGAAATATTTTTTTCTTATTCCTCAGACATGCAGGTTTCCTCACAATGTTTTCCTTCACCGCCGAGCACGTGGTAAATCAGCACTTAAAATTGCAACTAACAATGTGCCGGCGGGGATCGAACCCGGGTTGCTCGCGTTCTGTTATAGCAAATATATCTGGTAGCAAATATTTGCTTTATTTATCGCCCGTAGCAGCCGGGTTGACAATTACAGTTTTTTTAATTATTTTAATATGTTATCTGGTATAATATGCCACTGCCCAACTTTTGTTTATTTCGCTCTGTCGTTTCTTACGATCCGTACATGCTGAAGGGATTTCTTTTTTCTTTTTTTTTTAAAATCCGCTATATATTTTTACATATTTATGTCTAACTTTTCACGTTGTTGTGGGTTGTAGCACGAATGGGTTGGCTCGACCGGGGTGGGACCATGCTCTCACAGAATACCAGTGTAAAATAGTAGCTTAATGTATACGTATGGTGCGTGTAGAGAACCGGAGACCATTTTTAATGGAAATAAGTTGCTCCATCTTAGTCCTCAGGGGTGACAACGCATTTGCATTTGGATTCTCAAATGAGGATAGATGTACATAGATGTCTATGGGCCACAGCATCCGCTCACTATCCGGTGAACTGTGTGCTCGTTTGTCCTAGGTCATATACGCTACTCAATTTTAAGACGTCTGTAAATAATGATTTCTTATATTTACGCGAACACTACACATTGATTAAAACTACTTTTACTGACTGAGATGACTGACGCCCTGATGTCATTGTTAAACCCGAAGTACCTTCAGGTTTTTTAATTATTGTTTATGGTCTGATCTATGCAAAATGAACTGACTGTGTCTTGAAGTCTTGCAGTCGTGAGCTTGAGTTTAGTTTTAATTTTATTGATTATAGGGTCCCAAGCAGGTGGCAGTACCCATCCTCCTTCTCTATTGAAATTAGGATGTTTTTTAACTTCAATAGCCTCACGAATCATCCTTGTTAGGAATCGATGTTCTTTCGCGAGGATTTGTGGTTTATCAAATCTGATGTAATGGTTGGAGCCGTCTAGGATATGATCACAAACTGCAGCAGACTTTCCACCATACACAATAATTAATTCGGGCCTTAAACAATAATTAAAAGAGCTGAAGGTACTCCAGGTTTAACAATGACATCGTGGCGTCAGTCATCTCAGTCCCCCGTGACCATGGGTCCTAGAAAGCACCCGAAACGTCGGGAATTAAAAATAATTAAAATTAAACGCGATAAAATCCGTAAAAGTAGTTTTTAATCAACGTCTGTAAATCTCGTGTCATCACAGTCACTTTGATTTAGTGATAGAGATAGCAAGAGATTTAACGGAATTTTATGGCTCGGCCACACTACGCTCCTCGCGCTACCGCGATGTTGCCCTGTCTGACTAGTCTGACAACACACTGCTCTACTCGCGCAATTAATCGCGACGCTCTGCACTAGGTCGCTAGCATCTGCAGCACAATGAATGTTGAGACTGTTGCAGCGTGCGAGCTATGCATATTTATTCTTATTATGTCAAATGAATTGTATCAAATTCTTATTATGAAAAAAGCTTATTATATCAATCTCATATAAAATAAATATAGGTCGTCGTCCGCGCCAATGGAGGTGGTGGATGACATCTAATCATCGCAAAAGAACGACGCTTATGTAACGAGCATACAGCGTGCACGGAACTGTGTTCGCGCGATTATGTACCCGGCCACTTGCGCTCATATTACCAGTCCTTTGACTCGCGCCCAAAAAAGCGACAAAACTGGGAGCGATGGGCATGATGAGGAGCATGACGTGTGGCATGACGAGTATTATGGCTACACTACTTTCGCTACTTACGCCAAACGCGGGAAGGGAGGTGGTGAATGCTCAAAGCATACCACGTAGCCAGCTGCGTGGTTATGTGGGACTTCTACCCACTAAACACCACCTTTGAAACTAGCTTTAACCTGGTAGGACCTTTTAGCCGTATCGGAAGCGACTCCCCTTGGGGAATAGGGGACGCAGGCCTTCGCGTCTTATATACCCATCGACTCAAGGAACGTGCTGCACAGTGATTGGTCAATCCGGTACAAAGATTAAAAACTGTCGTACACATACTGGCTGTTGTCGTGGATAGCGGTTGTCATAGACAAACCCTTTCACTGTTAAATACTTTATGAAAGCCGAAATTTATATATACTCGTCGTTTCGACAGATAGTTAGCTTTAAAGGGGCATTTAGGAAGGTTAGTTTCCTAGGGTTACTCGTACTCGTGGCAAGTTAAAATAGAGTAGCGTTTGAGTATTTAAGGCATTATTCTATAAAAAAAATTCTTATGTTCTAACAGGCTGCTGAACGAGCAAGTGGGCATAGTGAACTTCGAGCCGTATCAGGATACGTTCGTGCGTATGTTCGCGAGCGCGCGCATGATGTTCGGCGCGCTGCCGAGTCTGCCGCCACTTTGCGCCGCGCTACATCGCAACTGGAAAGAGGCCAGCGGGCCCGACCTGCTGCCTGTACTTAGTGAGTGCAATACAATGTCCTTGTCGTTTCATTTACTAATTATTGTCACTAGTGCTCGAAATTCGATCGCAATTCATAAAATTTTTAAGTTTGTTTATTAAGGCAGCTGTATTTTCAACTACACATCGCTAAATAGTATAAAATAAAGTCGCTTCCCACCGTCTACGCTTAGATCTTTTAAATTACGCAAAGGATATTGATGCAGTTTTCATCAATAAGTAGAATTATTTAATACCCCATTTGCACTCAGCCACTGCTACTGCTCCTGTCGCTGCCGGAAATATTTCCCTAAATACTTATGCGGCAATAACGACGCGAGTGAATGTTTACACTCATTACTTCTTAATTGATCAACTCGCAACAATGACTGACGTCGAGTTTGTTAGTGCGACAGCATTATGTCTGCTCATTATAAGTGACATCGACATCTTTAGCGACCCCGAAAGTGTATTTAAAAGAAAATGTAAAGAGTCACTGTTACCTGCCTTGCCAGATTAATGATTCAAAATTATTATTTATGTAATTATTACTGGATTCGGTGCTTTTACTTTGATTGTTTAGTTTAATTTCTTTTTGTTTTAGAGTTTATATGTTGGTTAGTTTTTTTTTTCTCTTATAATGATGTATATGTAAAGACATATCCTTTATCTAAAAATGAAGTATTTTGATTGTAATAATGTTTACTGATATTGTCGATGGTGTATCTATTTAAATAAATAAATTATAAGTAGCTACTACGTGCAATTTATGGTTTATATCGTGACGATCCCATATTACCTGCTCAATTTCATAAAGTTCTAAAAATTTAATTCATATGTCGTTACTAAATATCATTAAAACACAGGACAGATTAATAAACGAATTGTCGTTTTTAAACGTAGCACGTTCTTTCTCGGTCGAATTTTAGCGGCAAGAGAGCGAGAATGTAAACACTCGCTCTCGCTCGCGCTACCCGTCCTTTGACTCCCGAGCGAAAAACCGACAAGCGATTGAGCGCCGGGCACTGACAGCGGCATTGCCAGTGACCACGCGAGTAGCCTATTTACATACACGCGCTGCCTACTTCCCTGCTCACTTCCCTGCCCAACGAGCCGAAGTGTAAATGAGGCAGAAGAGGAAAACGTACCTGTACCTACTTACTATTCGAAGAACAATTGACAGCTAATGAAACTGTTGAAGAGCAGCAAGCTATAATTTAAGTAGTGAATACAGACACAGTGCACAGAGGCCCTATATTATGGTTCGTAAACTCGCCGAAACTTTCACCGCTAGATTTTTATCAGTGAGATAAAATAAAGAAATGTGGAGTGAAAAGTGAAATAAAGAGAATGAAAGGGATCAACAAAGAAAGAAGAACTCGTGTGTGTCACTAAACTCTTAGACTGCTGGATCGATTTCGATGAAATTTTGTGTGTGTGATTAAGTTGATTCGAGAATGGTTTAGATTTGCAATTGGGCCCCGTTAATGGCGCCGTTGTTGAGATTCAGAAATCACCTGTGCGAAGCCGGAGCGAATCGCTAGTTAATATATAAAAAACATATCTAAACAGTTCATTCATTCAATGTGTCAGTAATTATTTTTAACTGCCAACACAAACAAAGGGGTGTTATATGTTTAACGTATTGTTACGAGCTTGAGGTTCGTGACAATAAAAATTGCCGATAAAATTACCTAAATTAACACTTTAATTTTCTTTACACAAATTTAAACTTAAAACACTAATAATTAATCACACTGATTCACTTTATTCCGCTCCGAAGCTTCGCTTGTTCGCCAAATTCAATACTTCCCCGATCGCGCCTTGCAGTGCCTATAAATACACATTAGTACCGAATCATCCAGAACATTCAAGTAAATTCGCGCACCAATCGACAAAGCGCCGAAAGTTCGAGAGTCAGCTTCCAGAAGCTTAGTTTTTCCTTTCGACAACAGATGGCGCTGTCGGTTGAAAGATGATGTCATTTTCTGAAAAGCTCTCCCCCTCGCTCCGTTACACGACACTAGATGGCGCTAGTGCCGTCGACTTAGGCGCGTAACACTGCCCCTCCTAAGACATGCTCGTCCCGAGCATTATCGGCCCCATAATAACGCGCCAGGCGATCCACATGGACGATCTTAGGAGTCCCTCTTGCGCCTTTCTGTAACGGCTCCGCAATGTTAAGGGCCGTCCTATCCCATGGTGCACCAACATTGTACAATTTCGGTGCTCCTCTGCTACGTGTCTGAGGTCCCCTCACGGCCGCACAACTTGCACATGTACGACACCAAGCCTCGACATCGTCACGATAATGGACGGCCACTGTGGGTGGGTGGGTAAAACTGTTCTTGGACCTTCAGCAGAGTTCGTTTAACTCCCAGATGGACTCTTGAACGACCATTATGGCACAGCTGTAGAACATTCGGCACTTTAGCTTTAGGGACAACCATTTGCAAACGACAGCTGTCTCCTCGACAATTGTCCATTTACGGCACAGGACTCCATTCTGAATCAGCAAGCTATCCCATTGGGCCCAATAGCTTTTCGAGGTTGTACTTATCGCTGAGACGTCGCTCCACTTAGGCTTGGTAGCACGGGCCTTCATCCATTCCAGAATCGGCTTGATGTCCGAATCTTCCAGCTGTGCATGTAGTAAGGCTGTCCTTCCATTCGTTGCTGAGGTGGTCTGTCCTGAGCATTCTCACGGATACCTCTTCCTTACTCTCTTGCCTAGTACAATGTTTCCGATCTTCAGGACAAGGTCTTCTTGACAATGCATCTGCGTTGCCATGAGATTTCCCGCTGCGATGTCTGATAGTAAAGTCGTATCCCGGCTGCTGCTGGGCGGTGATGTTAGCCGCACTTCCCTTCTGAGATCGTTCACCTTCCCTTTCTAGGGTTCGCTTAGGGCAGCTGGCCCCTTTCCCCACAGCCATAGCACCTAGGGCTGTATCCTTTATTGTGGTCGCGAACCGTAACTGCTGCAACCTCCCTAGCGCGAGGGGAACGACGATCCTGCCACCACCAGGCGGTGCCGTTAGCTGCACTACCCTCTCGAGATCGATCAACTCCCCTTTCTACAGTTCAGCTAGGGCAGCTGGAGCGAAGATGGCCCCTTTCCCCACAGCCATAGCACCTAGGGCTGTATCCTTTGTTGCGGTCTTGTACCGTAGCTGCTGCAACCTCCCTGATGCGATGGGAACGATTATCCTGCCGCACGGCTTCCACATTCAGTGCATGGGCCAAGGCGTCCTTAAGCGTCGCGTGGTGCCCGAGCCTCACAGCAGCTCTGACTTCCAGGTCACGGATGCAGTTGATGAATGTCTGCACCAGGTTCCCTTCAATGAGCGCGGGTACAGACCGGTATGCTTTCCGCACCCTCTTCTCCACCTCAAGGGCCCACTGCTGCAGGTTTTCGTTGCTGCGTTGCACGCGATCTTTAAGGCGCGCGAAAGACATGTTCCAGGTGAGAGTCACCATATCTCGCCTCCAATGCCTCAAGGAGCTGCTCGTAGGTCACTTTCTTACCGAGAGCTTCCAACACAGTTAAGGCTTGGTCGCGCAGGCCTAAGGTGAGTGCAGTCATGGCCTGGCTTTTATTCCAGCCGTTTGCCTCCATGACGGCCTCGAACTGGATTTTGTAGGCCGACCAGGAAGAAGTCCCGTCGAACGGCGGCACTTTGAATCAACGTAGCGAAGGTGCTGTAGCTACTACGGGAGCTGTATTTCCATCCGCAAGTTTGAGGTCGTTCAGCGTTTTCTTCACGTCAGCCATCACGTTGTCAACCCGAGTCGTTCACATGGTTGATTCGGGTTTCATGTTCTTCGATTCGGGTTTCAGCTTCCGACAGGCGGTTGTCATGTTGAGCAACCCTATCCTTCACCTCCCTTATCTCTTTCGCAAAGGTGGCGTGAAGGTCCTTCATGAGCAGCATCTGTTCCTCCTGTCGGCGGGCCTGTTCCTCTTGTCCGCTCTGCAGCTGCTCTTTCAACTGACGGATCTGTTCCTCCTGTCGGCGAGCCTGTTCCTCCTGTCGGCGAGCCTGTTCCTCCTGCTGCTCTTTCAACAGACGAGCCTGATCCTCTCGTCCGCGCTGCAGCTGCTACTGACGGGCCCGCAGCCTCCGTGGCTGGCAGTTGGCCCTCCGACGTCTGCGGCGTTGCACCACCAAACCTCCTCTGGTCCGTCTCCTGCTGGCGTTGACTTCGGGTACGGACACCCTCCGTTTCCTCCTTAGGTAAAATCGGCATGATTTTATCCCACTTCTGACACCAATTGTTACGAGCTTGAGGTTCGTGACAATAAAAATTGCCGATAAAATTACCTAAATTAACACTTTAATTTTCTTTACATAAATTTAAACTTAATACTTCCCCGATCGCACCTTGCAGCGCCTATAAATACACATTAGTACCGAATCATCCAGAACATCTCAAGTAAATACGCGCACCAATCGACAAAGCGCCGAAAGTTCGAGAGTCAGCTTCCAGAAGCTTAGTTTTTCCTTTCGACAACAGATGGCGCTGTCGGTTGAAAGATTAGTGATGTCATTTTCTGAAAATCTCTCCCCTCGCTCCGTTACAAGACACTAGATGGCGCTAATGCCATCGACTTAAGCGCGTAACAGTATATATATCTATGTGTCTGTCTGTGGTATTGTAGAGCCCAAACAGATGAATCGACTTTGATTTAGATTTCTTTGGTTTCTTTGAGAGGTGACTTGATCGAGAGTATTCATAGATATGATTCAACAAAATCTGTTCAGCCGTTTAAACATCAGCAGTTCTTTTTGTTTCAGGGGTTTCCATAAAGTTTTATTTAAGATATGTTGGCAACATTTTAAATACCACACCACAGAGTAGTTTAGAGTTTTACCATAGAGTATTATGTGTTTGACAATGAATGTTTTTATTATATATAAAAAATAATGTTTTTTTGTTCATATTGTTATGCGCTGCCGTACCATTCTTTAGATTGTGCTGAAACTTTGTTAATTTATTGCTTGCACTTGTGCGAAAGTTATAGACATAGTACAATTAACTTAGGTGGCGCGCGTATGGTACCGACAAATTTATTTGAAATTAATATATCATCATCATTATCTAACCTAACTAAACAATTTAAACTCTTCGAAATTTAAAACGATATTTTCAAAATTATTTATTCTGCAGCAGCAACGTGCTGGGTACCAGCTAGTCATTTAATAAATGTTAGCTTTCTGCACTCCTCACATTTCTCCTTGTACTTAATATGCTTAAATAGGGGTACAATTTTTTTCATAATTACTGCACTATTTCATGCATGTTAAAAAGTAATAGAGCATTTTCTGCCTATCAAACTGCTGACTCAGATTTCATTTGCGAGGAGTTATGAAAAAATGTGTCCCCGAAATAATTTATTCCACAGACAAGCAGGCTTTCTCACCGCAGAGTACGTAGTAAATCAGAAAATTGCAATTAACAATTATTTTATTTCCGGTGCGTATCCCCTATATGTACTCTGGTCGCTTGTAAAATAACCGGCCAAGTGTGAGTCGAACTCGCACATGAAGGGTTAGAAGAGTATAGTAATGTTCGTCGGCCGTCATTATCGAGCTGGTCTTGCAGAACACAGAGTACTGAAGCTCAAAATGATCCATTTGAATGATCGGCCCGAATGACTCGGTTCATAAGAGGAATCGATACTTGAATGATTGGGTCACTAGAAATGAACGAATGACACAATGATAACAATGCTTAGTAGTTATTTATGTCTACTGTTGTTGTGACGTCACAAGCCGTTGTTGTCACTATGAATTTTAGCCTATGAATTTTCTAAATATTTAATATCGCTTTTTCTTACAGCTACGAAGTTAAACGACTTGGTGACACAGTTGCAACAATGCTACCAGTTAACAACTGCTGGGAAGTTCACCGAGGCCATAGAGAAGCTGCAGCATGTAGCTCAAAGCGTTCCATTGCTGCAAGTTGAAGGGAAACAGGAGTTGGCGGAGGCTCAACAGCTGCTCGCTATCTGCAGGGAATACTTACTCGGATTGCAGATGGAAACTGCTAGGAAAGGTTAGTATAATGTATACAATATATAAGATTTCTAGTTTGTGATATTTATCGTGAGGGAATCTTCTAGGTCCGATCTTCATAATGCCGTTCACAGTTCTTTCTCGGTCCGATCTCGGTACGATAAAATATTATCAAGTAAAAAATATGAGTGTATGTGTGTGTGTATGTGCATTCATACTATCCGTAACAGTCAAGTTTCGCTCGAATCCCATTCCAATAATATAATAAATTAGACCGAGATTGGACCGAGAACGAACTGTGAATGGCAAATGAGGATCGGCCTTAATTAGTTACATTTCTCCATGACACTACAATATTTTTACAAATAAGTTAATGGAATTATTTTTAAGGCATAGTAAATAATCATATCTAAGTTCTCATAAACCATTTCTTTAATCCATGAGGTAGTTTTCTTTAAAAAAAAGTTGTTTGGCGCTTACTTAGTTTTTTCCGAGCTTTCGTTGTATTATTTGCGTACTATGAAGTGCATCACTTCATGTTTACGATTTTTCTTTTTTGTATTTACATTGCTGTCGTAAACATTTTTTACTTTTTAATGTGTGTCTTTTTAAAATGCCTTCACATCCCGCATGGCAGGGCAAGATCACGCTCTCACAGTGTAACTTAATGCTGCTGTGTTTCATATGCTGACTATTCACTGGAAACGAGGCAATGTTAGTCCTCAGGGGTGACAACGATAAGAATGAATATGCAGATGGAATTTTGATTCTTAAACGTGGATAAATGTAGATGTCTATGGGCCTCAGCATCCACTTACCATCTGGTGGACTGTGTGCTCGTTTGTCATCCTTATATTAAAAAGCATTATATAATATAATAGTTTATAAATGATGGACCCAAGTATTAAAAAAAATATGATTTCTATAAAGGGCAATATTGAAAACACATGTAAGATGATATTTGCTAAATATTTATGGTCTTTCCCTGTTTACAGCCATGCCGAAGAACACACTAGAGGAACAGAAACGTACATGCGAAATGGCAGCCTATTTCACGCACTGCAAACTACAGCCTGTTCATCAGATCCTGACCCTGAGGACGGCCTTGAATATGTTCTACAAGCTCAAAAACTTCAGAACCGCCGCGTCCTTTGCTAGAAGACTTCTTGAGTTAGGTCCCAGACCAGAAGTGGCACAGCAAGCCAGGAAGATCCTGCAGGCCTGCGAGAAAACGCCCACGGACGAGCATCAGCTCCTATACGACGAACACAACCCCTTCAATATATGCGGTATTAGCTACAAGCCTATATACAGGGGGAAACCGGAAGAGAAGTGTGCCTTGTGCGGAGCCAGCTTTATGCCAGAGCACAAAGGAAAGCTCTGCCCTGTCTGCGGCGTCGCAGAAATCGGGAAAGACGTTATAGGATTGAGAATTTGTCCCTTACAATTCCAGAGATAATTTTATATACACGTAATATAATATATATTTTATTGGTAATATAACTATTGTGTAAGGAATATAGAATAAATGATAATGTATGGTATTTTGTGTAATAATTCATCAGCAATCTTATTGCTATTATATGCTTATTTATTTAAAAAAATGTTTTGTTTAAAATAACGAATCGTTTTACGTACGTAGTGCACAGAAAATTATAACCAAACCATAGTACTAGTTCTATAAGATCTTATGTCTGGATACGACTGTGTAGGAGCGGTAAAAGAATAAGTATTTAATACTCCATATCGTCTCCTCTTGGTTTTGTATACTTTTTTGTTTTGGCGACAGAGGGAACAAACCAAAAGATCTTCTCTCTCTAATAACAACTGGAAAATAAAAAAAACTGCGTTTGCCGACCCGCCTATCAAACTTACGCCTACTAAATGGCCAAAATAAAGTCTGGTCTTTGGACTATCATATCTTGTCTTTAATCTTCTTGGTGAAAAAGGAGTTGTGGTTTTTAGGTAAAAATGTAACTGAAAACTAAATGCAGAGTCACGGACAATACAATTGATAACTTCACAAACTAATAATTTCTTATTACTAGTGTAGTAAGCCAGTTAGTTACAGCATGGTTTTTAATTAAACGAAACAGAAAGGGTTTTTTAAACGTTTAATTATAGTTCATTATAACAACTAAATTACATAACTAATTAAAAACATACGCGTAACATATATTTATATCGGCAATCGATATTTTGTTTGCTTCGTGATGATGTAGATCTTCAATACAAGATAATTAACACGCTCCATTTCAATATTAAACGGCAACTGGCTCAACTTCCTTGTTCCTATAATAAAACAGAAAATATAATATACGCATACAAAAATGTTTTTAATATGTGTATACATTCCTGTTTATGACCTGAAAATGTTATAATTTATAACAAAAAATGTAGCGCGTTCTATACTCCCCTTCACCTTTACTAGGATTCAACTAATAGCCTTTAAATTTATTTAGAAATTTTATAAATCATGTTCACGTTAAGTACAAGAGTTTTATATCTTTAATGCTTAATATTGTGTCTATGACGTAGCTGCCGCCCGGATATCCTACCGGACTATCAAAAAATGTACCTCAAACCTTCTCAAAAGCCCCATATTCAAAGTATTTTAAGTCTTCTTGTTTTATAAATAATATATTAATGTATTTTTATCCTTATCCTTTATGGCTTTTCTTTTATTATATTATCTTCTACGGCAAGTGTGTGTGCGCAGATTGTCTATTTTTAGAATTTGTAATGCTACAATCTTTATAATATTTTAACCAATAATATTCAGTATCAGCTAATTTTATATTTTTTTAAGATTTTCACTCTTAAAAAGATAAGTGAAGCTAACTTTTATTCCTAAAATGACGTAAAATCCACAGCCCCCCTTGCTACGCCTCTGGTTTAATATAAACTCATATGTTACTTTAAAAATAATAAATAATAATAAATAAGTGTTTGATAGGATGATTCTTATAATTTTAGTTTCTTATTCACTTCATCACCCTACAATTAGTCCTATACAAAGTATATGCCGTAATCGCCTATGTTGTAACATAAACACAGCTCTCGGTAAAATTTACTGTAGTAATTGACACTGAGTGTCTCAAATATTCGTATACGAGAAGCTTAGCCGTCATGCAAGAACAGAGGATAGGATAGTACCATCTTACGACACTTACAGGATAAAAAGAGGTGATGGATAATTTTATAAAATTAAAAAATGAATTGTAGAAATATAAAAAGGTAATTACCTGTTATTCAGCACATCCTGAATCTCATCAAAAGTTTTTCCCTTAGTCTCTGGTAGTAGGGGACTGACAGAGAATATGAAACCGAATCCGCAGCAAATTGCTAGTATCCAGAACGCAGTATAGATGCCGTACGACGCTGCAACATCTCGGAAAAATCTAAAAGTAATATTAAAAAGAAAATAATAAAAGTTCGCCTGACACCCACTAGGAAAGGTTTATCAGTATGCTCCCAAGTATGTGGACAACAGATATAGTTTGACAAAGTGACGGCTCCGTGGCGCACTGGCTTGGCAATTAGTGGCTGCGCTGGGGGCCGCGGGTTCGAATCCCGCACGGAACAAGTATTTGTATGGCCTACAAATTAATTGTTCCGGGTCTGGATGTTTGTCCTTGTGAAATTTATGTATGTAAACTGCTTCCACGATACAGAAGAAAATCTAGTGTGTGTGTGTGGGGGGGGGGGGGGGGTAACGTTATAAAAAATACTGGTAAAAAAAGTGTGCTTGGGCTGCCAGGGTCGTGTAATGTTTATCGTTTATAAGAGTTTTTATTCAAAGTTATTTTAGATTTGCATGAAATCATAAAATTAGTCATTAGATGTTCTAAGACTACTTGTAACACTTTATTTATGTCGCAAGTACTTTCAAACACAACACTTTGTATTTTTTTCTTCTTCTTTATCATTTATTATATATATATATTAGACATGCAAGGAATATTCGGCTATTATTCGGTATTCGGCCATTTCGGATACTTTTTTCCTACTCGGCCGAATACCGAATACTTGAGTAAGATATTTTGTTGTAGTCGGATAGTTGGTAAAGCAAAAATATTTATTTATTTTATAATGATGTATTTTTGTTATAATCATTAAAGTAGTCACAGGACATAATCAACTTCCAAGGAAGATTATGGTGCGAAAGATTAATTTTTCTGCATTTTCAGGCAGTAGTTTACTAATTTTCTTCTAGTAGGCAATCGCAGCTTCCTAGAATAGACGCCCTGAATAAAATACAGTACTTCTTTCCGGGCCATATACTTTTGCCGAATATTCGGTATTCAGCGTGTGGCCGAATATACTATTCGTTGCAAATTTAATATTTAGAAAGGCGGCAGGCAACAATAATGTTGTTAAATGCCACCTTTACGTGTCGCAGGTGACATGATATAATATTTTTATAGGATAGGGTAACAAACTAGTCACACACAGTCCACCTCATGGTAAGTGGTTGTTGCGGCCCATAGACATTTACATCTATCCTCGATTACGAATCAAAATGCAGATGCGTTGTCACCCGTGAGGACTAAGATGGAATGCCTCGTTTCCAGTAAAAAGGGTCTCCGGTTCTCTACACTCACTCTACACTCACATGCGAAATACAGAAGCATTAAGCTACTATTTTACGCTGGTATTCTGTGAGAGCGTGGTCCCGACCCATTCGTGCTACAACTATACTACTAATATAACTGTAGCATAGCTCTACCACGTATAAAATAGACTACCGATGAAAAGAATGTGAAACGAATTGTCTCTGGAGACATGTGTTGCGAGATTTTTGGCCCCTAGTAGAATATACAACTATACCAGGACGGATTAAAAACATATATAAATATGTTTTTAATCCGTCCTGGTTGATTTCCGAGTAGGGTACCACCACTGAGTTCAGAGGGCATGTTACCCTTACACACACAGTCCACCTAATAGTAAGTAAATGCTATGGCCCATATACCCCTGAGAACTAATATGGAAAAATCTTAAATAACATTTAAAAAAAAACTTCGGTTCCCTACCCTATTACTGCGTAGAAAATACGGTGATATTACATTTATATTTAATGCTGGTATTCCGCGTGAATATGGTGGTGTGGGCGACCCATTCACTGTACGCTACACCGGATGTTTTATGCGTGATAGAGCCACTCTATTATGGTTGTAGCACGAATGGGTCCGCTCGACCGGGGGAAGTAGCTTAGTACTGCTGTGTTTCGGATGGTGAGTGTAGAGATTCGGAGACCCTTTTTTACTGGAAACGAGGCATTTCATCTTAGTCATCAGGGTAGACAACAAAGTATCTGCGTTTTGATTCTTAATCGAGGATAAATGTAGATGTCTATGGGCCACAGCATCCACTTACTATCAGGTGAACTGTGTAATCCTTTGTCACGATTATTTTATAAAAAAAAGATACAACAAGTATAATAAAATAATACAAACCTAGTCCAAATAAATCCAGCTAACCAACACATGAAAGAGGCTATACCACTGGCGAGACATTTCGTTTTCACAGGAAACATTTCCGCCACTAATATCCAAGGTACTGGACCCACACCTGTTTTGCAATCATTTCGTCAGTATTCAAGAATTAAGAATAAGTGTAAGGCCTCAAAAGTAAGTAAAAGTGTTAAGCGTGTATGAAAAACACATCTCTTGTGTTACTGGAACGCGGTATTTTTTCCATAGATCTCAATCGGCCACTACTCAGGTCTTTGCAGTTCAACAGCCTCCGTTTCTCATGATGCCAAGTTGATGCTCCGTCAAATGCTCTCTGTTGAGGGCTTGCCTAACGTTAAGGGTAAGGGGCCAAAGGTAAGGGCAAACACACGCTGTTGTTTTTTTTTTATAAAAGGGACAAAAAACTTAAATTCCACACGATGGTAAGTGGCTACAGCAGTTTGTGAACACTTGCAGCTAATTTTAAATAAAGAACGCTACAGGTGTGTCGCCAATGAAAACTAAGATGGAGTGCCTCATAGCCTGTAACTATGCTGGCTCTTTGAAGGAGTTTTGGCGGGAACTTGGCCGTAGATGGATTGTCGCTCCTGTTTTGTCGCTCGAATAATAGTTTGAAGTGGATTTTGATTCGTAAAAGTGTTGTGATATTGTGAATTAAGTGTCCGCACGTGTGAACTATTAGTGAAAACGACGAAACAAGTGCTTTGATGTCGATGTAAACCTCAAGTTTTAATTTGATCGCTTGGGCGCCTCATTAACTTGAACGTTGAACTGTCGTCAAAATCTCCCAAGGGCTTCGCAATGTAATGAATCAACATATTGTGGAGAAAAAGAATATAAAATGAAAATTCCGGAAGAAATGATAGGCTCAGAATAGGCTAGAACCCAGAGCCGTAAAGCCAGCTAATAAAAAAATGGCTCTTTGAAACTATTCAGACCTGAACACAATAGTTCATGCACTGCTGGTCGGCGGCAGACATAGGTAAGAGCGCGATACGAAACCCACACGGACTTCTAGGCACAAAAAGAGTCCAAGGAACCCTAACCTTCTATATGGAGTGACAGATCCTGCAGGTGGCTCAGGACCGTGTTTTATAGCATTCTTTGGGGGAGAAATATGTTCAGCAGTTGACTTGTTAAGGACTGTTATGATAATGATGAAGTAGGCATGTACGATTAAAATACTTTTACGATTTCATTTTTAATTCCGAGTCGGCGTTTCCACCATGGTGGGGATGAGAGTTATGTTAAACCCGGGTTTGTTTTTTTTTTGGTCGACAAAATGAGTTCCTGAGGTTTGCAGTGGTGTGTTAATTTTTGATATAGGAGCAGGTGGTACCCAGCCTCCTTCTTGAAATTAGGATTTTTTTGGTTCTTCGAGGCAATCTGTGGGTCTTCTCTCTGTCTGTCTCTGTCTCTCTCTCCTTCTTTTTTTTTTCTCTCTCTCTCTCACTCTCTCTCTCTCTCTCTCTCTCTCTCTCTCTCTCTCTCTCTCCCGCTCTCACCAATCTACCTGCGCAGCGTAGTAAGTATGCACTAATTTTAATGTTAAGGCGGCCGAATGGGGTATTTTTGAAAAGACTTATATCCAACCTATAACTAACTGTGGCTGTGTAAGGTGTAAAACATCGACTACCCCAAATCGTTCCGTAGGTGTCATAACAGGAGACATAGGGAAACCGAAACAGGAGATGGGCTGCAGCATCTTCCTGATATCAACTAAAAATTAAGCTGTGGTTGCCTATATGCCTGCCAAATGTGGCAATAATGGCAAAAATTTACGTTTTATTTACATGGTAGAGACATGCTGCAGCTATATTAGTAGTATAGTTGTAGTACGAACGGGTCGACTCGACCGGGGACACACTCTCATAGAATACCAGCGTAAAATAGCAGTTCAACGCTGCTGTGTTTCGTATGGTGAGTGTAGAGTACCGGAGAGCCATTTTACTGGTAACGAGGCATTCCATCTTAGTCCTGACGGGTGAGAATAGATATAGATGTCTATGGGCCGCAGCAACCATTTATCACCAGGTGGACTTTGTAATCGTTTGTTACCGTTATTTTATGAAAACAATCGATGCTATGAGGCGTTCTATCGGAGAGACCTATTTTCAGCAATGGGCTGTTATAGGCTGTAATCGATAGATATCCCATCCATCGATTACATCGACAATCGAACAATAGTTAATAACCCTACACCCAAGTAGTAATTGTTCGCTGCGTGACAAAAAAAATCACTCACCTAACGTGAACAGCACCATGTAGATGACGAGGCAGAGCAGCGGGATGAAGGCGACATGCGTCACGTCGTATTTGTAGTGTGTGTCCAGCAACGCGTATATACCGATTATAGTCTATATTAACAGCAAGCTATAAGAACGGGTACAATAAATAAATAAATAAGACATTTGTCTTATTTATTAATTTTATCTCATCATTTCATCATCATCGTCGTCATTTAAATAAATGACGACCACGGTCTAGTGGTCTGAGTGCCTGTTTACTACACTGCAGGTTCCGGGTTCTAATCTAAACCGGAAGTAACTCAAAAAGTTACCTTTACCTTTTTTATATAGATTTAAATGAGATATTGGGCCATAGCGACTCTGAGTACGGTTATAAGAATCAAAATTTGGGTAATGGACGCCACACACTGTCAGTTCAAATTAAAACTGTTGATATTTTTTAAAATATTGAATTTTCGATATATTGATAGTTATAAATATGTAGGAAGGTAGTTAAATAGAATTAATTTACAATCACAAAATACACAGATCACAGGTAATCAACTATAAATTGTACTGAGACTAATTTAATAGCTGATAATAATAATTAATTCGTATCTACGAATTAATTATCCGGATAGTCTAGTATGAGCTAGTAGCGGGATACAACAAGTGAACCGTGCCACGCCAGAGCCATGACTGCCTTAACGGCGGCCGCTCCGTCCGTTTTACGGCGCCTCTACACGTTGGCCAACACAGTGGCGAATGTAGTGGCCAATAGCATTGGCCCACGTGTAGACGGGGTGTTTGGGCTTCATTGGTATGTATTGGAACGATGGGCCGCAAGTTGGCGCGAGATCCGTGTGGTGTCGGTTTTTTACAAAAGATCAAAGGTTTGTTGGCAGAGTTTGGTCGCCGCGTCCACACGTTGGCCGCGAGTTTAGTTTGCTACAAGCTCCCAGAGTGATTACACGCATCCGATTAAAATTTTATATTCACGCTTTGTAGGGTGGATGACCCAATTAACAGCCTTTTAGTGCCAATTTCCACTTTAAACATTCCTACTACTTTAATTAGCGCGATTTAATTATTTTTAAATATTTGTTTTAATCGATAAGCTATTTATAAAAAAAAATAATGAACATTTATTTGCAATCAGATTATTACGAGAACAATTTTAAAATGAAAAAAAATGAAGCACGTCGTTTATACGTGGTAGAACCATGCAGTTATATTAGAAGTATAGTTGTAGCACGAATGGGTCGGTTCGACCGGGGAAGGACCACGCTCTCACAGAATATCAATGTAAAATAGTAGCTTAATGATGCTGTGTTTCGTATAGTGAGTGTAGAGAACCAGAGACACTTTTTAAAGGAAACGAGGCATTTCATCTTAGTCCTCACGGGTGACAACGCATCTGTATTTTGATTCGTAATCGAGGATAGGTGTAGATGTATGTGGGCCACAGCAACCACTTACCATCAAGTGAACTGTGTGCTCGTTTGTCACCCTATCCTATATAATGTGTATAAAATATGTTTTCGAATCATCATCATCATTACAGCTCTTCACAAGTCCACTACTGAACATCCTCCTCCACAGACTGCCGCAAAGCATGGTCCTGAGCCATTTTGCTCGTCATGAGTTTTTCATTTATGTTCTAAGTTATAATTAGTACCTATTATTAAGTCAGTGTTTATTGCTATTGTTTTTGTCTTTCTCAAAAAATAATTAAATTACCAAATAAATTATAAGGTGCTTTTATATACATCAAATGTCTGATAGAAATGCACGTACATATTTCGCTAAACTTTAAAATCAAAACCCAATTTTAAAACCTAGACTAATCGCTTATAACTCCTTTAACTTTAAAATAAGTTAAGTTCTTATTAATGGTATTTATTCCAGTTTATGATGCATGTAAAGAATAAATAAAGCTAATCGTATATCGTATATCTATTTACAACCCCATTAATATCCACTATTATTTTATAATTCTTTTATAAAAACGTTAACCCCACACTAGGATTTTCTTCCGTATCGCGTAGGCAGTTTACAAACATAAATTGCACAAGGACACACATCCAGACCCGAAACAATTATTTTTAGGACATACAAATACTTGTTCCGTGCGGGATCAAACCCGCGGCGCCCGGTGCAGCCACTCATTGCTGAGCCACTGCGCCACGGTGCTTATAAATTCGTCCGCACATTGGCCCGAACCGAAGTAAACTGAACGACCTTCCAACGTGTGGACGCCGTCACCAACTCTCGCCCAATATATTCGCCACTCCATTCGCCACTGTGTTGGCCAACGTGTAGAGGCGACATTATACAATCGAGACAAGTAGCTACCCGAGCGCCACTACAGGTGTGCGGTGCGCGTGTTGTTTACAATAATTCCGATTACCCACAAAGGCGCTACGACAAATATATTAATATCGGAGTTTTATATATAAGTTTGCTTATCGATATATCGAAAATCCAATATTTTAAAAAATATCAACATTTTTAGTTTGAACCGTGTGTGGCGACCATAAGAGAATCCAATATCCGATATCGTCCTGCATGACTTAAGAGGCGACAGAAGGTAACTGAAACAGAAGGTGGGCAGCAGCGTCTTCAGGATAGTAAATCAATAATAGTAGGAAAACTACGGTTGTCAGCCCGCTTGCCAGGCGTGACTACCATGGCAAATGAGCCCCTACGAGATAATCTATGTGGGAGGACAATGTCCAACAGTGCACTTGTGATGAACCGAAATGAATTAAGGGGAAATATAACCTCAAATGGCTTAGCAAGATCCTCCGTTATGCCGAAAGTATTGCAGCATTAATTTTGAAATAAATATATGGTAAAGTTGAGGATTAATGTTAAGGTTTATGTTAGACGAAAACACGATTCTGTAAAATTTTCTCGATAGAAAAAAATCCAAAGTTACCTCCAAACTGAACAATAAACCGCTGTTATTCATAAAATACTTTAAATAAGATCATGAAACTTTACATACTAACTGAACTAACTATAAAGCAGTGCTTATGTTATTTACTTTTTTTAAAATACCATTATTACTGTAAAAAGAAATTACCTAAACTATCGGCGCGTAAGCTTGATTCCTGTCGCCCCGTTAGTATCGCTCCGGCTTTTGAAGGGAGAAGTTGTGTCGCTTACAATCAGAATATACATTACGCAATAGGACGACGTAAAATTAAAGTGGGAAATAACCGTAATAAAAATAAGAAGCGACTGGGTTGGCGTTAAGAAACAGGCATAAATATGATAAACCTAATGAAATAAGTGTCTAACGACCTTTCTACTTACAGTATTAGTGATTACAAACATGTCGGTACATAGCATACGACGCGCGGGGAAGTGGGGGCGAAATTAGAATTTGAGCTGACTTACTCTAACCTCTTAAAGGTGACACAAATGCTGTATTCGATATACTTACGGGTGACGAAAGCTGGATTTATTGTTATGATCCTGAAACTAAGAGACAGTTTGCTGTCTGGGTTTGCCACTTGTCTTGGAAAAAGTTTGGGAGAAACGACCTCGCAGTAGGATCCTCCTTCAACACGGCAACGCCTCGTCGCACACCGCCAAACAAACAATCGACTACTTGGCGACGTCAGACGTCCCGACCTCTCATCTTGCGATTTTTATTTATTTCCGAAAATAAAAGGAAAACTTCGAGGAAAACGTTTTATGGACGCCGGGGAAGCAGTGGCTGCGTTTCAGAATACCGTCGAAGAGATCCCTAAGGACGAGTGGACAAAGTGCTTTTCTCAGTGGTTTCATCGGATGCAGCGATGTATTGATGTAAAGTGTCCATTTACATTTTGAAAAGATATAATAAAACTAATAACTTGCCAGTTTGTTCAGGTTTTGATTTCTAAGAACTTTCAGTGTCACCATCGTAACTCAAAAACTACAGCCCTGCTTGCGTAGATGACTTTATGATACGATGGCTCTTCATTCGTCGTCGTTGCTGTCCTCTGCAGGGCATAAATGCCGTACAGGTCTCGGGCCTCGGGGTGTACCCCTTTACCCGGATGTTCCTCACGGCACACTACAATGTGCCGGTCCTGGGCGCCTTGATGTTAAAGGCGTTGCTATAACGACTATTGTCGCAGTCGGTTAAATTATAAGTAAAAGGAGGTTATCTAATAATTGTGTTTAAATAACACAATTATTTGTCAAAGTTGGCCTTTCTGCGGCATTGAGGGATTTACTCGGACTCCCTAATCTATATAGGGAGGAGTTCTCTTGGATAAGGTCGCCCGTCCGGCGGCCTTGCATGCAACGGCGCGAAGCCGTTGAGGTGTTCGTGTGGCCCGTTGTCGGCACGGTCAAACATACCGCGCGCCAGCCGGACCACGAATTCATGAAGGCTCTCTATCTTGAGGTTGGCCGCTATGACGTCATTACGGACGTAGCGACCCGCACCGACTATAGTTCTTAATGACAAATTCTGCTGGGCCTGAAGTCGCCGCTTCTGACGATCGCTCAGGAGTGCATACCAGGCCGGAGCAGCGTATGTTAGCAGGGGTCTTATGTAGGTTTTATAGATGGTTATCTTCGACTTTGTCGGTAACTTGGATGTCAGGACAGGACGTAGCATTGCCCGCGCACATCGAGCTTTGCGTATAGCAGAGTCAACGTGCGCAGTCATACG
This sequence comes from Parnassius apollo, assembly GCA_907164705.1. Lineage (NCBI taxonomy): Eukaryota > Metazoa > Arthropoda > Insecta > Lepidoptera > Papilionidae > Parnassius > Parnassius apollo. Next base: position 4,719,276 of record CAJQZP010001060.1, on the reverse strand, counting down.
CAGCATCCTGTCAATCCGACATCCAAGGTAGGTCACGGCCTTCTCATATGCGATCTCCTGGCCTCTGAGGGTTAGCGGTGGTGGTAGGTTTCTATAGCGGCGAGTGAGTAGAGCGGTCGTCTTGCTAACATTGACGGCCATCCTCCACTCATCCAACCATGGTGGCAGCAGGTCCAGCAGACGTTGCATCCTGGCAGCTGCTATGTGGGCTCTTCTGGACGACGTGAAGTATGCACTGTCATCCGCAAACAGTGCTAGTTCGACGTCGTCCTCCCATTCTTGCAAGTGTCCTGCCAGGGTGGGTATGTCATTAGTGTACGCCGCGTACAGGGCTGGAGATAGACAGCTGCCCTGTGGCACACCAGCTGTTATGGTCTTAATTGCGGACTCGGCGTCCTCTACGCAGACGTAGAACTTCCTGCCTTCCAGGAAAGACGCCACTAGCCGCAATATAGCAGGAGGGATACTTGTTTGCACATCTAATTTATAGAGTAATCCTGTGTGCCACACCCGGTCGAACGCCTTCTCGATATCGAGAAAGACGCCCAACGATATGCGGCCACGGTTGTGTTCGGCCGCAAGCAGGTGCAGCACTCTGGTCAGCTGTGTTGCTGTTGAGTGACCCCTCCTGAATCCATGTTGCTCCGCCCGAAGTTGGATGCACGGGCGGAGACGTCTTAACAATAGTCTTTCGCACAGTTTAGCTATATGCGGTAGCAGCGTGATCGGCCTGTAGTTGGCAGCTCTACGCCTGTCCTTCCCGGGTTTCGGCAAGACGATGACTTTGCCTTTCTTCCAGTCCTCCGGGAAGTGGGATGTCCGCAATATTCCATTGTAGAGCCGACCTATCTCTACAAGGACTCTATTGGGCAGCTGTCGTAGTGCAGCGTTAGTAATCCCGTCGTGCCCCGGCGCCTTCCTCGGTTGCAGGCGGGTTACTGTCCTCCGCAGTTCGGCGGGGGGAGATAAACCACTCTCCTGCAAGCGGTGGCGCGGGCGACGACAGGAGCTCCTGCACGCGGCTTTCCTTCCGTGATTGGGATTCCAGGAACTCCGCACTTGTAGGGTTCGGCATAAACTGCTCCTCGAAGTGCTCAGCTAGGATATCCCCTCTGCCCTTGGCATCGTAACGTTGAATGCCCGCGTTGTTGGTCAGCGGGCAAACAGGTGGTCGAGTTTTCGTTAACTGCCGGTTCAATGTGTAGAGCGACGCGTGCTGTTCATCAGCTTTCCATATGCGCCGCTCCCAGGCCTCTCCTCTGTGGGCCTGTATTGCAACCGACAGTTCGTCTGACAAGGTGTTTAGTTTTCTCTTTACTCTAGGGCAGCGAGTACGCGCCCAGAGCTTCCTCAGCGCTCTTTTATGATTTAGCTGCACGCGTATCTTTAGCGGCAGCTCCTCTTTCCTTCCCGAGAGAGGGACGATCGTAGAGGCCGCGTTGAGGGCCTCCTTGATGCTCGTGGAAATTCTGGTTGCAGCGGCCTCTACGTCGTCCGCTGAGGTAATCGGTGTATGGACTGGAGGTCTCTCCTGCAGGTGTTGGTGGTAGAGCCTCCAGTCGATCTTGGTCTTACTGGCTCTGGGCGGTGAGGTCACTGCCTTAGTGCCAAGGGTTATCAGAATCGGGAGGTGCTGTGTATTCAGGTCATACAGCACTTCTACCACTACTGGATAGTTGACGTTCCTAGTGAGCACGATGTCTAATACATCCGGACGCTTCCTATGGTCGCTAGGGATGTGCGTCGGTTCCTCGGGACCTAGAACGTCATAGTCGTGGTGTTCAGCGTCTTCATAGAGTTCACGGCCCGGCGGGGTGATCACTCTGGACCCCCACGCCGGGTGTTTGGCGTTCAGGTCCCCGGCGAGGATGGTGGGTGTTGTGCCTTCCATTACCGTCCGGATGTCTGAGGAGTGAAATGGAGTCCCTGGCGGGCGGTATGCTGCAAAGATCCTAAGTTCCTCGCCCGCCGCCTCCATTTTTATGCCGATTGAACGCATCGTCTGGAAGTCTGGCAGGTCCAGCTCCTGGTGGACGATGTCTCTCCTCACCAGGATCGCTGTCCCTCTGTAAGCGACCCCTTGAGGATCGACCTCGTCCCTCCTGTATATGTGGTAATTGGGCAGCTTAAGATGCGTTGTAGGTCTTAATTTTGTTTCACCCAGCAAGATCACCTGGATGTCCTGTTGCTGGGTGAGAGTGTGGAGTTCATGGATCCTTTGACGAAGCCCGTCCGGGTTCCAATATAGCAGGCGCAGGTTGCTATCCTCCATAGTGCCTTGCCAGTAAGGATGCCAGCGCCTTCATGATGGCGGTGACGGGATCAGTCCCGGCCCTTATGTCGGCCAGGACTTGTGTACCGACTTCGATGGCTATGCCTACCAATCTATGGATGGCATCAGCCGTCTCGAAGCCGGACGCTGGTGGTCTGCGTTCTGAACTACGCTGTGAAGGCACTGGTCTCGGGGCATTAATAGTCGTCTTTCTTTGCATTGAGCGCGCTCTGTGTGTAGAGCGAGCTCTGCTTTCTGGCAGGGCCCTTTCAGGTGCTCTACCTGCCGTAGGTGGTGCTGGTGCTCTTGTAGTAACCTGCGCCTGGGAGGCTATTGGTCCTGTAGTCATAGGGGTAGAGGTGGTCACAGCCTGAGGAGGAGGCTGCTCCGTTCTCCTGCTCCTGTTCCTCCGCCTCTTCCTCCTGGAGGGTTGCCTCTCAGTGGCGTCGTTGGCAGGAGGTCGGAGAGTCGCCCCGGTGGTTGCCCTTTGATCTGTGGGACCAACCGTTTCTGATGGTACTACAGGAGGGGGTGGGGGGGCTGGTTGCCTACCCTTCCCTCTGGTGATGGTGGCCCACCCGTCCTCCTGTATAGTGACGGCCTTTGGGCGACTTTGGGGGATCCTCTTTGGGTTCTCCGGCAGTAGCCCAGGTAAAACGATCCCCTGCTTCCTGGCTATCCTCCTCAGGACCGGGCAGCGGCGATCGTTGGCCGTATGGTTCTTGGCGCAATTTGCGCACTTTGGCTCCTCCTCTCTACCCCTTGGGCAAAGGCTGGCAATATGTTCACCTGCACAGCGAACGCATTTCACTGGCCTGAAACAATTAGCGGAGGCATGTCCGAAAGCCTGGCAACGGTGGCATTGTGCCGGTCCGGTCTTCCTCTGCCAGGCTTCGATGACGACTCCTCTCATATAGAGGAGCTCGTCGAGTTGGTACAGTTGCTGTAGCCGTTCCAGGCTCAGATGCTCCAGCTGTGCATAGTAGAGGCAGCCCGGTCTGCCCCTACGTGGTGGTATGGCCTTCACATAATTGATGGGGAAGCCTTTTGCCGGGCTTCTCCTCTGCCGGTGTGTAACAATACCACGACATTGTTTTATCCTTCTCGGAGAGTTCTACCATGTACCTCTGTATGGTACGGAACTCATCCGGGCTCTGTGGAGTGAACCTAACTCCTTTCCCGAACGGACGGGCATTAGGTGGATGGCCCAGCTTCTCATTAAGGACCTTAAAATGCCTGGTCCAGTCCGGGAGGCATTCTGCGACAATCGGCGGATATCTCTTCTCCTTTTCCTTCTCAGTTTTCTGAGGTTGCTCCGCCGATTGCGGTCGTGGTACTGCCGGGGCTGCAGCCATGTGGGCATAGCTCGTTGATGGCCGCTGCCCATCATCATGAGCTAATCCGGACGGGTTGGTAGTTTGTACCGGGGATGACTTTCCGGCTGATGCAGCTAGGGTTGCATATGTTGTCGAGCCCCAGCTGTAGGACTCCTCACCTCCTTGCTCGAATTGAATCGAGTCGTGACTGCGTCGGTCCGGTGAGATGGGTGGCGGTGATGGCGACTTAGGAGGTGAGGTGTGGACCTTCTTCCTAGTCGTTGCTTGGGGCTCTTCATCCTCTGATGATGTTGGCGAGTCGGGTGAGTTACCGATGCACTGCCTCTTTTCGTGGAGGGAGGCTTCGGTCTCCGGTGGTGTGTGCCTTCGTGGCGTCTTCTTGGGCCGCTGTTGCTGTGAGGGCAGCGGTTCACTCCCAGTCGTACACTCAGGTACGATGGGAGAGAGTGCAACCCTAGGTGCGGCCTCCTTACCCGGCGACGAAGGTTTCCGGGTCGGTATTTGTGAGTAGGATGAGACAACTCTCATCCTCTCCGGGTTGAAAATATCGCGGTAGGCGATGGGTCTTTCCAGTACGCCTGGCCGATCCGGTGGTTTCCTCGATCTCGGAGGAGGTTCCTCCTTATCGTTCCCTGACATTTCCTAACCTAACAGTCAGCGTCAGTGGTAATCTAATTAAGGCCCTATCTATCTTCCAAACGATCGGCAGCAGATATTGATGCGCGACGCGGATGGTGGTGATGTTGTTACTGAGACTTTCCTCACTATGGGCACTGCCTACCCCTTTTACAACAAAAGGGTTGGGGGAAGTGCAAAGGTGGCACTTTAATGCGCGACTAGGCACAGAATGCACGGAACGCATAAAGTGCCAAGAATCACCTAGGGGCCGGTGACCTCGACGCCTCACGGAATCACGGGACTCAACGATCGACGGAGTTTGTCGAACCGGCGGTTATTTGCAGCCACTGCTAACTACGAAATAACGCACACCTAGGAGATCCTTGATGAGGCTCTTCATTGGTCAATCAAATAATAAAGAGTCAACGGGGCGATACTTTATCGACACCATTTTGACATTATATCAAATATTTTAGTCGATTTTAGTATGATGTAGTGTTACTTTTTTTTTTTAAATAGATTTTTCGAAGTGATCCTAATTATTCTCAAAGCTTGTCTGCTATTTTTTTTCTTAATTCATTATCTTAGTATACGCCTTTAAGTTTTTGTCTCTGTCCTTCTCCTAGTTTTGGTTTTATAGCGCGGCAAAGCTTAAGGTGACTATATGACCCTTATTTTTAATGAAATAGAAAGGTTTTAATATAACTAATTTGGCGACATTCTCGTTGTTAAGCTTGTGATATTCCTCAGTTCGCTCAAAAATAGAGTAAAAATTGACTTCAGAGAACTAAAAATAATTAAATATATTCCACATAATAGCTTCTGAAGACGGTGCTAGTATATAGTGTATCGGGGATTTAATGTCCCAACTTCAGAAGTCTTTCAGAATTTTTTTTAAATTTTTAAAAGTTAATTTCTTTCTTAAAAAACTGCACTTACTAAAAATATAGTTAATCCAAGAGACGTCGTCCACATTAAAAATTTTCTGCCGAGGCGATCCACCACCAGAGGTGTGATACAGCTGGTCACTACCTAAAATGGAAAAAGAGTAAATAAATTACTTTTTTAACGTAAGTTGGGGTGACAAACGAGTAAACGAGTATACAGTTTACCTGATGGTAAGTGGATACTGTTGACCAAAGACATCCAGACAGAAGAGATTAAAAGGATATCCGTCCGGCCGGCGCTTAGTCCACAGGCAATAACATATATATATTACTCTGTTTTCTGGATTACACTGGAGCAAATATTTATTTTACTATACAATCTTTATCTACTACTGCCATTTTCATCTGTTATGTTATTTCAAACTGGGAATCCATTAGTTAGTTTATAGAACACATATTACCCAGTTTTACCGGCGTTAACATACATCTAGTCGAAGATAAAAGGAAAACATATATTTAGCGAATGAGTGGGCTCGACCCGGGCAGAACCATATTCTCACAAAATACTGACGTGGAACAACAGTAAGTGTGTTTTATATTGTGAGTGTAAAGAATAGAAAACCCTTTTTATTGGTAACAAATTATTTCATTTTAGTCGTCAAAGGTGACAATGTATCTGCATTTTGATTTTTAGCCGAGGATAGATGTCGATGTTTATGGGCATCAGCATCTACTTACCATCAGCTGGACTGTGTGCTTGTTTGTCACCCTCAATTTATAAAAATGCTATAAGCTGTAGCCACAATCCTTATATTGTTCTTGAAAAAAAAACTAAGTTAGTCCAGTCTTAGATGAAGAAACAGCGGAATACGAAATTAATATTTCGTAAATTTATCATATGGATACATCAAGTTGAACTGCAGTTATCTTTCAGTTGTCTGGCTCGATCAGTAGCAAAAGATAGTTAAAACGTTTTTTTTTCAAACTTCTTAGCAGCCCTGTATCCCCTTAACTCCAGCTGTAGGTTGGAAAACGATTGTTTGACACCCTGGTTAAGAAGTTATTAAGAATTAACTTTAACGTCTGCAGACTTGAGCTTGACAACAATTGAAAAATGGGACGTAAGTTTCAGCCTACAAGAGTGTTCTACTTAAATTATAAGAATCAATCAATAAAAAAAACAAAGAAACACAAACAAAAGCTATATAAAAAGGGTTATTAATTATTATAATGTAAATGAATACATGGTTGATAATAACCCCTTGGAATGAGGTGATCGCTTCCAAGTTGTTTCTAAAATAAATTTTGTAAATATTTTGTGACCATTGACATTGTAAAATTATTTTTAAAAAAAAGGCCCGCTGGGTTTCTTGCTGCTTCTTCCCAGGCCAGAGGTTTTTTTCGAATCAGTGGTAAAATAAAAAACGACTTTCAATAAGAATTACAACATGTAATCTATATTGAATAAAAAATATTCCAATATAATAAAAAATCGAAGCAAACTAAAGTTATTATAGGTACCCTCTCTTTAAAGTGGGTATAAAGGAAGAACATCATAAAAGGAGATCGTTTTTGAGATATGTTCGTATAACGTTCCTCTTGAACGCTGTTTAAAGATAATCTCACCTGAACGACACCCATGATGATGGTTCCATCGGATGCTGATATTCTAGTTCCAACCTTCACTAGCAGTTCTTCCATATAAAATAGAAGCACGTCTATCCCTGACAACTGCAGCAGCATGGCTAAAAACACGCAGATACCTGAAAATATGAATATACTAATGTGGTTAATGTTTGAGGGTTCGGTTTAATCCATCTATATAAAATTTAAAAGTATCTATAATTTAGATCGAATTCACAATTGATTTATATCGTGATGTAATTATAAATTCGTTGTAAATATCGTGATAATATCGCGTAACATACAAAAATAAAATAAAACACAATTGAATTGAGAACTTGCGTTTTTTTTAAAGTCGGCTAAAATATAATTCAAATTTCGATTATACTCATACTCACCTAAAGCCTTAACGTTTCCCTTCGTAGCCCAGAGGTCCGTAATGCTAGGCTCCACTTTGAACTCTCTCGCGACCATGGCCTGCAGAGCATCTAACTCTGACTGTACTCCGTCCTTGCTCATTCCTCGTAACTTCTGCAGAACTTCTGAAGCATCATCGATGCGGCCTTTAAAGTTAAGTGGATAATTTAAGAAATCAAAACAATAATTTAAGGAGCTGTTTTGTTGGTGAATTTTATTAGAAATTATCATTTTTTTAATGGCTTAAATGAATGTGATATGAAAAAATAGTATTTTGTTTGGAAGAACCCAACTAAAAACAACAAAGCTTTAATATAAACATAAGTAGGTTTAAAATGTGCATATTTTACACTGACTGCCTCGTTGGTCTAGTGGTTGTAGCAGTGCGACTGCTGATCATGAGGTTCAGGGTTGGAATCCCGGGTCGGGCCAAAAAATCAACTATTGAGTTTTTTCATCAAGAAATTCTCAGTACTTGTCCGGAGTCAGGAAGTTGGCGGTGTCTCACCTCCGTGCCTCGGAAATCACGTAAAGCCATTGGTCTTGCGCTTGATCTCTCTCCGGTCGTGTCGGTTTACCGTCCCATCGGATTATGAGAGTGCACCTGTGCTTGCGCATACACTTGGGCACTATAATCTTGTCCTGCGCCGATGGCTAGTCTTCGTTGAGGCAGCCGCCGTGACCGAAATTCGGTCTGGAAGACATTACATATTATTATTTTACATACTATACCATCCGCAAAATGTCTGTGTAGTGTATGCTATGCACAGGTTATTGTCCATTTATTAAACGGTGCTTCTAAGCGCTTTTTACAGTTTGGTAAAGTTTTTCGAGTACATATATGCATGTCTGTTGATTTGTCGATTTACGATGTTGTTAGATTTGTCTTAATTGTAGAAGTGACATAACATATAAAACTTTTCTCTCTTTAGTAAACTTTTTCACATAGTCGGGGTTTTCAATTTACCTACTGTGGAGTGTGCGCCTTTGGAGTGTATATTAAAAAACCTTTATTACTAAACTACTAAGTTGATCATATCTTTTTCAAGCTTCTTTTACTCATCTCCCCTTTAAACCGATAATTTGAATTGTATTTGCGTGACTCTATTAATATAGGTATCTTAATTATTTGAGAGTGTCGATAATAATTTATACATGTACCTTTGTACACTAAGAAAAACGGTGTTTCTGGAATGAACCAAGTACATGGTACATAGAAAAGCGATAAAATGCCACCAATAGCCGTCAGTCCCCAGTAGGAAGTGAAGGGACCGATTGCGTAAGCCAGTAGGAAGCCCACGTTAATGAAGAGGAGGAAAAAGGCACTCAGGGCGCCGCGAATTTTGTCCTGCAAAAGAGATAATATTTGAATACACAAATTAGCTCTATTTAGGACCGTGCTCTCTCAGAATAATATTAGAAAAGCAACGTTGTAGTTGCAGCTATATTATATTATATTACACACACACACACACACACACACACATATATACATATATATAAGGTCAGTGTTTGGAAGACCGGCATACTTTTCTATATTTTAAGTTTAACTAAACTTATTGAACGAGATACGCTTTCTAAAGTGATTTGTGTCGTCGGAAATTATAGGTAATATATTAATTTACTTATATTGGTCTAAAAATTATATTAATTGCAATAATCTTTAGAATTATATGTTATTTTTTAAAACTCGGCGTGTAGACGGACTTGAGACGGAATTGATCTAAGTCCGTCTAGTAGCAATATAACCATAACTTGTGACGCAATATGTATGAAAACAATTTCTAGCAGTGATGCAAAACTGGCGTTGAAATGTGTGCTTAATCTTTTTGTCCATATGGTTTAAATTTCAAAGTTATTTAATTTTATTTCATTTTAAGGCAAGTCCGGCATATCTTTGGTGACAGTGGTTGGAAACATTTTCTATAAAATTGTAGCGAATTTTCTTTTAAATAAAATACTAAATAAAAACATAAATCTTTATTTCTAATTGAACATGTCAGAAATATTTCAATCATATTTAGCATACCTGTCAAATTCCTTTCGTTTTTTACTTTTTTTTTACCTTTGTATTTTTTTTTTGTAAAGTATTTGTACAATGTGCACCGCCGTCTTGAGGTTAAAAAATAATTGGACAGGTATGCCAAAAGATCCTTTGATGTTCTTTATCACAAAATCGGCCACCATTTCCAGCATTTCTGTTTTTGTCAATCCAAAACCATGCTTTTCCATCAGGTGAAGACCGAGAGCTAATTCCTTTTCTAATTGTAATGGTAATGCTGTGTTTCTTCCTAGTGAATTTGATTTGGTCCTCTTATTGTTAACGTGGTCCATTATGGTCATTCTCGGAATCTTGTACTCCTGAGAGGCCTTGTAACCACTCAGCTCCCCATTTTTTACAGCTCTTACTGCTGCTTGTAGCTTCTCCCTAGAATAGGACGCTTTGTCCGTTTTCCTTATATAGTTACTGACCATAATTGCAAAATTCTCACTCGTCGCTGGGATAATGGTGGTAAATAGCAAATTTGGAATACCCTTGACACCAGAAAAAATTCGATGCTTGAACCTTAAGATGGCGTGGATAGCTAATATCTGATCTGTAGCTACAATTAAAACAACTTTTTTGCAAGTATGAAGTGGGTTATTAACCAAGGCCACTTTTTTTGGTTTAAACTTTCAAAATCGGTTCTTTGCAAAAAACGATCGATATCTAGAAAATCAGGCATCTTTCTGCATGACGTGTAGGTGATAAATCTGAAACAAAAAAAGTTACAGGTTCGATGGTTTTGTGATTTTCCCAAATGGAGTAGCTATTTTGTTAAATATTTGCATTTTCGTAAGGGAATCGAAGTGCTAAGAGCAATGCGTAAAACCAAAATTCAGTAATTTGCAACACCCGAGAAAAGCTTTCATAGCAACAACGTTTCAAGATTTGCATAAGAGCGCACCGAGCCTCCAGTAGCGCTGCCAATCAATAAATAACATTACAGCGAAATAACTAGGTATGTTTATTAAAATTTTAAAACTTATAAAAATTAAGTTAAGTTCGAAACTATTTTTGTATGCGTTAATTCTTAGTTTAAATGTGTTCGTGTAGTAACAATCTGGATTAACGCCTAATCCAGATTGTAACTACACAAACACATTTAAACCAGGACAAAACACGTGCCTACAAAAATAGTTTACATTTTTACCTAGTTTTGTACGTTTCAGAATTTTATTAAACATATTTAGTTATTTCGTTTAATGATTTTTCTTGATTGGCGGCGCTAATGGACGCACGATGCACTCTTAAAACAAAAAAAATTATTAAATACGTGCAGCTGAAAAAGGTTGACAATATCTGCATTCGAGGAAGGCCGTGTGCCAATATGACGGACTTTCCTTATGCATGCTGGACGGACATCCCAACTATTACATTTTAAGGTTAGTATTTTGTGAAGGTAATTATTTCGAAATTCAAGCGATATTAATGTATTCATCACCAGAAATTAGTATATGGATCACTAAATGACTTACGTAATCAGAAAAACTCCAAAAACACCATCGATTTTCCACTTTTTTTGATTATTTTCTCAGAGACGTTACACTCCCATTTCAAGTTCACAACGCGAAATAAAATGGCTGACCGATTTCTTTCAACCTAATGATGTTAGCGACATCTTTATTTCTTAGTTCGAACTAGCTCCGTAATACTGTTTTACCGACCGAGGCATAAAAACCTAGTCGTTCAAAAATGGTAGTTATTGCCGCTAGATGGTCTTGCCTCCCAGACGGACTTCCAAACACTGACCTTATATATATATATATATATATATATATATATATATATATATATATATATATATATATATATATATATATATTATATACAAATGGTTATGCTAGGACTGACTACGTTCGCTAAGTTGTTATGGAGAAAGTAGAGAACTGGAAGTATAGACCCTTTTTGTTGGAAACGAGGTAATCCATCTTGGTACTGAGGTACTACTGCATTTTGATTCTGAGTCGATGATAGATGTAGATGTCTATGGGTTGCGGCAACCACCTACCATCAAGGACTATGTGCTCGTTTGTCACCTTTATTCTATAGCGACAAAAAAAGCGGTAACACATTATTTCAAATTATCTGTGGATTGTTTCTCCTTGGAAAACGCTATGAAATAAGAAAAGGTAGGTATGTGCCTAGTAGTAACTATGCAAAACAGTAAAAATATAATAAAAATCGGATTGATTTCTTGAAAACTCTGAAGTTAAGTGGTCCAGGAAACTGACACAGATAAGGATTTTTTAAGATTGTTATCTCGCCGAAACAAAGTAGGTAGGTAGATTGACATGTTTGGCCAAAACAATACCCGCTACCGTATTCGTACGTGTTATGTAACGGTTATGTAATAATATTGATGGGAAGCTCGTATGTAGTGTCAAACACGTCTAGTCATGTAAACCAATAATTTATGGCTTTGATCAAATGTTGACTTTAGCCATTGAGGTATTCTGCGTATAAAGAAGACAACGCCTTGCATGATTTTGCGCCACGCTTTGCGGTACACTGTACCGCAACTGTTTAGTGAGTGTCAAACACCCGCACAGACGAGTCGTGTTCGCGTTGCATAAATAACAACTTCAAAATGCCTGGTTGGACTGCAGTAAACACTCCACAACATCAAAAAACGTGATGGTTTAATATTTCATCGGTAAGTAGACATTAAAACATTTAAAACTCTTTGATTTAAAGTTTTTCGTGTTGTTACAATGCTCACGAGAATCGGGCAAAATGTAAAATCTATGGGCGCGACATATGACCTTTTAGTCGCGAGAAAACTAATCCCTAATACAAACTAGCGCTGCATGTTTTAATAGTTTGGTTAGACGACGTAACTATTACTTTAGCGCTGCAGCGAACTTTAGTTCTAATTCTTACCAAAATGAAGCAAACTTTTGGTTCGGGATGTCTGTTCCATACGCTAGTAATATAGTTCAATGACTTCAGCAGTGATCTAAACTCAGGGCAAAGTTACAGTATCATGGAATTTTGCATGCAGGCGTTAAATTCAATTCGTAGTTCCTTAACTTCTCAACAAAGATCAAATGGAGATAGAAAATCAATTTCACCTCAGCGATCTCCCCAATGTAAATCGGGACCATTGCGAAGAGCATCCCGGTAGCGCATCCCCACGCCAGCCTCGCGACGTACAATGTGTGTAGATTTGTAGCGACGCCAGCCAACAACCAGCCCAGTAGGAGAGGGATGTTCGAGCCCATTATAATCCACTTACGACCTACGTACTTCGACAAAGGAATTGTTATCAGAGGTCCTGGAAAAGATAACATTTGAAATTATAAACTAAACGAACCTCTTTCATCCTCTTATTAATTGTCTATGAATTAATTGCTGACGTACTACTTTTCACGTGCATGTACTCATTTTAAAGGTTCAGGCAGGCCGCAAGCGTATTGGTAAGCGAAGTCTATAATTTCACATACATTGGAAATACAGTTTCCTGAAATAATCATGTCCTCCAGATCAAATTTCAGTTAAGGCGGTCAGTATCGACGGAGACTAACCATCGGCTCAAGACAGGATCATAGTGCTCAAACTCTCATATTTCGATAGGACGGTAATTCTACATGACCGGAGAGAGATCAGGCGCAGGACCAACTGCTTTACGAGCTGGTACGAGCTACGAGGATGTAACATCGCTAACATTCTGACTACGGCTGCTACCCTAAATGTTTTGTTAGAAAAACCCAATCATTGATTTTGAACCGACTCAGGATTGGAACCCGTGTTCTCTAGACCATCATCGCATTTAAAACCGCCTTGAATAAAAGGGCAGTCAACAGCTTCCCACAACCAGATTGTAAGACTTAGGTTCTTCTCTGCTTTCTGAGAGAGTTATATATTTTGCACTTCACATGTCTTCATATTTTATTTCTAAGACATATTTTTTATAGAATAATATATAAATCGAGCACATAGTCCACTTAATGGTAAGTGGATGTTGTAGCCCATACTCATCTAAATCTATCCTTGATTAATAACAAAAATACAAATCTCGTTTCCAGTGAAAAGGGTCTTCGTTCCGCTACACTCACCGTACGAAACAGCAGCATTAAGCTGCATATAGGCTTAATTCTGGTATTTCACGTTGGTATTCGGTGAGAGCGTGGTCCCTCTCCGGTCGAGCCGATAGCTACAGCTACACGTTTTTGAAGACATGGCCGTTTTCTCACGATATTTTCCTTCACCGCGTAAACCATCATCTAAATTGCTATAAGCAATTTCATTGTTGCCAGCAGGGGTTGAACCCGGGTTGCTCGCGTACTGTAAAATTTACAGCGAGGTTAGGTCCGTTATATTTGGATGGATAGTTTGCCGTCAATCGGCCACCAAAGCCTCGCAGTGACAGCAAAACTTACTGATTGTGAGATAGCAAGGAAAATGTCGGATAAGTGTTTTGGTATTTTCTTAAAAATTTTCACACTGATCTCTTAAAACTTTTATATTATATTGCCTTTCTGATACGCCACTTTTGATTAGTTTCCTTGAAAGATTCCCCAAGCATCACGTAAGTCTACCCCCCCCTCCCCCGTGAATTTGCTGCTTATCGTCATTCTGAGTTGGTAGTTTGAGGAGAGATCGTTAATAACGAAGAATAATTAAGAGGAGTTAGTTAAAGTTAAAGTTACAGCCCATATAGTCCACTGCTGGGTACAGGCCTCCCCTCATTTTTGTTAAGGCAAGGAAGTGTCAGCCGCGCTGCCCCAATGCGTGTTAAGCCGATTACACTTCGACAAGTACAGTAGCGAGTTTAGTTACAGAGTAGTTGACAGTAAACGGTTAAGTGGGCAGTAGCGTTCAAATGTCTTCGAGGCGAGTTTAGTTAAAAAATATACAATTTTATATTTTGAGGGTTGAACGCGAACACGTTGCGTCCTGTCAATTTATGCACTGAACTAAGCTCGCTCATTCACACGAGCGGCGAGTTTAGTTGCGGATGGCGGATGACGCGTGGGAGGGTAACAGTTCGAACTTTACTCGCCGAAAAATAGACCGGCCGGCTATCTTATTAACTTGCTGCTTAACTCACTAATTGCCGTTCAAACGAGGTTTTCTAGTTAACTTGCCTGGTTCGTAAGTTAACTCGCTACTGTAGTTGTCGAAGTGTAAATCAGCTTTTAGCGAACTTCACATATAATTGAAATATTTTTTCTTATTTCTCAAACATGCAGGTTTCGTTACAATGTTTTCAAATCTTTCTAATTAATAATCATTTGTAAATCAGCACTTATAATTGCAATTAAAAATTTCATTTGTGCCGAAGGGGATCGAACCCAGTTTGCTCACGTACTGAGACATTTTTTTTATATCGGATAGGGCAAACGAGCAGCGGTTCACCTGATGTTAAGTGACTCCCGCCGCCCATGAACAACTGCAACACCAGGCGAATTGCAGGTGTGTTGCCGGCCTTTTAGAAAGGAGTTAGCTCTTTTCTTGATGGTCCCTAGGTCTTATCGGTCCGGAAAAATCGCCGGTGGTAAACTGTTCCACAGAGAGAGCCTACGCGGAAAAGAACTCAATTTTCAGCGAACGCAAACCATATGAACTACCATGGCTCTTAAAAGGAGTCATACATGTCATTAATAATGGTGCTTATTTTTAGTGGTGTAGGGTTTAGTAGAAGCAGTAATAGTGGTGGACACGCAATTAAGGGAGGGAGAGAGAGGTTTTTTTTAAATATATAGACACTATTTTAAGTTTCAGACGGATCTTAGCTAGTTTATTTTAATATCTTCAGTGTAATGTATTTCCTCAAAGTAACGCCCAAATTCAATTAATTATCTCAAAAAGACATGTGTTTTAAATAAAAATGATAATTGTAGAGATGTAGGTTTACACCTAGATGTAAATATATCATACCTAAAAGTCCGCCGAGCACGAGAAGCGATCCTATCCAGGACTCTTCTTGCAGAGTTGGTACGTGTGACAAAGGGGAGCCTGGGCCTCGCAGTTGAGGCAACACGGGCGACGTCCATCCCATCGACATGCCCGTACATAGACTGCCGTAGCTCGCTGTAATGTAAATATTATTGAATACAATTTAACCGTCTCCACTTCGCACGGCTGGACTATGGTTTTTGAGCCTTGTGCACTCTAATCCTTTACTGTCCAACCAGACGTTCCATCAGAGATTTACAATCCAGAGTTCATTCTGACACAACCAGAAATAGATCAGGCACAGGATCGACGGTTTTATGTGCTTCCTATAACAAGGTTGTGAAACCTCCTACTTCCTGACTCCGGACCGCCACTAAGAATTTCTTGACACAAAACCCAGTAACTGTTTTCGGGTCGACCCGGGATTTGAACCTGGTCAGCCGTCTCGCTTATGAGCACTATATCAACGAGGCAGTCAGATGGAGTATAGCCATCTCGTTTTAGTTCGTTTGTCAAACCCTATCTCAAAAACTTTATGTCCTGCGACGAGAGGGGGGGAGGGACATATTTATTAATAAGAACGTCTGCTGAACTACAAAAATATAAAAAAAAGAAATTTACGTGGTAGTATTCATTATCCTGTAATGAATACTGATCTTTCTTATGGATTTTGATAGGGATTAGTAATAGTAGTTTTATTATTATTTTATAGCGTACCTAATTGTTTAAGTTAGGAGTTTTATTAACGTTTTGTTTATATGTTTTTTTTTTTATAAAGTAAGGGCAACAAACGAGCACACGGCCTACTTGACGGTAAATGGATACTATGGCCCGTAGACATCATAGGAATCAAAACGCAGATGCGTTATCACCTCTGTGGACTAAGATTGTGTGCCTCATATCCAGTAAAAATGGTCTCCGGTTCTCTACACTCACCATACGAAACACAGCAGAATTGTGCTGCTATTTTACGCTGGTATTCTGTGACAACGAGGTCCTTCCCCGGTCAAGCCGACCCATTCGAGCTACAACCATAATATAACTGCAGTATAGCTCTACCACATTAAAAACTACCACATTGTTTAGTAATTATGTTCCCTTAGGTACCTTATAATTAATATTAAGCTGAAGAACCCCGTTCACGAAGAAAGGGCTCAAAAAGTTTAAAGAACAATCAATCGTCCTCATTCCACTTGAACAGATTCACATCAATCAATTGCTTCTTGGCAAAAATAAAGCAATGTCCCTCCCACAGAAATCTAAATAATTCTGTGGTCCCTCCATTTTCCTTTACAGACCCTTAGATTGCAAAAACATATTGTGGCAAAAAATCATATAGATGGCCTTGTTCCTCCTTGTCTATATCCTTGCTAATAAGGGCCGATTTGTAATAGCCACATAAGTTTTCCATCGAATAAACTATTACCTGACTTAATGTAAAAGCAAAATACGTGAAAAAATTAATTATACTAGCTATTCGTTTGTGTTTAATTTAAGATCTATCTCAATTTTATATTTAAATTTAAATATCTTTTATGTGACTATTTAAAAATGCCTGCTCAGACTGGCGGACGGGACGGCAGAGGATTTTTAATTTATCAATTGGATTTAATACATTTTTCGGAGATTATCTAATGTTATAAGGAGTAACTTAAGTTACTTTTGTTTAAGAAAAATAATAAGGATCCCGCGCAAAAAATCAATGAAAACCAATCGTAATGAATTCAATTCGGACGAAGTCGCTCGGAACAGCTAGTGTAAAATATATTCGTAAAATAATTTTCTTCAATTCGGAGCAACGTATTCTATCACGTAGAATGCCAGTTTGGGTTGTAAAACTATGCTGCTTGAATGTGTCTTATACTTTGGCCCCCAATCAGAAGACTTGTTGGTGCAGAAACATTATGTTAAGAGGCATACTACCACGATTTTAATCACCCATTTCTATCTCTGCCATGCAGCAGTAAGTGCAAAAAATAAAAATAACTTTGGTACAATAAAAATTAATAGATTCGTAGTTTATCAAATCTGATTTAATGGCGGGGAAGATCTTGAACATGTTTACAGACTGCAGACTTCCTGGTGCTTCGATGCTTCACGTCGGCACAGAATAAATAATAGTACTACGTAACGTCGGCTAATGTTCTCCGCGGGTTTTTATCGATATTAATGTAAAAGAGTTTACAATCGAGCTTGTACAACACGCCTGCCTCTTGTAGAAGGATATTACACTTAACGGAAGGTAAAAAGTTAAATTAAGCTTATTTTTACCATCGATAAAATCCGTAAAATTAATTTTATTTAATACTAATATTAAAATATTTAAAGTCATTGCTTTTAATA
Source organism: Parnassius apollo (assembly GCA_907164705.1). Lineage (NCBI taxonomy): Eukaryota > Metazoa > Arthropoda > Insecta > Lepidoptera > Papilionidae > Parnassius > Parnassius apollo. The sequence goes on along the minus strand of CAJQZP010001060.1, from coordinate 4,701,837 downwards.
TAAGTACTACTTTTAATACAGAATGTAGTGATACACAATTTACAATTTATGTCAAAAATATTTAGTAACAGCATGGTTGTGATCGTCTCATTCTGAGGAATTATTATCAATTATGTATCCTTCAATATTATAATAATCAACAAATTATGCAAAGACAGACTCGTATTTACCAAGTATGCAGTTAACATATTTCAAGAAATTGTACAACATAACTTCAAGGCGAACAAGAGTCCGTTGATTAACAAATATCGAGAGTTGCGACATGTATAATCTAGGAATTTTAGAAATTATTATTTTGTTTCAAAACAGGATATTACGGAGAAAAGTTTTTTTTAAATACATATAAGAAAATTCTACATCAAATATATTACCCTCGGGTCAAGCTGAACAACAAGACCAAGGCGACGCCTGCCACGCTATCCGTGAGTTTCTGTAATATCAGGGACTTCACTCGAACGTAAACGCCGTCCAACTACCATTTTCAGACGACGAAACCGACTCTGCTCTTTCTGACCTATTTGATCGACCTATCTGGCTGATACTTCGTATCTCTCCTACCCTGGATACAAACTATAACACTCCTATGTGCCTCGGGTTGGAGTTTGCGTATATTTCAGAGAGGACATATTTTCTCGACACCTCGGCAGTTTTGAAGGTTTGAACCTGTCCATCCTTTGGCTACGCGTAGACAGAGATAAACAACTGCGCGTCTACGGGTGCCTCTATAGGTCCCATAGCAATAATGCTAAACCAAACCGAGTCATCTACAACGTTTAAATGGCTACAGACTCCTTGCTACAGCAGATCCCCTCCGCAGAGCCACCACGCCGTAAGGCCGCCGCATCATGCGGCAAGATTTGTTCATGATTTAGCCTTGGCTAATGGTCTGACACAACTGGTTACTTTGCCAACGCGAATACTAGTGTAAAATAGCAGCTTAATACTGCTGTGTTTCGCATGGCGAGTGTAGAGAACCGGAGATCCTTTTTGCTGGAAACGAGGCATTTCATCTTGGTCCTCACGCGTGACAACCTTAGACCCTACAATGAATGGTCTAAGGTGACAACGCATCTGCCTTTTGATTCGTATTTGAGAATAGATGTAGATGCCTATGGGCCACAGTAACCACTTACCGTCACCGTGTGCTCGTATGTCACTGTATCCTATAAAAATATGCTAATTTTGATGATTATACTACATAAATTTTGATATATGCTAAAGTTGGACGACTCCTGACTAGACGTAGAGCCGACATAATGAAACACGCAGGCAGTCGATGGATGCATCCTACGACCAGTCCATCAGGCAATCTATGGGGGAAGGCATGTGTTCAGCAATGGAATTGCGATGGGCTGTAGTGACTGCCTATAGTAAGTTTACGATTACGTTTTTTTTTATAAAACGTTACCTACACACTAGGATTTTCCCCTGTATAGTGGGGGCACTTGACGTACATACATTTCACAAGGACAAACATTCAGATCCGGAACAATTATTTGTAGGTCATAGAAATACTTGTTCCGTGGGTGATTCGAACCCGCGTCCCTCAGCGTTGCAACTCATTCAAAGCACTGCGCCGTTAGTTAAGGTAAGTTAAGTTAACTATAGTTAGAGGTTCTTATGCAAATCTATATTATTATGCATCTTATTACGGGCACAGGCCTCCTCTCATTTCTGAGAGTTTTTTTGGGGAATTAGTCCAGCCGCCCTGCTCCAGTACGTGTTAGTTGACTTCCATGTTGCCGATATATTTTATTCCTCACACATGCAGGTTTCCTCACGATGTTTTCTTTCTCCGACGAGCATGCTGAAATCAGCACTTAAAAGTGCAACGTATAATTTCTTTGGTGCGGCTGGAATGGAACCCGGGTAGCCTATGCGCTATCAGGGTGCACTAATGTTGGACGTAGTATTAATATTTATGTGCAATTTATCTTTAACTGCCTCTACGATACAGGAGAAAATCCAAGTGAGCGGGGTAACGTTTAAAAATAAATACCTTCCCCATAAATTGCCTCATAGGGCAATCTATAGGGGAGGCCTATGTTCAGCAGCTGTACACGTCATCGTTGGAACCACACGCAAATTTTTTTTATAGTATTAGGTGACAAACGAGCACACAGTCCACCCGATTGTAAGTGGATGCTGTGACCCATAGACATCCATATTTATCCTCAATCAAGAATCAACATTCAAATGCTTTGTCACCCCTGAGGATTAAGATGGAATGCCTCGATTCCAGTAAAAAGGGTCTCCGGTTCTCAACACTCACCATACGAAACACAGCAGTATTACCCTGCTATTTTACGCTAGTATTCTGTGAGAGCGTGGTCCTGCCCCGATTGAGCCGACCCTTTCGTGCAACAGCGATAATATAGCTGCAGTGTGGCTCTACCACGTAGTGTAAGTAACGATCCAAGAATAAGTATTATTCGACACTATTCTGATGATATCCTTGACGTAAGTCTGAGCGTGACTAGAGTTCCAGCACTTTAAAAGCGGGATACTTTCCATAGCTACCATGCTTGGCAAGCGAGTCGGAAACCGCAGCTTTTTATTTTTAATCGTTTTTATGAAGACGATGCAGCCATGCAGGATGATATAGAGTATTGGATATTCTTACACTACTACACTTTTAATACACGGTAAAAAAAACATAATAAAAAGTAATTATTATAGGGACCGTATTAACATAATTTTTTTTTGATATTCTTTATTAGAAAATACTACAACTACTTAAAGTATACAATTACGTGGTATAAAAGATACAACAGTAAACTCCCAGGTCACGTTTATGTTTTTTTTTAAAGAAAACTTACCCAAAGATGCTGCTAAATATTGGCGCCATTTTTGTTTCAGTTCTGCTTTAAAGACTTCTAACATAATCAGTTAGATATACAAATACGTTTAATAAAATTGATATAATTTGATTATTGTGTATATATTTTTAAATGTTGCGTACGTAATAAACACAATAAACGAAATCGACACCTAACTGAGATGCAATATGCGTGAGCATTGCCAGCCATTACATTTAATTCTGTAGTACTAAATTATTTGTTTTGTCGCGAAAGGCAAAGTTTCCCTTCACAACCTTTTTTTATTGTAAATAGTTAATTCGTTAAAGATTTAAGTGATTACGAGAAAAAAAAATAATTGCCAATCAATGAAATGGTAGTTTAGACGTTTATAGATTACCTAAATGTATTTGAGCTAATACAAACTTGTAGGTACGGTTTAATTTCGTTCGTCATGATTAAAAAGATAGGTATGTTTCTTCTTTTCTAACGTTAAGGCCATTAAGTTCTTAATTTATAATAATTTAGTTTATTGCCTAATTTGGTATGTAAACATTATCAAGGATATATTATTAAAAACGTAAATATAATATTTACATTAAATTCAAGTTAGTCTTAAACTTGACAAAATTTTTACAAAAAACACATACCTACGTATATACCTCCAAAATCTTAGGACAGCATCGTAAGCAGTGGATGGTCAGAGTATATAATATTATATATGCCGAGCACAGTTATTAAAAATAAGTGTTTAGTAAAAATTGTATAGATAGATAGAAAATTCTTTATTCCTTCCATTCAAGACAATTATAAAAAAAAAACAAATCAATTCTCATCTGTGAAAACTTTTAATAGGCTTACTTTGTAAATTATATTATATACCTTATAGTATTAATTAAAAGCTGTAAGTTTTCCTGTTATAAATAAATAAATAAACAAAGACGAACTAAATGTACGAACAAAATACATTCCCTGCCTAGCTGGCCTTTGGTAGAACGGTAAGAGCTATGGGTAGACCCGCAACCGAAATAAAAAAAAAACTTTTTTAAACATATTTTTTAACTGCATTATGCAACAAAAATATTTGGTTTTTAAATATGTAAAATTAAAAAAAAAATTAGTTAAATATATACAATATAGTATAGGAAATTATAATATATAAACCAATAATATTAATCAAGTAATTTTAAATAATGTGCCTCAACCTTACGTTTAAATGTATTTATTGAGGAGGCATGTTTTATATCTCGTGGAAGGTTATTTCAAATAGTAATTAATAATACCGTAAAATAATCTGAGTAGTGAGTAGATTTATGAACTAGGAGAGTTGGAGTTTTGTTGATTATCGAACGGGATAAGCCCAAGTATGAAAATCTATCAATTGACGTGGGGAACAAGTGATTGTGAATAACACAATAAAAATTGTTAGAATATGTGTTCCGGCGAAAACGGATGTCGAGCCAATCTCGCGTCTTCAGCGCAATTGTGATATATGATCAAACTTGCGCAGGCCAAAATATAGCGTAGATTGAGCAGGCGGTCGAGTTTTCTTAGCAGCTCCTCATTTATGTCTTGGTAAGCAATATCTACATAATATAAAATAGGAAACAACAGTGAGTTGCTTAGCATAACCATGCCTATATATGCGATATTATACGTGGTAGAGCCATGCTGAAGTTATATTAGTAGTGTAGTTGTAGCACGAATGGGTCGGCTCGACCGGGGAAAGACCACGCTCTCACACAATACCAGCGTCAAATAGTAGCTTAATGCTGCTGTGTTTCGTATGGTGAGTGTAGAGAACCGGAGATCCTTTTTACTGGAAACGAGGCATTCCATTTTAATCCTCACGGGTGACACCGCATCTGCATTTTGATTCGTAATCGAGGATAGATGTAGGTAGATGTCTATGGGCCACAGCAACCACTTACCATCAGGTGGACTGTGTGCTCGTTTGTCACCCTATCCTATAAAAAAATGCCCGCCTAGGGGATAAATTTTTGCAAAAACTTCAATTAATGCATTGTGCTAAAAATTCATTTCCGGACCTCATTAATTTAACTTGTCCCATAGCGCCCAATTAAGATAGTCAGCCAAAATTAAGCCGAGATTCTTACCCTGTGTAGTGTATTCTAAATCTATACCGTTTAGAGTGATCTTAGGTAGATGTTGATAGACTAGCCGATGTGTTATTTTTAATTTTTCTGCGCCCCATGATTACAATCTGTATTTTAGCAAAGCTTAATATTAGTACATGACAGTTCGCCAATTGATGAAATGCAGCAAGATCAATGTTAACAGAATAAAAATTAACAGCTGAAATGCTGATACATCTGAACATTATCTGCGCATGGGTGATACTTGCTGAAATTTATTATGTTAAGTGCATTGATAAGCACCGGAAAAACAACAAAGATAAAACACATCCTTGAGGATACCAGTTACAACGTTACACCAATCGGAGAACCTATTATCAGCTATTATCAGCTAAAGCCAAGCCAATCGAACGACATCGATCGACGTCGATAAATGGCATCGGTCGACGATCGTTCGATTGGTGTGGTAATAACCTAAGAGTAATAACATACATAATACAAACAATTCGTGGCATTTCATTAGAACGTTCAGTTCTGCAGTTATCCTTGATCTTGAAGTTACCGTTTTGCCTTCACATTTATTAAATATTCATAGTACGCAGAATAAAGCGTAATTAACGTTTAAACAATGTGCCGTCTAAAAGGAGGTAGACTGCCTATTAATTATAGAATTGTTTAATATGATCCCGTCCTATTTTCATTGAAGCAAAGTTTTTACGAGCCAGTAACTAATTTTTGCGTGGCCAGATAATTGTAATGGAGTCATATAAAACTATAAAAGTTGTGTCCACTCCTAGCATATACATTTTACAACATTAGTCAGTTACAGCATATATACGTCCCACTGCTTGGCACAGGCCTCCTCTCATTTCTGAGTGGGTTTTAGGCCAAGGAAGTGTCGGCCGCGCTCCCCCAATGCGTATTGGCGTACTTCACATGTCTTCGAAATATTTTCCTTTCTTTTTTCTCAGACATGCAGGTTTCCTCACGATGTTTTCCTTCACCGCCGAGCACGTGGTATCAGCACTGCATTAACGTTTCATGGTGTCGGCGGGCATTGAACCCGGTTTGCTTGCGTACTGTGTGTTTACAGCGAGCGCTAACCATCTGAGCTACCACAGCTCTTGCCTGGATATTTGTCATAGTTATAACGCTTAGCAGGCGGGATGGCTACGGCAGTTTTTTTTTCTTTTTAGTTGTAATTAGAAAAGTGCTGCAGCCCGCCGCGTCGCTCGCCCGGTTTGCTTCCATCTGTCGTCTCTACGACACCCACGGGACGATATGGGATAGTCACAGAAATCTAAATAATAAGGCAAGGGATAGTGGATATTCTCACACCGCATTTTGGTATTTTCGGGAGTATTTAGAGTGAACAAAAGTGTATGTATATATTTTTCAAGGCAGAGCTCGCGCTGGAAAACCATCTTACGTTTAACAATCGTAGTAATTATATTCAAATATCGATTGCTTCAGAAAGATCGAAATGGTTCGTGGGATAATATTAAATGATTGCCGTTCCTCGTTTGTGCGAGTAAATTATATAATTAATCAATTTAACGTTTATCTTAAAACTTAGCGAAGTATAAAATAAACAGCGATAGCCTTAATGACGGTTACCTTTGACATTGACGAAAATCGAGTAGAGCAAAAACCACTTTTTTATAAGATTGTTCATTGCAATTAGTATTTGTACCGTTAAATTGAAACTGTGACTCAATTTTTGTTTTACTTAGCCAGTACTTGAATACCATCCTATTTGATGGTAAGTGGTGTTGGATTACTCATTTAGTCATTATGCATTTTTTCCCTCCCTAAAATGATTGTTAGATAGGATTTTTAAGAGAGAGCTACGCTGCAGTTATTATGTCTGTAGCACGAAAGGGTCTGCTCGACCAGAAAAGAACCACACACTTATAGAATAGCAGCGTAAAATAGAAGCATAATGTTGCTGTGTTTCGGTGAGTGTATGGACCCGGAGACATTTTTTTACAAGTAATGAGACATTCTATCTTAGATCCCAAGGGTGATAACGCATCCACATGATAATTCTTAATCTAGACCTAGAGTATTCTCTTTTATATTATCTTAATATATTTACGTGTCACGTTGTTTATCCGCGATGGACTCCTAAACTACTTAACCGATTTTAATCAAATTTGCACACCGTGTGCAGTTTTGTCCAACTTGAGAGGATAGTTTTTTTTGCTCATGAGTGACCCACAATGTTTTTTTGCGAATGTAAGGGTTTTTAATAGGACATGACAAAGAGTCGTCGAAAAGGGCAGAACAACGTCTGCCTGGCATTATAGTATTTTATACATACAATACATTATCTTGAACGCAACTTTGTAATATTTGCCCGTAGCTGATACTCACCTAACTAGGCAGTCGGTTTGAGTACGGGGCCACTAACCACTATGTTCCATAAACTTCAGTTTGTAGATTTGAGTTTGAAATTTGTGTCGTTTGTTAATAAGATGAGGTTAGTATTTTTTATGGTTCCATAAAAATAAAATTTCCCCAAATACTTTACTCCAAAAGGAATAAACGGAGCCCGGATAATAAAGTGATATTATCATTTAGTTATACTTTCGTCCGTCCGTTTGTCGAAACTTTTTTTCTAAGGAGTGATTGAGTATAGTATCGAGTTGATTTTTTTCAATACTAAGGTTTTTGAAGGTGTACGAAGTTCAAGCTTCTAAGTCAACGCAATAAAAAAGTACGTCTATCTATCCCAAAATTTCACCAAAATCGGTCGAACTATTTTTGAGTTTTAGCGACATTAACGGGCAACACAATTGATTTATATATACATAAAGATATGTAGTGTGTATGCCTGCCTCGTTTGACTAGTGGATTTAAGCGCGACTGCTAGTGATATATAAAATAAGTTATAGGGTTTTTCTTTCTGGGACTTCTCAGTAGCAGTACAGACTCCGGTGTCAAGGAGAAGGTGGGGTTTCAACCTCATGCCTCAAAAGCGTGTAAAGTCGTTACTCCTGCGTCTGATCACTCTCCAATCTTGTCGTATTACAATTACATCTCACTATGAGGAATTTAAGGACTTTTAGCATCTCCTTGCACACCGGATGGACGATTACTTACATGAGAAGTCCTAAGACCGCTCAACAAGGAGGCCGAGGATGAGCAACAGAGGCCCGATGGGATACGATTATATAATACTACAAGACGCTGAGAAGTACTCAGCCAACCAATGTAATATAAAGTGCCGTGATCGCGGCAACTAGGACCACGTGAGCAGTGCTTTACCTGAGTGGAAGTTCGGACAATGGGGTCAGCCTGAGGCTCGTTACCTGCAAATTACCGCAAGGAAGTGGACAGTTGTAGAAGATCGAATAGATAGAGAGTGCTCAAGTGCTGGCGCACACACTCTCATTATGATCCTGACCTGCGCAGATGGCTATCCTACATATAGATGTCTCTATAGAGACCAGCCGCCGTGACCGAAGTTTAGCCTGGAGACCATTTTGCATGAGGTTAAGCGCAAAGCACGTATTAAAACTACTTTTACGGATTTAATCGCGTTTAATTTTTAATTCCCGACGTTTCGGGTGCTTTCCAGCACCCATGGTCACGAGGGACTGAGATGACTGACGTCCCGATGTCACTGTTAAACCCGGAGTACCTTTAGCTTTTTAAATTATTGTTTATGGTCCGATCTATGCAAAATGTAAAAAAAAACTGACTATGTCTTGAAGTTTTGCTTGGGTTTAGTTTTAATTTTACTGATTACAGGGTCGCAGCAGCAAATTTCAATGGAGAAGGAGGCTGGGTACTACACCCAGTCTCCTTCTCTATTGAAATTAGGATGTATTTTAATTTCAATAGCCTCACGTATGATTCTTGGTAAGAATCGGTGTTCTTCGCGAGGATTTGTGATCTATCAAACCTGATGTAAAAAACGGTTGGGGCCGTCTACGATATGATCGCACACTGCAGACTTCCCGGAACGTTGATGCTTCACATCAGCTGTATGTTCTATTACGCGGTTTCTAATTGATCTAATTTTGTTTTGCTTAGTTATAATTAATTTTTTTCGGCTAAAAATTCAGTTTTCAGTGTTTCGAGCAGCCTTGTAATAATATCTTTTACTAAATACACTGACTCATTCCGGTTCCGAGCTCGACCGCCGCTGTAAGTGGATTACTGTATCGTTTGTGATGAAAAATATTGATCGCTGTAGAAATACAAAATATTTCAAAAACCAAATTTGATACATACTTGAGCACTGTAAGGTATTATTATTATTTTTATAAACACAGGTTTTTATTACTATAGGTATATTATTTCCCTAAAAGTACGTAGGATTTTTATACATTTTCTTTATAGGAAAGGGGGCAAACGAGCATACGGCTCACCTGGCCACACCAGGGGAATTGCAGATGCGTTGCCGGCCTTTTAAAAAGGAGTAAGCTCTTTTCTTGAAGGTCCATATATAAATATGCTTATACATCTTTGACTATATGGAGTGACCTGAAGGTGTACTTCGATATCTACGGATGTTCGAAACTCCTCGAAGAGTCGAACTAGGTTGGCCGAGATTGTGCTCGTTACATTAGTTATAATGAGACCTTACCTACCTCTGGACTTGGTAGGGTGACCTGAAAGTCGTGGTGGGGTGGGTGTTTTTGGGGGGGGGGGGTGTTTTTGTTTTTTGGGTTGTTGGGGGCGTACTGCGACGAATGCTACCGGAACTCGTTGAAGAAAAATAAACTAGGTGTGCCGAGTTTGGTCTCATTTTGTTAGTTATGATTAGATCTCACCTCCGGACTTGATAGAGTGACCTGAAGTAGAGTAGCACAAAGTTGGTTTAAACGTTTTCAGTCCGGGAATTTTGATGTCAAAATGCAGCCCGCTTTGGTCGCCCTCATACGGATAAAGTCGATGCCGTTTTTGAAAAAGTGGAGCAAGATCGACATATTAGTAGTTACGACATAGCCGAGGAATTGAGTATTGACCACAAAACAGTTTTTACACATTTGAAAAAGTCTGACTAACAAAAAGCTCGATATTTGGTTACCACACGAGCTCACTGAAAGAAATTTAATTAATCCTGTACTCATTTGCTATTCTGTATTGAAATGTAATGAAACCGAATCATTTTTGAAAAGATTAATTACTGGTGATGAAAAGTGGTTCAACTATGACAAGAACCTGTGAAAAAGATCATGGTCAAAGGGTAGTCAAACTTCACAGACTGTAGCGTAACCCAGATTTACACGCTATAAGATGATAGTGTGTGTCCGGTGGGATTGGAAGAGCATCGTTTATTATGAGCTTTTACCGCTGGGCAAAATTATCGATTCGGATCTCTACCGCCAATAACTAGAGAATGCAAGCAAGAAATTGATAAAAAACGGCCGGAATTGATCAACAAAAAAGGAGTGGTCTTTAATCATAATAACGCCAACTCATCTTTGCCAAAATTGAGAGAGTTTGGTTGGGAAGTGTTAATGCATCTACTATATAGTCCTTACTTTGCAACCTCAGATTTTCACCAATTTCAGGCTCTTCAGAATTCTATGGATGGTGTTAAGTTAACATCGAGAGAGTACTGTCAAAACAACTAGTCGCATTTTTTTGATAAAAATCGCAAGATTTCTACAGCAACGGGATTTTGACACTACGTACAAGATGGCAAAAAGTTATCGAACAAAATGGCACATAAATATTATAATTAAATGTAATTAAACTTTTAAAAAAAAGTCTTGAATTTGTTTATAAAATATGAAGAAACTTTTTCCCGACCATATATAATTAATTTTATTAAAAAAAGAATCATCAAAGAACTATTAAAATAAAGAAGATATTATGTAACGTACATACAAAAAACATATAGTTGAATTGTAAATCTCCTTCTTTTTTGAAGTCGGCTAAAAGGGTATTTTCTCATATCGCACATAATTTTCGAGATAATAGAAAAAAATGGAGATTAAAGTAGTTTTTTGATAACTGAACTAGTTGCCCAAAGAACACTATTACAGATCTACGGTTTTATACGCACACGAAGTCGAAGTTAAGAGCTAGTCTTCTGTATGTGTTTTATCTCACCATTTTATTTCACCTTACTAATCAAATGGAATTGAAAACTTGAATCCTTGGTTACGAAGTACGAATGTAACATGTAATTTTTTTTATATATACAATGTACATTGCATTGAGTGTGATTTAAGGGACTGCCATCTAACATGGTATAACTTTTAGATCTCAACTCTTTTATAAACAGCACACTGAAAGTTTTGCACTCTTGCATACTCATAAATGTTTGAATTTCGAATACAAGTATAAATTTTTTATACGTCCATGTTTATACGTGGTAGAGCCATGCTGCAGTTATATTAGTAGTACCTATAGTTGTGGCACGAAAGCGTCGGCCTGACCGGGGTAGTACCACGCTCTCACAGAATACCAGCCTAAAATAGTAGCTTAATGCTGCTGTTTCGTATGGTGAGTGTAGATAACCGGAGCCCCTTTTTCCTGGAAACGAGGCATTCCATCTTAGTCCTCACGGGTAACATCGCATCTGCATTTTGATTTTTAATCGAAGATAGATGTAAATGTCTATGGATCCCAGCAACCACTTACCATCAGGTGGATTGTGTGTTAGTTTGTCACCCTATCCTATAAAAAAACATAAGAAACTAATTAGAGTTCGTCATCCGTAGTGAAAAGATTTAAGGGCAATGGTTTTTTTTTGATTTTAAAAATTTACTTTCTCCGGAAAATTCCGCGCTGCTCGTCTTCATAATGCAATTGAACACCGTAAGGTAAACTCTTACACAAATTAACATCACCATTTAAAAACTCTCTGACTCTCATCATTGGTGATGCGCCGGTTTTCTTGAGGGGAAATATAACCTCAAATGGCTTAGCAAGATCCTCCGTTATGCCGAAAGTATTGCAGCGTTAATTTTGAAATAAATATATGGTAAAATTGGGGATTAATATTAAGGACTATGTTAGACGAAAACACGATTCCGTTAAATTTTCTCGATAGAAAAGAAATCCAAAGTTACCTCCAAACTGAACAATAAACCGCTGTTATTCATAAAATACTTTAAATAAGATCATGAAACTTTGCATACTAACTGAACTAACTATAAAGCAGTGCTTATGTTATTTAATTTTTTTTAAATACCATTATTTTCACTGTAAAAAGAAATTACCTAAACTATTGGCGTCTTGAAGCTTGATTCCTGTCGCCCCGTTAGTATCATAGATAAGAGTGTATATACGGAAGTAGATAAGAATCTCTAAACATTTATCAGGCAAAATATATCTCGAAGAACCGACGACTGATGGGAGAAAAAGGTTCTCGAGTGGCAGCCTCGTACCGGTAGGCAAAGTGTAGGGCAACTCCCCACGATATGGAGTGACGACCTGGTAAGACATGCAGGTAGTTGATGTATGCAGGCGGCTCAGGGCCGTGCTTTATGGCATACCTTTGGGAGGCCTATGTTGAGCAATAGACTTGTGAAGGGCTGCAATGATGATGATGATGATGATGATGATATTTTTTAATGTAGTTAATAAATATAATATAACTTGCTTAATAGAATATGATTTCCTTTTTAATATTTCCTTTATACCTATCATTAGAATTATTATTTAATAATGCTTAATTTTTGTGGCGGCCACACTATCTTGATTGATTTACATAAAGTAGCTAAAAATGCAAGATGCCAGAGCAGCTATAAATTAAAAAGTATTAAGTGTTTCATAAAGCAATTTCTAGATGGCGGTAGTTTAACCATCAATGAAATTTCTTAGAAGATACAATGTTCATGTATAAGTATAATGTACAAATGTACAATGTAAATTATGTAAATAAATGTTAGTATCGCTTCGGCTTTTGGAGGGGGAAGTTGTGTCACTTACGATCAGAATACACATTACGCAACAGGACGACGTAAAATTAAAATGGGAAATAACCGTAATAAAAATAAGAAGCGACTGGGTTGGCGTTAAGAAACAGGCATAAATATGATAAACCTAATGAAATAAGTGTCTAACGACCTTTCTACTTACGGTATTAGTCATTACAAACATGTCGGTACATAGCATACGACGCGCGGGGATGTGGGGGCGAAATTAGAATTTGAGCTGACTTACTATATCCCCTTAAATTTTTCTCAGTAACCGCAGTTGAGGTTCGGCCATCACGACTTTCATGATGAAGAGAAACTCAAGCCACGATCAAATTTTGCGTATCAAAACCTTTCAAAGTTAGAATATTTTAATGATTCGTTATGTATGTACACATTCAAATGAAACTAGTTTTTACGGATTTTATAGTAGGTATAATAATATATTAAACCATTTTAAATTCCCGACGTGATTTAAGCGATTAAATCCGTAAAAACTAGTTTTATTTATTTATATTAGAAAGACTTTGTTACCAATCTCACGGGCATTCAGACCAATGGTCCTTATGTTTTTAAAATTGTTTAAAATAGGTATAACGGAAAATACTTTGAAAAGCAGTAAAGTAAAGTACTTAGTAAGTACTTTACATTTAAATTTATTTATTCATGAGCTACGCAAAACTTACAGTGTAGGTACTTGGTGTCCCATGAATCATAAATTAACATATCAATTGTTTAATAATTTTGTCTTTTTCACAGACAGGTACACAACCCTCACAGCTCTCAGTTCAATATTCATTCAGATTTTGCAATCAGAATTTGATAGGTACATAGTTACCATTTTACCGTCGTTTACTTACGGTATCAACTATCAGTTGGTTACTTATTGAGCCATTTTTATTCAAACAGCTGATCAGCCGGTTAGGCTACCTCCACCACTAATAAGTATTAACTATAAAGTAATACCTAACTATTAAATTAAATAAAGTTTATTTTTTATTTAAATTTTGGCTAGTTAGCTACTTATAATTACCCAATACCCATTAGAAAGGGGTAGCTATTCAAGTACCTAACTAAATAGCGGCTATTCACAAAATAGCCACGGCTATGTTATTCATCAACACGATAAAGCTAACTATTGGCTACTTTGGTTAGAGGCGCCTCGATTATCCGACAAGCTACGACTCAGCGGTTAGCTCTGAAGGTTGTTCTCTAACCTTCATGGGTTAGCTACTAAAGAGGACGCTACGTTATGTAGCTGATGAGTGCTTATTGTTAGTACTATCGTTTTAAATTTGATTTAGAGCTTTGAATCAACGTAAGTGAATTATCGACTATATTACTATACGATTTAAAACATTATACAGTATAGAATATAAAGTTTATAATTACGACGATAGCATCATTAGAAATTAAAAATGGAGTAACGCGACATCTATTAGTTTACTTGTATTGTTGAATGTTAGATAACATAATTAAGGCAGCTTCTTAATTCATACCGATAGATATAGATGGCACTGTAAAATATGGATAGATATGATATTTCGACAGTTTTCTTCTTCCACTTTATTTGATTTTTTGTTAATATCTTAATATTTAGATTAATCTTATTCTAAATTAATTATGGTATTTGAAAAGGACGAAGAGAGAATGAAATGTGAAATATGGGTAAATCAGGAATGTCTAGAACAGGTAAATGAAATTGTATACTTGGGGAGTTTCAGCCGGGATGGAAGATGTGATTTAGATGTGGATAGGCGTGTCGCTGCCGGAAACAAAGTCAATGGTGCCCTGAATGCATTAGTAAAAAAGGCAAGGCGTGGTGAAGAGTGCACGCCTTGCAATACATAACGCAGTGTTGGTACCGACTTTGTTATATGGCAGCGAAACCTGGGTATGCCAGAAGAAGCATAAAAGCAAGTTGAATGCAGTGGAGATGCGATCTCTTCGTAAAATGTGTGGCGTTACCATAGCCGACCGAAAGCGAAACGAAGAGATTCGCAATATGGCAGGATTGAAAGATGACTTTATCACAAAAATTGATAAGGGCGTACTCCAATGGTTTGGGCACGTTGAACGAATGAGTGAAGACCGAATGGTGAAGAAAATATACAGAGCGAAAGTAAATATTAAAAGGTGTCGAGGTAGACCGAGACTAACTTCGAAGACCATGTGAGCAAATTGCTCGAAGAGGGGAGGGTCAAGAGTACTCGGATACCTAGACGTGCATGTATGAAGAAGTTAATGAACCTGAAAGAAGCGAAAGAGGTATGTAAGGATCGTGAGTCACTTGGCGATCTGTTCTCTCTGGCTACCCCGTTAGGGATTGTGCGTGAAGATAAGTAAGTAAGTAAGTAAATTAATTATGACAATTAATTGTTGGATTTTATATTGCAGTAACATAAACACTCTTATCCTTAAAAAAATATTTTCTACTTTTTAGTTCGATAACTTTTAAAGCGTGTTTTTTTTTAGTTTTTTTTTTAACTTTTGTTTATTAATAAAATAACCAACACTTAAAAAATCAGCACTTAAAATTGCAATTAACAATTTCATTGTTGCCGGCGGGAACGAGCCCGGGTTGCTAGGCCGCTGAGCTTAGGTTCTAGTTTTGCAACGAATTTCTTTCGGGGTGCGAGGCCCTTTGGGCCGCGAGCCCGCTAGGTCGCCAATGCCTTTCGCTACGGGGACGGGTATTAGCGAATAGCGATGGGTAACCTTATGATGATTATTACACGGTCCTTAGCCCTTATTAAATACTGCTTAATTATAAATTTTATCAATATACAATACTGCCCTGATACGGAAGAAGGCGGCTAAGCTACAAAAGTATGTTTCGAGAAAAAATTGAAAAAAAAGCGTGAAATTGGTTTTCTTGATAGATATCACCGAAAAAAATATTTCAACTATTGGAATCCATGTAAAAAAAAATACGAATCTTTCATAAATATTTTTGAATGAAATTATTGGCATACTGTTCTGTAAACTCTAAAAATGTAGTTAACGTAAGTATTGAAATATTATATTTGATATTAATTACAATATAAAAGGCCGCTAAGTATACCTTAACTGCTTTTTAGTATTGACAATAATCATACGCAAAAATGCGGCTAACCTACTTTAACTTTCTTTTGATTTTTGACGCTTTGTTTAAATTATACACTTGGACTACACTTTATTGCTGTTAAGTGATATGACTGCCTTATAGTATAGTTTATCAGCAAATAATCAAATTAAATAGAAGTGCAACTAAACTAAAAGTTAGTTAAATGTACAGCAATCTCACGGAACCGCTTTTTTGGTTAGCATTAGAATAGGTATTTTTGTTACGTAAGTTTGAAAAGTGTAAAATAAAATGTGCTTTAGTTTAAAGAATATCAAAACTTTGTTTATGCTTAGCACAAACAATTATAAGAAAAAACAAGGAATTGTTTTTTTATTCTTAAATTCTTAAAGAACGTCTTTTTTATTTTGAAATGTGATTTTCTGCCTTACTAAACCGTTTTCAATAATAATAATTCTTCATCTTCTGCTAAAACCGATCTGACGAATCTGATTTATTTACTGATTTTTTTATCATGGAAATTGGTAGGTGGCATAAAGTATGATATCGACTGATTGTCGTCTTCTTCGGAATCAGAACTGTTTTGCGGCATCTCCACTGATGGTACATAATCTATTCTTTTACCGAATCATCGGACTCAAAATCTTCACCGGTTTATTTTGAATAATGGCGCTCTTCTACTGGTCTGGAAGACGTACTGTAGATGGCAAGGAGTAAGTAATTTTACAGACTTTTACTTATAGATAGACATAGACTTCTTTGAATTTGGAGCTATTCGGCGGCATGTTTACCGAATTCAAAGCTTCACCGGAGTTAAAATCTATCGGCTAATTGAATGTAACGATACTTTTTGGCATATTTGGAGTTATTCTAGGACATGTTCATAGGTGGCACACAGTTTTTGTTTATAGCGATAAATTCTTAAAAAAATAAAATGAATTTATTTCAGACTTTTGGTCTATTTATTTATTTACTTTATTTATTTATTTATTTACTTTATTGGAGACAAAACAGAAACAAAAGATATGAAAGAAAAATATACAAGTAAAATAAGACAATGGTAATTACAATTGTTTCCTATAAGCTGTCTCACTAAGAACATACATAATATTTATATTATGAAGCAGGTCGTAATTGGTATCGTCTGCACAACAAGCAGGGTAACAAGTCTGTACTTAAATAAAAAGAAGACAATCATCTGAAAACAATCATCTAACATGTACAATAATAAATAATAAATATCCTTATATATCTAATTCATAATTGCTACTAAAGTACTTTTTAATTTAGTTTTAAAAGCTGAACGGGAGATAAAGAACATATCGATGTCGTTAAGCATTTTATTGTCCATAAAAGTGTTAGTGCAAAATATGAATTTACAAATTAGGTTAGTAAAACAGAATATAAACTACACTAAGACATAAATTTAAATATATTCCGTGCAAGTTTATGACACTTGGTATACACGCATGTGTATATCCAGTGACTCCATGTATGTATTACCTACCCAATGTCCTTGACTGGACAGTCTGGTTTGCTGGTTCTTCCCAGGACAGAGTTTTTTTTTTCGAACCAGTGGTAACGTAAAATATTGACTTTCAATAAGAATTACTTGTACTTAATCTATATTGAATAAAAAATATTCTATTCTACCACTAATAAATAACCTTCAGAACAGTATTGGAGCTCCCTAGCACTCTGCACATAAGAGACGTGATACGTTGGCGTAGTACTAGATCCCTGATGCACTGCAAAATCACGGCAGTCCCGACATCACTCGAAAGGCTATATTGAACTATACAATTAAATATAATATAATCATTACAATTATATACATCGCTTATAGATGGTACCATTTCTTCATAACAAAAAATATTCAAAGCGTTTTATTCGTTTTCAGTTAGGTGAATTCATTGTGTATCTTTATTTTGTTTTTGTGAGATGTCAAGTTTGAAAATCCTGCTTAACTTTTCTAGTTTATAAAATTTTGTAAATTGATTCAGAACCACTTATGAGATCCATAGAGTATGATGAACACCAAAGTGAATCAATTATTAAAGAACGGGGAGTCAGTCGTGTCCAATGTGCCCACTGATTAAGTTTAAATGGTTTACAGACTTCTGCTGTCTCTTCTCTCGCCACGCTCACTAACTTCTTGCCTTTGTTAAATCAAGGCATTATTCAAGGTGTAAATTAAAAATAAATTCTCAAGTAATGTAAAAAGGGAGAGGTAAGCTCCTTTACGTTCGGAAACAATTTAATATTAAATTAGGATAAATATTAGTTTATGAATTTGGTGTAATGGTAATCCAAATCCACTTATGCACAATGAAAACTATTGTCAGACCTTTTTGCTTGGCGCCCGAGCAGCAGTAGTAGCAGCGCATGCTACCTCAAAATTGAATTGAACACTCCTTGGCCGTAGCGTATTTTAAAATTATTTTGTTATGCATATAACGCTCTTTTTTAATATTAGAGAGGATTTGATAAAATGTGCTATTATTGACTACTTTTTAATTACTAACTAAATCAGGGTTTTAAGATATAAAAATAGCAAATTTTTATTTTTATATTAATTTAAATTTATTTAGGTCAAGTACTACTAAGCTGTATGTGGTATGACTGTGGCAATTTCAATGGAGATGCCAGTTTAAAAAAATATTCATTTAAGTTCATGAAATTAAATTTAAAATGAGTGGAAAAGTAACGATTTCTCATATTTACGCGAACACTACACATTTAAATAGAACTAATTTTTACGGATTTTATCGCGTATATTAACTTTTTTTTTATATTTCCGACGTTTCGAGCACTTTACAACACCCATGGTCACGGGAAGACTAAGGTTTTCGACGACGATCCTATAATTAATAAAATTAAAACCCAACCCAAGCATACAACTGCAAGACTTCAAGATACTATAAGTTCATTCTATGTAGACCCGAACAAAAATTAATAAGTTTAATTTGTAAATAACCCTGGGTAACTATTACATCGGTACCGAAGACCTCAGTCCCTCCCGTGACCATGGTTGCTGTAAAGTGCTGCAAACGTCAGGAATATAAAAAAGTTAATATACGCGATAAAGTCCGTAAAAACTAGTTTTATTTTAAAAATACATATAACTATTTTATTTACTATAAATTATATTAAATTTCTTCCTCGCAATTTAATGGGAAAATTGAGTCTTTAAGTCCTTTTCATCAGAAAAGACACATTTTTTTGGAGAACTATTATACAGTTTTCTAAATCAAAACCCAAACCATAGAATATACCTCTGACGCACTCGGACAAGAGCTCTGATCATACTTGTTTAACTCTTAAAACTTGCTGATCTAATTCTTCACGTTACACTTCATCGATTGCTAAACTTATACTTAGACGCTTTTTAGACTAGCACATTCACTTTGTCGCTGTTTAAATATTGTTCCAAATATAATTCAAAGGTTCATCATACAAGTGTTTACCGTTTTAGCATATTATTAGGCATAGCCTAGCATGACTGCAACTAAGGAATAAAGCAGTTATTTACGCTTAACTGCCTCTTAGCTTAGAAAATGTGTTTAACTGCATTTTTTCTTAGTTTTATAACATCAAATATTAAATTTATACTAAGAAAATAAATCGTTAAAATCTCTTAACGGCTATATAGTATATACTATATAGCGTAACGGTGCGTGGTAACTGTTTTCTAGCGTTTGACACAAAGAAAATTTTGCACTTAACCGCCAAAATGCTTAATGTATTTCAGGATCAGTAACTATCAATAGTAAAAATATAATTCCAATATCGGTCGATAGCGAATTTTTTGATTAATCTAGTGGTGCTGGAAGCTCAAAATCGTCAAATCAAAATGCACTTAGCCAGTAGCCACCTCTTTCGTATTAGGGCAGAAGCAAATTTTTAACATACGAACATACGAACATACGATGATACGTGATCATCGTTTCCAAAAACTAATTTTATTATTTTTATAATCACAGATAACTTCCATAGTAAGTGCCTGTATGTATTGAAAAACCTTGTATAGGCAAACCATACTGCGTTAGAAGGTACTGGAAGCGCCATCTATTAGTGTGATATATAAATTACTGTTCAACTTCCTCTATCATTGATAAAATTTAGATGTGAATAACTTATTAAAGTTGATTTTTGTAATTTTTACAAAAAATTATGTATAATTATGATCATAATATTACGTTTAAATTTAGAGTATAAATAAGTATAGCTTACTTACTAAATACTCTAAGATCCTGTATATTATGTTAAAAGGCAGTTGTCTTCATGTTATTGACAGATGGAATATTTTATTCATCTCAAATTTTTTCTAACACAAATAATAATTAATAAGATTTTATGATTATTAAAAGAACAACGAACATAAGTAGTTTTAGTGGTTATATTTGTCAAATTATTGTTTGGTGATTTTGAAATGCGCGATGACAATCGTAATAGTACCTATATTATTGTAAATATTAATTGCAATCGCTGATTTTACCTTTACTCATAGGCTTTACTAATGACTTCTTCTATATATGTAATTACTCTAAGTCTTCTTCCCCATCCATATTTGACTTATCAACTTCAGACATTAAAGACACTTTTTTGCACTTAAAAAATTGCGTCGGGTGACGCCAAGTAAGTCAAAATCGAACGAGGCGTTCAAAAGTAATAGTCATTTAAAAATCTTAAAATATTCGGTTTGTATTTTTTATATAATACTCGAATTATATTAAAAATCAACCAGTTGCAAGATTTTCGAGCTTTTCAAGTTCGAAAAAAGCGGGAAGCTCCAGTTGTTGATCGGTAGGTTAGCCTACCGACCAACCGCTTTTTACATATTAATGTATACATAAAAGTATACAAGTCAGGGTGACAAAAGAGCATACAGTTCACTTATTGATATGTGGATGATTGGACCTATAGATACTTTTTTTATAGCATTGGGTGTCAAACGAGCACGCAGATGGTAAGTGAATGCTGTGACCCATAGACATCCACATTTATCTTCAACTAAGGATCAAAATGCAAATGCGTTGTCACCCCTGAGGACTAAGATGGAATCAATCCTGATGGCCTCAACTCCAGTAAAAAGGGTCTCCGGTTCTCTAACTCACCATACGAAACAGAGCAGCATTACGCTGCTGTTTTACGCTGGTATTCTGTGAGAGCGTGGTCCTGCTCCGGTCGAGCCGACCTATTCGAGCTATAACTATAATATATAGTTGTAGCGTGGCTCTACCACGTAAAAATGTATGAGATTATTATATAACTACATATATCATCGATTACTTTGATATCAGGATGTTGAACCCCAGTCCCCCTTTTATATGGAATAACGTTTGACAAACGAGCACACAGTCCACATGGAGATAAGTGCATGCTGTTACTCATAGACATGTACATCTGTTCTTGATTAAGAATCAAAATTCAGATACATTATCACATATCAGGACTAAGATAAAATGTGTTGTTCCATTAAAAAAAGGTCAGGAAATTAAAGTTAAAATGAAACGAGATAAAACTTTTTTAAGTCCCATTGTCCTATTCCAATTTCCTAACGCTTTTATAGTAATCGAATTTCAGACGACCGCTTTCGTCAGGTCTAGCTGCACGCTCGTCTTGCATGACGCTACGCAGCATGCTCCCTTGAACGCTACTCCTCGGACTCTTACCAACCCACGGCCCTCAGTACCGCAATTTAGTACAATGCCACTGAACCAGGGAGCTGTGATAAAATGGCAGAAAAATGTCGCTGTACTTCGAAGGTGAATGACGAGAACCGCAAATCCTTTTTATTGGTTTCGTCGTACTTTT
Source organism: Parnassius apollo (assembly GCA_907164705.1). NCBI lineage: Eukaryota > Metazoa > Arthropoda > Insecta > Lepidoptera > Papilionidae > Parnassius > Parnassius apollo. Next base: position 4,680,176 of record CAJQZP010001060.1, on the reverse strand, counting down.
ATCTCTTCTCGTCTATGGTGACAACGCAGATGGACAACGTGCTTGTTTGTCATCTTACTTATAAGTCTTCACAAGGCGATAACTACTATATATTCTCTCCCACATTTTTCTTACAGGGAAACTTGTTAGCTACGTAACAAGGGTATGACACATTTATTGTAACTAGATTCCAATTAAGAAACATTAAATAATGTACTTAGGGATGGGAAATATTAATGAATAATTCGGTAGGTTATTTTTTTTTAAATAAAAAAGTAACTATAGATAAGAAAGACATTATTATTGAGCAAGAAATAGTACTATGTCACACAATTGAGGTCTATTTAGGGTTTATCTAGGGAAGGGAAGGTTTATCTAGGAATCTATCTCTTATATATATATATATACAAGTAACATAATTAATGCACTTTGAGAAAGTAGTTTGTTCAGAATCGTTTACTGAATCGATTCCTATCATTTTTAATATAGGTAATTTTTTATCCCAAAAATAATTAAAACTACGTAAATTACAGTCACACTAAATCTGTACAGTCAAAACAAACCGAAATGGACCGTAACCTAAGGCAATAAGACTTTTAAGAGTGCAGTTTTATTTGTATTATTACTAATTCTGTCATTCAATAAAAATAAAGAAAAATGAACTTTATTTCAAGCACGTTAAAGTCTTTGCGTTCGTGGATTTGTACTGTGACCACAACATTCTTCCGGAATTAGTATAACTAATTTGATAAATAATCAGTGCATAAAAATGTTTAACTAAAATTCAGTGTATGTATTATGATTATAACATAATATACTAATTGGGGTGTCTGAGGATGTGCGTTAATTACGTTACATATTGTATATATTAGGGATGGGCCGAATATGGATTTCACCGAATATGAATATTTGGCCGAATGTTCGGTAAAATTTTAACCGAACCGAATATTCGGCCGAACATTATGCGGCAGGATAACCTCGGGACCCAACCAATTTATGTCGAAACTTGTTACCGTAAAGCGCGCTGGATTAGCGCCGGATCCTGGCCCTCGTTCCCTCGCCACACCTGATAGTTATTGCACCATCTAGTACTGAGCAAATTTCCGGCACGTGCTTATGTTTTGACAATTATTGTGATAAAAAAAGTATTTCGCTGTTTTATTCTTAGTGAAAATTGATAATTATATGATAAAAATGAGCGGCTGAAGATTTACTATTTGGACTTATTTTAGAGAAACTGACAACCAAAGTAAAGTGTAAAAAGTAATGTATTATTAATGTAATATAATGTTTTATTTGTTTGATTCCAAAAACATTTTATCAAGTTTCTATTTGCCATAATCGGAAATAAATCTACAGTGCCTCAAAAATATAAATGTATAGATTTATGCATTTGAGTATTCGGTGATTTAGCCGAATATGCCGAATACCGAACATAAAACGAATATTCGGCCCATCTCTAATATATATATATATCCATATATTAGAGATGGGCCGCACCTTAAAAACGGCAGGGCCCCAGGCGAGGATGGAATTACAGCGGAGCTTCTGAAAGCGGGTGGAACACCGGTACTTGAAGTCCTTCAGAAGCTCTTCAACTCCGTCCTCCATGGTGGCACTACTCCAGAGGCGTGGAGCAGAAGTGCGGTGGTTTTGTTCTTTAAGAAAGGCGACAACGCTCTCTTGAAGAACTACAGACCGATTTCCCTTCTGAGCCGCGTCTACGTGCTGTTTTCGAGAGTCATTACGAATCGTCTCGCACGCAGACTCGACTACTTCCAGCCTCCCGAACAAGCCGGTTTCCGAAAAGGCTTCAGTACCATAGACCACATACATACCCTTCGGCAAATTGTGCAGAAGTCCGAAGAGTACAATCTGCCACTTTGCCTGGCGTATGTGGACTATGAGAAAGCCTTTGATTCCGTCGAAATTTGGGCGGTGCTACAGTCTCTTCAGCGGTGCCTAGTTGACTGTCGGTATATTGAAGTGCTGAAGTGTTTGTACAGTAGGGCTATGATGGCTATCCGAGTACAGAACCAGAGTACGAAACCTATCCAACTGCAGAGAGGTGTAAGACAGGGTGATGTTATATCCCCGAAACTCTTCACCGCTGCGTTGGAAGACGTTTTCAAGCTACTGGACTGGAAAGGATACGGTATTAACATCAATGGCGAGTACATCACTCACCTTCGATTTGCTGACGATATAGTCCTTATGGCAGAATCGCTGGAGGACCTTAGCACTATGCTCAATGACCTCAATGGTGTCTCCCAACGGATAGGTCTTAAGATGAACATGGACAAAACAAAGATTATGTTCAATATCCATGTCACACCTACGCCGATAGTTGTGGGGAGCACTATGCTCGAAGTTGTTGACGAGTACGTTTACCTGGGACAAATAGTCCGACTAGGTAAGTCCAACTTCGACCGAGAGGTCAATCGACGGTTTCAACTCGGCTGGGCAGCGTTCGGGAAATTACGACACATCTTCTCGTCAGGTATACCTCAATCTCTGAAAATTAAAGTGTATAACCAGTGCGTGTTGCCAGTGATGACTTACGGATCTGAGACGTGGTCCTTCACCGCTGGCCGTATGAGGACGCTCAAGGTCGCTCAGCGAGCTATGGAGAGGGCTATGCTCGGAGTTTCACTGCGTGATAGACTCAGAAATGAGGATATCCGCAGTAAAACCAGAGTGACCGACATAGCCCAACGGATTAGTAAGCTGAAGTGGCAATGGGCCGGCCATATAGCTCGAAGAACCGATAACCGATGGGGAAGAAAGGTTCTCGAGTGGCAGCCTCGTACCGGTAGGCGTAGTGTAGGGCGACTCCCCACTAGATGGAGTGACGACCTGGTAAGACATGCAAGAAGTCGATGGATGCAGGTGGCTCAGGACCGTGCTTTGTGGCATTACTTGGGGGAGGCCTATGTTCAGCAGTGGACTTGTGAAGGGCTGTAATGATGATGGTGATGATGATGATGATGATATATATATATATATATATATATATATATAGTAAAAAATCATGAGTACAATTAGTTTTATTAAACTTTTCGTATAAAAGTTTTCGTAATAAAATGTAAGAATAATAATAAGCTTAATCAAATATTTTTTCTAAATAAAAATATTTCAGCTTCCTTTAAAAACCTCCATAATAGAGGGCGCTAGATAAATCTTTTATTTATTTATTACAGCCCTTCACAAGTCCACTGCTGGTCAAAAGCTTCTCCCAAGCCATAAGGCATAATCCTTAGTCACCTGCATCCATCGACTTTCCTGCATGTCTTAAGGTCGTCATTCCATCTAGTGAAGGCTTCATCTGGTAAAGTGTAGGGCGTCCCCCCAGGACGCCCTGTACTTCACCTGCAGGTACAAGGCTGCCATCCGAGAACCTTGCTTCCCTAGATAAACCCTAATTAGACCTCAATTGTGTGACATAGTACTATTTCTTACTAAAATGTCTTTCTTATCTATGTAGTTACTTTTTATTTAAAAAAAATAACCTACCTAATTATTCATTAATATTTAAAAAAATTTAATTATAAATACCGGAGAAAGTAATTTGTAGTCATTATTCATCGGCGGGACAAAAACCGGAGTCATATTTTCGTCCCTAAGTACATTATTTGATTTTTCTTAATTGGAATCTAGTTACAATAAATGTGTCATACCCTTGTTACGTAGCTAATAAGTTTACCCGTAAGAAAAATGTGGGAGAGAATAAATAGTAGTTATGTAAAATTAATAATGATCGCCTTGTGAAGACTTACAAGTAAGGTGACAAACAAGCACGTTGTCCATCTGCGTTGTCACCATAGACGAGTAGAAACAAACGTACGACGAAAGCAATAAAAAGGATTTGCCAGAAAAGAAAGAAAACCACAATTTATCGCTGGTTTGCTGAATTTCAATGTGGACGTGTCAAGCTCAGTGATGATCCCCGTAAAGGTCGTCCAAAAACTGCAGTCACCCAAGAAAACGTTGATGCTGTGCGTAAGCTGATTGAGGAAGATCGACATGTGACATACCGCGAAATTCAGGCAACTTTAGACATTGGCATGAGTCAAATACAAATAATCTTGCATGAACAATTAGGTGTAAAAAAGTTGTTTTCCCGATGGATACCGCATTCGCTCTGTGAAGAGCAAAAAGCGGCTCGCATTACTTGGTGCGTCAGAACTCTCGAAAGATTCCACGCAGGATCCTCAAATGCTGTATACAACATCGTATTAGGTGACGATACGATGTATGATATACGGGTACGAACCCGAAACAAAAACCAGATAGCTCAGGTGGGATGTCTTTAGTACTTGTTAGTTACAATTTTAGTTTTTAGTTTGCATGAAGAAACCTTGACCTTAATACAAATTTAGTCGCGACGTGGTGGGAATCGGTAATCATCGTTATCATCAAATCCTCTTAACGAACTTCTACTGGCAGGCAGGATTGGACATCTTCAATCCTCATGTTTGGTAGACTGATGGCTATCGCATCACCAGACGTCTCACACCCTCGGCGCTACTCCCCGTCACCAGTTCAGGCACTTAGGTCTTAGGGTACCGACAAACCGTCCAATTTTGCCCGCTTTTTTACAATTATGTTGATTTTCTTAAAACAAATACATGGTATGTTATATTCCTCAATTTTTAACGATGGCTTAGCCGATTATGGAATTGTGTTACGATTGTAAATTCAGTCCTATTTACTCAAAATTTCAAGCAATTTTAAATTTTGATGACTGGCAAATTTACCTTTATTTTCGTCCATGTTTGCCTGCATCCATTATTTGCGGAACTATAACTCCTATGGCATTCTTGTCAAAGAACTAATATAAGATTAAAGGCAAAGTGGACGTTCCATCACGGTATCAAACGCTTTTGCACAATAGATTCACTATAAAATACTTGGGCAATTTTAGTCTCCAACATCCATATGTTTTCATATAAGCAATTTGTAGGTGTTAGGGTGGTCAAAATCCGGTGGGCACAGGTAAGAAAATAAATAAAAATATGCTTAGCAAAAAAACCTTTTCACAGTCTTTAATTAAATCATTCTAAAACATACGGCACAATTTTTAAAGTAGGAATAATTTTTCGTAATACGCGTTTTTGAATTCTAGGCGTCGAATGTGTTTTTTTTTCTGAAAAGAAATGTACAAATAAAACAGATACTTACCTAAGATTAAAAAAAAACATTTTTGAAAAATCGGAAAAGTTAAAGTAAATTAAAATTAATTGTAAAAGTAAATGAAATGCTTAGCTCATTATACCTCTTCATCAAATCCTCTCAATCAAAACATTTTCAATAGTGTCAAAAACAAACAAGAATTTAAAAATCAAATCAAAATCATAATATGTTCATCCACATACATATTCATAGTGATTTTTGTTAGCCTATAAAATTGGTTTTATAATAGATAATATGTACTTATTTGGGCAATACTGATATAAAGAGTTAAATCTATTATGTAAAACAAGTGAAACTAATTTGAACCAAACTGCATGTAAAAGGCGCTGAAATTTTTTTTCAAGTAACACATAAATATAAACCACAGCATGTAGCCAACATGTAAACATTCCGAACATTGAGGCAAAAATGACACCTCACACATTAAAATCGTCAAGCTGAGGTTAGATAGGAGCTCACAAACACATCTCTTCTTCTTAGGCTGTCGGGTTGAAATTGACAACCGGGAGACGTAACTTATGCGTCTTATATTCCCCATTGTCATCATTCTCTATTTAAAATACTGACCGAAAATAATACACAAGAAAAAGATTCTAGAAATCCTTTTCTATATCATGTAACAAGATTAACTCATTTTTTTATTAACTGGCTTTACGGCTCCTGGTTCTAGCCCTTCTGAGCCTTACATTTCTTTCGGAATCTTCATTTTTATATTCTTTTTCTTCACAATAATATGATCATGCGTCACATTGCGGAGCCCTTGGGAGATTTAGACGACAGCTCAACCCAGTGGACTGTTTATGACGACAACCACTCAAGTTCATAAGACGCCCAAGCGATCAAAATAACTTGAGGTTTATATCGACACTTAATTCACAAAATCGCATCACTTTCACGAACCAAAATCCACTTCAAACCATTATTCAAGCGACAAAACAGGAACAGCGACAATCCGTGTACGGCCAAGTTCCCGCTAAAACTCGAAGAAGATAAACTCACCTTTGTCTTCGCCATTAAAAACAGCATACTAAGAAAAACTGAGGCTAAATTGACCCGCATCATAACATACATGCACTTTGACTGGTTTTGACAAGCAACTGAGTGTACGAGGCATTCCCAGTATGGCCACAAACATAATCTACATTTATTTAAAACGAAGCAAACCAACCTAAATTAAAAAGTAGTTTTTAAATTTGCGTTTGAGCTTAAAATTGGCATAGCGAAATTGGTCGGTTTGACGGTAAACGAAATGTTTACAGCGCCATCTTTTGGCCATGGTATTTTGCTGGCGTTTCGCATAGTCGCCTTTTACGATATCCACAGGATGAAACGATGTGATAGTTTGTCTAACTATTCAGCCAGACGAACGTTCAAATGCTACCTCAGTTTTTTTTATAAACCTGAAGTGATAAACGTACTCGCAAACCACATGATGGGAAGTGGCTGCCGACGTCCATGGGCGCTTACAGCCAACTCCAATCAAAGAAGGCCTCAGATGCGTCGTCACCTATGTAGACTAAGATGGAGTACCCTATTGCCTTTTTATAGAATAAGGGTGACAAACGAGCACACAGTTCACCTGACGGTAAGTGTATGCTGTGGTGGACATATACATTTATTTTTGATTTAGAATCAAAATGCAAACAAGTGCGTTGTCACCCCTAAGGAATTAGACAAATGCCTCGATTCCAGTAGAAACGGTCTGTACCTAAATATACTGGCTCCTTATATCTTTCAAACCGGCACACATCAACACAAGCGGTGTAATTTGGCAACAGAAGTAAGTAGGAGGGGGAAGGGGTGCCCTCCCAAACGAACTGCTAGGCACAAACGAAGCACTATCACCTAGTCCGGTAGCCTAACCTACAGATACCTAAGCATACATATTTGTATAGAGAGCTAGCGATCTGGGGTCCTGGGATCTTGGAAAACGGGGGATCTGGGACCTAGGCATCCTGGTATCACGAGTGGATATTTCTGTATCCTACAACAGCGCCATTTGCCGGGTCTAACTATGCTTATAACCTCCACGGTAGTGCAAGCAATAAGTTGACAACGTTTTACCGCAATCTGATGAAGGGTACCTATGGCAGCGCATAAAATAAGAACAAACAAATATTAATGTTTATATATTAGACTAGCAACGCTATAGTGGAGTCTTTTAATGTGCCAACCAAAAATATAGCCTAGATCACTTCTGTCATTGTTCTCTATTGGTTCGTTATATTAAAATTATGAAAATTAGCCAAGACAGACAAACAAAATTATAAAAGTTGCTATTAATGCGTTAACGGCTTGCAAATAACCCTTTAGATCAACATCAGGCAGATATTTAGATACTACTCAGACAGACACTTAAGTTGTATTTATATCTGTAAGTATAGATATCGATAACACTTTTTTTGCATTTAGCCAAAGACAAAAAGCCACGTTCTTTTAATTTCGCTGTGCATATCATCGGTTGTTTTATTACATTTTTATATGTATCATGTGCATCTTAAACCTAACAGTATTAAACGATTTCAAAGTTACATCTAATTGAATATTTCTGCGACAGGTAAACGTGCTTGATCCTACACTGCTGGCCGCATTAGAAAGCTCAAGGTCGCACAGTGAGCTAACGAGAGGTCTATGCTTGGGGTTTCGCTGCGTGATAAAATTAGAAATAAGAATATCCACAGTAGAACCAGAGCTATCGACATAACCCAACGGATTATTGTATAAAGTTGAAGTGGTAATGGGCCTGCCATATAGATCGATAAGGCGACAAGGGATGGGGAAGAAAAGTTTTCGAGTGGCATTTCGTACCGGTAGGCGAAGTGTGGAGGGGCCTCAATAGATGGCATCGGTGAGTAAACGGACGATCTGGTAAGACTTGCAGGAAGTCGATGGACCGTTCTTTGTGGATCTGCAGTTATTCTCTTTTTAATCTTTTTCAATGAAATTGTAGTTTTGATTTTATGGTAAATTATTACAACCCAAAGATTTAGTTAACATTGCACAAGATATAGTTTCTGGGTATATTTCTGAGCTAATGAAAGCCCAATCATGTATTAATAATAAGCCGGGGTAATTAAGTTACTGTTTAAAAACAATATATTTAATTATCTTGTAACAATCCGGCTAACGATGATGAAATTCTATAAGTTGAGTTATGAAAGTATTGTAATTACATTTTGCAGCGATTTTTTATTCGCAAAATCATTAATTACATCGTCGTATGAAATCTTGTTCATTAGCTGACTCTATTCACAAAAGCGCTACGATGTTTAGCTTTTTTATCTGATGATAAATCTTAGATAATTTTTTATCCGTTTTAAGCAAGAAAAGCTTTTCTCACCAGAACAATTTGTCACTGGTGTACATAAAGCCATGCGAACTGCTGTATCAAAGTTAAAGTAAAGTAAATAAACGTTTTGCAAATTCTCTTTAAGCAGGAAAGAAGATAGACTTTCCAATGACCCAGAATCAGATTTCACCAAAATTCTTTCAGAAAAGTCTTAGTGAAAACTGTTTCTAAATTATCATAATTCATTTCTTCCAAGAAAAAGACCTTTCTCCGCAAGAGTTGATGATAACAATTCACTAATTTTTCTCAAAAACTAAAACAATTCATTGAATCTGTCGAAGGCCTTATTTCGTTTTTCTTATTCGGATACGAGTCTATCAATAAGGAAGAGAAATATGTTATCCCTGGTAATAACTTTCCACGCAACAACCATTACCGCCATTTTCAGTTTTTCTGTATTCAAAAGTATTCTGCTCCGCTTGTCACTTTGTGTCACGTTACACTTACAGGCTTCTCGGTATTATTATACCATCTTTGATTGGTTCAAAAAGTTTTAAGGACTTCTGACCAACATGTCAGATTTACTCTATTTAACGTTTTCCCTGTCTTGATTTAAGTCATTATTTTTCCCAAGCATTTTATTGTCCTTACAAAAAAAAAATGTAGATTTTTTGAAGCAACATGTAGAAGCGACAAGCTTTTGTGCAACATTAAGCAGCCGCAGTTGCCACTAAACGTAAAGAGTGGGCAGAGCAAGGAATGAAAAAGTGTTATGGAGTTCCGAGAGTTGTAGCGTGGCTTTACGCGGTAGAGCCAGGCTGCAGCTATGTTATGGTCGTAGCACGAACGGGTCGGCTCAACCGGGGTTGGCCACGCTTTCACAGAATACCAGCGTAAAATAGCAGCTTAATACTGCTGTGTTTCGTATGATGAGTGAAGAGATCCGAAGACCTTTTCTTACTGTAAACGAGGCATTCCATCGTAGTTCTTAGGGGTGAAAACGCATGTGTGTTTTGATTCTTAATCCAGGATACATGTAGATGTCTACGGGCCACAGCATTCACTTACCCTAGGCTCCAGCTTACTAAGCGTGCTGGTAAATCCGCCACTGGGGAAGTACTATGTTCAACAGCGTACTTGTGAAGGGCTGTAATGATGATCGACATTAGTAAAGGTAAAAATCTCTCAAAAAAAAAAAAAAGATTCTCATCGCGCATTTTAAAATCACCAAACAATATTTTGACAATTTTAACCACTAAAATACTTATTTTCTTTATTATTTTCATAATCGCAAAATCTTATTAATTAATTTATTAATTTATGTTAGAAAAAAATTTAAGGTGAAGTAAATACTCCACTTGTCAATGACATGAATACAACTGCCATTTTTACATAATATATTATATAAATAACATGGGTTAAATATTAGAGTATTTAATAAATAAACTTTGCTTATTTATACTCTATATTTAAATGATCATAATTATATATAATTTTCATAAAAATTACAAAAATCATCTTTAATACTTTATATTATATTTATTATCACATGTAAATTTTATCAATGTCGAAGGGCGTTTAACGATAATTTTTATGTCACACTGATAGATGGCGCTTGTAGTATCTTATAACGCAGTATCATTTGCTACATGAGGTTTTCTAATATGCAGGCACTTGCGCTATAGGAAACGAAGAGTTGTATCAACATTCCAGACATTGGGTGCGTTTGGCAGAAAAAAGCGCTAGCAATAAATAGTATAATATATAAAATAGTTTTCGGCCAGGACACAATTGCTACTTCAGTAGCGCTGAAACAGTCCGCCATTTTGCTTATTTAATTTATTTGTTTTGAAGTAGAGTTTATAAGTTGTTTTTTGCAATATTAGTTTTAAGTAATATAATGACATGAACATGTTATTAAAAATTCATGATTGGTAAGTTTTTAATATGAATACTTCACAAACATATATTTAAATTAGGTTAGGTTCCCCGGTTAAAACTAACATCGTGTCCTAGAGGAAACTAGCTACTTACGATTTGACAGCGCTTACCGCTTACGATCGCCATTTTGCTTATAAGCGCTTGCTAGCGCTTTTTTCTGCCAAACGCACCCATTAATATGTATTTTTGGCAACGGTGGTCTTTTTTATCATCGTTCGTATATCAATTGTGCACATGCGCAGTAAGCATGGGCGTTTCCAGTTTTTATCTGCAACGGTTATATAACCGTTATCTAGTCTTCATATCGTTATTGAAAACCGTTTTCAGATATCGATATCAATAGTAACGGTTTGCTATATGCTACTGAATGTGCAAACGTCAACCGAAACATAACCGCAAACTGTACTACCGGTGCAACATTTATTTTATGAATCACATAGATTATTCTAGATTAAAAGTCAGAGGTTCTAATGTTATTGTTATCTTAGACGTAATATTTAAACATGTATATATAAGTACCCGGTTGACCGAACTTTGCTCGGTATTTTTCGCTCGGTTTTTTTTTAATTCGTGTGTTTTGGAAATTATATTTAGACACAAATTACATACTGATGAAATACGAATAATATTTTTTGATCGTAGCGACATAATAGAAAAAACTGAACTGGTTATTTGAATAAAAAATCATGAGTGCAATTAGTTTAATTAAAATTTTCGTGTTTTTAAAAATACTAAAAAAAGTGCACGAAAAAAATAGATTTTCTCAAAAAAAGAAAGGAACTTGAAAAAAAAAATTAAATAAAGTCGGTTGGTCGGTCTGGGCTCGAACCATGGTATTACGATTTTGTGACCGCCCAATATACTAATTACGCTATTTGTAACCATTACAAATTGTCAAAATTTAGCTTCTCATTCTAACGATATTGTAGCAGTTTTTAATTGCCTAAAAACACGGACAAAAAGACATTTTCTAAAAATAAATCCTAGCTATATCGATTTATTGCCCCCGAAACTCCCTGCACACAAAATTTTATGAAAATCGTTGGAGCCGTTTCCGAGATTCCGATTATATATATATATATACAAGAATTGCTCGTTTCAAGGTATAGGATTTTTGTAAATTCAATGTTATGCAGTAATAAACTATACCGTTAATGTTTCAGCTTATTAAAGTCCACTGCTGAACATATGTCTCCTCATAGATTGTACCATAGGTGGGATATTTGCCACAGTTGCCACGCTTGGCAAGCGGGTTGGCAACTACAGTTTTTTTGAAGTGAAACTTTTTACGGGAGGGCTTTGATTGAAATGCTGACCTGCAACCTTTTTGTATGACGAAAAGTGGTGGGTGTAAACACTACGTACCTTTGTACCGGGCATATGGTCGATATAGTAGTACAATTACATTATTACAACGGTCTTTTGTTCAAATACTAATCTTATATTAATTTTATTTAAGACAGTTACCAAGGTATAATTGCCGACATAAGTCGTGAGCACACTTTTTATTGGTCGATACGACGTTGACCACGCTGACGTTCAACGTGATTGGTTCATCAGTCGATTCTCGTCGTCTATTGGTTTCGAACGTATCATTCGGCTTCCGTACACTTCAGAGCAATAATTTTAATGATAACTTTTTTTAATTAGTTTATTTTTGTTAATTGTTTTTGTTACCTCGTTGTTAATTGTTGTTTGTGTATTCCTTGTTATTAATTGTTTTTGTTATTTCTTGTTTTTAATTATTTTTGTTGTTATAATTTGAGTGTTCAGATTTTGGTCTAAATATGCAGAGAAGAAAGAATTCGGTGTTAAATAGACAATCCCGACAAATGGTCTATTCAGTGTTTAGTTAAGAAAAAATTAGGTACTGCGAAAAACATCATAGACGTATACAAACAGACTGCTGAGGCGACTAATGTCTCAGTAGCTACTGTACGGCGCACCGCAACACCAGATTTTATGGAAGGCATATCACCTCTTCCTTCTTCTTAATAAACTAATCAATTCTAACCACCAGGTATACATTAAATACTTTATAGTAGATAATAAAATAACGGACACGAATATCTGCAAAGAGTTATTCAAAAGTCGTTGATGAATAATTTAAATGTTTCCCTGTAATACAAAAGTTTCACTTCTGTCGAGTGTCTTCACGACACACACTGTTCATAGTCTTTATTAAGAAAACGTTGCTGCTCATCTCCTGATATGTTTCCTTATGTCGCCTTTTACCACACCCACGGGATGACAATGGGGTAGTGGATAAAATTACGTTCATTCTATCCTTATTTATTTCTATAATTTTGTCACCATTTTTTTTTCAAATTGAGACGTAAGATCAGAGTTTGATTTCAAAGTCTATAATTAAAGTGTATTCCTAACAAGTAAACATAATTTATCTATATTTATAGAAAATTATTTTAGTTAGTTTATTTATTAACAATTATATAAGTTGGCGATTTTCCTTCATGCTTAACTGGGCTTAGGACTAGCAAAAAATTTTAAATTCGAATTCTGAATTCAATTTCAAAATTCAACTCTATTAACCGCAGGTTTATCTGATTTGCGCTAGCTGCTGATTCGGCTCCGGTGGAAGAAGTGGTCGGAATTGTCTTTTTTATAGAAGTGTTTTAGTGTGTATTATAGAAGTGGTTACGCGACATTTTGAAAGTCTATATTCAAAAATGATTAAAAGTCTAAATCAACTTAAACAATACTATGCTATATTATATTTTACTTTACACATAATTGTCTGAATTACAACTACCTAATGCACAAAATGCACACAAATATTGCAAATAAATGCACAAATGCAACGTTATAAAATTAATAACTTAATGGATGTTATTATCTTAGCTAACGGCACGAGCACGAGCCAACCAAGTGCGTAATTATTGCTTTTTAAGAAAAAGCAAATTCTAAATTTTCCATCCCAAATATAAAAAACATAAACATAAAGTTGCCTAAAGCAAATATAATATGATCTTACAAATGCAAGTCTTGTCTATTGTCCTAAAGATCATTTAAATATGACAACTCTCACAACCACACAAACTTAAAAATTAGGCAATTTTAACCATTTGAAATTCGACCTTTTTTTTTTAGGTAATAATATCGAGATGTGCATTGTGTACCGTGTGAAACTAAAACTACCAAAACAGAAATCCTCTCTTTCTATAACGTATTTATGATACCGTCTCAAGAACAAGAAACAATGAATATCAACGAAGGACAGTAGTTAGTTAGTACCAGTTCTGGCTCACTGAGTGTTCAGAAGTGGTACAACGTTCGTCGACGCATGATACTAAAAGAAAAAAAAAAGGTTTTGGCATGCTCTGATCACGAATCTGCGGTCCGTTTTTGCGTAGGATTCACGGTTCCGGAGATGTGCAGATCAATTAACTAATATCTAATTGATATCCGGTGAGGGCCTACACCGTCATTAGCGTCCCATTGTTCTTATCTATTTATCTATTGTTCATTATCTATTCTTCCTCGGCGTGTGCGTCGGCTTATCAGTTCTATTGTATTATACTTCTTTGTTCCTAACTACAACGCTAATCTGAACCATCAATAAAACACATTACCTAATTTTGTTACAATTTTTATTTACAAAATACAAAATTTTATTACTTATTTTCTATAAAATAGGAGCGAAACATCTCATCCACTAAAATATCGTTGTACAATGTGTCCCTGTAAATATACTCGTAAAACTATGCATTGAACATCCCTGAATCTTATATAGCAAATACATTAAGCAATATTCGCCACAAACTGAAGTCCACTCATTCTGAATCCTATCAACATTCCAGTTCCATCTTTTACAATTCCTTTTTAAAAACTCTAGATGATGTCGTACAGGTGATCGTCCATATGAATCAAAACATTGACCGACGTCATTCATATCGATATATAAAGCTACCCAATGTGACCCTGGTTTATCATCTGTATCCAAATTGCATATTATATACGTTGGTACGTGGGTATACATGGGCAGTCTATTAGCAGCATAAACATTATTTTCTAGACTGGGGTGAATCTTGGGGTGTATCCATATTACTGCTATTAGTAGATCATTACAGTACCAATCTACTCAATGACTAACATAGGAATGATCAATTATAGTGATTTCTAAATATTAAATTGCATTCTTTTGTGTTATACACATCGCATTTGAGTCATCGATACACTGAACAAGACACAACACGAAGGAATGTTAAGATATACAACAGAATGTGAGATAAGCTTGTTGACGCATAAAGTTACTATCAGTTTCACTGCAGAAATTCTTTAGATTAGAATTATTACTTACTGGTGCTATATAAGACCGAGCAGCTGCAGTCATGGAGTTAGTGTATGGTCGTTTGACCGCAGTGGATCTATCAATACTAAATTTGTGTTACTTCAACGCATCAAAGGCCATGGATATAAGTGTTTATTCTATTGACAAACTTACTTTTCTTTCTGTTATTTTCTTACGTGTGTATGATTTAGTGTTAACAAATTATATTTAAATACTAGCTGTTACCCGTGGCTTCGCCCGCATGGTCACTGGGAAATGAACTATCCATTGCTTTTTGAATTGAAAGAAAACTGAGTTTTATAGATTTGTCAGAGATGCAGCCATTAAAAGGAAACTGAGCAAAATTGATTCGTCAGCCTAGTTAAACGTTTTGAAACGCAGCGTATAGGAAAGCATGAAAAAAGCCTGTTTATTCCAAATGGAAATGGGATATTTTTAATTAAAGGAAACTGAGCATAATTATCCGTCAGGGATGCAGACTTTTGAAAAGAAACTGAGCTAAATTGATTCGTCAGAGATGCAATTTTCTGAATTGAAAGGAAACTGAGCTTAATAGGTCCGTCAAAGGTGCAGCATTTGGAATTAAAAAGCAACTGAGCTAAATAGGAAATTTTGAATTGAAAGGGAAGATCTGTGGGAATTCTGATTAATTGATTGTGGGAATTTTGGAAAAAAAAAACTAACTGAACACTATTTTAAGACGCTACTGTTCGCTGTTACTGACGCTACATTCTTTCCCCGAATGGAAAAACATATAACACAATGTTATATGTTTTCCATTCGGGGAAAGAATGTGGAGATTCTGGGCATTTGACACACGCGAACATGCTACATACAGCTGACCATGAGAGAAGCACGGTTTTTCTAAGTTGACCCCCGCTACCTGTAACGTTTGCCCTTTGCGCTTTATTAATTGTCATTGCAAAACTGAGCTTAATAGGGAACTGCAACCTTTTGAATTGAAAAGGAAGATCTGTGGGAATTATAGGGATCCTTGGTATAATAACATTTTCACCTTTTACTACGCCTGTCAAAATTGTAGCACCGATTATGTTCCGTCCAAGACGTGTCACACGCAGCCTTGTCCCGTTACATAACTAGAGGAGCATCTAAATTTCGCATTAGCATGACTGGGACGCCTAATTTTAATTGAAGCTTATGTGAGGGCACACCTGACAACTCTAGAGAATTTAGAAACTCTACGGGATATGAAGTGCTCTGTTCTGTGTCCATAACTGTGTCTACTGACAAATACTCTGTTATTTCTCCTGCTACTTCGCTTAATATATCTGAATTTATTTTGTTAACGCTCTCATTTTTTGGTGCAAGAACCGCCCTTTCACATAACCATCAGTCTTCATGCATGTTGTTCGTTAAATCTGAATAAACGCTCGCAATTAATTCGGAATGGCTCTGTACTAAATTACAAAAATCTCTCGTCAATTTAACCCAGCCCTTAGCATCTGTTTCCAACCGCCCATCGCCAATTTTTAATAGTGTGTCAGCATAGTTTCCAGCATTGATATCATTATACAAATGCACCCCCATATTCGTAGTTAAACTGAATTTTGTCACCTTGTTCCATAAAATAGACGACTTGAGGATTGTTTTAGTTTCATCTGCAGGTGTGCCCTTTTGAATGACGGGTAAAGTTTGGCGAAAGTCACCAGCCAGTAAAACCACCATTCTTCCCATTACATCGGTATTGCTGCGCAAATCCTGGAGTGTTCGATTTAGTGCTTCTACAGCTTTTTTATGCGACATTGTACTTTCGTCCCACACTAAAAGTTTGCATTGTCGTAGCATTATACCTCGTGCACTATTTTTGCTAAAGTTGCAGTTCGACGATTCTTCCTGGGCTCGATTTAGAGGGAGTTTTAAAACAGAATGTGCAGTGCGGCCCCCGCTTAGCAGCGTGGCGGCTATACCGGAGGAAGCTACGGCCACAGCAATGTTTTATCTTTCCGTACTTGCGCTAATAATAAATCTAACAAAAATGCCTTTCCAGTTCCTCCAGGGGTATCTAAAAAGAAAAGTGCACCATTTCCAGATTCAATTTGTGCTAATACTTTGTCAAAAACTCGTTTTTGTTCGGGAAGTAAGCGGGGTACAAATTCGGCTACTTGCTGCTGCAAAGCTGGTATATCGTAGTTTGTTTCACGTATAATTTCATCACTTAGTTCATTTTCGGTTGTTGGCTGAGGGCTTATCATTCCAAAGTCGCTTAATTTTTTGCCTTCAATTTTTCCAAGTGCTTCATTATAAATGAGTTCATTGTATGTCATGTTCGCGTGTGTCTGCTGTAACCTACGCAAAATATCTTCCGCCATGTACTCTTTATATTTGTCCCACAATTTATGTGCATTAAATAGCCCGCAAGATGATATGAGAGTTGCATAAAGATCCCTAATTTTGGCTGGTGACTGGCACTGCACAGCTTCCTCCATGGTTTCATTCCAGTGATTATCGTTTTCTAAAAGATGCAGAGCTTCACATGCTTCTCTATAAATTGCGCATTTCTGACTGTTGACAGTTTTAAGGTCTTTATATCCTGTTGGACCCCAAACATGGTGCAGCAGCAATCGTAAACAGAAACATTCAAAATTAGTTACATGGACGGTATACACACGACCAAGGGTATCTGATGACTTTACACCGGGCCAATTTGCAACAGGCGCGCCTTGAATACGGCGTTTCCACTCCTTCCTAGATGTGTTCCAAGTATAATAGCGGGGGACTTCAGATTATAACAACGTTTTTGCAAAGGGGTCGGTTTGACAAAGTTGAAAGAAGGCTGTTAGTGTAGTTTTTGGCGGTGATGCAATTGTTTCTTGGAAATTTCTTTCGGTGAAATATACACGCTCTCCATTTTCTAAGTGCACAGCAAGGTGAGTAACTGTTGGGTGCCTTTCGTGTAAAGGGAAGTCAAGGAGACGCCACGCTGCCTCGTTACTGCTGACATAACGCCCTGCTTGAAAGGTCGGTACTTCATTAACGGGATTTGCCTCACCTTCACTCCTGAGATTAAATATTACTTGGTCGCTTCCTTTATTTATGTACTTACAGATATACTTGATTGCGCGGACAGAGCTACATGCTTCTACATTAATGTGGGCATTAAACATTTTACATAGAATGGGCGAATACGGGACAATCCAGCTGTTATCTAAGGTTTCGAACGCTCCAAAGTGAGATTTGATTGTAACTTTCCAGCCACCATCATCACCATTCGGGAGCTCTGCGTCTGTATAAAGGGTAGTCATTGTCATTGTGCATTGTTTCTTTTAATAGCTGTTTAGGGAATTTCGTTGTACATTTTCCTTCTTTCATACATGGCGATATTGAATTCCGTACTCCACATGGACCGTGAATATTTCGGACAATGGTATCATACAATTCTTTATCTTGCTCAGGATCCGGAATCTCGGCGCTTATTATGTCGTCTATTTGGCTGGGCCGCAACTTCTCTTTAAGCCATATTAGAATGTGGGCATGCGTAATCTCTTTTTTTGCCATTCAATTGAATACATGAAGCACTGCACCTCTCCGAAAATTTTCCCTTTGTTAATTACATTCATTAATTTTTGTACTTTTAATCTAAATACTCTAGCAACTAAATCGTGTCTGACAGTACTTTTTTGGCCCGGCATTAGCTCCTTGGTTATTTCTTTCCATGTGGGATTGCAAGTAAAAGTAACAAAAAGATCAGGTCTTCCGTAAGTTCGTACATGCGTACAAGGCGAATGCGTCTTGTGTGTACTCATGTAGGTAGCATGTAGGGACTGTTAACGAGTGATGAGGGCAGAATTACCATTTTACCTAAATCTCTGGGGACATTGGCGTCGCTAGAAATTGCATCTTGTAAGTGTATATAATTCTCAACGCGCAGCTTTTTTTTGATTTAAAGATATATAACGGAGACGTTCACTTTCTACCTTCACATACATGTCTACCAAAAATTGATGAAATAATTGTCTACACCGGGCTAAGAGGTTAAAATCATTTTCTCGCAACATCATATGATACGCATAAAAATTCATACATGATACTTTTTTGTTCGGAGTGGAATTTGAAAATGATAACCCTCTTGTCCTTTGCAATAAATCAATGGGTATTGCAGAGCGTCATAAAACTTGTGTGTATCGGCTACCCGTTGCAACGTATCATCACGTGCTCGCAAGACAATGTCTTGTGAAGAAAATTGATCACCACTAATTACGGCTGCTATTTCGTTTATCAAAGGTGCATTGTAGCGCCTTTCATGCTCTCCTCGAGGGGTCCGATCTGCGTGAATGACGACTTTATAATCATCTTCAGGTAGGTTTTCTAAAGCAGTTTTAAATGTTTTGACTAAAATATTACGTTCATGCCTGGATAAATTGGCAGCGACGGTATACCTCAATTTCTTCGTCACCCATAAAATATAGTTGTAAAAATTTATGCTGTTCATTTTCAGCTGGAAAAATAGAACCTATTCTATGATAAATTTGCCCTTGCACCGTAAATGTAGGCGAAAATCCCGGCATTATTATTTCCCGGTTAACTTCGAAGGACGTCATTTGAAAGCATTAGTTATATTTCCGGATCCTGTTTAAAAAACGCCATGACTCATTAGCATCATATAAAAAGAGAGTTTCCAAAGGTTCTTCTGGTTCCCCAAGTAACGGAAGAGACACTTTGCCATTGGAACAGCACATGCCTGCGGTCTCATCTTTCCATTTTAAAGCGCTGCAAAATTGACACGCCTTGTCCATCAGACCGATAATAACTAACCTGTGATTTTTATAATCAATCAACGGATCATAATTGAATGCTGCGTCATTAAAAACCGACCAATTGTTTCTTTAAAAATTTTACCGACATTCTGCTTGGAGCTGTGCATTTGCATCTTGTCGCGCCTGTGTCTGTTCTGGTGTTTCAGATGCCCTTATAGTAGATTGACGTTTTGCTTGATCAATGAGTCTGTGTTGAGGTTCATCCGGTGTTTCCGCGGCTCTTAAGGCGGCCTGACGTTCCGCTTGTTCGAATAGCCTTTGCTGACTTTGAGCAGGTGTTTCAGTAGCTATTAAAGTAGATTGACGCTCTGCCTGTTCAAGACGCCTTTGCTGATTTGAGGGTGTTTCAGTAGCTTTGTAGTTGAGCTCTGCTGTTAGACGCTTTTGACTTTGAGCAGGTGTTTCAGTAGCCCTTAAAATAGCTTGACGCTCTGCCTGTTTAAGATGCCTTCGCTGACTTTGAGAAGTTGTTTCAGAAGCTCTTAAAGTAGCTTGACGCTCTGCCTGTTCAAGACGCCTTTCCTGACTTTGAGAAGGTGTTTCGGAAGCTCTTAAAGCAGCCTGACGCTCTGTCTGTTCAAGACGCCTTTGCTGACGTTGAGAAGGTGTCTCAGATGCTCTAAAAGCAGCCTGATACTCTGCTTGTTCTTGCCTTCTCAGTTCAGCATCTTCTAAAGATTCTAGCTATCTTTTCGCTTGTCTTTAGACAGAAGATACTCTTGAAAGGCTGGACTTACGTTTGCGAGGCATTATGAAGTAACAAAAAACCTATTTATAAAAAAACGTTAAAATACCTAAAAGGAATTAAATTTCCGTTTAAATAGTTTTTTTAAAAGCAAATCCAAAATATCTAAAAGGAATATTTATTCCTTTTAGATAATTTTTAAAATCAAAACAACAAAACCAATTCAAGACACAACACGAATCCGAAAACGATAGCCAAAAAAATCGATTCAACTTAAACCAAATCACAAAACAAATCGCAGAAAACCAAAATCGAAAGCAGTAGTCAATATAAATATAACCAACGAAAAAAGAAGTAAGTGTATAGGTACCGTATACACTATTTATACTATTAATATTCCTTTGAAATATTGTTAAACAACCTAAAACAACGAAAAACAATTCACGATTCTAAATAAATAAAATCCAAAATCAAAACCAGAGTCTAAATATGTATAAAGGAATACCAACCAAATCAACAAAACCGATCCAAGAAAATACACAAATCCGAAAATGAAAGCCAATATAAATCCATTCAACCTTAACCAAATCACAAAACAAATAACGAACAACCGAAATCGAAAGCAGGTAGTCGAATAAGTACGAAATATGTAGAAACAATTTAAGCGTATAGGTACAGTATGCACTATAAGTTGATGCGCGGCTCAAGGGCGGGAGTTTAAGTACATGTCAGGAAACATTTCGTTACCGCATTTTAAAAACCTAGTAACGAAATTTAGCGGAATCGATTTAAACTATGTATACGTTAGTTAATAAGAACTCTCAAAAAATATTTTTCTTATAATTTTGCACAATTTTTCTTATTGTAATACCGATTCACTTCTAACCACATGTAAGAACTGTATTCATTTCCGTTCAATAAATATTACTAAGGCTTATTAATAAGGCTTACTAAGAACTGTTTCTACCACAGTTAAGTAATAGTTAAGGGTGAAAACGTGACAGGTGGTGATAGTATTTCAGATCCATACTATAATCACGCCTGTAACCCTTGCGGGGTAGGCAGAGCATCAACGGATTACTTAATATCGTCTGCGAGGTTATCGCCTATTCTGTGAATTACAATGCACCAAAACGTTTAAAGAAAATCAGCTGGTGAATTTTATGTTTTTTATCGCTCTCTTCCCGGTCCTGCGTGGAAAAATACATTTTTTATCTTAATTTTGGTAAAAAGACATAATAATCCAGATATTCTGACCTTCTGTGTTCGTCCGTCGTACCGTCGTCCGTCTTATAGAATCACGGTGGCACCACCTAGCTGAATTTAATTTTGCAACATATTCGATTTTCCCACGGGAATGATATGTTTTTCCGCTGAAAAAAGTAGCCCATGTCACTCTACAGCCACCGAACTATCCCCATAAAAAAATCATGCCATGCCGACGCTCTATTGCGACGTGAAAAAAGGACAAACAAACAAATAAACACACTTTGGCATTTATAATGTTAGTAAGTATGGAAGTATGGATTATGTGTTTATATATTATTAAACCGTGGTAGCTCAGATGGTTAGAGCAAGCTGTAAATTTCACAGTACGCGACCCGGGTTCGATCCCCGCCGGCACCAATTAAATTGTTAATTGCAAATTTAAGTGCTGATTTACCACGTGCTAGGCGGTGAAGGAAAACATCGTGAGGAAACCTGCATGCCTGAGAAAATTTCGAAGGCATATGAAGTTCGCCAACACGGCTTGAGGCAGCGTGGCGGACATTTCCTAGTCCTAAATACAAAGACAATAGCAGAAAGTGAAAAAATTAGAAAATACTTTTTTAACAATGACAGTCATTAGCTGATTATTAGTGAATGTGATTCTGTTTACTTAAATTACAGGAAGACAAGAGCAGAAGGAAGAGATGGGATGATGGGAAGTAATGAAGCATTGTTATGTGGAGTTTGTTGGAACAAACATATTTTTAGTCACGTGTAAATACTTATAACTTTTTGGTTCAAAATGACACAAAATCTAAAAAATATTAGATACATCATCGACATGGACGGATTTTACATTACAAATCCTCATAAATATTTTCAATGTAGAGAAATTGTTATTCTAGATGTGACTATCTAATAAAAATGACGTTTATCGATCATTATTTGTTTCGGCCAAGTTATCCTTTCAATTATTTGTCGCCATAAGACAAAAAACTGTTCGTTATTGCGAAACACACGTGCACGGCATTCCATATTTTAATGTAACCGAAGAATTAAAATGTGCCCACAAACAAGAGAACATCATCCCCATATTAAATTGGTATATTAGAAATTTATGCAAAGACGAAGTGATCGCATACAAAGGTGATTCAACAGAAAAACAATTTTTAAAAATGTTGACGACGAATGATAGAATTTTTAATATTGAAGAATATAAATGTCCAAAATACAATGATTTGGTAAATGTCATAAATTTAAACAAACGTTATGTGTATAATAATCATATATTTGCAAAAAAATAATCACAAAATTTTACATTGTTCTTGTGATGAAGTGTGAGTTTTTTACAAGCGGTTATTGCTTGAAAATAAAATTTTAAATCAATCACAAATTTTGTTTGATTTCCCAAAATAAAAACGTTTAAAACATCGCGTGATGTATAGTGCTACGTCCTCTGACGTATTATGAAATAAACGTTGTTACCTGGAAAGGACGATACGTTTATTCCATGCATCGACGTGAGATAAACGTCGTTGTCTGGAAAAAAACGATACGTCCATCTTACTTAGTATGAATTAGTAGTTAAGTTGTACAAGTTCTGGGTCATTGAGTCAGAAGTAGTGAAGTTGTACCAGTTCTGGCTCACTGAGTAAGAAGTGGTACAACGTTCTTATTTGTTTTTAGGATCGTGAGTCGACGAACGTTGTACCACTTCTGACTCTGTGAGCCAGAACTGGTACAACTTAACTACTAATTCATACAAAGTAAAATGGACGTATCGTTTTTTCCAGGCAACGACGTTTATCTCACGTCGATGCTTGGAATAAACGTATCGTCCTTTCCAGGCAACAACGTTTATTTCATAATACGTCACATATGACAGACAAACAAAATTATAAAAGTTGCTATTAATGCTTCAACGGCTTGCAAATAAAACTCTTTAGATCAAATATCAGGCAGATATTTAGATACCTACTGCAGACAGACACTTCAGTTGTATTTATATCTGTAAGTATAGATATCGATAACACTTTTTTTGCATTTAGCCAAAGACAAAAAGCCACGTTCTTTTAATTTCGCTGTGCATATCATCGGTTGTTTTATTACATTTTTATATGTATCATGTGCATCAACCTAACAGTATTATACGATTTAAAAGTTACATAATTGAATATTTCTGCGACAGGTAAACGTGCTTGATCCTACAGTAGACCTTTATTTAAAAATAATTATTTGCTAACGCAGGCTGGACTGTATATAAGTTCTTTATTTTCAAGAAAACCTATACAGTCATATATTAGAGGTGTGTATATTTGTCAAAAAAATCAGTGTTTATTTCATAGCGCTCGCAACAATTCTATTATAGATAAATAGGACCCAACTAGATTGTTAATTTTGTTAAGTTTGTTTCATAAAAATTGTTACATAATGTGTATAAAAGTTTTTAATAAGCTACCTAAAGCGATTAGAGAGTTACCAACAATGAGAATGAAAACTCACGTAAAAAATGGCTCATCCAGTATGGTTGCGCGGAAAACCATTCGTATTTATTTATTTTGACGGTAGGCTGCCAAATCGATTATCCCTTTCCAAAACGATATCATTCCTACCCTCCTATCGACACATCGGGGTGGTGGGGTGGGAGGGGAAAGAAGATGATTCTAGAATATCACGTAATCATCGCAACCGAAGGTATAAAAGACACGCGCGACCGACGCGCACCCTCTTCCCGCCGCGCCCGTCGTTGGAACCACATCGCCTAGGATAATAGTGTCCTAAAGAGCTCTTGTCCACGCGCACCGCTAGTATATCCTCTTTAGCCTGGAAGCAGTCGAGTTCCAGGAAACCCGCCTCACCTCGTGTGAGATATAGTCGTGCACCGCCTCTCTCCAGAGAGTCTACCCAGAAGAAGTTCCAGAAGTCGCAGCTATAGTGCCCAACAGCATAGAAGAAACACCCCGGTGAGTGAATATTCCTAATAATATTGCCTGCTTGATATAATTGTGTTTTAACCCGCTCCAATTTTGTTTTCTCCTAATCAAGCAGGATTCCTTTCATCGATTTGGCAAATAATAGTTCGTTTTAGGGAAGAGCGAGTGCATTGTACCGCGCGCTATAATCGTCGTTATATAAGCGTAGAAGCATTTCGAAGATACAGTCCACTTTGATTAATATCTCGCGTAATAAGTTTAAGGTTCGACCGGGGAATTAGACTTCGGCAACCTTAGGCTCGACGCTCCAACATTTTATGGTCATTCGAGCCGGATTTGGACTGGTGCTTAGTAGTCGTTCAACCATTTTCTGGTCGAATTATTAAATTAATTATTTAGATAATGTACTCTAATTTATGGAATGGTCTTAAATAGTGTTCGTTTAAATTTAAATTTTGGTTAGGTACTCGCAAACAGAATTATTCATTTAAATAGTGTTTGTATTTGGTTTAAATTTAAGGCTTATTAGTCGCTTAAATAATTGAAACAGTGTAATCGCAACCGTTTGGTACGCTTACCCGACAATTTTGATAAAAATATTGAGTTTGGCGAGCAACGCGTCACCTCGACTCGCTGTAACAGGTGTTCGATTTAATTACGTAAGTACGGCATACCGAGTGTCCATCCTCAATTATTTGTGCGTTGTGAGATTAATTTTGATTAATATAACTTTATTATAATAATTTAAAATGGCAGTTAGTGGAAATGAAATTAAAATTAAAACGCTTTATGCCAAGAGGGACATACTTTTTTCACGTATACAAAGTATTAGTGATCACATAAAGAACATTAATGTAGAAGCAGTGCGGGAAACTTTTTTGAATGAAATTGAAACGGTGGATTCTTTGCGGACGGATTACGAAAGAATATTAGACCAAATTAATCATTTGGAATTACAAATCGACCCGAAATACATAGTGAACTACCAACCGCTTCTAGCATTTGAAGATATGTTGTGTCGCGTGAAAAGAACGGCGAAACACTTACAATCTCCATCTCAAAACGAAGCAAAGCCGGAAATACAGGTACATCCACGTGACTCAATTAGGTTGCCGCCAATAGATATTCCGGTATTCAATGGTGATATTAAGACATGGCCCTTCTTCTTCAGTAGTTTTCAAAACAATATACACAATAACCCATCGTTATCGGACGCTGAAAATTATATTATTTAATTAGTAAACTTAGTGGCAGGGCACAGTCAATTTGCTCGGGTTTTACACCTACAGATAAATATGAAGATAGGAGAATGTTAGCTTCCGAATATTTGAACCAGATATTCGATCTTAAACCTATATCATCCGCGAACATCATTGGTTTAGAGCAGTTTTTAGATAAATTTGTGGCATCGGTGGCTGCACTTAAGAATTTGAAATTTAATGACCTTATGGACGTGGTGTTTCTCCATATTGCACTAAAGAAATTAGACCCCGACACCGTGCGTGCGTTTGAAATGGAGCATCGTAGCTCGGAGATGCCTTTCTTTCATTCATTAGCATCGTTCGTGCGAGATCAAATAAAGGTGATGCAGCGCTCTCCCCGAATGTTAAACAGGAGATTAAAAGGTGCGTCGATCGTAGACAGACTCAACCATCTAAAATAGCAGGGTCGTTAACTTACGTAACCGCTACGTCAGCATCACTTCAGCATGCTTGTATCGTATGTAAAGATAAACACGGTAATTTATATAATTGTGCAACTTTTCGTAAATATTCACCAAGAGAACGCTATAAATTAGTAAAGACAAACTAGGTTGTTTGTCTGAACTGCTTAAGTGATAAGCATATAGTTGCAAAATGCAATTCGAGTTCCGTATGTAGCAAGTGCGCCAGGAAACATCACACGCTATTACATTTTGAAAATAGCAACATAGCGGCGTCAAGTAAAGCGGACAAGGAATTCACCCCTACTAAAGTCAACGATTCTAGCGGTCGACCTGGTGATGTCGCTCTGTGCTTATTGGCGAATATGGGAGCACAACCTCCTTCAACCGTGTTACGGCGCGTATTTTGGTTAGGGGTTCGCGTGGAAACGAACAAAGCGTCCGTGCACTGCTGGACAGCGGAGCCCAAAATAGCTTTATAACGCGACAATGTTGTCAGCGCTTAGGCTTAGTAATAAATAGGTCACTTTCATGTCCTTTAGTCAAAGGCATCGGAGGTACTAGTAAAGCTACCCAGGGATATATAAATTTAAAATTTTATTCTCGGATAGATCGTAACGTTAACTTTGATATAAATGCGCTAGTAGTAGATAGGGTCACTAAACGGTTGCCAACCGTTTCGGTTGACACCTCGGCAATGATTGAATTTAAAAATTTTACTCTAGCGGACGACACTTACGCCGTTCCTGGAAACATGGACATGCTCATTGGAGCATCGCTTTTCCCTCATTTTTTGCTAAATAACAAGGTCAGGGGCAACTCCTTGCATACCGCGCCTTACGCACTGGAAACCGTATTGGGCTATGTCATCGTTGGCTCCGCCCCCATCATAGATAGTATTTCGGCAACCTCTTATTGTGGTATGGCTGTCGAACCACTCGAGTCGTTAGTCCGCAAATTTTGGGAGATGGAGGAGGTGAACGTCCCACCCATAGCTAGCTCAGATGACAGATTATGCGAGGAAATTTACGTCCGCACGACCGTTCGTGATCGCGACGGTAGATATAGTGTAGCGCTACCTTTTAAAGGAGATGTTTTATCTCTCGACGATTCGCGTCAAATAGCGGAAAACGTTTCTACAGCTTGGAGCGTAGGATGCTCGCTTCACCCCAGTTAAAAGAAGCTTATGACGGCGTCATTAACGAATATATAAGAGAAGGTTACATATCACTCGTGGCTTCGAAATCAGATAACTACGAAGACACACCGTCGTATTTCATACCACACCACGGGGTCATTAGGGAGGACAAACTTACATCTAGGTTACGTGTAGTGCTCGACGCTAGTGCTAAAACTAGCACTCACCTGTCGCTTAACGATATCCTCTATAGTGGGCAAAATTTACAGGGCAGTTTATTTAATATAATAGCCAATTTTCGTTTGTTTAGTATAGCACTATCCGCCGATATTCGCCAAATGTTTCTTTGCATAGGGGTCCGTGAATGCGACCGTAGATTCCAACGCATTTTATATCGTTTAAACCCAAAGGAACCTCTAATGGTGTTTGAATTTAACCGCGTTTGTTTTGGTTTAAAGTCGAGCCCATTTCATGCGTTACACACGGTGAAATAGCTCGCCCACGATGAAGGTCCCTCTTACCCTAAAGCTAAGAGGGCAATTGAGAGCGGTTTATATATGGATGATTTTGTATACTCGGTCAATAGCGTGGAGGAGGTCATCCTAACCACCGCCGAGGTTATAAGGCTCATGAAATCGGGTCAATTCGATCTTGTGAAGTGGACTAGTAATTCGCGTCCGGTTTTAGATACAATCCCACTATCACACCATCTTTCGGCGATAAAGGAATTCGACGATTCTGATACACACAAGGTGCTCGGTCTGTGTTGGTCACCAGAGTCCGACGTGTTTAGCCTTAAGGTAAATCCGCCCGTAGAGAAATGCACAAAGCGCACAATACTGTCATGCATTGCTAGATTATGGGATGTCATGGGTTTCGTAGCTCCGGTGGTATTATACGCTAAGTTTTTGATTAAACAACTTTGGTTATTTGAATGCGATTGGGATGACTCGCCGCCTGACAGCATTGTTCGTTTGTGGCAGCGTTTTAGAGAGGAACTTCCTTTACTAAGAGAAATTAAAATACCGCGTCATATAAACGTCGATAGAAATAGCGTCATAACGGTCGTTGGGTTTGCAGATGCCAGCGAGAAGGCTTACGGGGGCGTTGTATATTTCCACGTTCAGAATAATTGTAGAAATTCGATTAGCCTCATTAGTTCTTAGTCGAGAGTCTCCCCCCGTAAGGTTGTCTCTTCGGCGCGCTTAGAGCTTTGCGCAATATTAGTACTCACCAAGCTTATTACCGCAGTTATCAGCGCATGTAGGGATAGAGTTCACATAGAAAGGATATTTGCCTTTTCCGACTCCACCGTCGCCTTATGCTGGGTTCATTCTTCACCCCACCGTTGGGATATGTTTGTCGCGAACCGAGTGGCCAAGATCCAAGACGAGTTAGCAACGCGGAACTTTTATCACGTGTCCGGTACGGAAAACCCTGCCGATTGTCTATCCCGTGGACTCACCCCGATGCAAATAATGGACCACCCGCTTTGGTTCCACGGACCTTCTTGGGTTCACTTGGATCCCTCGCAATGGCCAATAACCGATTTCGAACCTTCGTCAGTGTCACAACCACCGGAAGAGAAGAGACACGCTCTAGTGGAGAACGTTTCGTGCGAGGTTTCTCCAATCATTGCTTTGGCGAACCGCTTGTCCTCTTGGTCGAAATTATTGCGTAGCGTAATTTACGTTTGTCGATTCGCGAAGCTTTTACCGCGACGTTCGTATGTCTTAGCGTCCGATTACAATTATGCCGAGTCGCTAGTATTACGTGAACTTCAACGTGCACACATCTCTGAAGAAATTACAAGATTACAATCGAATAGAGCTTGTAGTCGCGCCTTTCAACGCCTTAAGCCATTTTTACAGGACGGGATTGTAAGGGTAGGTGGACGCTTGTCCAACTCGCAGTTGAGTTTCGACCAACGGCACCCTATAGTTTGACCGCGCAAAGACCATATCATGAATTTATTAGTCGATTACCATCATAAATTGAATTCGCACGCTGGCCCCGACTTGCTGATGTCGATCTTGCGTCAGAATTATTGGATTCTTTCTGCACGTAGTTTAATACGCAATCGGGTGCACAGATGTTATAGCTTGCTTTCGGGCACGCCCCAAGCCGTCATTTCCGGAAATGGCGGAACTTAGATCTTGTAGAGTAATACAATCAGTAAAGCCCTTAACGCACACCGGGTCTGATTTCGCTGGTCCCTTTAATGTCACGCTCACTCGCGGGCGTGGTATAAAATCCACAAAGGCTTACGTCTGCATTTTCGTATGTCTAACTACTCGAGCGGTGCATATAGAACTCGTTGGTGATCTAAGCACAGCAGGCTTTATGGGTGCATTTAAAAGATTTCTATCCCGCCGTGGCCCTGTAAGTAAATTATATTCGGATAATGGTACGAACTACGTCGGTGCAAAACGTATTTTATCAGAACTACATGAGCTCTTAGCTAGCAAGTATTATAATTCAGAGTTCGCTCAAATTCTAGCCAAGAACCGCATTGAGTGGTCTCTGAACGTCCCAGCCGCGAGTCATTTTGGGGGCAATTGGGAGACTAATATTAAGAGTCTAAAGAGTCACTTATACCGAGTAATAGGAGATCAAATTTTGTCCTTCGAAGAGCTAAGTACGGTGCTCGCTAAAATTGAATGCGTAATGAATAGCCGCCCACTTTGTCGTACGTTGTCTAGTGACCCCTCGGAACCGCTGGCTCTAACTCCAGCACATTTTTTAAATTTAACGCCTTTAAAGTATTTGCCCGCCGTAGATATGGATGAGAACAGACTTAGCATTTCCGCACGCCACAAATTATTAGACCGGTTAGTGCAATCGTTTTGGAAACGATGGAGGATGGAATACTTGCATACTTTGCAGTCTCGGCAAAAATGGAACACAGCAACTGAGCCTTTAGCTGTAGGAACTGTAGTTGTGCTCACCAAAGAGAATACGCCGCCTCTCCACTGGCCGTTAGGAATTGTCGAAGAGGTCTTTCCCGGTTCCGACGGAGTATTTAGGGTAGCTCGCGTTAAGACCACGGTTGGGTCTTACCTGCGTCCTGTTGTCCGTTTGTGCCCCCTGCCTCTTCCATAATTTAAATTAGCTTTCTAGATTAGAAATTGTAGTTGAATTTAGGTAATCTTACCGTTAGTTAGTTATTTTGTTAGTTTGATCTTAGCTCTAGTTGTTTTAGTTATTTTTTGAAGGAAATCCTTCAAGGGCGGGGGAGATGGTTGCGCGGAAAACCATTCGTATTTATTTATTTTGACGGTAGGCTGCCAAATCGCTTATCCCTTTCCAAAACGATATCATTCCTACCCTCCTATCGACACATCGGGGTGGTGGGGTGGGAGGGGAAAGAAGATGATTCTAGAATATCACGTAATCATCGCAAACGAAGGTATAAAAGGCACGCGCGACCGACGCGCACCCTCTTCTCGCCGCGCCCGTCGTTGGAACCACACCGCCTAGGATAATAGTGTCCTAAAGAGCTCTTGTCCACGCGCACCGCTAGTATATCCGCTTTAGCCTGGAAGCAGTCGAGTTCCAGGAAACCCGCCTCACCTCGTGTGAGATATAGTCGTGCACCGCCTCTCTCCAGAGAGTCTACCCAGAAGAAGTTCCAGAAGTCGCAGCTATAGTGCCCAACAGCATAGAAGAAACACCCCGGTGAGTGAATATTCCTAATAATATTGCCTGCTTGATATAATTGTGTTTTAACCCGCTCCAATTTTGTTTTCTCCTAATCAATCAGGATTCCTTTCATAGATTTGGCAAATAATAGTTCGTTTTAGGGAAGAGCGAGTGCATTGTACCGCGCGCTATAGTCGTCGTTATATAAGCGTAGAAGCATTTCGAAGATACAGTCCACTTTGATTAATATCTCGCGTAATAGGTTTAAGGTTCGACCGGGGAATTAGACTTCGGCAACCTTAGGCTCGACGCTCCACCACAGTAATCTTTTTACTCAATTAAAGACTTCTTTGCACATAAGTAGACGATACATTTAAGAATTTGACACAATCTTTAAATAATGTTTGAATTATGGCATTCTTATAAATTAAATATTTTATTTAATTAATTAATTTGATATCAATATTGAAATAAATTATTGACAATTAGATAATACGAGTATGTAACATTTATAAATGACATTATATTTACTGACATAAGAACATTAATGATTGACATTGAGCTATAATAATACTTAATATACATCTTATTGGCAATTTATTTTTCTGACACTGTTGAATAATTAATTAATCATCAAATCAACTGAGAAATGTTGAAAAATTTTGTGTTGTTAAAAATTCGATAAGTATTGTTGTATAAGTTACGAGTACTTGACTATTAATATTTGCACACCACTGAGGTAGAATATGTAGAGCAAATAATACTCCTCGAACACCATTGTACAACCATATTCTTGCCAATAAAGATTATTATTATTATTGGGGGTTATTGATAGAGTATTCACATCTGGTTGGGCTGGATAAATATATAAAAGGAAATGATAAATATACATAAATATATATTTATATACTAACAAATAAATAAATAATACATAAATAAATAAAAGCCCAACCAGAAAAAACGAAGCCCTCGGCAGGGGAAACCAAACGGCCGAGGGTTAGGGGGAAAGGGAAAGAAACCGGCGGACGATGCGGGCGGTATCGAGGAGCACCGCCTTCTGCATTTGAGCCCGAAGCGGTCCGTCACGGAGTCCCAGTCGCCTCAGATGTCCCGAGAGGCTGACTGGGATTAGCCCATTCTCAAAGACGACTACAAGAATAATTTCGGTCGGCAGACCACCCCACATGTCGGTCACCTCGTCCAGATATTTTGATTGCTCATCTGTTTCGGCTTTCACGAGGTTCTCGTCATACGGAATGGTAATATCGACCAAAAATATTCTTGACTGTGCCCGGTCCATCAGCACAATATCAGGCTTATTCGCAAGAATAGTCCTGTCTGTGATGATGGCCCGGTCCCAGTAGAGCCCAGCGCGGTCATTTTCGAGCACGGCTTCCGGCAAGTACTTGTAATACAGCAATTTCCGGTCCACGAGACCGAATTTCAGAGCTAGCTCCTGGTGTAGAATTCTGGCTATTAGGTTGTGACTGTGCAAGTACTCAGAGTTAGAAAGCGCCGAACAACCGGAGATGACTTACCGGGATGGCGATAAAGGCAGATATCGACGGTGCCATAATTTAAGATGTATCTCCGATAGTGGTTGGTCTTAATAACCTGATCCTGTATTGCACAGACAAAACCCTCGGATTCCCCGAAGATGTCACCGAAGCGTAGTCAGTTGAGAGAGGCGACTGTATCTACGAAGGGCTCATGTAGAGCCCTGTATTACCTCCCATGGAGCTCCTCCTTCCATACGGTCTCCCGGTCGGAAATGCTAAGCACTGCTGGGTCCTGCCATTGCTCGTTGGCTAAGAATAGAGGGGTAAGCCCTTTATCACTAGAAATGACGTCATTATAGAATGGATCATCCGATCTCGCCGGGAAGTAATGACGGAGGCTGCACACTTCGCGATTATGCATGGTGAGCGCGCTCAGAAAGACACGCCCACCACGCTTTCGCGGCAAGTACAGCCTCATTACCGACGATCTCGGATGATGCATCCTATGGGACGTCATGGTAGGGCGGACTTTTCTATTCAGGGCGTTAAGTTCAGTCTGAGTCCACCTGAGTATGCCAAAGGTATTCATGAGGACAGGCATGACCCAACCGTTATAGGCGCGTGTCTTATTCACACCGGACAAAAGGCTGTTAAGCGCTTTGGTCAAGCGTGCATAAAACACGTCGCAAACTGACTGTTTCATACCAGCCTCATCGATACCGATGTTCTGTGACATACCCAGGTATCGGTATGTTTCAGCCTTGGAAAGGATCCTTAAGTTGACGTGCATAGATAAGTCTATGCCCTCAGAGTTAGCAACCCTTCCTCTTTCAACATGGAGGACCGCACACTTATCCGTCCCCAGCTCCATTCCAATGGAACTGCTAAATTCACAAGTAATGTTTAGCAATTCTATAAGATGGGTGCGACTGGAGGCGAATAACTTGAGGTCATCCATATAGAAAAGGTGGGTCACTTTTGTCCCTCCCTTCCGTAGCTGAAATCCCCTCCCGGAGCCCTCCGGTAAAGTACTGAGAGGGTTCAGAGAGAGGCAGAACTAAATTGGACTCAGACAATCGTCCTTGAAGATACCCCTTCTTATGCTTATGTGGATCTCCACATAAGCATAAGAAGCGAATTGCGAAGCGAGCGAATGATGGCTGCGGAGATCCGCAGCCATCATTCGCTCGCCCAGATGACAAAGGATCGTACTCCACTGCCCCATACACTGCTCGAGGAAGTCTCTTAACTGTACAGTTTATCTTGTACAGCTCGAGGACTCTCTTTAGCCATGTATGGGACACCGAGTCGAATGCCTTTCTGTAGTCTATCCAGGCGGCGGAGAAGTTCCAACGGTTGCGCTTCACCACTTTGCCAATGACCACGTCAATGAGGAGTGGTTCCACGACCACCGCCCCGACATCTATTTTGAGCGCGTGACATCACCTGATTAAGCTCCAGGTGACGGGTGATTATTATTAGTATTATTATTACACTGCTGGCCGCATTAGAAAGCTCAAGATCGCACAGTGAGCTAACGAGAGGTCTATGCTTGGGGTTTCGCTGCGTGATAAAATTAGAAATAAGAATATACCGCAGTAGAACCAGAGTTATCGACAAAACCCAACGGATTATTGTATAAAGTTGAAGTGGTAATGGGCCTGCCATATAGATCGATAAGCCGATAAGGGATGGGGAAGAAAAGTTCTCGAGTGGCAATCTGGTACCGGTACCGGTAGGTGAAGTGTGGGTCGGCCTCACTAGATGGCGTCGGTGAGTGACGATCTGCTAAGACTTGCAGGAAGTCGATGGAACGTCCTAAGCGGCATTCCTTGGGGAAGGACTATGTTCAACAGCGGACTTGAGAAGGGCTGTAATGACGATCGACATTAGTAAAGGTAAAAATCAGCGATTGCAATTAATATTTAAAATA
The DNA here is from genome assembly GCA_907164705.1 of Parnassius apollo. NCBI lineage: Eukaryota > Metazoa > Arthropoda > Insecta > Lepidoptera > Papilionidae > Parnassius > Parnassius apollo. Next base: position 4,645,988 of record CAJQZP010001060.1, on the reverse strand, counting down.
ATATACTAATGGTTCTCATCGTGCATTTTAAAATCACCAAACAATATTTTGACAATTTTAACCACTAAAATACTAGTATTCGTAATGATTTCTTATATTTACGCGAACACGACACATAGAAATAATACTAGTTTTTACGGATTTTATCCCGTATATTTAACTATAAATACCCAACGTTTCGAGCGCTTTACAGCACCCAAGGTCACGGGGGGGGACTGAGATGTTCAACGTTCAGATGTCATAGTTAACAGCGGTTACCATAGATTAAAATTTATCTTTTGTTCCGATCTACACAGTATGGACTTATGGTATCTTGAAGTCTTGCAGTTGTATGCTTGGGTTGGGATTTAATTTTATTTATTATAGGATCCCAAGCAGATGGTAGCACCCAGCCATCTTCTCTATTGAAATTAGGATGTTTTTTGATTTCAATAGCCTCACGAATCATCCTTGGAAGGAATCGGTGTTCTTTAGCGAGGATTTGTGGTCTATCAAATCGGATGTAGTGACGGGGGCGATCCCCTACGTGTTCACAGACTGCAGACTTCCGCGGAGCGTCGATTCTTCACATCAGCTATACGTTCTTTAACGCGGGTTTTAATTGATTTTTTAGTCTGTCCTGTGTAGGAGAGACCACACTCACAATCAAGCTTGTACACTCCTGCATCTTGCAGAGGGACGTTACACTTTACTGATGGTAAAAACTGACCAATCTTCTTCGGTGTCTTCTTGAAGTATGTTTTGAAGGAAGCGCGTTTCAAGATGTAGCCAATCTTGTCAGTGACTTCTCTAATATATGGCAGTGCAGCAGGTACACGCTCGACTGTGGCCGGCTTCACTCGTTCACTTTGACGTAGGCGCGGGACCCGAAGCTTGTTGTCACGCATAACTTGACTCTACGGTCACTAGTTGTGAATCTTCCCAAAGACGAATTTATAGCGTTAAAGAACCTACGCAATAAACCAGAACTCACGATTCTCCGCGCAGATAAGGGAAACGCCATGGTTGTCATGGATACGTCAGATTATAATTCTAAAATACATGAACTTTTGTCGGATGTAAGCACTTATAAAAAGGTTAAAAACGACCCAACAAATAGCACACTAAAAACAACTAGTGACCTCTAAAAGAAACACTCCGAAAAATTAAATCTGAACGTAAAATGGATAATACCTACGTGCGCCAAATCACCAAAGTTGTATGGGTTACCAAAAATACACAAGCCCAATGCTCCATTACGCCCCATAGTGAGCCAAATCGATTCACCAACTTACAGATTGGCTCAACACTTAGCAAAAATACTCTCACCGCTCAGAGGACATACAAGAGCACACATAAAGGATTCCTACCATTTTGTCAGCGAGATTAAAGACCTACATCTGGCAGACAATGAAACTATGGTCAGTTTTGATATGCAGTCATTGTTTACATGCTTACCTGTTGAAGACTGCATCTCAATTGTAACTAGAAGCCTGGAAGAAAACAACATGCCCGTAGAATATGCAGTATTACTCAGACAATGCCTTACATCTGGCTACCTATTGTGGAAGGAGGAGTTCTACAAGCAAGTAGGTGGTGTGGCGATGGGCTCACCTGTATCTCCCATTGTCGCCGACATATTCATGGAAGATTTTGAGGAGAAAGCCCTGCTTACTGCCCATCCAAGATGCAAATCCAATGCAAATCCAAGATTCTACAAGCGGTACGTAGACGACACTTTCACAATTCTACCTTTAGATAAAGTAACTGCATTTTTAGACCATCTTAACTCTATAAATTCTAAAATTCAGTTCACAATGGAGTTACAGGCAAACAATTCGTTAGCTTTTCTAGATATGTTAGTAATTCGGAATCCTGATAACACCTTGAGCCATACTGTGTATAGAAAAAAGACCCATACAGATAGATATTTAAACGGTGATTCTCACCACCATCCTTCACCGTGGGTAAATCTTTGTTTCAGAGAGCACGACGGATATGTGACAGTAAACACCTGGCTGCCGAGCTCCACCACGTCAAGCAAGTTTTGCATGACAACAAGCTTCGGGTCCCGCGCCTACGTCAAAGTGAACGAGTGAAGCCGGCCACAGTCGAGCGTGTAACTGCTGTACTGCCATATATTAGAGAAGTCACTGACAAGATTGGCTACATCTTGAAGCGCGCTTCCTTCAAAACATACTTCAAGAAGACGCCGAAGAAGATTGGTCAGTTTTTACCATCAGTCAAGTGTAACGTCCCTCTGCAAGATGCAGGAGTGTACAAGCTTGATTGTGAGTGTGGTCTCTCCTACATAGGACAGACTAAAAAATCAATTAAAACCCGCGTTAAAGAACATATAGCTGATGTGAAGAATCGACGCTCCGGGAAGTCTGCATCTGTGAACACGTACAGGATCGCCCCCGTCACTACATCCGATTTGATAGACCACAAATCCTCGCTAAAGAACACCGATTCCTTCCAAGGATGATTCGCGAGGCTATTGAAATCAAAAAACATCCTAATTTTAATAGAGAAGATGGCTGGGTGCTACCATCTGCTTGGGATCCTATAATAAATAAAATTAAATCCCAACCCAAGCATACAACTGCAAGACTTCAAGATACCATAAGTTAATACTGTGTAGATCGGAACAAAAGTTAAATTTTAATCTATGGTAACCGCTGTTAACTATGACATCTTGACGTTGCACATCTCAGTGCCCCCGTGACCATGGGTGCTGTAAAGCGCTCGGAACGTCGGGTATTTATAATTAAATATGCGCGATAAAATCCGTAAAAACTAGTATTATTTTAATACTTATGTTCGTTTTTATTTTCATAATCGCAAAATCTTATTAATTATTATTTATGTTCGAAAAAATTTAAGGTGAATAAAATATTCCACCTGTCAATGACATGAAGACAACTGCCATTTTTACATAATATACTCGTATATAAATAACATAGGTTAAATACATTGAGCTATTATGTACTACGTACTAGAGGCGACACTGCATACAGCTCAGTGTTGCCACTTTAGCGACTTTGTCGCTAAATCTAACGAGTTTTTTGTTAAGTTGGGGAGTTTAATTCAATGTTTAGCGACAAAAATATTCTGGCGACTTTTAGCGACATTTTCACTTACTTCAATTTTTGTTACCATCTGACTACTTTAGGCGTAAGGAATAAGTAATATATAATATATATACTCTATCCGTTAAAGAAATAATAAAATGTGAAGGAACCGAAACAAAGGTTCTCTGGATGTCGCTTATACTAAAAACACATTGAAAAAAGCACAACTACATTCCATCACCTATTACAAATAAATCACTTAACATGTACACCATTATTATGCCCATATCGTTTATATATATATATATATATATAAAATCGAACAATATATTAATGTTAAATGAATATATTGTTCGATTTTATCTTTGTTTCGCGTTTTTTTTAATAGAACTAAATTTAGTGACATTTGGGGACTTTTTTTGTTACTAAATTCATGTATAACTAGGGAATTTTTTGACGGCAGTCTAGAGACCTACGGTAATTCAATGTGGCAAAACTGATTCAGGTTCAGCTTTTAACCAGTCACTCGCTAGTCGCTAGGCGCTAATAGAGTTATCACGTGTTGTGTTGATTTAAAAAAAATCTCTTGATAAAAATATGCCGTCGTGTGTACTTAGATATTGCACAAATAATTCAAGAAATGTCAGTAAAAACCAAGGAATTACTTTTCATCGGTTAATAAGATACTTAATCAATAAAAAAGTATTATAGATTTATAATGAAACAAATTATTCCTAAGACGCCATTCTCGTGCACAGATTAGGAGGTAATCTGTGTTCTCGCGTCATGGAATATAGATTATAAAGTTAATATGTTCAGATGCGACATTTCTGTGGGTACTACTTAAGTATAGGACGAATTTATTATTATACAAATTTTTTTGTAGAAGCATATATAAGTTATTATAATTAGGCTAAATTTTTCATATTTAAATCTGCTTATTATTCTTTTATTTTATTTTTAGGTTTCCACATCAAGCATTTATGAACGACTCTTATTCTAATTTAAATAAATATATTTGTGATTTAAATGTTATGTAAATAAGTTTTGTTAAACATACATTTAGTATGTTTTTTATATTTGACATAGATGCCTTTTAAAATATTCAGATAAAAATATCATCAAAATATAATTGTGATATAATAATATGTAATATTATATTTAAAAAAAAGCACATATAGTATACAAAATAAATGACACAATATAAATATTGTTCTCGATATAATTTACCTATTTGACAATACAATCTACTATTACCTACGGATCATTCTACCTATGTTTATTCTATAATAAAAAAACCAACCGCGCGAACACAGAGTAGCTCACATTTTTTGTTTAAAATAGCTGTTCTAGTACGTAAGTACATATTACTTCAATGGTTAAATATTAGAGTATTTAATAAATAAATAATATTTAATATTTATACTCTATATTTAAACGTAATATTATGATCATAATTATATATAATTTTCATAAAAATTATAAAAATCATCTTTAGTACTTTATTAATGTCGAAGGGCGTTTAACGATAATTTGTATGTCACACTAATAGATGGCGCTTGTTCTATCTTATAACGCAGTATCATTTGCTACACGAGGTTTTCTAATATGCAGGCACTTGCGCTATAGGAAACAAAGAGTGCAGTCACCATTACACATTTGAGCGCCATTTTTGGAAACGGTGGTCTTTTTTATCATCGTTCATTTACCAATTACTAATTGTGCGCATGCGCAGACTAGGACATATAGACGTGCCAAATCGGAAAAAACCCAGCTCGAAGTTCATCTCGAGTTAGCAGTACGTAGCAGAGTAAATAATGTTACATATTACCTTTGCGTAAATTTGTTTTCCTATTTACCTTTGTGTTGGGTTGTGAAAACTATCATTACCTAACTTAGTAGGTAGGATTGAAATAAAAAAGGTACATTTAGTATGTATCACGTACTTATTTATTTTTGTTTTTGGTCCTAGATATAATAAGCACCAATATTTAACAGCAAAGCTAGCTATGTAGTAGTCTTCACAAAACAATATCAGTCTAGCTTTAAGATGTAGATACATAAGCTATTAATAGTTTAATGATTATTGCCATAATCATAATATTATAAGCTATTATAAAATGGTAAATAACAAATTATTTTGGTCGCTCATACTCGTTGTCGACTTTCTTCATTTATAGTCTTCGGTCAATTCGTTATCTAATTGACTGACATTGAGTTAAAAAGTATTTCAATCAAGTATTTTCTGAAAAATCTTTTAGAAGTGGTAGAGCCATTCTGCAGCTACATTTATTGTATAGTTGTAGCACGAATGGGTTGGCTCGACCGGGGAAGGACCACGCTCTCACAAAATAGCAGCTTAATGCTGCTGTGTTTCGTATGGTGAGTGTAGAGAACCGGAGACCCTTTTTCTGGAAAGGAGGCATTCCATCTTAGTCCTCGCGGCTGACAATGCATATGCATTTTGTTTCGCCAATGAGATAGATGTAGATGTCTATGGGCCATAGCAACCACTTATGTGGTGTTACATGGTGGACTATGCGCTCGCTTTTACCCTTATCTTATAAAAAAAAAGAAAACTAATACTCAAAAACGAAAAAGAAGACAAGAGACCTGACGTAGGTTCCTCGGAAGATAGGTGTGGGATGCTACTTGTGGAGAAACTTTGGCAGCCTCTCATCTCAGGGGTTTCCTAAGTAGTTACGTTGTACCAGTTCTGGCGCACTTGTGAAAGGTGAAGGGGACGACGTTCGTCGACTCACGATCCTAAAAAAAAAAAAAAAAAAAAAAAAAAGGTTTTGGCATGCTCTGATCACGAATCTGCGGTCCATTTTTGCGTAGGATGCACGGTTCCGGAGATGAGCAGATCAATTAACTCTTATCTAATTGATATCCGCTGCGAGCCTCAACCGTCATTAGCGCTCCATTGTCCTAATCTACTTATCTATTGTTGATTGACTACCGTCATTATCTATTATTCGTCCAGCGTGTGGGTCGGCTTATGCTATTGTATTATACTCCTTTGTTCCTATCTACAACACTAATCTGAATCATCAATAAAACACATTACCTAATTTTGTTACAATTTTTATTTATAAAATACAAAATCTTATTACTTATTATCTATAAAATAGGAGCGAAACATCTCATCCACTAACATATCGTTGTACAATGTGTTCTCTGTAAATATACTCGTAAAACTATGCATTGAACATCCCTGAAACTTATATAGCAAATACATTAAGCAATATTCGCCACAAACTGAAGTCCTATCAACATTCCAGTTCCATCTTTTAAACACATTACCTAATTTTGTTAAAATTTTTATTTATAAAATACAAAATCTTATTACTTATTATCTATAAAATAGGAGCGAAACATCTCATCCACTAACATATCGTTGTACAATGTGTTCTCTGTAAATATACTCGTAAAACTATGCATTGAACATCCCTGAAACTTATATAGCAAATACATTAAGCAATATTCGCCACAAACTGAAGTCCTATCAACATTCCAGTTCCATCTTTTACAATTTCGTACAGGTGCCCGTCCATATGAATCAAAATATTCACCGACGTCATTCGTATCGATATATAAAGCTACCCAATGTGACCCTGGTTTATCATCTGTACCCAAATTGCATATTACCTAGTCAGGTCATAAATTCTATCACATGTTTAATGTAAAATAATTGAAACAAGTTTATTCATTATGTAACCATTTATATACCAAAATGAACTTAACAAAACATAGATACTTATGACACTATAGTTTATTCAAAATGACCTCCGTAATTTTGAATACAGGCCTTCAATCTGCGCGGCCAGTCGTCTATCTCACCACGAACGAGGTCCATGTCATATCGGCGGCTGCCTTAATTAAAGATGTCTTGAGTGACTCGAAATTGGGATGAGGCTTTGAGCACGCCTTTTCCTCCAAGTGTTACCATATCTTGTAATCTAACGGATTCAAATCTGGACTGGTCTTTGTGTCGGATGAAGTCGATTTCACGCGCCGCCAGCCAGTCTTTTTTTTTTTTGTTTTTAAAGAACGTTACCTCCACACTAGGTTTTTCTCCTGTATCGTGGGGGCAGTTTACAAACACAAATTTCACAAGGACAAACATCCAAACTCGGAACAATTACTTGTAGGTCGTACAAATACTTGTTCCGTGCGGGATTCGAACCCGCGACCCCCAAGCGCAGCCACTCATTGCTAAGCCACTACGCCACGGAGCTGTCAAAAGTCTTGTGTGCTCTTCGCTCTATGAGCTGACGCCGAATCTTGTTGGAATACCCAGTGCCTGTTATTGAACATGGTATGAGAAACAGGTTACACAAGGTTCGTCAGGACTGTATTTTGATACACAACTGCATTCGTTTTTAACCTTTCTCACAAAAATGTACCTCTGTTAAGCCCCAATAAGAAACTCCCAACCATACCATGAGCGAGGATGGAAAATGACCTCGTTGGACACGCGGAATACGGTTGCTCGCTTCTTCACTACTGTGTGCGTACACCTTATCATTTTGTTTGTTGTAGCTCTCTTCTACGGTAAAAATTTTTTTATCCGAAAAAAGAATTTCCCGATATTTTTTTCCCGCGTACCGCTTCACCAAAGCGCGGCATCTCTTCAGTCTCAGATCCATTAGACGAGCATTCAAACGATGTCCTGTTTTTCTTCGATATGCCCGAAGCCCTTAGGGCAAGTCTTCATTTAACGCCGTGGTTCTGCTTAACCCCATCTGAAGGGCCAACAGTTTCTGCTTACGTTTGGGATTTCTTTGAATTCGCACCTTTACAGCTTTTATCACTGCTGGAGTCCTAACAAATCGAGGGCGACCACTTCTTGACCTGTCATCTACACTAGAGTCTTCATTGTATCGTTTGATGGTACGATAAACGAATCTTTTGGTTATATTCAAATTTTTCAGTATATCAAAAAATTTAATTGGCGCGTAATCGCAACTGCAACACGGTCTTTTTTAAGCGTCCACTCCATATGTAAAAATGAGTAAAATTCTAAAAAGTATACAGTTTTATTTTCATGAACAATTCGAATTCAATAAACTTTTTTGTGGCCAGCATTCTAAAAGAAAAGTTTTTACTGTGTGACAATACTTATGACCTGACTAGGTATATACGTTGGTACGTGGGTGTACATGGGCAGTCTGTTAGCAGCATAAACATTATTTTCTAGACTGGGGTGAATCTTTTTCAGATGTTGTTGTACATCTAGTGTATCCATGATATTACTGCTATTAGTAGATTACTACAGTACAATCTACTCAATGACTAACATAGGAATGATCAATTATGTGATTTCTAAATATTAAATTGCATTTTTTCTGTTATACAAAACGTATTTGAGTCATCAATACACTGAATAAGACGCAACACGAAGAATGTGAGATAAGGTTGTTGACGCATAAAGTTATTATCAATTCTACTGTAGAAATTCTTTAGATTAGAATTATTACTTACTGGTACTATATAAGACCACGCAACTGCAGTCATGGAGTTAGTGTATGGTCGTTTGACCGCAGTGTATCTATCAATAATACATTTGTGTTACTTCAACGCATCAAAGGCCATAGATGTAAGTGTTTAATCTATTGACAAACTTACTTTTCTTTCTGTTATTTTTTTACGTGTGTATGATTTTGAACGACAGGCCTGTTGGTCTAGTGGTTAGTGACCCTGACTGTTATGCCGGAGGTTGTGGGTTCGATTCCCACCCAGGACAAATGTTTGTGTGATGAGCACGATCATTTGTTCTGTGTCTGGGTGTAATTTATCTATAATATTTATGTATTTAGAAATATATAAGTATGTTTATCAGTTGTCTAGTACCCATAACACAAGCTCTGCTTAGCTTGGGACTAGATGGCGTTGTGTGATAGTTGTGGAATATTATTATTATTATTATTATTTAGTGTTAACAAATTATATTTAAATATTTTGTGTGTGTATATGATTAAAGCCGTGGTAGCTCAGATGGTTAGCGCAAGCTGTAAATTTTACAGTACGTAACGCGGGTTCGATCCCCGCCGACACCAATTAAATTGTTAATTGCAATTTTAAGTGTTTACTCTATTGACACACTTACTTTTCTTTCTGTTATTTTCTTACGTGTGTATGATTTAGTGTTAACAAATTATATTTAAATATTGTGTGTGTATATGATTAAGCCGTGGTAGCTCAGATGGTTAGCGCAAGCTGTAAATTTTACAGTACGTAACGCGGGTTCGATCCCCGCCGACACCAATTAAATTGTTAATTGCAATTTTAAGTGTTTACTCTATTGACACACTTACTTTTCTTTCTGTTATTTTCTTATGTGTGTATGATTTAGTGTTAACAAATTATATTTAAATATTGTGTGTGTATATGATTAAGCCGTGGTAGCTCAGATGGTTAGCGCAAGCTGTAAATTTTACAGTACGTAACGCGGGTTCGATCCCCGCCGACACCACTTAAATTGTTAATTGCAATCATGTCTGAGAAAATTTCGAAGGCATGTGAAGTTCGCCAACACGCATTGAGACCGCGCCGCGGACATTTCCTAGCCATAAATACAAAGACAATAGCAGAAAGTAAAAAGTTAAAAAATACTTTTTTAACAATGACAGTCATTAGTTGATCATTAGTGAATGTGATTCTGTTTTCTTAAATTACAGGAAGAAAAGAGCAGAAGGAAGAAATGGGGTGATGGGAAGTAATGAAGAATGAATTGTTATGTGAAGTTTGTTGGAACAAACATATTTTAGTCACGTGTAAATACTTTTAACATTTTGGTTCAAAATGACACAAAATCTAAAAAATATTAGATACATCATCGACATGGACGGATTTTACATTACATATCCTCATAAACATTTTCAATGTAGAGAAATGGCTATTCTAGACGTAAAACTATCTAATAAAAATGATTCGTTTATCGATCATTATTTGTTTCAGCCAAGTTATCCTTTCAATTATTTGTCGCCAAAAGACAAAAAAAACTGTTCGTTATTGTGAAATACACGTGCACGGCATTCCATATTTTGATGTGACCGAAGAATTAAAATGTGCCTACAAACAAGAGAACATCATTCCCATATTAAATTGGTATATTAGAAATTTGTGCAAAGACGAAGTGATCGCATACAAAGGTGGTTCAACAGAAAAACAATTTTTAAAAATGTTGACGACGAATGATAGAATTTTTAATATTGAAGAATACAAATGTCCAAAATACAATGATTTGGTAAATGTCATAAATTTAAACAAACGTTATGTGTGTAATAATCATATATTTGCAAAAAATAAACACAAAATTTTACATTGTTCTTGTGATGAAGTGTGGGTTTTTTACAAGTGGTTATTGCTTGAAAATAAAATTTTAAATTAATCATAAATTTTGTTTGATTTCCCAAAAACATTAGTTATAGTAATTATTACAAAATTGGTTCAACAGAAAAACAATTTTTAAAAATGTTGACGACGAATGATAGAATTTTTAATATTGAAGAATACAAATGTCCAAAATACAATGTTTGTAAATAATTAAACAAAGTTATGTGTGTATAATTATATTTGCAAAATAAACACAAAATTTTACATTGTTCTTGTGACGAAGTGTGGGTTTTTTACAAGTGGTTATTGCTTGAAAATAAAATTTTAAATTAATCATAAATTTTGTTTGATTTCCCAAAAACATTAGTTATAGTATACTATATAATACAAAATTGGTTCAACAGAAAAACAATTTTTAAAAATGTTGACGACGAATGATAGAATTTTTAATATTGAAGAATACAAATGTCCAAAATACAATGATTTGGTAAATGTCAAAAATTTAAACAAACGTTATGTGTGTAATAATCATATATTTGCAAAAAATAAACACAAAATTTTACATTGTTCTTGTGTCGAAGTGTGGGTTTTTTACAAGTGGTTCTTACTTGAAAATAAAATTTTAAATTAATCATTAATTTTGTTTGATTTCCAAAAAACATTAGACAAAATTATTTAAAAATGTTGACGACGAATGATAGAATTTTTAATATTGAAGAATACAAATGTCCAAAATACAATGAGGTTTGCAATACATTTTACATTGTTCTTGTGACGAAGTGTGGGTTTTTACAAGTGGTTATTGCTTGAAAATAAAATTTTAAATTAATCATAAATTTTGTTTGATTTCCAAAAAACATTAGAAAAACAAAATTTCCTTTTTAAAAATGTTGACGACGAATGATAGAATTTTTAATATTGAAGAATACAAATGTCCAAAATACAATGATTTGGTAAATGTCATAAATTTAAACAAACGTTATGTGTGTAATAATCATATATTTGCAAAAAATAATCACAAAATTTTACATTGTTCTTGTGACGAAGTGTGGGTTTTTTACAAGTGGTTATTGCTTGAAAATAAAATTTTAAATTAATCATAAATTTTGTTTGATTTCCAAAAAACATTAGTACAAAATTGGTTCAACAGAAAAACAATTTTTAAAAATGTTGACGACGAATGATAGAATTTTTAATATTGAAGAATACAAATGTCCAAAATACAATGATTTGGTAAATGTCATAAATTTAAAAAAACGTTATGTGTGTAATAATCATATATTTGCAAAAAATAATCACAAAATTTTACATTGTTCTTGTGATGAAGTGTTGGGTTTCTTACAAGTGGTTATTGCTTGAAAATAAAATTTTAAATTAATCATAAATTTTGTTTGATTTCCAAAAAACATTAGACAAAATTGGTTCAACAGAAAAACAATTTTTTAAAAATGTTGACGACGAATGATAGAATTTTTAATATTGAAGAATACAAATGTCCAAAATACAATGATTTGGTAAATGTCATAAATTTAAACAAACGTTATGTGTGTAATAATCATATATTTGCAAAAAATAATCACAAAATTTTGTGACGAAGTGTGGGTTTTTTACAAGTGGTTATTGCTTGAAAATAAAATTTTAAATTAATCATAAATTTTGTTTGATTTCCCAAAAACATTAGTTTAGTATCTATTTACAAAATTGGTTCAACAGAAAAACAATTTTTAAAAATGTTGACGACGAATGATAGAATTTTTAATATTGAAGAATACAAATGTCCAAAATACAATGATTTGGTAAATGTCATAAATTTAAACAAACGTTATGTGTGTAATAATCATATATTTGCAAAAAATAATCACAAAATTTTATTTTTTGCAAATATATGATTATTACACACATAACGTTTGTTTAAATTTATGACATTTACCAAATCATTGTATTTTGGACATTTGTATTCTTCAATATTAAAAATTCTATCATTCGTCGTCAACATTTTTAAAAATTGTTTTTCTGTTGAACCAATTTTGTTTAATGTTTTTTGGAAATCAAACAAAATTTATGATTAATTTAAAATTTTATTTTCAAGCAATAACCACTTGTAAGAAACCCAACACTTCATCACAAGAACAATGTAAAATTTTGTGATTATTTTTTTGCAAATATATGATTATTACACACATAACGTTTGTTTAAATTTTTGACATTTACCAAATCATTGTATTTTGGACATTTGTATTCTTCAATATTAAAAATTTTATCATTCGTCGTCAACATTTTTAAAAATTGTTTTTCTGTTGAACCAATTTTGTCTAATGTTTTTTGGAAATCAAACAAAATTTATGATTAATTTAAAATTTTATTTTCAAGCAATAACCACTTGTAAAAAACCCACACTTCGTCACAAGAACAATGTAAAATTTTGTGATTATTTTTTGCAAATATATGATTATTACACACATAACGTTTGTTTAAATTTTTGACATTTACCAAATCATTGTATTTTGGATATTTGTATTCTTCAATATTAAAAATTCTATCATTCGTCGTCAACATTTTTAAAAATTGTTTTTCTGTTGAACCAATTTTGTCTAATGTTTTTGGGAAATCAAACAAAATTTATGATTAATTTAAAATTTTATTTTCAAGCAATAACCACTTGTAAAAAACCCACACTTCGTCACAAGAACATTTTTTGTTTTTACCAAATCATTGTATTTTGGACATTTGTATTCTTCAATATTAAAAATTCTATCATTCGTCGTCAACATTTTTAAAAATTGTTTTTCTGTTGAACCAATTTTGTATTATATGTATACTATAACTAATGTTTTTTGGGAAATCAAACAAAATTTATGATTAATTTAAAATTTTATTTTCAAGCAATAACCACTTGTAAAAAACCCACACTTCGTCACAAGAACAATGTAAAATTTTGTGTTTATTTTTTGCAAATATATGATTATTACACACATAACGTTTGTTTAAATTTATGACATTTACCAAATCATTGTATTTTGGACATTTGTATTCTTCAATATTAAAAATTCTATCATTCGTCGTCAACATTTTTAAAAATTGTTTTTCTGTTGAACCACCTTTGTATGCGATCACTTCGTCTTTGCACAAATTTCTAATATACCAATTTAATATGGGAATGATGTTCTCTTGTTTGTAGGCACATTTTAATTCTTCGGTCACATCAAAATATGGAATGCCGTGCACGTGTATTTCACAATAACGAACAGTTTTTTTTGTCTTTTGGCGACAAATAATTGAAAGGATAACTTGGCTGAAACAAATAATGATCGATAAACGAATCATTTTTATTAGATAGTTTTACGTCTAGAATAGCCATTTCTCTACATTGAAAATGTTTATGAGGATATGTAATGTAAAATCCGTCCATGTCGATGATGTATCTAATATTTTTTAGATTTTGTGTCATTTTGAACCAAAATGTTAAAAGTATTTACACGTGACTAAAATATGTTTGTTCCAACAAACTTCACATAACAATTCATTCTTCATTACTTCCCATCACCCCATTTCTTCCTTCTGCTCTTTTCTTCCTGTAATTTAAGAAAACAGAATCACATTCACTAATGATCAACTAATGACTGTCATTGTTAAAAAAGTATTTTTTAACTTTTTACTTTCTGCTATTGTCTTTGTATTTATGGCTAGGAAATGTCCGCGGCGCGGTCTCAATGCGTGTTGGCGAACTTCACATGCCTTCGAAATTTTCTCAGACATGATTGCAATTAACAATTTAAGTGGTGTCGGCGGGGATCGAACCCGCGTTACGTACTGTAAAATTTACAGCTTGCGCTAACCATCTGAGCTACCACGGCTTAATCATATACACACACAATATTTAAATATAATTTGTTAACACTAAATCATACACACGTAAGAAAATAACAGAAAGAAAAGTAAGTGTGTCAATAGAGTAAACACTTAAAATTGCAATTAACAATTTAATTGGTGTCGGCGGGGATCGAACCCGCGTTACGTACTGTAAAATTTACAGCTTGCGCTAACCATCTGAGCTACCACGGCTTAATCATATACACACACAATATTTAAATATAATTTGTTAACACTAAATCATACACACGTAAGAAAATAACAGAAAGAAAAGTAAGTGTGTCAATAGAATAAACACTTAAAATTGCAATTAACAATTTAATTGGTGTCGGCGGGGATCGAACCCGCGTTACGTACTGTAAAATTTACAGCTTGCGCTAACCATCTGAGCTACCACGGCTTAATCATATACACACACAAAATATTTAAATATAATTTGTTAACACTAAATAATAATAATAATAATAATATTCCACAACTATCACACAACGCCATCTAGTCCCAAGCTAAGCAGAGCTTGTGTTATGGGTACTAGACAACTGATAAACATACTTATATATTTCTAAATACATAAATATTATAGATAAATTACACCCAGACACAGAACAAATGATCGTGCTCATCACACAAACATTTGTCCTGGGTGGGAATCGAACCCACAACCTCCGGCATAACAGTCAGGGTCACTAACCACTAGACCAACAGGCCTGTCGTTCAAAATCATACACACGTAAAAAAATAACAGAAAGAAAAGTAAGTTTGTCAATAGATTAAACACTTACATCTATGGCCTTTGATGCGTTGAAGTAACACAAATGTATTATTGATAGATACACTGCGGTCAAACGACCATACACTAACTCCATGACTGCAGTTGCTTGGTCTTATATAGTACCAGTAAGTAATAATTCTAATCTAAAGAATTTCTACAGTAGAATTGATAATAACTTTATGCGTCAACAACCTTATCTCACATTCTTCGTGTTGCGTCTTATTCAGTGTATTGATGACTCAAATACGTTTTGTATAACAGAAAAAATGCAATTTAATATTTAGAAATCACATAATTGATCATTCCTATGTTAGTCATTGAGTAGATTGTACTGTAGTAATCTACTAATAGCAGTAATATCATGGATACACTAGATGTACAACAACATCTGAAAAAGATTCACCCCAGTCTAGAAAATAATGTTTATGCTGCTAACAGACTGCCCATGTACACCCACGTACCAACGTATATACCTAGTCAGGTCATAAGTATTGTCACACAGTAAAAACTTTTCTTTTAGAATGCTGGCCACAAAAAAAGTTTATTGAATTCGAATTGTTCATGAAAATAAAACTGTATACTTTTTTAGAATTTTACTCATTTTTACATATGGAGTGGACGCTTAAAAAAGACCGTGTTGCAGTTGCGATTACGCGCCAATTAAATTTTTTGATATACTGAAAAATTTGAATATAACCAAAAGATTCGTTTATCGTACCATCAAACGATACAATGAAGACTCTAGTGTAGATGACAGGTCAAGAAGTGGTCGCCCTCGATTTGTTAGGACTCCAGCAGTGATAAAAGCTGTAAAGGTGCGAATTCAAAGAAATCCCAAACGTAAGCAGAAACTGTTGGCCCTTCAGATGGGGTTAAGCAGAACCACGGCGTTAAATGAAGACTTGCTAAGGGCTTCGGGCATATCGAAGAAAAACAGGACATCGTTTGAATGCTCGTCTAATGGATCTGAGACTGAAGAGATGCCGCGCTTTGGTGAAGCGGTACGCGGGAAAAAAATATCGGGAAATTCTTTTTTCGGATAAAAAAATTTTTACCGTAGAAGAGAGCTACAACAAACAAAATGATAAGGTGTACGCACACAGTAGTGAAGAAGCGAGCAACCGTATTCCGCGTGTCCAACGAGGTCATTTTCCATCCTCGCTCATGGTATGGTTGGGAGTTTCTTATTGGGGCTTAACAGAGGTACATTTTTGTGAGAAAGGTTAAAAACGAATGCAGTTGTGTATCAAAATACAGTCCTGACGAACCTTGTGTAACCTGTTTCTCATACCATGTTCAATAACAGGCACTGGGTATTCCAACAAGATTCGGCGTCAGCTCATAGAGCGAAGAGCACACAAGACTTTTGACAGCTCCGTGGCGTAGTGGCTTAGCAATGAGTGGCTGCGCTTGGGGGTCGCGGGTTCGAATCCCGCACGGAACAAGTATTTGTACGACCTACAAGTAATTGTTCCGAGTTTGGATGTTTGTCCTTGTGAAATTTGTGTTTGTAAACTGCCCCCACGATACAGGAGAAAAACCTTGTGTGGAGGTAACGTTCTTTAAAAACAAAAAAAAAAAAGACTGGCTGGCGGCGCGTGAAATCGACTTCATCCGACACAAAGACCAGTCCAGATTTGAATCCGTTAGATTACAAGATATGGTAACACTTGGAGGAAAAGGCGTGCTCAAAGCCTCATCCCAATTTCGAGTCACTCAAGACATCTTTAATTAAGGCAGCCGCCGATATGACATGGACCTCGTTCGTGTTGAGATAGACGACTGGCCGCGCAGATTGAAGGCCTGTATTCAAAATTACGGAGGTCATTTTGAATAAACTATAGTGTCATAAGTATCTATGTTTTGTTAAGTTCATTTTGGTATATAAATGGTTACATAATGAATAAACTTGTTTCAATTATTTTACATTAAACATGTGATAGAATTTATGACCTGACTAGGTAATATGCAATTTGGGTACAGATGATAAACCAGGGTCACATTGGGTAGCTTTATATATCGATACGAATGACGTCGGTGAATATTTTGATTCATATGGACGGGCACCTGTACGAAATTGTAAAAGATGGAACTGGAATGTTGATAGGACTTCAGTTTGTGGCGAATATTGCTTAATGTATTTGCTATATAAGTTTCAGGGATGTTCAATGCATAGTTTTACGAGTATATTTACAGAGAACACATTGTACAACGATATGTTAGTGGATGAGATGTTTCGCTCCTATTTTATAGATAATAAGTAATAAGATTTTGTATTTTATAAATAAAAATTGTAACAAAATTAGGTAATGTGTTTTATTGATGATTCAGATTAGTGTTGTAGATAGGAACAAAGGAGTATAATACAATAGCATAAGCCGACCCACACGCTGGACGAATAATAGATAATGACGGTAGTCAATCAACAATAGATAAGTAGATTAGGACAATGGAGCGCTAATGACGGTTGAGGCTCGCAGCGGATATCAATTAGATAAGAGTTAATTGATCTGCTCATCTCCGGAACCGTGCATCCTACGCAAAAATGGACCGCAGATTCGTGATCAGAGCATGCCAAAACCTTTTTTTTTTTTTTTTTTTTTTTTAGGATTGTGAGTCGACGAACGTCGTGCGCCAGAACTGGTACAACCTTTCTACAAGTGCGCCAGAACTGGTACAACGTAACTACTTTCCTAGTTTAAAGCAGGGGCGGCATCAAAGGCAGCTGTTATAAGTAATCGACGCAAATATGTGTCTCTGAGATGACTACATATTTGTGCTATTTGCTGTAGACACTATCGGTCCATGTGTGGTGAAATTTTTAAACAAAATCTATCAATGATTGGTCGTCGCTGCTGGTGAAAAGATGCTTAGTTCTTTTCTCGCTCGAAAGCTAAGTATTGCCATTCAGCGAGGAAACGCAGCTAGTGTTTTTGACACAATGCCACGGGGAGTAGGATTCTATGATAATTTAAGTTATTAAGTACTTTTATTTTATTTACTACAGTTTTTTCGATATTGTATACATCATATGTATATTTCAATGTAATGTAAACATTAAATATGAGAAAATGAAATATAGTTTCTTGTAAGTTAACCTACTCTTAAGTATTTGCAACAAAAATGTTCTAAAATAACTAATCATAACGTCTTGTAAGTAAACGTATCTATAAATAAGTTAGTATTTTCAACAAAAAAATAATATTCTAAAAAAGACTATCTATGCACACAACCAACGAATCACTCTTTTACTTTTTCGTTCGCTCGTTTAACTCGAGTTGGATCTATCTAACTCGAGTTTTCGCTGGCTGTACATGAACGAATTAAGTCAAGTTAAGCGCAACTCGAGTTAATTCGAGTTAGTAACTCTTAGTAACTCGAGTCGACCCATCGCTAGACTAGGAGTGTTCACTCAAAAATATGGATATTTATATTCGATGTAAAACATCGGATTCCAGCATTGATGTTTATCGATATATCTGTAGAACACATCGATTTTTTTCACTATCGAATACTTTCAATAAAAGTTACGTGCAAACTTAGACCATTCAACCCAATGGACTCGCCTCGCATGATTATTCTCCTCTGCGCAAGTATTGGATTTAAAAATCTTGTGCGTTTATAAAAACTGTTTACGGAATCGATTTCGTCATTACAGGAATCGTTTCCGTCGTTTTAAGTGCTCTTTAACATTTAGTCGACGGTTAATCATATTTAATAAATCAAAACCATTTATACGTTCTTTTTTATTCAAATTATAATATTTGAAAAATCTTTTACATATTAATATATAAAAATATCTCATTAATTTCAATGTTAGATCACAAATCAGTTTACATATATTTTTCTAATCATTTGGTTCCAGAAATATCCAAATTTGAGATTATTTTACAGTGATTTACTATTGTAACCCACGCGGCAACTGTAGGGTTAATCATTAATGTTTAATTGGTAATGGTGTCATGTTGATATGATGTGACTTTGATGTGCGGATCGATATCGATAATTTTTCATTATTCATTGAAGAAACATAAAAAATTATTATCAAACATTCAACTAAAGAAGATTATTTATTATTATAATAAAAGTGTTAATGAACTATTTTTGTCCTTAGATTAAATAAATTCAACAAAATAATTGTAACTTTAGATAAATCTATACTAAAACTTTCTTTAATTATTATATTTAAAATATATTTACTTATTTTACCTGTTATCTAAATGATACCTGCGACTTGTGACCACGTGAATAAGGGAAAATTAAAAAGTTCCTCTTAATTTTTTAGTTTTCCGAAACAAATGTAGCTTGCGTTAAGGGACAGGAGCTAAACACAAATTTTATAATGCGTCAAAGTATATGATACACTGCAGTAAACAAAGCCAGAAAAATAAACATTGTAATGAAGTAAAACCTGACTTTTGTTTAGACCCTAGGATAGTGAATTTTGTATAGATTTTATAATGCCAAACTTCTTCCTAGAAAGGACATAGCCCAACGGATTAGTAAGCTGAAGTGACAATGAACCGGCCATATCTTAGAGCATACATTACATGGAGGGAGCACTGTGTGAGCAGAAAGCGTGATCGGCGTAGAGAGAGAGACTGAGTTTAGGTAGAGTCTGTCTCTCTCGCACAGTCACTGTCATTGGCTGTTTCATTGGGCTTGCGCTAAGCAAGGTGACGAGATTTACATTACAGCCAATCAGATGCATGTGCGAGAGAGACAGACTCTACCTAAACCTTAGAGCACCGATCACGCTTTCTGCTCACACAGTGCTCCCTCCATGTAATGTATGCTCTAAGGGCCATATAGCTCGAAAAACCGACAACCGTTGGGGAAAAAAGGAATTTCATTGGGGCATGAAATTAAAAAGGATTTATTTATTGTGAAAAGTATGCTCTCTAATATACTCGTATAAAAAACTGATTGTTTTATTGACATACATAATTCATCAAATACAGCCAGGTAATGGCGACTTTTTACAAAAGCCTTAGACGTCTACTATATCCATTACCTATAACGATTTTAGAAGTAATACGGCGCTAGTGATAATTATTTTAGATATTTATGGTCTATAATCACCGAAATATGGAGCATTTTTACTAATTTTGAGGTACAAAAGTACATAAGAACCTTTTTAGTATCGAAAAATGTTAGGGTCCGTTTGTAATTTGATTTAATTTTATTAACACACGCAAGACAAAATAATTAATAATTCGTGACATTATTAAAGGTCTTGTACAGGCTTTACTGTATTGGTGGTAATACAGAATAGTTTGAAATCCTTTATAGCCGTATAAAATATCTTAAGTATGCTTAATGTAGGCAGTGCAGTGGCTCCGTTTAAACGTTATATTTAACAAATATACTGCTTTTTGTGCTTCTGTCGAGCGGTAATTCTACAATACGGTAAAAGTGCTATTAAGATTCTCATATATCTATTGTAAAGTTATAAACTTGGTATGATCTTGAGTGCTATATGCAATATTTATAACACAATTGAAGCACTTTTATCTTCTTTATTCCTCTTTTCGGTCTTATAGTGTTATTAAGTATATTTATAACTCGATATTATATTCAACGCTTATACAAAGCTCTACAAACCACTTTTTTACCTACCAAGCCATAATATAAATATCACTCTGCTTTTAAAGAGATATAAGAAGTTGTTATATACAGAATATAAAAGAAAGATATAACCTTTCTTTAACCGTTTCATATACGAGTGAAGAGAACCGGATATCCTTTTTACTAGAAATGAGGCATTCCATCATAGTCTTCACTCCTCAGGGGTCGCATATGCGTTTTGATTCTTAACCGAGGATAGATTTATTATGTCTAAGGCATACAATATCCACTTACCGTCAAGTAGACTGTGGGGCCGCTTATCACCATTATTCTATAAAAATAAGACGAGGCTGCCACTCTAAAACCTTCCTTTTCCAACAGTTATTTCTCCGAGCGATATGGCCGTCCTATTCACAGATTGACACTGGAAACGAGGCAGTGGCTGAGGTGCTCACGTCTGATACTGCGGTGTCGCCCGCCAAGCGTGACGATGAAGGCAAATCAACATTGCAATGGGAAAGGCTTATGCCCAGAGGCTTTACGAGCTGCTGAAGGAGCAGAAGAGGAAGAAGATCTTATCATATCAATGAAACGTTTTTTTAGGATAAGGGTGACAAATGAGCACACAGCCCACCTGATGGTAAGTGATGCTGCGGTCCATAGACACCTACATTTAACCTCGATTAAGAATCAAAATGCAGGTGCGTTATCACCCTTGAGGAATAAGGTGGAATGCTTAATTCCAGTAAAACGGGTCTCTGGTTCTCTACATTCACCATATGAAACACAGCAGCATTAAGCTGCTATTTTACGCTGGTATTCTGTGACAGCGTGATCCTTTCCCGGTTGAGCCGACCCATTGATGCTACCAAGCGGTGGCTCTACCACGCTTAAAAACGTTTGCTGACTCTTGGTCTATATTACGCGAGTAGTCCATATTTAGAGAACTCGCTTTTTAATTATAAGCTGTGAGGCGTTCTATCTAAGTCCTCAAAGTAGTAGAGGTTGATTTACTTTTTTTTTTTAAATATTACGGAATGAATATTATGTAATAACTATGCCTGAGTAGTAACTATATCTATATGATTAGAATTGTAAAATAAAAAAATGATATTCTCTATCAAAAAATAGTGTGCTCCATATTAGACACCCTATTCCATATTAAAAAGATTCTATATTAAAAACCGAGTGGTATTGAGCTTCCTAATTTTTAAATTTTTAAATTTGTAACATTTTATAAATAATTAAGTTTATGAAAAGTTTTGTTTTTTAAGATATTTTAACCAAAGTTTACTATTAGTATAGTTACTGTACTGATTGAATTTAAAAGGACTGATTTAGACTGTAGCTATAGCAAGCTATAGCAGCTTTAGCTTGTAACTGTTTTTGTGTTTTATTTAAATAAATCACCATGGTAGTCCATATTTAGAGAACTTACTCTACTGGCTTTCCGGACAGCCCTAACATACTCCTTATCGACCGCATTTCTACTGCATTTATTCTACTCTCGTGCTTCTTCTGCCACACCCAACTTTCACTACCATACGGAACTAACACAGCATTGTGAATTGCCATACCTACGTGCCTTTTTTGACACATTCTGACTTTTCACGGGAGAGTGCAGAGCCTTTTTTAATTAATTTGTCTTCACCATTTGCCTACGTTACTTATTCTGAACCTTTTGTGCAAATTTGGCCGGTTACTGCAAAATAACCACGTATATTAAGATATTTGGCATAGTCATAAAATAAGGTTAGTCCAAGCCCAAAATATCTAATTTTTCGATTAAAAGCGCTAGTTTTGTAGATATAAAGGGAAGAACAAAAGACTAAAATTGAAGCATTTATTGCATATTTTATGTGGAGAAGATAGAGATCTGAATACATACAGTTCAAATCCTGCATAGCAATTAACTGTTATTATAATTTTTAAGAGTTACCGTGTAGAAAATTTTCTCGTGTCGTGGAGGCGTGATAGAAATATAAATTTAATGATGACAAACAGCCCGCAGTGGATTAATTGTTTGAAGGTTATTATTTGGTATGTCGTTAACGAGAGTCTAAACCCACAACTCGCAGCGTTTAAGCGAAACGTTTAGTTTAGCTAGTGCACAACCTTAAATTGCTTGCTTTCCATACAATTATTATCGATACAAGATGTTAATTCTACTCTCCGACTTAAACTTTCTACTTTAATGCTTGCGATAAAAACAAAAAGCTCATTACAATATCTACGTTTACATAAAACAAGTCGAAATAGTGTCATTCCAATTTCAAGTTTCAATAGCGTTTAAAAAAAAAACAACACTAGAGTCTGAGAGAACATTTACTAATTGTCGCTCGGCATCCGCATTCGATGCGGTAAGTTCTGTGAAGAAATCGAATGATAAAAACACGATGTGTCGAATCGATTTCAATGGTTGTCGTCAGTCGATCTATTTGCCCACAGATGGCGCTGTCTGGGAAATGAACGACCATTGACATGTACTAATTAACTCTATTTGTGTAAACATGTGGTGTGGTGTGTTAATTTAAAATGTTTTATTGTATTTTAATTTGATGTGATGCAAGTTTACGTATAACAGGAACACAAGACTTTATTGATGGAGGAATAAGTTTCAAATTCGATCTACTGTATATATACCTACATGTATACATACTATGTACTGTATACATACTATGTATATAATACGTTATACTAGCGACCCGCCTCGGCTACGCCTGGATCTATTAATATGGTGTCATTTAGATTAAGGATATTTATCACTCCCAGTACTGCTCTCTATCTGTTAAAGTTTTATGATAACAGGTTCAGCCATTCCAAAGATCCGATCGGACAGACAGACAGAAAACATTAAAAAATATTAATTTATATTAAATCGATATTTCAGAGAGACACTTCAATTGCATACTGGATTACCTTTTTACCGACTGGAAAAAACAAGAGTGTAACATGTGAACGGAGTAGAAGCCTATGGTACTGATATTACACAAAAAATAAAAACAAAAATTTTTGATTACGAACTATATGTTGTATATTATTTAATTCGCTGTTTTGAATTCAAATTAAGTAAATGTTATTTTAACCAATAATATAGGTTTTTGATGAAGAAAGAATCCTTGCTAAGATTAGTGATTACCTGAGTAACTTATGTTTTGAAACTACATTAATCCGTGAAAGTCGACTGATAGATATGATCTTCTCTCATTTTAGAGGGCACACAAATTAAATAAACTTTATGGCAAATAAAGGTGTTTAGAATATAATTACTTATAAGTAAAAGTCTTGGCAACTTACGTTATCGTTTAAAAAAATGTCCAGGCTAGCTCCAATAACAGTTCGGGGCAAGAGATAATAACAATAAGAATTTCCTATGAAGATTATTAATTATTTCATTCAAATTATTTATTGTGTCATGAAAAAAAAACAATTTATATACTATATATAATGTTCAACTAATATAGCGCTATTCTGTGTCAACTAAGTTTAAATAGCTCTAATAAGGTTATAAAGTTATCCTACAAAATTAAAATTACTTCTATGCCAGTCTTATTTCCCTGATTGACCCAAATACTGCACGATTTCATGCAGTATTTGGGTCATCAATCTTACACATTTTAAAATGAAATGCAGTAGGAATTAATCATCATCATCATCATCATCACAGCCCTTCATAAGTCCACTGCTGAACATAGGCCTCCCCTATATAGGCATTACTTATAATGCCACAAAGCACGGTCCTGAGCCACCTGCATCCATCGACTTCCTGCATATCTTACCAGGTCGTCACTCCATCTAGTGGGGGGTCGCCCTACACTACGCCTACCAGTACGAGGCTGCCACTCGAGAACCTTTCTTCCCCATCGGTTATCGGTTCTTCGAGCTATATGGCCGGCCCATTGCCACTTCAGCTTACTAATCCGTTGGGCTATGTCGGTCACTCTGGTTTTACTGCGGATATCCTCATTTCTGAGTCTATCACGCAGAGAAACTCCGAGCATAGCCCTCTCCATAGCTCGCTGAGCGACCTTGAGCGTCCTCATACGGCCAGCAGTGAAGGACCACGTCTCTGATCCGTAAGTCATCCCTGGCAACACGCACTGGTTGTACACTTTAGTTTTCAGAGACTGAGGTATACCTGACGAGAAGATGTGTCGTAATTTCCCGAACGCTGCCCAGCCGAGTTGAATCCGTCGATTGACCTCTCGGTCGAAGTTGGACTTACCTAGTCGGACTATTTGTCCCAGGTAAACGTACTCGTCAACAACTTCGAGCATAGTGCTCCCAACAACTACCGGCATAGGTGTGACATGGACATTAAACATGATCTT
Organism: Parnassius apollo; assembly: GCA_907164705.1. Taxonomy (NCBI): domain Eukaryota; kingdom Metazoa; phylum Arthropoda; class Insecta; order Lepidoptera; family Papilionidae; genus Parnassius; species Parnassius apollo. Next base: position 4,621,053 of record CAJQZP010001060.1, on the reverse strand, counting down.
TGTTTTGTCCATGTTCATCTTAAGACCTATCCGTTGGGAGGCACTATTGAGGTCATTGAGCATAGTGCTTAAGTCCTCCAGCGATTCTGCCATAAGTACTATATCGTCGGCAAATCGAAGGTGAGTGATGTACTCGCCATTGATGTTAATACCGTATCCTTTCCAGTCCAGTAGCTTGAAAACGTCTTCCAAAGCAGCGGTGAAGAGTTTCGGGGATATAACGTCACCCTGTCTTACACCTCTCTGCAGTTGGATAGGTTTCGAGCTCTGGTTCTGTACTCGGATAGCCATCGTAGCCCTACTGTACAAACACTTCAGCACTTCGATATACCGACAGTCAACTTGGCACCGCTGAAGGGACTGCAGCACCGCCCAAATTTCGACGGAATCAAAGGCTTTCTCATAGTCCACATACGCCAGGCAAAGTGGCAAATTGTACTCTTCAGTCTTCTGTACAATCTGCCGCAGGGTATGTATGTGGTCTATGGTACTGAAGCCTTTTCGGAAACAGGCTTGTTCGGGAGGCTGGAAGTCGTCGAGTCTGCGTGCGAGACGATTCGTAATGACTCTCGAAAACAGGACGTAGACGCGGCTCAGAAGGGAAATCGGTCTGTAGTTCTTCAAGAGAGCGTTGTCGCCTTTCTTAAAGAACAAGACCACCGCACTTCTGCTCCACGCCTCTGGAGTAGTGCCACCATGGAGGACGGAATTGAAGAGCTTCTGAAGGACTTCAGGTACCGGTGTTCCACCCGCTTTCAGAAGCTCCGCTGTAATTCCATCCTCGCCTGGGGCCCTGCCGTTTTTAAGGTGCTGGAGAGCCATTCTAATCTCGCTTAGACTGACGTCCGGGATATCATCGGAATAGTGTCGGATAAGACTTGCTCTTGCATCGTTACTCACACTTGCGTGTGGCTCCAACGATGATGTGTACAGCTGCCCATAGAACCTCTCAATCTCACTCAAAATCTCAGGTGTCCCGGAAACGATGCTGCCACACTCAGTCTTCAGCCTTGACAGTTGGCTCTTACGGGCAGACAGATCTATGGCAAAGACTTTGGAGCCCTGGTTCCGCTCGATCGCTTCTTTAATACGAGCAGTATTAAAGTTGCGTAAGTCTCGCCGCATGCATTTGGAGATCTGTCTGTTCAGTTGCCTGTATGCTGTCAAATCTGTTGACGATTGCAGCCTCATCTCCCGTCTAACAGCCATGAGATTAAGAGTGTGATCGGAGAGTTTTTGTGTTCTTCTGTGGCGGGTCTTGCAGAACTTAGCTCCGACCGCATGGACGAGCTTGTCATTCATATCGTCCACTGCATTGCAATCTTGTAGGCACTGAAAGCGGTTGTGTAACTCGAGCTGAAAGTTTTCGGGATTTTGGATTAGAGCACGAGGGGGACGGAGCGTTGACTTCATTAGACGAGACCTCTCCAACTTAACGTTTAGGTTCAGTGTGCCTCTAATCATTCGGTGATCGCTGCCAGTTTTCACCCTTGCGATCACTGAGACATCACTGAACAGTTGGCATCTGGTCGTCATAATGAAGTCAATCTCATTTTTTGTCGAACCGTCGGGGCTCGACCAGGTCCACTTCCTTAATGTAGGAATTAATAAAGATCCTTAATTATTATAAGCAAGCAGATATGTGACTATTCATCTTCTTTATCAGTACGCAAAATTCCGATTGGTGATTGAAGTACCACTTGACCTCCTGCAGGTTTGGATTAAGTATTTCAGGTCCGGTCTAAGCGAGGTGGTACCGCTATTTCTCGGAATCCATGAGGTGTACTGGCTCTTAGTCGCCACTTACGAGATTTAATAGCATTATTGGTCACTTGATGGGTGATTCTTATTACTTACACCTTGGTATTGTGTGTTAGACTGTGGTGATACACGTTTGAGTGGACTTATTTTTGTGATACAATTAGTATTTAGCTGACCTTACCATCTTATCCAATATAAAGATAGATATAACTTTTACACTCCGGTCACGACACCATGTGTAATAATCATTATCAAGTGTAATAAATGTCAAATCAAGTAAAATTTATTACTTAACTACGATACGGATTAATGATAAAAGTAAAGTGAAGTTACAGCCGAATTTCCCACTCCAGGGCACAAACCTCATCTAATTTCGCCGCTCTGCCCCAATTCGTGTTGGCAGACTTCGCAACTCTCAGACATTGGTTTTCTCGCGCTGTGGTCCTTCATTGCCGAGCACGTGGTGAATCAGATTGATGATTTCACCGGAGTGGTCAACCCAGGTTGCTCGTGCACTGCGAAATTTGCAGCGAACGTTTATTTTACCATTGATGTTAATGTACCATATTATAATCACCTTGAAGTTGTCACGTAGGATTCTGTTAACAGATAGTTTCTCTATAACCATAAAACTAATTGTATTCACTCTGACAAATTGATTTTTCAACGTCGCCGAAGGGGCAGGAAAACGCATGACACCCAAGCAATCATTTAGCTGCGACATCCAATTTGTGTTCGATTTGAAATCCTAACAAGCCGTCAAAGCGTTCCAGAAATAGTTGAATAACTAATTATGCTCCAACAAGGGAGGCTGGCGACAATTGACAAATGTATTCCGAACCGAGCTCGATGCCTACAATTAGCTAAGGAATGCACCCGAACGCTTTGATAGTGATGGCCCAAAACGAACTGCGTTTATATTAAGCGATCGGTACGAAAAGTTCCTCTTTCAACCGACTTCAAAAAAAGTAGGAGGTTGTTTTTTTATGTGTGTTACCTCTTAATTTTTTTCTAAGTGAACTGATTTGAAGGTTTCTTTTTTTAATTTGAAAACTGGTGCTTCTGATGTGGTCCCATATAAATTTAATCAAGATCTCTTCGTATCTTAATAATGCGTATTTAAAAAAATTACAGTCTGTTTTCCCTTACGTATGTGCTTACGTACTTCTAACAGTAATAGTGTTAAAAAATAGCATATAAAAAATAGAGGGTTTGTTTTGTAAATAATGTGAACATATTCCACGGAATATATATATATATATATATATATATATATATATATATATATATATATATATATATATATATATATATTTTGTTAATTTTATTTTTCGTCTTCATTAGTTCGTAGGGTTCATTGCTATGTGGGTATTTTTTTTTATTGAATCTAATAAATGTTAATGCTCAGGTGTATTCATCGGGTCGATTAAGTACAATATGCTTAGTTATCCGATGGATATGTCACGACATAAATAAAAGAAGAGATTATTATAATATAGAGAGATTAGCAAAAATAACAACATGTATCTAAGTAAAATTAAATTTAAATTTAATATGATATTATTAATTTGAACCGTGTCATATATAATAATAATTATTATTTATTGACATTATTTATGCTTAACATACTTTTTACAAATATAATATAATATAATACATCATGAGGACCAATTTGAAATGGATAGAATCCTGATTCTCCTTGCTAACGTTACTTAGTAACCTGTATTTAGGAGATACAGTCCTACCACTCTGTTGATTAGGAATACATAGTCGTATTGCTTTAATTAAAAAAATTGTAGGAAAAGAAATAAAACTTTAAGGGCATAATAAAATGATCTCTCTCTTTCTCTCTCTCTTTGATGAAATATGTGATGGATACCGTAAGAGTCAACAGAAGGAGATCTGAGAGATCAGCCTTTTCAGCTATCTTTTCTGACAGTAGCGCAAAGTAAAGTTATTGCGGCAGTCAAGCTCGCTTGTCAAGCATGGCAACTTGGCAAAATATCACCTTATGCAATCTATGGTCGAAGTCTATTTTCAGCAGTAGGCTTTTATTGGTTGTAACGCATATATGTAAGAAGAAGCGCAAAAAATTGGTCAAGTGCATGTCGGGCCACGCACAATGTAGGGGCAGGGTTCCGTATTTGCCCGTCACAATACGTGGGCTTTCTTAATAATGAGCATAAAAAGTGAGTTCGCAGTTTGGCCGCCATAACGACAAAAATAGGGCCAATTAGCAAGATTGTATCTAAAGAACTTATTATCAAATCAGACTTATAAGGAGAGGTTTTCCAAAAAGATTTTTTTCATAGGATAGGGTGACAAAGGAGCGCACAGTCCACCTGATGGTAAGTGCTGCGGCCTATAGACATCTACATCTATCCTCGTTTGCGAATATAAATGCAGTTGCGTTGTCACCCGTGAGGACTAAGATGGAATGCCTCGTTTCCAGTAAAAAGGGTCTCCGATTCTCTACACTCACCATACGAAACACAGCAGCATTAAGCTACTATTTTGCGATGGCATTCTGTGAGAGCGCGGTTTTTCCCTGGTCGAGCCGAACCATTCGTGTTACAACTAACTACTAATTCTGGCATGGGTATTGAAGTTTTTGATTTTGAAAATAATAAAATGTACATAAAATCATTCACATGCTAAATCCGTACAAAGATAGTCATAGTCGACTATCTATCTATATATTCCCGGCAGTGCAACTCTAAGATATGTATATAACAGTAACGCACCTTCCACTGCCCTAAACTATTCCGAGTAAACCAAGAGTATGACGAGTGAAGCTGTATCATGAGACTTTATTATTGTATGATTACTTTACATTTATTACATTCCAAAGTTATAATGCAGCTAGTTTTAGGTCATTTTTTATGAAGTTGTAACGAAATTTTTACTAATCCAATTGCATTTTGTAAGTTGGTTGACTATTACTCGCTAACTTGTCAATTCTACTTAGCTGTGATAGTTTTCCTTTTAACTTCATTATTGTGTATACTTTTCACATTTTTAAACAGCGGTTTAGTTGACATAGTGGAGGGGGACACATGACTGATGTAAAATACCACTTTAACGCTACATACTTCGCAAACAGACCCCTGAATCGAAAAGGTATTGTTCTATACTCCCAGTGTTTTTAAGAGACCTTTCTATTGACACGATGGAATAGACGAGTAAAAAAAGGGCATCGTCCATTTACCAGTATGGGAAATACCCAAAAATAAAAAGTTAAATACCGCGGACGGACGCGGATTTGGCAAACTTATAAGGGTTCCTTACTGTGTAACTACGGAACCCTAAAAACGATAGCTGCATCAACTGTAGTACGATATAAAAAAATGCGCACTTAATTTTTTAATGTTAGTTTATCTCGATAACATCTCTAGCATTTGACAGCGCAGCACATTCAGAATAGTAAACTTTTTGCGCAAACATTATAGAGGTTACTTTCCCTTCGTAATTACTTCTAAATTGACTGTTTGCTTTGCGAGGGGGCTCTATTTAAAGAGGACTTTGTATGGACGGCAATAAATCATTCTGTGCTGTCGTACGATGGTTGTGCGAGTGACAAATTACTCGCTCCACCTATAGGCCTGTTAGATAACTAAATTGGAGTTCTAATAATGCCGACTTAGAGCGATCAAAAGATTTTTTTTCTTGCTTCTCGGTTACTTCTTGATTGTCTATTTTTTGTCACTTACTATGTCTATGTCTATTTACTATCTATCTCTGTACATTACTTTCTTTACTGTAGAAATATACAAAGGAGAGAGAAAAATAGAGTAGTCGATGCAACGTATTTCAAATAACGACAAGAAAGTTAAAAAAAACTGCGGTTGCCAACTGACTACCATGTGTGGTACTACCAAGGCGAGGCCTGTTTTCCGCACTGGACTTTGAGAAGATGTAATGAATGAAACTTTAAAAAAAGTGTTTACTCCTTTTTTAAAAGACTGGCACTGCAATTACCCTGGTGTTACCGCATGATCATTTGCCCTCTTTACTATAAAAAAGTGAATGAATGGCGACGTAAACTAATCCATTATCCCATTTCTACTCGTGGTGTAGAGGCGACTAGATCTTACGTCTTCTGATAGATCGTGGTATAACCATATCGTTTATCTCAGACGTAAAATAACCAAACCCTCAATGCGTCAATTGCATCACTGGCGCAATCGTCAACCCGACGGCAAATCGAAACGAAATAGTCAAGTTTGCCCTGCAGCAGAAGCCTAGCAGCAGTAGTCTTTTAAGAGCCGATAAAGAAGAAGGAATTCTACCAAAACATTAATGTGAAAGAGCTATGTTTAGTACAAACGACGATCGGGGTTGTCGGCTTTGCGGATATATGCGGTATACTTATTGGCGTAACAATATGGTGGCAGGCCGGGCAAAATGCAACGGGACCCGAGCCGGAAGGGACCCCCAGCCCGAGAGGGCTAGGACCCTGATCAAATAACGAGGTCTATTATCCGCTTAATAATAAAAAAAATATCTATAAAAATTGTGAAAATCGGTTAAGAGCAAGTCTACCTACCCGGTAAGAATTTTATAATAATCTTTAACGTAATTTAAGGATAAAAATAATTTTAATCTGTAAAAATAATCGTTTACACCGTCGCGTTAAGACGAAGTGACAGGTATGTGGTCTATGAGAAAACCTTTGTTATAGGCGCTGCTATTTTGGCCTGTTTTCCGAAATAGAACCCAGTATACTGGCCAATGCAAATGACGTCATAAATCGACGCCATACTGGTGATTCATTTCAAAACATTGGCCAGTATATGACATCATACATTTGCGCCCTATTTGCAAGCGTACACCGTAATTTGGCTTTGTCAAACATTAATTGAAATAAAAATTAACATCAATCAAAATTATTTATTTTTAGGTTAAGTAGGTACAATAATTCTATAGTTTACCTGAATATGCTCTTGATCACTCTTCCTCAGTAACAAAGAATGAGCATGATTTCTCATTCCTTTATCGTACAGATTTAACTGTTTAAGCGCTGCCATTTTTTGTACTTGAATAAATAAAAACATTCAGCGTACACACAATTAAAAATTGTTTTAATATGGCGGGATATCCGACAAAATATGGCGACGGCACGCCAGTACGATATAGCGTCAATTAATGACGTCATTTGCATTCGCCAGTATACTGGGTTTAAACCAATTTTACATAAACATATATCTATCTCACTTACACAAGTTGCGAAAACAATATCGTCGCTAAGATTAGACAAAGATAAACATGCAATGGCGGGTTGGTGTCGCTTACTATATGAAATTTTACCTAAAACACGCAATAAAAATGAGTTTTCTTAAGCTGCAGTTAATTATTTTTATATTAAAAAAGAATATTTTATTTTAAAATCCTTATTGCGTCCACTTAGAAAAAATGTATGATAATCACTAATGCGGAAAAGTGGCCATATTGAACCTAAATGGCAATATTCGATAATTTTATTTAATTATTTAAGGTTTTTTACGTTTATATTGAAAACAAGAACTAAAAATTATGTGTTGTAAGTGATTCCGCTTGATTTATTACGTTTTTGTGACCTTGAATAGCATTCTTTCACTACGCATTTACCCATTTTTTGTCACGGCTCAACTCTGTCGGCGTCACATTGAACATTGAACTGACGTTAGCTAGGTATATGGCTGTGGCCATATGTGCAGTGGCAACGCTTTGGCGCGGTTATTACTGATCTAGTGTAATATATAAATCAATGCTTTGTGCGTGCTAGAGCTTCGTCAAATATATATTTCAATTAGTATAAAGTTCGCACATTATTATTATACCAGATAGTTAACTCATTAAAGTTATTTTCTGGTTTAATAAATTTATAAATTATTATCTCAAGAATTTTACATATTTTGATTGTAGTTGAGCTTTCTTACCAGTCGGAAGGGGGAAAAATAAATACAAGTATCAATGTGTCACTAAATGAAAAAAAAGAAATATCCGATCTCTGGAGAAATGATAATGGATAATAAAAATGTCTGATCACCTGATGGTAAATGGTTGCTGTGGGCCATAGATATCTACGTCTATCCTCGATTACGAATCAAAATGCAGATGCGTTGTGACCCGTGAGGACTAAGATGAAATGCCTCGTTTCCTTTAAAAAGGGTCTCTGGTTCTCTACACTCACTATACGAAACACAGCATCATTAAGCTACTATTTTACATTGATATTCTGTGAGAGCGTGGTCCTTCCCCGGTCGAGCCGACCTTCGTGCTGCAACTATACTTCTAATATAATTGCATGGTTCTACCACGTATAAACGACGTGCTTCATTTTAAAATTGTTCTCGTAATAATCTGATTGTAAAAAACGTTATTTTTTTTGATAAATAGCTTATTGATTGTTGACAAATGTTCAATAATAATTAAATCGCGCTAATTAAAGTAGTAGGAATGTTTAAAGTTGAAATTGGCACTAAAAGGCTGGTAATTGGGGCATCCACCCTACAAATCTTGAATATAAAATTTAAATCAGATGCGTGTAATCACTCTGGGAGCTTGTAGCAAACTAAACGCGCGGCCAACGTGTGGACGCGGCGACCAAACTCTGCCAACAATCCTTTGATCTTTTGTAAAAAACCGACACCACAAGGATCTCGCGCCAACTTGCGGGCCATCGTTCCAATACATTTGTATTGGAACGATGGCCTGCAATACATTTGTATTGTTGGCAATACATTTGTATTGTTTTTTTTTGCGGGTAGTCGCAAAGTAAACACGCAAACTCAGTGTGCTAATTATATTTATTGTTGTTAAATTATTTAAAGTATTTGTTCTTTCTAAATAAATGTGTTAAAACACTGCTAAAGTCTACCAACACGTGCTGTTCTTAACAACTTCTATCTTTTTATTGCTAAAGCACAGTTTTGCATAACCGTCAAATATGGACCCACAGCTTGTAAATAATCTTGATGAACTGGAAAAATTATTTTCTTCTCGCATGCGTGAGTATGAAGATAAGCTTTTAAAAGCCTCAGCTGTTTCCTCGCCAGTTCACCCAGACATTTCTTCACTGTCCAAGGACTTCAACGATTTCAAATCCTTTGTTTGTCAATCGCTATCGCTGATCAGAAAACAATTGGACTTAGTTACATACAATATTGACAAACATGAAACAGCAATGAGAAGAAAAATACTGCTTATCCATGGTTTTTCTGAAAGACAGAATGAGAAGTTGCATGAATCGGTATATAAGCTGTTTTCCGACCAAATGAAGGTGACCGATTTGAAAGTCGAGGATATACAAGTATGCCATCGTCTTGGATCTTCTCAAGCCTCAACACGTCCAGTGCTTGTTAAATTTGGTAGTCCGGAGAGTCGTCGTCTTGTCTGGGATAACAAAACTTCACTAAAAGGTTCAGGTATCACGATTTCCGAGTTTTTGACTAAGACAAGGCACAAAGTATTTATGACAGCTCGTAAACATTTCGGGATTAAGAACTGCTGGTCCGTAGAAGGAAAAATAGTTATTATTTTGCCGGACAAATCACGTCAGAGGATTGAGTCTATGGCAGAACTAAAACCCCTTATTTGCAGATATCCCGACAAGTGTAGTACGGTCAAAGACCCTGGTCAGTCTAAGGAACCCACTTCTCCAAAGGAAGTTGCGTCCAGATTGACTACTAATGCTCCACGGAAGGCTCGTCGCCGCAACTAATCCCTAGTTTCGTTGTTTTCTTTCAGAAAATATAGGTACATAGAATAATCATTTTTTTTGTTTGTTTTTGTTAGCCGCTTTACAACCACTTTGTAATACTGTTTTATAATTACTTTATATTTCTGTAATAATGATACATTTTTCCAGCTGGTACTTTTATAATAAGATAAGCATTTAATTACACACAGTAATTATCAAAATGTCTATTTTATCATTCACATTTGCGTAAGCATCACACTAGTCTGTGATTCACATTGAATTGACCTCCGATAGGAGTAATAGTGTTCTGTGGAATTGACACTCGTCAGTTTTGAGATGACTATTATGCATTTTTTTATTTATTTACTTTTTCTCTTAGTTGTGACGCACGGCCCTTTGGCCACTGTGATACTGTCAAGTTGTAGCTTGGGAAAATGTATTATTTATTCTGCTTTGCTGTAATATGTAATAGTGTTATTCAATATTTTTATTAATCTCTTAAGGAAGTTTAATATGTATATAATTATAAGATAGGTTCATATCATAACATTTTAAACTTCTTTTTTTTTAATCGAATCTTATGTATAAATTATACTCTCATAAGATTTTTTTTCTTCAGTATTTCATGACAGTTCTGTGATTGGTGATTTTAGATGTTTTTTTTAATTTTTTTTTCTGTTCCGTTTGTATTAGATTATACCTAAGTTTTGTTTTATTTTAAATTAAATAATTGCTAAATTGATATTTATAAATATATACATATATATTGTATTTACATATCATATTTATACATATTTTTAAACTGTATTATTATATTTACATTTTATATTATATTATTGTTATATTACTATACATTATTATATTATCTTAATTTATTTGCTAAATGGATAATCTTGATGTTTTTGATGACAGTTTCTTCTCATGCTCTTCATCTTCATGTAGTTTTACAAGTGCGGATAGTGAGTTACCTTTAACTTTGTATGACCAGATTTCATCCCTGCGCTCTAAATTTCCTAACAACTTTAATGTTGCACACATTAACATCCAGAGTGTTCCTCGCCATTATCCTGATCTTCTAGCATCAATTAACAGTGCACATCTCGATGCTTTACTAATTTCTGAGTCATTTCTCAAGCCATCACTCCCCTCTACACAGTTTGCCTTACCTGGTTTTGTCCTTATTCGTAATGATCGTATAGGAGAAGGTTGTGGTGGGGTAGCTATATACCTGCGTTCGGATATATTTTATAAGACCATATGTGCCTCTCCTTCTATTTACTCTCAATCTGCTGAATATCTCTTCATAGAAGTTACTCTCAATCATGTAAAAATGTTGCTGGCGGTATTTTACAGTCCTAACATGCACATAGATTACTTTGATACGCTTGAAAAAATCCTTGCTGATTTTAGTACTACTTACGATCATATTATTCTAATGGGAGATTTCAACACCTGTCTTATCAAAAATGATTCTCGCTCCCAAAAACTTCTGAATTTGGTATCTTCCTTCAATCTTCCTTCAATCTTCTCACTCTCCCCCTTCAGGCAACTCACCACTTCCCTAACTGTAACCCTTCTTTGCTTGATATTATGATCGTTTCTTCTACTGATAGTGTCATGTCTCATGGACAAATAACTGCCTCTTTTTCATATCATGATTTAATCTACCTCTCTTATCGTCTCTGTCCACCTAAAAAGAAATCCCAATCCTTGTTCCTTCGTAATTACAAGGCAATAGATCTGGAGTCATTGCAGCGTGATATAAGTAATGTTGATTGGACACCTATTGTTGACAATACTAATATTAATGAGAAGGTTTGTAACTTTAATGATATAATTTTGAAGGTATACAATAACCATGCCCCGCTCAAACGCGTAAAAATAAAGCGTAATCCTGCACCTTGGATTACACAAGATATAAGAGAACTTATGGGCCAGAGGGACAAAGCTAAGCAAAGGTTTAAACGTCTCCCATCTGAAAATAACTTAAATCGTTTTAAATTTTTTCGCAACCGCTGCAGTCGCTTGTGTCGGTATGCTAAAAGACGCTACTTTTACAACTCTCTACACAATAAAAATTCTACTGAGATGTGGAAGTTCCTTCGTTCTGTTGGTGTGGGCAGGTCTCCGATCCTAGAATACAATGACGTTAAAGTAAAGGATCTAAACAATCACTTTGCTACTCCTCCTATGACTTTAGATCCTTACATCAAATCCAACACACTACTCGCATTGGCGGGTATACCGAAACCGCACGTTTGCCCTTTTCATCTTTCCCTTGCAACGGAGGAAGATGTCAAATAATCCATCCTAGCCATCTCTTCAAATGCTGTTGGTATAGATGGTCTATGTGCGAAGATGATTTTGCTAGTTCTACCTTTACTTCTACCAATTCTTACTCATATATTTAATTTTTCTATATCGTCATCATCTTTTCCTTCAGTTTGGAAACAAGCATATATAATTCCTCTGCCTAAGGTTTCTAATCCTTCTTCTTTGTCCCACTTTCGTCCCATATCTATTTTACCCTTTCTTTCTAAAGTTTTGGAACACATCATCCATAGTCAACTCTCTCTCTTCTTATCGTCTAACTCCTTGCTCTCCACTTATCAGTCGGGCTTTCGTCGTGGACACAGCACTGTCACTGCTTTACTTAAAGTAACCGATGATATCCGTTGGGCCATGGACAATAAATCTCTTACACTTTTAGTTTTGCTTGACTTTTTAGTGCTTTTACCTCAGTAGACTTTGATATTCTTCTCCGGATCCTGGAATCTATAAACATTTCCCCATCTGCCATCGCATGGTTTGATTCATATCTTCGTGGTCGATCACATTGTGTCCGTGTTAATGACACTCTATCCGATTGGTCGGGTATCACTACGGGTGTACCTCAGGGTGGCGTTCTTTCCCCCCCTTTTATTTTCCATATTTATTAACTATATTACGAGTGTTATTACATCTAATTACCATCTCTACGAGGATGATTTACAGCTTTATCGTCATTTTCTGGTGGGTGATACAAATAATGCAATTGCAGCTATGAATGCGGATCTAGGCCGCATCTGTGAATGGTCTGCATCCTTCGGACTATTAGTTAATCCCAAGAAATCTCAGGCCATCATAATAGGCAGTAGGCATTTGCGTAATAGATTAGAATTTACATCACTACCTTTTGTTTGTTTTAATGGCGTTCCTATACCCTTTGCCAATACTGTCAAAAACTTAGGCGTCATATTTGATCACCATTTAACATGGACCACGCATATCGCTGAAGTTAGTCGCAAGGTCTACTTTACTTTGCATTCGCTTAAATGTCTACAAAATTTCTTACCCCTTAAAGCTAAAATATCACTCGTGCTTACTCTTATCCTACCTCTCCTTGATTATGCGGATGCCTGTTATTTGGATGCTACAGAGGAGCTTCTTAATAAACTTGAGCGCTTGCAAAATCAGTGTATATCCGTTTCATATTTGGGCTCAAGAAATTTGACCGTATATCTCAGTTACGTAAGCAACTCAAGTGGCTTCCTATTCGACTTCGAAAGAACACTCGATTGTTATGTGTCCTCTATAACATTTTGCACAACCCTTCCTCTCCCACATACCTCAGAAGCCGATTTTCCTTCACCCATCCTCCGGACAAACCATGCAGAGCCCTTGTTAAAAATCTTCTTGACTTTCCCGTCTTTAATTCCGGTTATTACTCCCACTCCTTTTCAGTTCACGCGGTAAGATTATGGAACTCACTACCGTCAAATATAAGAAATTCCGAAACTTTGTTGATATTCAAGAAACGTCTTAGAGATAACTACTTTGCATCCTGTTAATTTATATATATATATATATATATATATATATATATATATATATATATATATATATATATATATATATATATCATATGTAACTATCGTATCAATTATTATTATTATTTATCGATTTATTTTATTTTATTTATTGTTTTATTTTATATAATTTCCGTAACATTACGTATATTATTTATTTTTAGTAGTACTAATGTATGCACTAAGTTTGCAATTTAAATATAATTTCCTTTATGGGTCTACTGGAAGATATTTCAGCGAATTTGGAATAAGTAGAACCTTTGTACGTAATTACTATAAGACTGCTTCTGTACCTTAATGTGTGTACATAAAATAAATAAAAAAAAAAATACATACCAATGAAGTCCAAACACCCCGTCTACACGTTGGCCAATGCTATTGGCCACTACATTCGCCACTGTGTTGGCCAACGTGTAGAGGCGCCATAAAGCGCGCGGGATTAACGCCGGATCCTGCCACTCACTCCCCCGCCACACCTGACATGTTATTGCATCATCAAGCATGCGCCGTCAACTTCCTCAGTACGAGTACTGAAAGTTGACGGCATATGCTTATGTTTTGACCATTTTTGTTAAAATATTTCGTTTTGTTATTCTTAGTGAAAATTGATAACTATATGATAAAAACAGGTGGCAGGAAATCTAATATTTGGACTTATTTTAGAGAAACTGATGACCAAAGTAAAGTGAAATGTAGTAAAGTAATGTTTCTTTCTTTGATTCCAAAAATATTTTATCAAGCTTTCAATTATTTCGATAGCAAATATGCTATAATTAGAAATAAATCTACAGTGTCTCAAAACCATAACGCAATATACAAGTAAATTTAACCATAAATAAAATATAATTACAACACTAAAATTGTGAAAGGCATGGCATTACTCAATTCGTACATTTCAATACAATGGACACTTTGCGTACCACTTTAACGAATGTTTAGTAATTTAGCCGATTATGAATATTCTGTAAAGTTGTCGAATATACCGAATACCGAATATGAAAAAAATATTCGGCCCATCTCTACTAAAAATTCGGTTCCTTTAAGTAAGTTCGTTTCGAAAGTTCTGCGGCTGGTCGTGATCGCTCGTAGCCATTCAGTAAGGAAATGCAGCCTGCTACTATAAATGCTATACTACTTATAGTAGGTCCGTATTATAATTTTTTTTTAATTTTTTTTTTACTGTAACAAGTTTTTAACATTATTTTGTTACGTTAATAAATAAACTGTACAAGATATAATATTATTAGTCATAATTTTTTTGTTATTATTATAAGTCACTGGTTAAACGCTTTCATTATTACAACCCTTCCACTTCCAAAGTCCACTGTTGAACGTAGGGCTCCCCCAACGAATGCCACAAAGCGCGGTCCTGAGCTACCTGCATCGAACGACTTCCTACATGTCTTACCAGGTCGTCACTTCACCTATAGTCCGTTTGCGTTAAGAAAATAGTGAGTCATCGTTGGCCACGGCCAGGCCCGGCGAAATTAGACATTAGTCACGATGACTCAGCTATTTGTCTTAGTTAGTCCCCGATAGTGCAGTTTCTTCTTGTATAGGTATGTAGTTACGTATATACAGCTATCTATACTATAGGCGGTTATATTTATATTTTAAGAGATTAGGGTTCAATTAAAGACGTATTATAGATTTCAGTAATATTAACATTTATTTTTGTTATATATATTTAACATACACGATGTAAAAGCGTCTATTCCGCAAAATACAACACCAAACCAAATTAAATATGTCCACCGGGTTACTGGAATGATAAACGAAAGCGTCTATTTCGCACAACACTACACAAACATACAATGTGGTTCCAGCATGAAAATATAAACAGACAACAAGAAACAGAGGGCCAATCCCAACTCAACCAAACTTATTAGCAACAACCGAAAATCACTTATAAACTATAGTAAAACAACAACTTGCTCAGACGCTGGTAGCCATTATGTCATATGTCATATAAAGTTGCTACTTGCCAGTTCGAGAATAAACAGAATTGGTGTAGTCGCCATCTAGCGCACCTTTAATGTTCGAAAGTTTATGCGGATATCGTACAGGATGGAACTAGTGTCTATGTAAATTATTGAACCCCAACCTAAAGTATGGAAGTGTTGAAGTCAGGCCTTCGAATAAAACGGTTGTGTATTTTGCGTGTTACTCGTTCAACATTAAATTTTGAAAATACCTCGCCTATTCGAAGGAATAAAAGTGGATAAAGCGGAGAGAGACGCGTAATTTACAATGTTTATAAGTACTTTAAACTGTGTGATTTAAATGCGACTGTGGAGAGCACAGTAATAAAAACAGCAAGTGCATGTGGTGTGTCCGAAAATACTGTTTATAAAATTATTAAAGAATAAAAGGATACTAACACATTAAAATCACCCGTGAAAAAAAGAGCTCGACTATCGACGGTCGATAAATTAGATGAACTAGACAAATGTGCAATAAGGAGTAAAGTTCACTCAATATATTTAAATAACGACTACCCGACATTGGACAAAATTATGACACTTTGCGAAGCTGACGAAGATATTCCTGTTTTCAAACGTACCACACTTCATAAAATAATGCACGAGCTTGGTTTCGATTTCAATAAACAGGATAGCAGAACATTGTTAGACCCAAATAAAAAATATGTTGGTGCCAATAACTCCACGTTCAAAATGAGTGACATAAAAATTATTAGATGACGCAATAGCATTAATAGACGCTAATCGTTGGTAGAAGTGCTGCGACCACGTGATACGCGAAGAAAATACCATTTGGAATTTGGATGACAAACTTGCAGAACAAATTTCTTTCATAATTAATGTAACTGGAGAATCTAGCGATACTGATTAGTGATTTAAGTAATTTTAAGAAAATTTGTTTCCATTAAACTTAATTAAATGTTTGAAAAAAAAAAGAATTTTTACTCCACTGTGAATACACCTTTACCCTGTAGTTGCACTGATGACTCACTATTTTCTTAACGCGAACGGACTATAGTGAGGGCTCGCCCTACACTTCGCCCACGGGTATGAGGCTGCCACTCGAGACCTTTTTTCCCCATGTGTAGTCGGTTCCTCAAGCTAAATGGCTGGCCCATTGCCACTTCAGCTTACTAATATAAATAAATACGTTGGCTTATGACGGTCACTCTGGTTCTATCTTTTTTTCGCACCCCCGCTGGCGCGTCGAGCGTCCTCATACGGTCAGCAATAAAGGACCACGTCTCAGATCCATAAGTCATCACCGGTCAACACGCACTAGTTATACAATCTCGTTTTCAGATTTTGAGGTATACCTGACGAGAAAATGTGTCGTTATTTCCAGAACGCTGCCCAACCAAATTAAATCCGTCGACTGACCTCTCGGTCGAAGTTGGACTTACCTAGTCGGACTATTTGTCCAGGTAAACGTACTCGTCAACAACTTCGAGCTTAGTGCTCACAACAACTATCGGCATATGACATTACACGCTTTAACAACGAGTAATCTCGGCGAATTACTTGATGGTGAAAGCCGAAGGAATCCGACTAGGGGCGGCGATTTGTCAAGCTCATCAGTGCTCTTGTGGTAGCAGCGTTGACGAGTGAAGTTTCTTAAGGGAAAACTACTGATAGGTTGTCCTTTTAACGACGTCATACGAAAAGCTGTAGTCTCTATCAATGTTACCTCATTATGGGATCGTTTTGGAATATTTAGAAACGATGGCAAGAGACCCGACTGTATGACTTTAGACCCTTGGAAGAGTGGTAAAGCTCTAGTGAGGGATGCTATTTGCGTAGACACATTGGCAGCCTCCCATCTCAAGGGTTCCTCGTGTAGAGCCGAGGCTTTATCAGAGGCAGCTGAACTTAGTAACCCAAATATAAGTCTCTGAGAGATGACTACATATTTGTGTCATTTTCTGTAGACTACTATCCGTCCGTGGGGTCCATGTGCGGTGAAGTTACTAAAGAAACTGTATCCGCGACTGATCATCTCTGCTTGTGATAAGAGGGCTGGTTCTAATCTCATTTAAAGACTAAGTATAGCCGTTCAGCAAAAAAATACAGCCAGCATTCTTGGCATGATACCACGGGAGTAGGAATGTATGATAATATTTTTTTTAGTTACGGTTTTTTTTAAGTTTTTTATTACTGTATATGTTCCAATATTATGTATAATATATTTTACAATACCTACTAATATATTGTGGGGATTATTGTATCCAGCCGTGCACTCACTATTCCATCACTCTCATAATCCGATGGGACGTTAAACCGACACGACCGGAGAGAGATCAGGCGCAGGACTAACGGCTTTACGTGCTTTGCGAGGCACGGGGGTGAGACACCGCCAACTTCCTGACTCCGGGCAACTACTGAGAATTTGTTGACGGAAAAACTCAACACCTCATGATCAGCAATCGCACTACTACAACCACTAGACCAACGAGGCATTAATATGCACTAATCTTAATATTAACAATATGTAATATTTAGCCGTTTTTTGAACAGCACAGAGATCACTAACTTCTAAAATTATATTTAATTTGTCGCGCGCTTGCGAGGTTGTTACTCATCCACCTCAAAGCGTCCACTAACAGAGCAATAACAATCCCATCTTGTTTCAGAGCGGGCAAATTAATTCAGATTTATCTCGGCGTTCAATTAACTGAGGAAGACGTCGTTTATAATTTAGACGCGCTTTGTGAAAAAAATGAACGCGACCGACTTGAAATTTGTTAAATACAAATTGGTTATTAAAATTCTTGGCTCGCACGCCGTGACAGCCCGATGGCAAATTATTTGCAAAAAGAAGGACTCCTCCCACAAAGACTTTTTTGTATTTTATTAATATTTAGGTTTCATTATGTTTAGAATTGCTCTGTTTTTTCGTTGTTTGTATTTTCTTGTTTTATATAAAGAATACTAGTCACGTTATTAACATTATTTAATCTCCTTGACCACTCTCAGTAAACAGCTTAAATGTTCGTGTTATGAGTGGTTTATGTCAGTAGACAAATGGCTGATTCGAACCCATATCTTTCTGAATGTACTTTTCATGTCTTTGACCATTAAACTGCTGTCGCTTTCTACTAACTTTTTTTTCTCTTAACGTCCTTCCAACTTCCTTTTTTTCCACCAACACTATTAACTATATTTTGCCGATAATGTTCGGAGTTTCTTGCGTTAAAGAATTCGAAACGAAGTAACCCTCAATAGAAACCGAGAAACAGACATAGGCCATTGAAACAGTTTTATAATTATGTTATCTGAATAGTTAAAAAGCTGAAGTGGCTGTTGGCCGGCCATAGGTATAGTTCGAAAAACTAAAAACCGAGGAGTAGGAAACGTATGACGGTCCACCACTAGATGGAGTGACGACCTGGCAAGACATGCATGAAGTCGATGCATACAAGCGGCTCAGGATAGTGTTTTGAGGAATTTCTTGGAGGTAGCTACGTGAGAATGTAAATGAGACCCCTCATTATTGGAAGAGGAAAGGGAGGTTTGCCGATATTCAGTAACGGTTGGTGAACTTCACATCACATCAAACAATTATATGAACGATAACGATTTAATGCCCTAGATAGAAAAAGCTGTGAAGGGCCTAGATAAAAAAGCTGTGAAGGGCTGTAATGATGATGATGATGTATTGATGATGATAGTCATGGTGATGATAAATACATATACTTAATTGCAATTGACGATTTCAATTGTGGCGGCTCCGGGAAATAAACTTAAGCTGCTCGTGTTGTATGAAATTTAAATCGAAAACTGTTAATAATTTATTCTCAAAAGAGTTCATTATATTATTGTTTAAATGAAAGAATATAATGAATTCCTAAATTCTATTACGATTTTAATTGCCACCGTTATACCGTTTCTAGGTTTTAGACAAAGTTTTTAATTAAAAGCACAACTTATTTTCAAATTGGTCATTTTTAATAATAGCGTCTGGTAACTTTGTTTTAGCGTAAATTTAGAACTGACTAAACTGGTCCCCGCCTGCACTAATGGAATCGTTAATTGCAGTTTTAAGTACTGAATGACCATGTGATCGGCAGTGAAGGAAAACACCATTACGAAATCTGCGTGTCTGAGAAATAAAATAAAAAATTCGAAGATATGTAAGGTCTGCCAACTGGGGCATCGCGGTGCACATTTACTTGACCTAAACCCTCATAGAAATGAGAGGAGACCTGTGCCCAGGAGTGGGACGTATCCGTAACTTTATTTTAGCTTCCATACAACTGACAAAATAATTAAATATATTACGTGAGGGTAATGTGGTCATCCGGTTAATATAGTCACTTTCTTATAACTCAAAACCTACAGCCTCGTTTGCATAGATGGTTATGTGATACGATAGCTCTTCATCAGTCAATCAAATAATAAAGGGTCAAAAGGGCGCTGCTTTATCGACGCCATTTTGACAGTTTAAATTATAGTAAATATTTTAGTCGATTTTAGTATTGTATAGTGTAGTAAGTTTTTTTAGTTGTTTTTTCTAGGTGTTCCTAATTATTGCCAAAGCTTGTTTGCTATTGTTTTCTTAATATATTTGTTATAGTATATGGCTTCGCTTCTTTTGTCTCTGCCCTTCTCTTAGTTTTGGCTATACTGTGCGGCAGCTTAAGGTGACCGTATTACCTACCCTCACGTACCTTATAAGGTTACAGCCCAAAGATGTCTTGCTTCAAAAATGGACCATTAGGTCCGTTAGCGTCGAAAACATGAGAATAATCATATTAATCCTAGTTAGGGTATGGCTCCTAAAACTTTTAATAAACTCCCAAAAAACATCAAAGAAACTAATAATATAGGCAAATTTATGAAATTGCTTTCGGGTTTTTTAATAAATAAAGCATACTACTCTATCAACGAATATTTTGAAGATAAAATGAATGGTTTTTAGCACCTACAATAATTAATGTCCGATTTATTTGTTATATTTTTATCTTTATGTTATGAAGAATTATATAATTGATAATTAATATAATAATTTATGTATTTTTATAGGATAGGGTGCTCCTACATTCGCTCGTACATTCAGTTTACAATTATAATTATTTCAGTAGATTGGTCTAGTAAGATAGTTAGGAACCGCTGTCATTTATTACGGTATATAGCTATATCCCCAGGGATATAATTATATCACGGATTTAACCATCTTACAGCGATACATACATACATCGCACAACAAAACAAAACGCACTATATCTGTATACGCTAATTTGGCTATCTAAAACGTATTTAAATAGTTTGAAATAATCTTTAATATACACAACTAAAAAGGGCTTTGTTTATGATTTTTCGATTGATAAAAGTAAGTATACTTACTATTTATTTGTTCAAATAAACTTTTTATAGCCAAAATGCAAGTTCTATGTCATCACAGCGTGGGTGAATTCAAAGTTGGAAGGAATAATGAATGCCAGCCGCGAGTCTAATCACGCGGGGATAAACGCGACACGCAAAAGAATCTCATCGTTTTTATAGCTGGTTGATAAAATACAGGCTGTTTAACAATTGGAAAGACAATTTTATTTTTCTATACATTTAAAAAAAGTAAAAAGCGAACTAACAGTTCACCTGATGATAAGTGGTCATTGCAAGCCATGAACATCTGCTGTTAACTACAAATAAATAAAGCTACGTATGCGTTGTTGCCTCTTAAAAGTAAGATAAAATAATAATAAATAATAATCGGTACCGCCCGCATCATCTTTCCCTTTCCCCCTAACCCTCGGCCGTTTGGTCCGATCTTTTTCTTTCTTGCATCTTGTTGGGCTTTTATTTATTTATATATTATTTATTTTCTTATTTTAGTATATTAAATATACATTTATATATATTAATCATTTCCTTTTATATATTTATTCAGCCCAACCAGATGTGAATACTCTATTTAGAAACCAAAATAATAATAATAATAACAATAAATTATAGACACAGACTAGCAGGGAATAAAGTGAATGGGGCACTACACTCTATTGTGAAGAACCAGAATGTATCAAAAAAGGCAAGTATGGTAATTCATAATGCTGTGTTAGTCCCTATTTTAATGTATGGTAGTGAAAGCTGGGTGTGGCAGAAGAAGCACGAAAGTAGAATGAATGCTGTAGAAATGCGGTCTCTAAGGAGAATGTTAGGGTTGAATCTGAATGACAGGGTGAGAAATTGCGTGATAAGAGATAAATGTGGTATGCAAGATGATGTTGTGACCAGGATTAAGAAAGGAATGCTTTGGTGGTTTGGTCACGTAGAAAGAATGAATGAGGAAAGAGTGACAAAGCAAATTTATATGGCAGATATGAACGGCAGAGTCGGGAAGGGACGCCCTAGAAAAAAGTTTATCGACCAAATTGGCGATATTTTGAAAATTGGCCACGTTAAAAGTACCCTTAACCGACGAGCATGTATGCGTAGATATATGGATGTAAAGGAGGCGAAAGAGGTATGTCAGGATCGTGTCAAATGGAAGTCCGTAGTCTCTGCCTACCCCTCTGGGTGACAGGAGTGAGTGTTTATGATTTATTATTGACACAGACAAAAGAAAAATTACAATTTGATTATTAGTACAAAATACGAAATGTGCAAACAGTGATCTTTGACTACTATGCTAGGATAGCCTGTATCACGGTAATATTTATAGATAAAATTACCGTGCCTGTGTTACAGAAGTCAACGCTCTTCTTTTCCTCTTACCAATATTGTACATAAGTAATATGTTATAGGTCGCGCCACGAAAGATGAAATTAAATGGAAGTGCGCAGAAGCGAAAAATAGGTGTCGGCACGGCGAGGTGTGAGGTACGGGGAAGCGAAACCATAGCAACGGGCGACGCGCTACTCCCAAGTAGTTTCTTCCTGCGTCCCGTCGCCCGCGCACCTTCTTGTGTCGTCTTGTGTACTATCGATATCGAAAGTGTTAGCGACCACCTGTTATAAAATTTCAAACTTTTGCGATTATTTTTGTACTTTTAAAAATATTGTATATAATATTTTCAAATAGTGTGCAAATATTTATTACTTTATAAATTATTTTGGGACTATTTAAAATAGCGTAATTCGTAGTATATTGTATAAAGTTGTAAATATTTTGTTATTTTCTACAAGATGATTTTTTTTTGCAAATTATTGCATGTAAAATATCCTTATAATCGATGGCCATCGCATAGTATAGTTTAAACAGCAATTACAAATACAAAAATACAAACACAAAATATTTTATTTCTATAACTAAGTGTACATAAAATGCAGAATATTATTTAGAAGCAGTTAAAACCTAACGGTGATATATAAATATATCGTTCCCTTTTTGTGGAGTCTGATGTGTAGTTATAATGTTGACCTTTAACTTTTTACATATTAAAATGCCATAATAAAATTTTCATTTTTCTGCTTGATTGTACGTGCGCAGTGGACGCTATTTAATTTCATCTTTGGTGGCGCGACCTATACTTTGTAGTGTTATGCTACTTACATATCATTTTACACTATATTAAATTTATTTTTCCATTCTGTTTTTGATTTTCTGCATTCGCCTCAAAACTGGATATTTTGCATCACCTTTATTTCCATAGGATCCTGTAACGTTTTTAAACCATAAGAACACAATAACAAATCATTTTCACATCGTATTTTCACGTTATCAGCACTTTTTAAATCGGTGTCAATGGAGTCTACCTTTTTCGGTATTTTATTTAGTTCTCCGTAACTCTGCAATTTCGGGCTTCGTGCGCACTGTTGCGCTACCTTTTTTCCTATATCAATAATATCTCATTTTTCACTTAAATCTTGCCGTTTCTCTATTACGAGCCTAAAACCA
This sequence comes from Parnassius apollo, assembly GCA_907164705.1. NCBI lineage: Eukaryota > Metazoa > Arthropoda > Insecta > Lepidoptera > Papilionidae > Parnassius > Parnassius apollo. The sequence goes on along the minus strand of CAJQZP010001060.1, from coordinate 4,597,948 downwards.
AAATTTGACATGTTTTGACATCGTTGTTTATCTGATTGTCATGGCAATTTTTATTCAAATATCGTTACCGGCCTGATGTTTTTACTTCAAAAATACTCTTTTCTTCTTGGCCATTTACAAAAATTTGCTTTTAATTTAAATAATTTCAAATAATTTCTCGTTCTTATCCCAGATCCGTCAAAAAGTATAAAAGCCGAAGAATCGGCCAATAGAGGTTCTCACTTCAGCTTTGATACGAGAAGCACCTCTTAAAGGCTTTATCTGCACTGACTCGGGATCTTGCAAGCCTCTGCCTTCTCCTGAAGTCGTCGCCTAGCCACGCCTACACCTCCACCTATTAGTGCCCGCGCTATCTTCGGCCGCTGAGCGTACTTGTCTCAAGCGCTGCGTGTTCCTACTACAGACGCTGCGTGTCTCCGGCGCTCCGGGCGCTGTGTGTGTCTACTCCGGGCACTGTGTGTGTCTACTCCGGGCGTTGTGTGTGCTTACTCCGAGCGGTGTGTGTGTGCCTACTCTAAGTGCTGCGTGTACCTGCTCAATACGCGGTGTGTACCTACTCCAGACGCTGCGTGGACCTACTCCAGACGCTGCGTGTCTACTCCAGGCGCTGTGTGTGTCTACTCCGGGTGTTGTGTGTGCTCATTCTGGTCGCTGTGTGTGCCTACTTCAAGCGCTGCGTGTACCTAGATTTGGCGCTGTGCATCTACCACAGGCATAGCCTGTACATACATTGTTTCCGTACTCATTTATCTTTATTAACTTTTATTTTTTTTAAAAATTGTAATTCACTATCATCACTACAGCCCATCATAACCCTTGTTTTTTATATAAAAAAAAAAGCTGTAAATATCTTTACAATTTTTTAAATAAATTATTTTCTTTTTTGGTTGTTTCGTTGTTAGGTTAGGTTCTATAGTTTTTAATTGTGGCTTTACATTTTATAAAAGAAACTGTAAATATCTTTACAAATTTTAAATAAATTATTTTCTTTTTGGTTGTTTCGTTGTTAGGTTAGGTTCTATAGTTTTTAATTGTGGCTTTACATTTTATAAAAGAAACTGTAAATATCTTTACAAATTTTAAATAAATTATTTTCTTTTTGGTTGTTTCGTTGTTAGGTTAGGTTCTATAGTTTTTAATTGTGGCTTTACATTTTATAAAAGAAACTGTAAATATCTTTACAAATTTTAAATAAATTATTTTCTTTTTTGGTTGTTTCGTTGTTAGGTTAGGTTCTATAGTTTTTAATTGTGGCTTTACATTTTATAAAAGAAACTGTAAATATCTTTACAAATTTTAAATAAATTATTTTCTTTTTTGGTTGTTTCGTTGTTAGGTTAGGTTCTATAGTTTTTAATTGTGGCTTTACATTTTATAAAAGAAACTGTAAATATCTTTACAAATTTTAAATAAATTATTTTCTTTTTTGGTTGTTTCGTTGTTAGGTTAGGTTCTTTAGTTTTTAACTGTCGTTTTACGACAACTTTGTGCAATAATTGTGGGCGCACTCTTATGTCTCGTGTGCGTGTGCGTATGAGCGCGCGCTCGTGTGTGCGTCGTCTGTCTGTGCCGCATATTCTGTAATTGTCTGCCTCTCTGTACTTTTCAAACCAAAGCTGTTATACTGCTCATACACTATCATGTTTACATGACGCTGCAATCCTGATCAAGTCAGCAGAATCGAAATTCAACTTTTGCTTCAAGTAGACTTGTCATGCAAACTGATAGCCATACACCGTCAAGTTTAACTGGCGCCGCTTCAAGTGCACTGCAAACGTGACGTTAAAAGGTTTTCGCACATTATAACAACTCACCGGCGACTCGACTCTATGCTAGACATTGAAATTTAAGCCCTGTATCATATGTTCAAGGTTCAATTTCAAAAAATGATTATAAAGTAGTGTACAACGAGTGGCCTACGCATCGTACACTAGAGGTCAACCCCGACACGTTTGTCACGCAATGACCATACGTCGTCCACGCAACGACCAAACGTTGTCCACGTAACGACTATGCGTTTGCGACTGACGCGTGACGGGCAACCATTTGCCAGCCCACCCGTCCGCCCCGTGCCTTCCCCCCCGCCCGTCATCATTCACTATAGAATCGAAGGACGGAGTGCGCGTTGGCGGTACACGGTGATAATTTTTCGAAAATCATGCTGAAAGAAAAGTTGATAGAAGAAGTGCGAAAATATCCGCTACTATACGACCTTCGTGATCCGAAATATAGTGACGTACATAAGAAGGAAAAGGTATGGAATGAAATCGCTATTGTATTGTCGCAACCAGGTAAGAATTTTTTTTTGAGTTATTGATTTTGCCATAATCTTTATAATATTAAATGCTGCCACGGAACTCGTCCTTCGGGAGATTGAAAATAAGTTGCAAACATATCACGAGTTTCAAAAGCAGATGCCGAAGATTCACTTATATCTTCTGGAATTGTACTTAGATTACTTAGTAATCTCTGTTCATCATCATTATTGGCCGAACTCTGCCTTGTGTTGACTTCATCATCGGATGTTATATTATAACACCGCATGACATTGTGTAAAATACACGTCGCAAAGACCACAATATCAACATATTTTGGGTGTAAATGCAAATTCTTATTATAAATTCCAAATTTTTGATATAAGATGCCGAACGCGTTTTCAACTACTCTGCGAGCTCGCGATAAGCGATTATTGTATATTCTTTCCTTTTCTGAAATGCCACTTGAACGTGGATATGGTCGCAATAAATTCCTTTTTAAAGGAAACGCTTCGTCGGCTACAAAAACATGTGGCATTATTATTTCAGTACCAGGTAATGGTGTGTCAGTTGGAATATTAAATGTATTCATTTCAATCGCTCTTCCTAATCTTGACGATGCCAAAATTCCGCCATCACTATTCTTGCCATAGGCCCCTATATCGACAGCTATAAATCTGTATTTATCATCGACGACAGCCATGAGGACGATAGAGAAGTGTTTTTTATAATTAAAAAATAGCGAGCCGCTGCTAGGAGGAGCAATTATGTTTACATGTTTGCCGTCGATGGCACCTATACAGTTTGGAAAATTCCATTTTTTATTGAAACCATCTGCGATTCTTTTCCAGTCTTCGGTAGTAGGTGTGGGCATGAACTTCCCCTTCATTGTATTTATAATCGCATTGCACACATCTTTTAATATCGACCGGATGGTACTTTCGCCTAACCGAAAGCTCGAACTCATAGTCCTAAATGAACAGCCACTAATCAAGTACCTGAAACAACCAATTTTTCTTTATATTTATATTATTTTGTTACAGCGTCAGAATGTAAGAAGATATGGCAAAACTTAAGGGAATCATCCATTACTGTTACAGTCTATCAGCAATAAAGCGACTTCAAAAAATAAAAACTGCGCTTGCCAAGCAAGATTTGTTTAATGCAACTCTTGTAAATATGAACCAAAATATGAAACAGTCATCCGTTCCGGGTTGATAAAGAAGTATTTTGAATCGAAGCCAACAAAATTTTAAACAAAAATGTATAACAAGACTGATGAAAAATACACTACCTACTTAATAAAATATCATACTGTATACAAACAATTTTGTGAAGAAAAGCGTGTCTGGGACGTTGAAATCGTGCATGTCATTGGTAACTCTTAATGGAAGATCTTTAAAGGCGATTAATCTTTGAGAAAAAAAAGTTGACGACTGAAGCGACATCGAGCAGACAGTTGTCCACATCTGACTGATTCGATTGTCAAAGGCGCATCTCTTAACTGTGGCCTACAAATTTTAGCTTAAGTTAATTATCATAGAACAACGCCGGTCGTTTCAAAGTAAAAAGTCAAAAACAACATATTTTTACCTGACCTTACATAGGCCTTACAAAGCAGACAGTCCTGACGATAAGTGGATAGTGTGGACCATAGACACTTATATAGATTTGTGTCTATGGTCCTCGTTAAGAATCAAAATGCAGATTTGTTGTCACCCTATGGAATGCCTCGTTTCTAGTAAAAGGCGTCTCCGGTTTTCTACACTCTATGAAACATAGCAGCAAAATTGCAGTTGTTTTTTGAAAGTCAAGAAAGTGATTCAATTGTTTCAACAACCCTCCTCAACCTTGTGAAAAGGAGTGACAAGAAATTCAAAAGTAGAGTAATTTTATCCCAACAGTCACAATGTTATTTTTTATGTAATATATATTGTTATATATACAAAATGTATAAAGAAACTTTCCTGTCTTTCTATCATTCAAATAATTATCTAATGTGTGATATCCTTTCATTATAAGATATTAAATTTGAATTATATAATTATAAATGTAAAGGTAAATGTATAAATCAATTTAAAATATGATTTTTGAAACACGTTACGTTTCAGAGAATCTTGTTATAAATACTCGCAATTACCAAAATAACCCGGTAGTTTTGTGGAGAGAGAGTTTTATTTGTTAGTTTTTACTGTAGAACACCAAGTTTAGATTTATTGCGCGTGTTAAAACTATGGACACCACTCATTTTGTCATAGGTAATAAAATAGTTTCTTACAAAAATAATATATACCTAATTAATTATATTTTTTTTATATCTCCTATTTTATTTTCCCTCTGTCACTTCTTACGTCAACTACGAGACGATCTAGAGTAGTGATATTCGTTTATTGCCACTACATGGTTATCCATACCATTTATACCATCAGCAATATTTCATTTCTCGCTTCACGAATTATTTCATGAAATTCGGTACTTCGGTTACGGTTTCTTTTAATAAAAATTATCTTCCTTTCTATGCTAAAAACTTATGTGAAACGGTACCATAATAAGTGATAGAAGAAAACTGAAACAGCATTTTCCTGATAACAATTAAAACTTTCCGATCGGCATGACTCCCTGGCAAGGAGATGATGCATCTCTTTTCGTATTTTATCGCATCTACCACGCGGAGTGCTCTGAGGAATTGTTCGGACTTATTTCGAATCGACTACCACCAGAGATTGTTCCGGACCAATACGACTTACGGACCTTCAAGGAAAGAGCAAACTCCTTTTTAAAAAGTCGGCAACGCATCTGTAATTCTCCTGGTGTTGCAGTTGTTCATGGGTGCCGTTTATAACTTACCGTTGCCCCCTCTCCTATAAAAAAATATATTTAGTTCTATACTAGTTTTTAGGATTTATACCCCAAGTAGTATATTATACCTGTATTGTTAGCCGAACTTTTATTTTTACTCCTAAATAAGCTAGAAGCTTTAGGTGTTGGAGATACCTAAACAGTTGGACCTCTTTTAAAGTTACCTCCACAGCAGAACCTGCAATTAAAAAAATCTTCTGTTTTAATTTTTATTAAATTCATACTTACTCCAAAACTTTACAATTAAATTATCTAACGGTAAGGAACACGTTTTCTGGTAGTGGCCCTATAACCATTTTATTATGTTTTTTGAAAAGAAAAGTCATGATGATGCGTAATTGTGGCCACCTGTCCGCTATGGTTTTTTTAATGGTTTGAATTTATTACAGTTAGTTATTGATTTTTTTTAAAACAAAACAATTACAATAAATATTATAAAACAAGTAGCCGATGCAGGGGTAGCTCTAGTAGGATCAAAGAATACATATAATAAATTAAATGATTTAATGAACTTAATTGACTCCAATATATCTAAGAATGCGGGTTAAGAATAGGTGAATTAACCGTCAAAGGTTTTTAGTATGTACGCCGACGATCAAGTCATATTTGCGTCGTCGGCGGCAGAGTTGCAAATGATGTTAACATTAATGAACATGTCAGTAAAAGATATGGAAATGAAAGTGAACGCAAGTAAGGTGAAAATTATGGTTTTTAAAGAGAAGAAAGTAAAACGATATGTGAAATAAGAATAGACGAAGAGTTGCTCGAGCAAGTAGATGACCTAAATCCCTAAGACCTAAGTTCGTTCTATCAGTATCGTACCAGAAAATGCCAGTGATTATGACCTCTATATCCATCAGATGAAAAATACGTAGACGAAACAGACGTCTAATACTGCGATAGCTAATTCATCTAGCAGGCCTGACGATTGTGGCAAAGAGGCTCGGTAGAGTAGTAAAAATACCTCTATTCTAAAGTGTTTTTGAAATCAACAGATAGCGGAATGAAATATTAGATGTAAAATAAACAGATGGCTTTCCATTCAATATCAAAAATGACAAATGTTTCATTTTGGGAATGGAATAGAATAGAGTAAGATAACTTTTAATCAGTCGAGATTATAAGTAATAACTACAGACAGTCAAATGATTTTAATCTCACCACTGGTTCGGCAAAACGTCACATTTGTTTCCGATATTTCACGCAATCGAACGAAAGGGTTTGTGTTCTCTCGTAATACATAGATACAGCAAAGGAATGAAATAAACTATCGGCGTCTTTTCCCGTATGTTTACAATCTAGGTTTTCAAGGCAAGAGTGAAGAGACTTTGGTAACGCTTAGACAGTGTGATTTAATATCTAGGGCTACAACACCACTTACCTTCAGATGGGATTGCAGGCAAGCATTGGCTTAAATATTATATAATAGAATATGGGGTAGTGGATATTCTTAAACCGTGTAAAGGTGGTGTATATGTATATCCACTATCCCATATCATCCACAGATACACAGACAGATGGAAAGAAATTAGGAGATGGGCAGAAGCATTCCTAATAACAACTAAAAATAAAAATACCCTTACCGCTTGCCAAGCGTGGAAATCATGGCAAATATCCCCCTATGAAACAATCTATGGGGGAGGCCTATATTCAGCAGTGGACCTTAATAGGCTGTAACGGTAACGGTAAATTGCTTAAAATAATTTAAAAAAGTGTGAAGAATAGTGTTGCCCAAATGCAACAACAAGACGGGACTTAGCCAGTCTTGGTCTTGGTCTTGCGCCAATACACCTGGTCTTGTTATTGGTCTTGGTATTGCGCTCTCAGTCTTGTTCTTGGTCTTGGTCTTGCAGCAAGAGTCTCGCAAGTCTCGCAATTATCTATTAGCCTATTGTTATTTATTAAACGTTACTTTAGATCTTAGAACAACTTAACAGAGTAGGCACATTTTGAGCTTGAATTAACATAGCCATAGAAAGACCAACCAAATTAATAAATATCTAAACATTTAATGAGAAATTCGAAAAATCAACTAATACCGGGTGGAGTTTGAACCCACGACCTAAGCGATTCGTGCCGATGCTCTAACCAACTGAGCTGTCTACCAAGTCTCACGGCCACGGGAGTTAGTCTGTTTTTTAATAAACGTTTACATTTAATAAGTTTATATGTGCTAAAACTTAGTCAAAACATATAAAAAACAAATTAATGACATTAACTTGACTGTATTATATATAGAACATTATCTGTCTAGAAAGAGATTGATAGACCCTTATATGCAATGGAATAAAAGAGTTATACAATTTACCATTTATTTAAATAAAAAAATAAAATACAATACAAATTAAATTACATAACAGTACACAACAGCTTTGACATTACTTTTACTTTATATTAATTCTTTTGACCAAGAATTAATACAAAGTAACCATCTGGCTGACTCATCACTTAACCTATTTCTATGTTTTCTAATTACTAATGATGCTTTAGAAAATAATCTCTCAGCAGGTACTGAAGTTGCAGGTATTTAATGAAAATCACGGGCCATCTTCGATAAAGTCGGATATTCGGTCTCATGCGTCCTCCACCACTCTAAAATGTCTTCCGAACTGGCGGCTCTGGGTTTACTTAGGTACTCCTCCAACTCGTCTATAACTAAGCCTTGATGAAAAGATCCAGATCCAGATGACGTCGAGGGACATGCATACAATTTCTCAAAGTCTATTACGTCTTCATCTTCATCATATTCACATAATTTCTTTTCATTTCTTGTTGATTCTAGAGATGTATTCACTGAGTGTAGACTTTTATATTCTTTATAAAGTTCATTAAATTTGCGCAGGCTTTCTGTTTTAATTTGCTTCCCCCATAATGTCATGTCAAAAGTCTGAGTCTTATGCCTTGGGTCTAAAATTAAAGAGGTACAATAAATCCAGTTGCTCTTTTTATAATGTTTAAGCATTTTGTCTCGAGCTGCTTGAAAACCCAGAATGAGCCTTTCATTCACTTCGGATCGTATAGGTTTCTCATCTAATTGTTTTACCATGGATTCAATTTTATCGAGCAAGAGATTGAATGATACAATGACTAGCGGTAATGTAACATATTTTTCTCCACCAAGTTTCTTTGATAGAAGTTTAAAGTTTATTAGAAACTTATGTAATTTTTCGAGTATTTGCCATTCACTATCTGTGATTTGAAAATCATTCAATTCGGTGTCAGAAGTGCACAATATGTTAATGCCAGTTCTCACTTTTAAACCAAATCCAATCATATCATGTGTGGAATTCCATCTCGTTGGACAGTCGAGTATGGGGTTCAGATTTGATGGCACGCCAGCTGCTTCACATGCAGACTGAAACTTCCTCTTCAATATCTCACTTCTTTTTATTTTACTGGAAATACTGCGTAATTTTGTTATAGCTGTACGTGAGTCAGCAATATTTGGCGCATATTCTTCATCTTCCTCAGTTTCGTCTTCATTATCTTCATATGCTGTTTTTGTCCCTTATTGTCAGTTTCACTGTGTAATGCTAAGGTCTTTAATAAATCTTGTACACCAAGGTTCAAAATGTGAGCAAAGCACCGGAAATGTTGATTGTCTGAATCAAAGTGTGGCAGCTGTTTGTCCAATTCATACATAAATTTGGTATTTGCAGTTGCGTTGTCGACCGTGATACCCTGTATTTTATCAATTATGTCATATTCCAATAAACATTCGTGGAAAATCGTTGCAATATCTTCCCCAGTATGTCGACCGCGTGATGGTATAAAATCAAGGACTACAGATCGATAAAACGAATAGAAGATTCGTTGTCTATATAATGAATAGTGACCCCGTAGTAACTCCTACCAGCAATTGACGTCCATCTATCAATGGTAAATGACATTTTAGATGAAAATTGTTGTAGTCGTTTCTTAAGATTCAATTGAAGCTCTTCAAACCGTTCTTTGATCTTCCTTCTTAGTGTGGACCTTTTAGGAAACACCATATTTGGCTTTAGGCAAATTGATCGAAAATATACTTTTGTAGCTTCGTCATCGAAAAATGAGAAGGGAAGATATTTTTTAACCATCCAATCAACTGTAGCTGTCGTGATGTTGTCACTGCTATTTTCAGACTGAAATAAAACAGTAAATCATGTGTCTCGCCGATTATAAAAACAAATGAAAATATGAGTGAATTATAAATACATATTTAACACTATAATCTATATATATATATATATATATATATATATATATATATATATATATATATATATATTACTACCACTCACTGACTGACTATAACGATATCTCCGGAACATACAAACATACAAACTTGAAGTTTGTAAGGTAGGTTCCTTTTATGGCATAGAGATCAGTTAAGAAACGGTTTTGAGAAAATCTATCCCTAAGGGAGTGAAATGGGAGTTGGAAGTTTGTATGAAAGTCCTACGTTTTTGAAGTTAGAGACACGAAAATATGCATTAAAGTTATAAGTTTTCAATAATAAAATCCTGAATAAGCTGTTTTACGAAATCCTAACCCTAAGGGGGTGAAATTGGGGTAAAATAGTTACGGCGACGAGGTTCGCCACCCGTTAAGTTCTGTCTCCCGGAGGGGCGAAAAGTGGATTGCGGAAGCCCGTCTGGCTACGCTGAATGTATGTGGAGCAATGAATGATAAGATGGATGAAGTATGCGAAATGATGAATGACAGAGGAATAGATGTGTTATGTGTAAATGAGACGAAACGAAAGGGAAAGGATGCCACTGCACATGGCACGTATACCGCGTATTGGTCTGGTGTAGACGAGACCGAACGGGCATGCCAGGATGTCGGTTTCATCCTTTCAGAAAGAATGGGTCAATGTGTGAAAGAGTATGAATGTGTAAGCCCGAGGCTGCTATGGATACGAATGAAAGTGGGCTTAAAGAAGCTGTTCTTGCTAGGGGTGTACGCCCCAGACATGTCTAAGCCCACTTACATCCGAGAGCAGTTTTGGGACATGGTAAGGATGGTGTTTACAAAATGTAAGGAAAATGAAAATATTATTATGTTAGGAGACTTTAATGGAAGGGTTGGGGTGCAGAGGTCTGGTTATGAAAGGATATTGGGAACGTTTGGTGATGAAAGTATAAATGAGAATGGTGAAAACCTCCTCACCGTATGTGTTGAAAAGAATCTCTTTGTGACGAATACTTTTTTTCGTCATAAGAAGATTCACATGTATACATGGGAAAGAGGTGATGATAGAAGCATGATAGATTTCGTAATTGTGGATGAAAAAAATGAGGAGCGCAGTCGTAGATACAAGGGTTTACCGGGGGTCCGACGTAGGGACGGATCATTACTTGGTCTTATGTCGAATTAATGGTCTTTTCAAGCGTTGGCGGCATCGGACATCTGTGTCTACCACTGCGTTACAGCGTATAAGAATAGAGAAGTTACAAGATGAAGATGTGAAAGAGAAGTATAAATGTAGACTGAGAGAAAATATTAGGTGTTTGAATGAGTTTTGTATGAATGATTTAGACTTGAATACTGTGTGGGATAATATTAAGAAAGGTTTGGTGGATGCAGCCACCGAAGTATGTGGTGTAAGTAAGAGAACAAATGAAAGGAAAAGGAATACGTTGTGGTGGGATGATGAGGTGCGGGTGGAAGTTGAATCAAAGAAGAAAGCATGGTTAGATTTACTAGCAACTAAAACTGGTAATTCTGTTGGTATGAATGATGAGATTGAAAGAAAAAGGCAGAATTTAGACGTCTAAATAAGAGAGTAAAAGAAGTAGTTGAAAGGAAAAAGAAAGAAAGAACGGATAAGAATGATAGAAGGATATCTGATAATCTCCAGGCTAATATAAAAATGTTCTGAAAACTCGTAAGAACTGCCAGGGGAAATACAAAACAGCCTATAATTAATGCTATAATGTATTCTGAATGATGAAGTTTCGAATTTAAACAGATGGAAGGAATACTTTGAAAGCGTGTTTATGAGTGAAGAGTCGTCTGAATTAAATGAACAAGAAATTCCGAAAGAAGCGCAAAGGGGTATGGCGATAAGTGTAGATGAAATAATGAAAGAAATGAAAAGCATGAAAGCAGGTAAGGCAGCTGGATATGATAGAGTATCACTCGAGATGCTAAGGGCTGGAGAGGGAGTGGTGGCAGGCCTGCTGTACACCTTGTTTAATTTATGTTGGGAATTAAAACGGGTACCGGATGATTGGTGTAAAGCAGTTATAGTACCAATATATAAAGGAAAAGGGTCACAGCAGGACTGCAAAAACTACCGTGGTATCAGCTTGCTTAGTATTGTGGGTAAACTGTATGCTAAGGTGTTAATTGAAAGAGTTATGAAAGAAACTGATGGAAAAATTTGGGATGTGCAAGCGGGTTTTAGGAAGGGAATGGGATGTAGAGATCAAGTCTTTTCCATGCGCATGATTGCGGAGAAGTTTTTGGCTAAAAACCAGAAAGTTTTTTGTGCGTTCATGGACTTGGAAAAGGCTTATGACAGAGTGGACAGGAATGTGTTATGGCAAACACTGAACTCATATGGGTTGAGCGCTGGTTTGATACAGGCATTGAGGTCTCTTTATAGGGATCCTAGTGCTTGTGTCAGGATCAATGGGGTCTACTCGGACTAGTTTGGCATCCGAAAGGGTGTCAGACAGGGCTGTGTAGCTTCCCCTTGGCTGTTCAACCTATTTATGGACAGGTGTTTCAAACTTTGAAAGATGAAGAATGTGGGTTAAGAATGGACGAGTTAACAGTCAAATGCCTTTTGTATGCCGATGATCAAGTCATATTTGCATCATCGGCGGCTGAGTTGCAAATGATGGTTACATTAATGAACTGGGCATTAAAAGAAAGGGGAATGAAAGTGAACGCAACTAAGACGAAAGTGATGGTTTTTGAAAGAGAGGAAAGCAAAACGGTATGCGAAATAAGAATAGAAGGAGAGTTAATTGAGCAAGTGGATGAGTTTGTGTATTTGGGATGTGTATTTAGCAGGGATGGTAGATATGATAAGGATATAGAACGACGAGTAAATGCAGGGAATAGAGTGAATGGGGCACTACACTCTATTGTGAAGAACCAGAATGTATCAAAAAAGGCACGTATGGTAATTCATAATGCTGTGTTAGTCCCTACTTTAATGTATGGTAGTAAAAGCTGGGTGTGGCAGAAGAAGCACGAAAGTAGAATAAATGCTGTAGAAATGCGGTCTTTAAGGAGTATGCTAGGGTTGAATCTGAATGACAGGATGAGAAATTGCATGATAAGAGATAAATGTGGTATGCAAGATGATGTTGTGACCAGGATTAAGAAAGGAATGCTTCGGTGGTTTGATCATGTAGAATGAATGAATGAGGAAAGAGTGACAAAACAAATTTATATGGCAGATGTGAACGGCTGAGTCGGGAAGGGACGCCCTAGAAAAAAGTTTATCGACCAAATTGGCGATATTTTGAAAATGGGCCACGTTAGAAGTACCCTTAACCGACGAGCATGTATGCGTAGATATATGGATGTAAAGGAGGCGAAAGAGGTATGTCAGGATCGTGTCAAATGGAAGTCCGTGGTCTCTGCCTACCCCTCTGGGTGACAGGCGTGAGTGTTTATGCTATGCTATTATGCAAGTCCTATATTTTTAAAGTATAGATATGAAGATCGACATTTACTTTATTAGTTTTAAATAATAAATACTTACTACTCCTGGGCAGCGTTCGGGGAATAAAGTGTACAACCAGTGCGTGTTGCCAGTGATGACTTACGGATCAGAGACGTAGTCCTTCACTGCTGGCCGTATGAGGACGCTCAAGGTCGCTCAGCGAGCTATGGAGAGGGCTATGCTTGGAGTTTCTCTGCGTGATAGACTCAGAAATGAGGATATCCGTAGTAAAACCAGAGTGATCGACATAGCCCAACGGATTAGTAAGCTGAAGTGGCAATGGGCCGGCCATATAGCTCAAAGAACCGATAACCGATGGGGAAGAAAGGTTCTCGAGTGGCAGCCTCGTACCGGTAGGCGTAGTATAGGGCGACCCCCCACTAGATGGAGTGACGACCTGGTAAGACATGCAGGAAGTCGATGGATGCAGGTGGCTCAGGTTTTGGGGGAGGCCTATGTTCAGCAGTGGACTTGTGAAGGGCTGTAATGATGATGATGATGATGATGAATAAATACTTGCATAGTTAAGCTTTACCTATATAGCCTCTTTATACTTAGGTAAGACTTTTGCAGCGAGAAAATTTCAAAATCTCATAGGAAATCAAGATATTGTACGCGGAAGAAGTCGCAGGCGGCCGCTAGTTACATAATATATGTGCTATGTAATTGTCTGATAAGTATATTTTTTTTCTTACCTGTCCACTTTTTCCGGTGGTTATTAAAAAAGCTTGTGATATCTCCACTTAATTTTGGTTTTTCCGGAAGAAATATTTGTGATTCCTTTTTGTGAAAAGATATTAGATGCTTCCTTAAGCCTGAAGTGTTTCTGTTTTTCATTTTTATTTCAACCTTTTTATGTTGGCATAATTTACACAAAGCAATTTGGGATGCATGAATTATGTCGAAAAACTCATCAAATTTACTTTTAGGTATTTTAGATCTATAACTGCAACTCTTACTACTCCGACTAGAACTATTCGACTCTTCGTCACTCATGTTAAATTGTAAACTTATCACACCGAGAACAACAAGGATTACAGATAGGTATAGTGTGCCTACGTAAAAATGAAATGTAAATATGTAAATAAAATTGTGTATATTATGTTCTTCTTGTGATTGAATTAATCTACGTTAATTAAATTAAATTTGCCTTCACTCGTTTGAAATTCAAAATTCAAATATGTTTTATTCAAGTAGGCATTAAAAATACACTTTTGAATAGTCATATAATCACTGTTTTCCCCAATTTTTTCTTTTCCATGTCCAGGGGTTCTGATTCTAGTGAGAAAAATCATGGAAGAAAGTAAGAAACTCAGTAGTTACTCTTTTCAAAATATTTTTACAATAGTTCTATAATTATGTAAAGCGATAAGTCAAACATAAAATGTCAAATGTATATGTAGATACCAAATCGGTTTAGAAATTTCTAGTTAGTTCTGTGTAGTACGAGAGGTCAGTTCCAAGCATTTTTGTCTGACTTAAATTGAAAAGGTGAAAGATCTAACATTTCTTTTGAAATCTTATTATAAAAGCGTATATCGCTACCCAAGAACGCATTATATACTTTGTGTAACCAGAAAGCAGGTATTGTGATTTTATTTTTATTTCTACTGTTAAAATTGTGCAAATCCCTATTATTTACATCAATTCGATGCAATCAATTTCTTTAAACGGTTCTCTAAGAGATACTCGGGCTCCTAAAAAGTACATAGATTTTACTTTACGCTTTTTATTTAATATGCACACTGTTTACATTATTCGATTAGCATTGTAAAAAATAATTTTTGTAAAAGTGTCTACTATATTTATCAAATGGGTGACGACATATTCAAACACTTTGTGTTCAAAAACACACACTTCCAAAAATCGAGATTTGCAGTGAACTTATTGAACATGTTTATCTATTAGGTAATAATAATAAGTAAGTAATTATTATAAACCCATATAGTTAATATTATAATAATTACTTACTAGAATAAATTATTATGGTATCTACCTATCCTTACCATTATCTAATTACAATATTCCTTGCAAGATCAGCATAATGTATTCGTGTCCATTCTGAGCACCCGGAAACTTATTTTATTCTTTGGAACATGTACTCTGTGGCGGCATTCAAACAGTGTCAAATGTAATGCGTGCAGCGCGGCGGCGACGATTGAATGCGATATCAATAGAAGCCGCCGGCGCGTGTATCTTGACCTAGTACTTCCGAATAGCTGCAAAATTTCTTTGACAGGTCAGTATTCGACCTTTGATGATGCCGACAAGACGCCGCGCACTATCAAAGTGCCGATGGTCAAAACTAGGGATGCACTGTTTTTTCTTTTAATGGATATTTTCATCCGCTATGTATGTTTATGGTATTGTTCGTAATGCGCATAAGTCCAATTTTCAAACATTTTTTTTAGATATTTTTTGCGTCTCATAGAGTACCTAAGCGTATACCCGAACTCCTGTACTCTCTGAAACGACACTCATTCCTAACTGCAAGACGCAAGAGTCTCGCAGGCTTAGTCTTGTTTGAGCTCAAATCTTGCACGGTCAGTCTTGGTCTTGGTCTTGCAAAAATTAGGCGGTCTTGTTCTTGTATATTATGCAAGACCCAAGACTGCATTTTGGGCAACACTAGTGAAGAATCATAAAACCTAAACAGTAAGGCATTGCAATGAAGGAAAGTTGTATATAGATAAAAACATTGAGCATGGAGTTTATAATAGTGATCATGTCCCAAGTTCCTAGTTTACGTAGTTAACATGTAAACAAAAAATCGTTTATCAAATTGTCGACGAAGGAATGAGGCTATTGTAGTGTAAACATTCAAATTAGATCTGTTATAAAATGCTACTTGATCCGTAAAAAAATTAAAAAAAAACAGTAATGCTTTTTATAGCTTATTACTTTTTGCGTGACTTTTTATATGTGGTAGAGCCATGCTGCGTTTATTATGGTTGTAGCACGAATGGGTCACCTCACCCGGGGAAGACTACGCTCTTGCAGAACTCCATCCTAAAATGACAGCTTAATGCTGCTGTGCTTCGTGTAATTCTAATGCTGTGTTAATCCCTACTTTAATGTATGGTAGTGAAAGTTGAGTGTGGCCGAAGAAGCACAAAAGTAAAATGAATAAGAAATGAGTAAGAAATGGTGTAATAAGAGAAAATTGTGGTGTGCAAGATGATGTTATGACCAGGATTAAGAAAGGAATGCTTTACTGGTTTGGTAATGTAGAAGGAAAGAACGAGGAAAGAGTGACAAAGCAAATTTATATTGCAGATGTGAACGGCAGAGTCGGGAAGGGACGTCCTAAACGAAGATTTATCGAACAAATTGGCGATATATATAAAAATTGGCCAGATTAGGAATATCCTTAAGGACGCGTTTGCAAATCAACCAAAATTAGGGTGTTTTTTCGGTAGATTTTGTGACAAAACTAAACCAAATCAAATATAAGTAAAAACTACCATGTATAGATTGGTTCTTCATCTGCAAATGTCTGTAACTCTTTTGTTGAAAATAGTAGTTTTTTATATTGTAAAAACGAACTTTCGTTGCCATTTTCTACAAAATTAACGATACCGGCTTGTGTTTCGGTATATGTTTTGGTCTATTATCAACATATTTAAAAAATTTAAAAAATACTATAAGATGACAGACATATTCAATTAAAAAACCCTGAGTTTATTTTTTAACAAAATGTCACAAATAGTCGTAAAAAAAATAAAAACTGATGCACATTTTTTCACATATTTTGGTAATACGGATGAATCATAATGTATTGCAATAAGGGCTATTTTATTGTTGGTGCCTGCTTTGATTTATTGTACAAAGATTTCGATGAAACCACAGTCCGCGCTCGGCCGCCGTCGTGAGTGGACACTGTATCGCCTGTTTGCAGTGGCTCATTCTGAAAAGATCGCTGTACATACACAAAATATTAGAAAAAAACAAATTGGAAACATAAGTACTTGACAAGTGATAAAATTATTATTTTTATACTCACAGTTTTTTATTTCGCTAAAAATAAGTAGGATATATAAACTTACCTACTACTGCAACTCCTGGACGAGCGGAACTAGGTGTGCCGAGTTTGGGCTCGTTTTGTTGGTTATGATGAGACCTTACCTCCGCACTTGATGGTGTGACCTGAAGGTGTACTTTCGCGACCGCTATTTGAACTTCTTGTAGAGTAAAACTAGGTGTGCCGAGTTTGGGCTTATTTTGTTAGTTACGATGAGACCTTACCACCGGACTTGATAGAGTGACCTGAAGGGGTAATTCAGTAACTACTGCTGGAATTTCTGAACGAGTAGAACTAGGTGTGCCGAATTTGGGCTTCGTTTTGTTAGTTATGACGAGTCCATACCTCCGGACTTGATGGAGTGACCTGAAGGTGTAATTCAGTGATTACAAGTGGAACTCCTAGACTTGTAGAACTAGGTGTGCCGAGTTTGGGTTCGTTTTGTTAGTTACGATGAGACCTTACCACCGGACTTGATTGAGTGACCTGAAGGTCTAAATCGGTGATTTCAACTGGAACTCCTAGACTGGTAGAACTAGGTGTGCCGAGTTTGGGTTCGTTTTGTTAGTTACGATGAGACCTTACCACCGGACTTGATAGAGTGACCTGAAGGGGTAATTCAGTAACTACTGCTGGAATTTCTGAACGAGTAGAACTAGGTGTGCCGAATTTGGGCTTCGTTTTGTTAGTTATGACGAGTCCATACCTCCGGAATTGATGGAGTGACCTGAAGGTGTAATCAAGTGATTACAAGTGGAACTCCTAGACTTGTAGAACTAGGTGTGTCGAGTTTGGGTTCGTTTTGTTAGTTACGATGAGACCTTACCACCGGACTTGATTGAGTGACCTGAAGGTGTAATCAGGTGGTTACAAATGGAACTCCTAGACTAGTAGAACTAGGTGTGACGAGTTTGGTTTCGTTTTGTTAGTTACGATAAGATCTTACCACCGGACTTGATGGAGTGAAATTCCGCACACCTAGTTCTACTGGTTCAGAAATTCCAGCAGTAGTTACTGAATTACCCCTTCAGGTCACTACATCAAGTCTGGTGGTAAGGTCTCATCATAACTAACAAAACGAACCCAAACTCGGCACACCTAGTCCTACAAGTCTAGAAGTTCCACTTGTAATCACCGAACTATACCTTCAGGTCACTCCATCATGTCCGGTGGTAAGGTCTCATCATAACCTACAAAACGAACCCAAACTCGGCACACCTAGTTCCACCAGTCTAGGAGTTCCAGTTGCAATCACCGATTTACACCTTCAGGTCACTCCATCAAGTCCGGAGGTATGGACTCGTCATAACTAACAAAACGGAGCCCAAATTCGGCACACCTAGTTCTACTCGTTCAGAAATTCCAGCAGTAGTTACTGAATTACCCCTTCAGGTCACTCCATCAAGTCCGGTGGTAAGGTCTCATCATAACCAACAAAACGAACCCAAACTCGGCACACCTAGTTCCACTAGTCTAGGAGTTCCTATTGTTGTAATCACCAAATTACACCTTCAGGTCACTCCATCAAGTCCGCAGGTAGGTAAGGTCTTATTATAACTGACAAAACCAGTTCAAAGTCCAGAGCTAACATCTCACTACCAGTAGAGGGCTTCCAGTGCCAAGCAGTCTTTGGAGCAGGTATTCATATTTCGTATCGAAGTATATTTCTGAGGTAGGTATAAGAAATGAAAAACAATTTCAATCTTTCAAATTATCAAAATAATTTCATTTGACTACGATTCCCACAGCCAACCGTGCGTACACTAGTGTGTGTGTGACTTTTGTCAATGTAGTAGTGCGATTCTATACCTATCCATTTTGTAAACGCGTCCTTAACCGACGAGCGTGTATACGTAGATAGAGGCGAGACGGGTGTGTCAGGGTCGTGCCAAACGGAAGTCTGTAGAGTCTGCCTACCCCTCTGGGTGACAGACGTGAATTTTCATGGTTATTATGTTGCTCGTATGTCGTGAGTGAAACCCTTTTTATTGGATATGAGGCATTCCATCTAGGACCTCAAGGGTGACAACGCATCTGCGTTTTGATTCTTAATCAAGGATGAACGTAGATGTCTATTGGCCTCAGTATACACTTACCATCGGGTGGGTTGCGTGCCCGTTTGTCACACTTACTACAAAAAAAAAACAAAAAGATAATTTTATTATCGGTACATAAGTGGTTATACGTGGTAGAGCCATGCTGCAGTTATATTAGTAGTATAGTTCTGGCACGAATGGGTCGGCTCGACCGGGGAAGGACCACGCTCTCACAGAATACCAGCGTTAAATAGCAGCTTAATGCTGCTTTGTTTCGTATGTTGAGCGTAGAGAACCGGAGACCCTTTTTACAGGAATCGAGGCATTCCATCTTAGTCCTCAGGGGTGACAACGCATCTGCATTTTAATTCCTAATCGAGGGTAGATGTAGATGTCTTTGGCCACAGCATCCAATTACCATCAGGTGGACTGTGTGCTCGTTTGTCACCCGATCCTAGAAAAAAAAGTTTTTCAAAAGAATCAAAGAACATTTTTTAACAGCTATGAAAGGCAACAACGTGACAACGTGGGATAGTGGCTAGCGTACATTATTTTTAAAAAGTGGGTTCTAATCTAACTTGATACTATATTGAGATTATACTGCTATATTATTTATATATACCTTAATATATATAAATTACGTGTCACGTTGTTCGTCCGCGATGGACTCCTAAACTACTTAACCGATTTTAATCAAATTTGCACTCCGTGTGCAGTTTGGTCCAACTTGAGAGATAGGATAGTTTTTTGTCCATGAGTGACCCACAATTGTTTTTGCGAATTTAAGAATTTTTAGTAGGACATGACAAAGGGTCATCGAAAAGGGCAGAACAATGTCTGACTGGTAAGCTAGTATTAATATAAGACCACTTGTCATTTTAAAACATGATGGGAAAAACGGTTCTCCATTGGCAGCCTCGTACTGACAGGCTTTTCACACGTGGTAGAGCTACGCTGCAGCTATATTATAGTTGTAGCACGAATGGGTCTGCGCGACCGGGGTAGGACCACGCTCTTACAGAATATCAGCGTAAAATATTAGCTTAATGCTGCTGTGTTTCGTATGGTGAGTGTAGAGATCCGGAGACCATTTTTTATTGGAGATGAGGCATTCCATCTTAGTCCTCAGGGGTGACAACACATCTGCATTTTGATTCTTAATCGAGGATAAATGTAGATGTCTATGGGCCACAGCTTCCACTTACCATCAGGTGGACTGTGTGCTCGTTTGTCACTCTAATTCTATAGAAAAATATTTTAAAAGTCTGGATGTTTGTGCACGTGGAATTAATGCCTCTAAAACGCCTCCGTGTTAAAATAATAATAATATACTTATAATAAAAAATTTGGATCTTTGAAATCACATCCTTCGAAACCTGTACATTAATACTGACGCAGCAATGGAGTGTTATAATTTGCCGGTATCTGTATTTCCATCTGAATACAATATCCATTAATAAGTTTCACTTCAGCCTTCACTGCTGGCCGTATGAGAATGCTCAAAGTCGCTCGGCGATCTATGGTGTGGGTTTTCCTCGGAGTTTTTTTGCGTGATAAACTGAAAAATTAGGATATCCGCAGTAGAACCAGAGTTACCGACACAGCCCAATGGATTAGTAAGCTGAAGTGGCAATGGGCCGGTCATATAGTTCGATGAATCGACAACCGATGGGGAAGAAAGGTTCTCGAGTGGCAGCCTCGTACCGGTAGGCAGAGTGTGGATCGGCCCCCAGATGGAGCGACGATCTGGTGAAGATGATGGATGCAGGTGGCACAGGATCGCGCTTTGTGGCAATCCTTGGGGTAGGCCTATGTTCAACAGTGCACTTGTGAAGGGCTGTAATAAATAAAAAAAAAGAATGTAGGGGTCTTGTAGATAAGAGTGAATAAGCTTTTGCTTAGCTAAGTCAGGAAGCTTTGCTATTTTGGGCTTCATCACCACTTACCATCAGGTGACATAGTATTCAAGCACTGGCTTATCAAAGTTAAAAAAGTGATATGTCATGATGAAAAAAGGTGTCATATATCGTCATATCCTGTAACTAAAAACGGACTCGGACTGAATTTCTATCACAACAACTACAGTTTTAATGGAAACTAGCCATCTGCGCAGGACATGATCAAAGCGTACAAGCGTGCACATTCTCTATACCTTTATTCTTAAAGTCCAATACGGCAAACCGATACAAGCTGAGACGGAGAGAGATCAGGAGCAGGGCCAACGGCTTTACGTGCTTTCCGAGGCAAGAGTGTGTACCACGACAACTTTCTGACTCAGGGTTGCTTAGGATTTTTCGACAGAAAAGTCAGTTACTGATTTTGGCCCAACCCGGGATTCAAATCTGGGACCACATGACCTGCTTTCGTGCCAACGCCCACTATATCAACGAGAAAGTCAAATGTAGGTACCCTGTACCTATATCGTCGATGTAACGTCTTTGAGTTCCTAAAGACTTATGTTCAAAGAAATGTATGCAGCATCAAAATGGAGAAAAAAAGACTGAAATTGTATATTCAGCCCCGTGAAACCAGCTTAATTTGCGTACCTACTGTTATTTTTAATTGAGCTACTATTTAACTCCAGGACTCTTGATTCATATCATTGAATTGAAAAGTAAATATTTATTAAGAGGAGGTCCTTAGTGCTAGTTAAAAATTTATAACAACTTAAATCTCAGACAATCTCATATAAGAAATTAAAAGTAGAGTAAACGGAAATAAAAGAAGTGAAAGACGACAGAGGGAAACTTAAACAGGAAATTGGTAGTAGGATCTTCCATAACAACAACTCAGTAATAATTTAAAAAAACTGCGTTTGCCATCCAAACCCAAACGTGACAACTATTCTCCCCAATTAGGCAATATATAGGGGAAGTTGAGAACAATGTTGGGCTGGAAAGAAGTGAATGAAAATGAATTTAAAAATATAACAATGGACAATATACGTGTCTGTGTGAGGAATAGTTATATGAAATAACATTTTCCAAATAGGCAAGTCAACAGTCAAACAAATATTTTATTGTACACTATCTGGCAACACCAAACACGCTAATGGCGCAAATCGTTCGCATCCGCACACTGAAACCTATTAAGTTCTAAACTCAATAAACGTCATTGTTCCAGCGCTTAACTAGGAAAACCCGCGCGGGCCGCACGGGGCCTCTTTGGCCTCTTCAGTTTGCCGCGACCTCTAATATTCATAAGTCAATTTCCTGCCCCATTAATACGTAACGAAGTAGCGCAAATGGCCTTATCGCTTGTGCGCGATTACTTGTCCGCCGCTCTCTTACATAATTCAACGTATTAAACGAAATTGTTTAAACCTTATTGCTCGATTACGCTCCTCCACCCCGGGCACGCCTCGCTTCCCGCCGCCAATCCGATGGTCCCAACTTCGCCCCCCCCTGAGGTTTGTTCCGGCCTCCTGCGTTAGACCCGCCTGTTTTCGCGCTCCCGTTTCCAGTCGGCGTCCAGTTGTGACGATCGAAAGTTAGACGGTGGTGGACGTTGCGCTTGCGTAAACGGATTTCAGTGACGCGCCGTCGAAGGGTTAAACATTTCGTCTCTTACAATTAAAAAAAAATACATGCTATGACTTAAACGTAGACTTTATGAAATCTCATCATACATAATAGTAGCAGTGAAGTGTTTGGTGTCCTTTAAAAAAAAAAAACAATTAAAGAACCGAATGAAAAAACCAATCCTAATGTTAACCCTAAAATTGCTCAAATAGACGTTGCTATGACGATGCTTGCGATGGCGCGAGGCTCGGAGGATCGACGCGAAGAAGAGGCTGAGGCGGAAACCGAGACAAATGGGGAGGTCGACGTCGTTGGTGTGGAAGAGGCCGCTCCAGTTGACCTAACGAGGCGGCTCGGTCTAACACGGCCTCCTGACCGCCCAGCGATAGCGTTCTCCGTTGAGAATATTCTTGACCCTAATAAATTTACTGGGCGCTCGGACGTCCCTCTAAGATATGATGACCATTATTGGAGACCGCATTACGATAGAGACGACAGTGATTCTGGTAAGTGGTATATGGAAATTACTGCCCTCAGATAATCTACGGACACAGGCCTATCCAAAAATATGTTACTAAATTTGACCATATTCACCATACTGAGTAGACACGTTTGTGTTGTTTGTGTTACCACGCTTGGCAAGCGGGCTAACAACCGCAGTTTTGTTTTAGTTAGAGTTGTTATCAAGATGATGATGCTGTTCTCCTGATATTTTTACGTGGTAGAGCCATGCTGCAGTTATATTAGTAGTATAGTTGTAGCACGGATGGGTCGGCTCGACCGGGGAAGGAAGGAAGGAGGGATTCTGTGAGATGAGTTGATGTAGATGTCTATGGGCCACAGCAACCACTTATCATCAGGTTGACTGTGTGCTCGTTGGTCATCCTATCCTTTATATAAATAGGTATATTTCCTTCTGCCTATTACTACATCCACGGAAATGTATGGTGTAGTGGATACTAGTGAAAAGAAGTTACGACCCAATAACAAAGGTAATTTCAAAACGTACGAAAAAGGCTACAATCTTTGTAGTTCTTTGTAGTTTCGGCTCTGATGTTCCGCCAGAAACCGAGGATTTATTCTCTTAAAGCTAAGGATCATTCAGCTGTATCGTACATTCTTTATTATATTTTTTTTTTTAATTTGTGAACTAGCAAATATTTTCTCAAGTATCATTTTTGATAACTACACAAATAATTTTAAAAATTGCGTCTTTAAAAGAGGTGATATTAATATTTTTTTAGATTCTACAGTAGATTATCATTCGTCATTTTGCTTTCATAGTTCAAGTTATATCCTTTCTGGTTTCTGGCTACCAATATTATAGAACTGTTATTATTTCTCTCTTATAAGTTTTTGTACATAGAGTAACACATTGTACCTACCTTTATAAATAGGGAGAAGCATGTTTTGCTGTTCCCTTCCAATTTAGGTTGAAGCAAAACTTAAGATTAGACCGAAATTCTACGCTACGACTCTTGGGTATATCTTTAGACGAGATACTAAAAAGTTTGTTTCACATACTTTATATATTACGCCATTGTTTTGATATTTGCAAATATTAAGACACAAGAAAGAAAAATAGTTAACCGGTGTAATTGGACCATGATTATTTGGTATCTCATTGATATTCACATTTATTCCAAAATTTTATGTTTAAATTTCCTTTCTACGATTTTTAGTATCGTAGCTCGTCGGTTTCGGTTGGTCGTAGCCTCGTAGCCACGCCTGATAATAATCCGGTGTGTTGTGGATTGTCGGATAAAGTACAATGTCTTTGATATAGCACATTTTGTAAAATATTGTAAACTAATTTGGAGAATATTTAACACTGTTAATTGATAACTACTTAGAATTATAATAATCAATTGTGTTACATTATAATATAATATATCAAATAAAATTATAATCAAACGGTCAATAACAATATAATTCTAATATCTATTTTTTAAATTTATATATTACTTTGATAATACTGTATGTACAGCTACCTATAATAGGTACGTATGTCTGTATTAGGTTTTAGTATAAAAATTGTATATTTTAAAATACTGTTGGTGCAGCGTTAAATAAATAAAAATTTCCCAATCAGGTATTCCATCGCCGTTGAATTAGTGGACGATGACATGGGAAACTCGGTGAACAATTTTAGTGATTTCGGTTCAAGGAACTGAACTGGAGTTTTTTTATAGGAGGGGGGGGGGGTAAACGAGCGTGCGGCTCACCTGACGGTAAGTGATTACCGCCGCCCATGAACAACTGCAACACCAGGGGAATTGCAGATGCGTTGCCGGCCTTTTAAAAAGGAGTTGGTTCTCTTCCTGAAGGTCCTTAAGGCGTATCGGTTCGGAAAAATCTCCGTTGGTAGTCGATTCCACAAGGAAGTTGTGCGAGGAAGAAAACTTCTTTTAAATCGCGCGGTGGTGGACCACCAGTCATCTAGATGGTATGGATGGTATCGCGAGTTTTGTCGCGATGTGCGATGGTGAAATTGTGCGGCTGGGATTAGTCCGAACAATTCCTCAAGCACTCCCCGTGGTAGATGCGATAAAATACGCAACAGTGCGAGTGGGTCAAGCCGATCGGAAAGCGCTCATTCGCCGACCATTTGAACTGCTCTGAATCCTGAATTCGAACTGAACTGGAGTTGCACAATTAATATGAAATTTAAAGCCACCCTAACAACTCTTGATTTGCTACGAATTTAACGAATAGACTTTTGTTACGCTAAGATTCCTTTTCGGTCTAGGAGTCCATCTGGGTAGGTTCCACTCTCTAACTTATTGCTGCTGCTGATCAGCAGTGTTTTCTTTTTTTTTTTTTTTTTTTATAGGATAGGGTGACAATCGAGCACACAGTCCACCTGATGGTAAGTGGTTGCTGTGGCCCATAGACATCTACATCTATCCTCGATTACGAATCAAAATGCAGATGTGTTGTCACCCGTGAGGACTAAGATGGAATGCCTCGTTTCCAGTAAAATGGGTCGCCGGTTCTCTACACTCACCATACGAAATACAGCAGCATTAAGCTACTATTTCACGCTGGTATTCTGTGAGAGCGTGGTCCTACCCCGGTCGAGCCGACCCATTCGTGCTACAACTATACATCTAATATAACTGCAGCATGGCTCTACCACATAAATAGCTTGCATTGCGTGTTCCGGTTTGGAGGGTATAGAGAGCCAGGATAATAAGTTACAGGCTGTAAGGCATTCCGTCTTAGTCCCCGGAGGTGACAACGCAGCTTTAATCTTCTTTGTTTGAAGTAGGCTGCAGGTCCATGGACTGCAGCAGCCACTTACCAGCAGGTGGACTGTGAGTTCGTCTATCAATTCTGTTTTAAAAAAATCACTTGGGCTGTTCCCATTTACCGCCCGATGTGGTTGTAGACGAGCACTTTTAATATACCTACGAAAAATATAGTTAAATCAAATCTACTTTTAAATCTACTTAAGTTTCTTTTAATGTTCGTGATAAATAGTTTTTTTTATAATCATCACGCTTGGTATCCTAATTAGACTACTTTAGGATTCGTATTTTTTGAGATCGCATCGCCGCTCTCAAACTCAAAGACGCTAGTAGCGAAAGAAGCGACCAGAAGCGAGTACATGCAAAATTTCATTGAACAAGATTTGATTTATTGGCGGGATAATTATTCATTTTTTTTAGTAATTACAGGTGCGACGACGGCCTTTTTGGTTGTTTAATTTTGGCAATGGCACCCAGATGACCTAGAGAACTAAATAGATACCAGCCATGCTCTTAAGATTTTTTGTTTTCTCGATAGTTTATATCCAAAAAATAAATATTTTGTGGCAACTTATTTTCAAACCAGCCATTAAAGTATTCAAAAATTAGTGTTAGTTAACAAAACTTTTTGCAAATTCAATTTAATTCAATGTGATTTTTAGTTTCATTTTTAAACTATATTAACATAAAATTTTATTTTATAAAGTATGCTGCTTTATGCTTCGCAAACATGTAAAATTACTATTAATTTTACAGGAAGGTAGCCGAGAAGCAATTTTAATATATTATCAACACTCTTGATTGACTACGTGACAACGAGGCGATAACAAGGTCATTTAGGTTAACTAATGCTTAAACAATTTTATTCTTTATTCCTTTACCGTAAAGGGTGTTCATAAGTCCCTTTAAACTCTTCTAATAGTAGTCTGGTTCGTTTTCGTGACAACCTTTGAAGTTTCAATTAAGTACGTGATGAAAATTAACGTTTTATTATACAACAGTGGATGCCGGAACTTGTGTCGCGCTTTTAAAACCCAATTATCGAGGTGTCTATTGATATTTCATTTCCGAAGTTATAAACATAGCATTTTTTTAATTAATGCTATTTGCGTCTTTCTCTGCGAATATTTTCCTAAGTTGTTGTAACTATGATGTAAATTAGGCAGCAAGTTCTATTACCACCGGTTCCGTTGTAAATATAAGATTAGTGAAGTAAAGTTAGTCTATACACATAACAAGGTTTCTCTTATGAAAAAATATAGTGGGAAGGGGGAACAATTAATCCATGCACCGCTAGTGAGTGTAGCCGTGGTAGTTCAGATGGTTAACGCTCGCTGTAAATATAACAGAACGCGAGTAACCCGGGTTCGATCCCCGCCGGCACCAATGAAGTTGTTAATTGCGATTTTAAGTGCTGATTTACCACGTGCTCGGCGGTGAAGGAAAACATCGTAAGGAAACCTGCATGTCTGAGGAATAAGAAAATAAAAATTATTTCGAAGACATGTGAAGTTCGCCAATACGCATTAGGGCAGCGCAGCGGACACTTCCTTGCCCTAAAATCCTCTCAGAAATGAGGGGAGGCCTGTGCCCAGCAGTGGGACGTATATAGGCTGTAACTTTACTTTACTTTAGTGAGTGGACCTCGTATGTCTTATAAATTTTATTTCTGAGACTTGCATCAGGTATTTTTTTTTTTAAATTTTAAGTTAACTTTTATTCCTACCGGCGGGGATTGAACGCGCGTTGCTGGTACTTTGTAATTACGACGAGAGCTTAGCCCTTGAACTATTATTACTATATTTTTTATAGGATAGGATGACAAACGAGCACACAGTCCACCTGACGGTAAGTGGTTGCTGTGGCTCATAGACATCTACATCTGTTTACGAATCAAAATGCAGATGCGTTGTCACCCGAAAGGACTTAGATGGAATGCCTCGTTTCCAGTAAAATGATCTCCGGTTCTCTAAACTCACTATACGAAACACAGCAGCAAAGCTAATATTTGACGCTGGTATTCTGTGAGAGCGTGGTCCTACCCCGGTCGAGGCGACCCATTCGTGCTACAACTATACTACTAATATAACTGCAGCATGCCTTTACCACGTAAGAGTAATGCTACAAATACTGTTATCGCGTAATCTATAAAAAGAAAGACATTGTCAGGAAACCTGCATGTTTGAGAAATATTTTAATTTGTGTGAAGTACCTACTCCAATGCTGGTGGACCGAACTCTTTCATGCTTCAACCCTTTTAGGAATGAGAGGAGGTCTGTGCCTAGATGCGGAATGTAGCCTAACTTTTAGTAATATTTAAAATTTACTTATAATATTAACAATAATATCCTCCAGACCGAATTTCGGTCACGGCGGCCAGTTTCAACGAAGACTAGCCACCTGTGCGGGACAGGATTATATTGTAGGAGTGTATTCGCAAGCACTAGTGCACTCTCTATTCCATCCCTTTTCCCTGTTCAATGAGACGGTAATTCGACGAGTCCGGTGAGAGATCAGACGCAGGACCAACGATACGTACATTTCCGAGGCACGGGGGTGAAATACTGTCAATTTTCAGACTTCGGCCTGCTTCTGAGAATTTCTTACAGAAAAATCCAATAACTGAGATTTTGGCCCGGTCCGGGATTCGAATCGGAATTCAGCAGTCGCGTTAACGACCACTAGACAAACGAGGCAGTAGAAAAAATATATAATAATGTTGTTTTAGGCTTTTCGCACCTTTTTTGCTGATTCTCGCCGCCGCTGCTCTGAGTATTTTTGGTTAGGTATATTGTGCGAGATAATTATTTCATAATTCGGCGTAGGTTATAAGATTTCCCGGTATTCTCGGTGATTTACGGGAAGGTGCGTTACGGTCATACATATCTTAGGGTTGCACTGCCGGGAATATAGATAGTCAACTATAACCACCATCTTTGTACGGATTTGGCATGTGAATGATTTGATGTAAATTACATTTTTTTCAAAATCAATTTTTTTTAAATCTTTTTTGAATACAACTCCTTAAAAGTCTAATTTTGAAAATAAGTCCTACACCTTCCGATTTGTACCCATGCTTAGTCGTTATAGCGATCAAACCGCGAACTCACTTATTATGCTCATTATCAAGAAATCCCACGTAGTATTGTGAAGGGCAACTACGGAACCCTACCTCTACATTGTGCGTGGACGCCCACGCACTTGACTACTTTTATAATTTATAGAATAAAGGTAGCATATGAGCTCACAGTTCACCTGAAGGTAAGTAGGAGCTCGAGCTGGAATGCTTCGTTTCCAACAAAACGGATCTCTGGCTATTACTCTGACCAAACGAAACTCAGCAGGCTGGTGTTTAGAAGCGCGTGATCCTACCCCGTAGAACAAACCCATATGTGCTACAATCATTATACCACGTAAAATAATTTCTCAGACCTGCAGGTTTCCTCATGGCGTTTTTCTACTTTTGCTCCTATTATCTTTAAAATAAAAGTAAACTTTACCTAAAATATTATAAAATATAAAATTTACTATGAAATGTATGGGTCGTAGTAACTTAAGGCCCTTTAAGCACTCGCCATAAATTTCGAAGTAGGTACACGAAGCACGCGGGTTCGATCCTCTTCGGTACCAATTAAATTGCACCACGTGTTGAACGGTGTATGAAAACATCGTAAGTAAATGTGCATGTCTGGGAAATAAAAATATTTCGAGGGCATGTCAACTCCGCCAATACGCAGCAAGTGATGGATTGTAAGCAGTGCGATGGGCTGTCTACTTCATAACCCTCTCAGAAACTGAAGGAGAACTGTGCCCAGCATTCGGACGTATTTTTTTTTTCGCTGTACTAAATATTACTTTTCTTCTTCTTTCTTTCTTGATCTTGATCGTTGTCTATTTTTTATAATATATATATATATATACTTAAATTCTGTATCGTGGAGGCAGTTTATATACACAAATTGCACATTCAGACACGGAACAATAATTATAAGCCATACAAATACTTGTTCCGTGCGGGATTCGAAGGTGCAGCCCTCAGCACTGCAACTCATTGCTAAGCTACTACGCCATGAAGCCTTCAAAACCGTTTCTCCAATTCGTTTTAGGTACTCATCTTTTATTAAATATTTAGTTTTTGTTTCTTACTTACAAAAATATTTAAAAGAAATTAAGCTCAGGGATTTTCTCGTTCTTTCTGAATACAAAGAGTTCAAAATTTCCTTCTTTATTAGTTGAGTTTAAAATTTCTTTATCAACGTTAGAAATATTATTTAACCTCTCAATTAAATGCGTGTATGCTAATAAAAGATTGGTATCCATAAAATCACTGTCGAAAAGACTTCCTAGTATTTTTTTGCGCAGCGGGCGGTGTCCACCGCGTCCGGAAGCAACTAACATGTCGTCGCTACAGCTGCTTGTACACGTTCGTAAATTGATTTATTGATTATTTTATATTATCCCTCTAATTTTAAGTATGCGCTGATATATTTATTATTTTATAGGAAAATAGTGATAACCAAATAAAATGGTCTTTGCTCTTTGGCTACTGAAAATTTACGAAATATCTAATATTCATTATTATGAAAGATTTTTCGACCTATACCATAGTTTATGTGTAACTTGTGCGTATTACATGCACATATGTGTGAAACGTGAAGTGACGTTGAATTTATAAACTGTCATAGTGTTAAAATAGCGTTTTTTTATACGTTGACATATTTCCCAAGTCATCAAAGCAGTATAATAGCCGACTTACAGCATTTCTGTATCGTTTTCGTTTAGTTACATAGTAGCATTACAAACGTTAATACGGCTACTGTAATGCTTATATGCGCACTAATGATACAGCTTTAGATCCTAAGTCACAATAGTTATCAATTGCGTTACAAGCGCATTATATTAGCATTATTGTGGTCAAAGAAGGTATGAATTGCATTAAAGAAGCATTATTATTATTACTGTCAATGAAGTTACTAATAGCATTAATCAATCATACGTCTATATTATATATATATATATATATATATATATATATATATATATATATATATATGTATAATACAATCATTACGGTTAATGAAGTTGCCAATCGCATTACAGAGGCATTAGGTATACTAGCAATATTATTGATAATGAAGATGTTAATTGCATTATAAAAGCATTAGACTAGCATTAGGATATAGCAAAAGAATGATTGGAGCAATTTAAGTGTTCACAGTTAGAACTTAAATAAATCCTACATCATTGCAAAAACATCTCTGCTACGCGGTACTAAATGTTATGATACTATGAACGTTGTAATTTACCTATTCTAGTTCTAATATACCTATGGACGAAGGAATATGGTCAAAACTGATTGAGTGACATAACAATATTTGGTTGCATCAAAACAAATTTCATAAAGTTTTTGTCTCTTTTGTTATTTCATGCTCTCAAATATTATTGTGCAATGTGGTTTACTGTAATTGTCTATATAAGTTTCATCGAAAATTTTGTTACATAAAGATATTATGTATGAAATAACCAAAACAATTGTGTATTCTTAGTATAGAACGAATTTTGCATAATTAACATAATAGTATTGGAAGTAGTTTAAAATTAAGTTATAACATTATTATATAGTACTACTGCTTTTATAAATAGGTAAATGATTTTTTGGTATAGAAGCACGGTGAGCATTTAAAAAGGCGAATTAATGCCGCCACCCGCCAGCGGTATATATATATATATATATATATATATATATATATATATATATATATATATATATATATATATATTTTTTTTAATTTTTTTATTATAAATACTCACACGTGAACTATTATTAAGCCATAACCAGAGGGAGAACTTTTGATAAACCACTGCAATGCTATTGTCTATAAATTAGTTCTATATGGGTGCACCGGTATACTAGTAGACTTGATCTAGACTGAAATAGTACTATTACCTGAACGCTACGCATAAGTTGTTGTTCCCCACAATATTGCCGACAGATGGTTTTACACATACAGTAAAATGAATGTATATACGGCTTTACGCAATACAATTACTTACGTCTATTTGCTTAGAGAGCTGTTGTCTGTACAACAGAACTCAATTGATCTTTAAAAATGCAAGCATTACATTGATTCAAGTTTTTGCTTTTCAGAAGTACTAGGCTTATACTTACCAATCAAAAGTGCTATTACACAACAAATGGTACCAAAAACAGCTCTAAGGTGGTTAACGGATTTATGGTGCATTATAATGGTACAAGTTTATGCTATTATGCAGCATTAGGCATTATCTTACTACTTAAAAATGCTATTGTAGACCCTAAGGCACTAAAAATAGCTGAAATGTGTATAGTGGATTTACGTGGCATTATAATGGTTCACGTTTATGCTATTAACTAGCACTAAGCATTTATTTACTACTTTAAAATGCTATAGTAGATCCAAATGCATCAGAACAGCCGAAAGCTGTACAGCTGCGGTGTGGTTTGCTGCACTAAAACTGAAGGCTTTACAAAAGTATTTTGATATGTCATTAACCAACACTTATACAGTGCAAAGTATAATAATGGTTTTGAAATGCTAATATAAAGCGTCAAGAAGCTCGGTGAACTTATACAAGAGTTTATACGGACCTTAAGCTCTACATATGTTTACTATTCGTTTGTTAAAACACTTCCTGTGTACTTGGGTTATTAAAATAATATAGGAAAGTTGTGTACACCTAATTAAATGGTCTTTCGCTTCCGACCCATTATAAAATATCCACTTTTCATTTTAATAACAAAGATTTTTCGGCTTTATTTATAGCATTTTTTCTTGTATCCAAAGTTTTATAACGGAGTTTTATTAATGTCACTACTCTGTCTGCTTGTTCCGTATCTATAACAGGAATGGACAACGGGATAGGTTACTTCTGTCACGAAACTAAACTAGTAAGAAATTCGAAATTTTAGTATCTAAGAAAAAAATCGGATAACGTACATTCATATATAAACTCTCACGCCTGTCAAGCAGAGGGTAAGGCAGAGTTACTTTTATTAGGCACGATCCTGACGTACCTTTCTCGGTATTTTTTTTAATTTAGTCCATATTCAATACATCGCCAACTTCTTTTTCAATAAATTTAATTCTAGGACGCCCTTTGTCGACTCTATCACGCACTTTCGTAGCATAAATTTTCTCTGTCACTCTTTCCTCATTAATTTTTTTACATGTCACAAACCGGAGCATTTCTTTCTTAATCCTAGTGACATTTTTTTGCAAATCACACTCTTCTCACACTTATGTTTAGGGTTAACCGTAACACATTTCTTGATAACACCATTTATACAGCATTTATTACTGCTACCTCTTGCTTTCTTTTTAAATAAAGTGGAATCAAGTGAAGATCCTTATTTACTCTGTGTCTTTCATTCATTCTATGTTCTGGTACGGATGGTCTATAACGGTATCCATAAAATCAACCAGAATCTCACAGAACACCAGCGTAAAATCGTAGCTTGATGCTGCTGTGTTTCGTATGGTGATGAGAGAAGCGGAGAGCCTTTTTACTGGGAACGATGCATTTCATCTTAGTTCTCACGGGCGACAACGCATCTGCATTCTGATTCGTAATCGAGGATAAGCGTAAATGTCTATAGGCCACAGCAACCACTTACCATCAGGTGGACTGTGTGCTCGTTTGTCACCTATCAATGTCACCTATCATACATCCTATAAAAAACTTGCACGACCAACTCACCTTATATTCTTATTTCTGTTATCGTTTATTTCAGTTTTATTTTTTTAGCCTTTAAGAAGACGCTGCTACTCATGTCCTGATTTGTTTCTCTCTGTAGCCTTTTAAGACACCCATGAAATGATATGGGGTAATGGATATCCTTACACCGTCACTACGCGGAATCGTGCATGTGTTAAACTTCTCTTCCTTCAATGACATGTTTATTAAGGTATTTGTAATTTGCAACTCGCCCGGCAACGAAACAAATATGACTTGATCGTCTGCTTGCAAGAAAACTTTCAAAGTTTCCCAACAAACTGTTAATTATCAGATTACACAACCACGGGGAAGCTGTGCAACCGAAACCAAAACCAAACAAAACCTTTACGACCAGCCAGTCTAGAAAGGCCCCGTTGATCCTGATACAAGCACTAGAGTCCCTATAAAGAGTTGTTAATGCCTGTATCAGTCTAGCGCTCAACCCAAATGAGTCCAGTGTTTTGAATAAAACTATTTATACGGACTTTATCGCGTTCAATTAACTTATTTTTAATTCGCAATGTTTCTAGTGCTTTACAGCAAAAGAATTTTTTTCAATGAGTAGTGTTCGCGTAAATATAAGTAATCATTATGTGAGTCCAGTGTTTTCCATAAAACATCCCTGTTCACTTTGTCATAAGCCTTTTCCAAATTCAAGAACGCACCAATAACTTTCTTGTTTTTGGAAAAAAACTTCTCCGCGATCATGCGCATAGAAAAACCTTGATACTTACACAACATTTCCTTTCTAAATACAGCTTCACATCCCAAATTTTTCCATTTAGTTTCTTCATAACTCTTTCAATCAACACCTTAGTACACAGTTTTCTCACAATGATATGCAGGCTAATTCAACGGCAGTTTTCATTTCTTTCTGTTACCTTTTTCCCTTATAACTTGTACAGTGGGACTATAACGGCGTACCACCTGTCGCCAGGTACGCAAAATACAAAGAAATTGTATAGCAAATCTGCCATCACCTGTGTTCAGCCACAAAACATCGATTCATCATCACATTCCCGCCACATATGGTTAACAATTTAGCAAAATTTACCTAAAATCTCACCAAAGAATCATTACATAAGTAATTAAATATATAAAAGTTAATTTGTTATAAATTAAAGGGACCCTAATAGAGCGAGGCTCTTCAAAATCTTGACCGGTATATTATGAACAGTACAGAACAATAAATAGACAAAAAATGCTACAATTATCAGGATTTAAAAGTCTACTATAGTCGAGTCGAAAAATCATGTACTAATTTTGTACTGTACTAAGAAATTTAAAAAAAAGATAACATCGAAACTTCTCTTTACCGTAGTAGCGGTGAATGCCGTTACCGTGGGTGCGGTAAGAGGTGTCGTCACTAACCGAGGTATAGCAACGTTTTCCTTATAATAACTCAAGAATAAATATAAAATGCGGCTGCCGACTCACCTCCCAAGAGTGGCAACTATGCCAATTATCCCCCCTACGAGGGGGTTCTAAGTTCAGCAGAGGATTTTGATCGGCTGGACAGTATGAAAACTCTGCTAACTCTCATAAATGACCGTGGCACGGTAATATTATCTATACAGTATTGTAACTCGGCCGTATCTTTGAAATAAATGCCTACAGCCGCGCGGTACGTAAACATGCGATAGGGCTGCCTGCCTCCATCATTTTTACATTTACAACAAATATAATAGGTACTTTGCGAATTTTATAGGAAGTGTTCAATAAAAATGCGTGTCGTTTTTTTGATTGGAAGATTTAATTAAAAAACCATGTTTATGATTGAATAACAAATCGGTCTTATGAATTTGCGACCGAAAAATATTTGCGCCTCGGCTGAGACGTACGAAATGTTTTATTATTAAATTTTTAAGTATAAAAAATCCGCATTCTAATATAAAGCTTAATTAAAAATTGTTTTGGGAAACATGGACAAGGTGGAGAAAAGGAATATCTTTTACTTGGATAAAGAGGTATCTATAACCAAGTAAAAGATATTTTACAATTTATGCTTTCTTTATTACTATTCTATTATTTATTTCCTCCATTTTTTTATATATTCCACAAAATCATCACTGCGGCACAGTCACGACTGTCTGCATGCCGAGCGCATGCCGAGATCGAGGCGCGTAGGCATAGCTCTCGCTTCGTCCGTTTGTATGAAGTTGGAATACTGTATAGATAATATTACCGTGACCGTGGATTCTCACACTTTCCATTACCTTTCGAAAATGAGAAGAGAGCTGGTAGACTTCGCAACATGCCGTATATACGTTGTTAGTTGAAAATGATTTTATTTTATTTTAAAATAGTTTGTAAATAAATTTAATGTCGCCAAAAATTTCTGTATGTTGTCTATGCTTTATTTTCATAACTAATGCGTAATAATTTTTAATATTTTAATTATTTTTATTTATTCTTTCTTGGTTTTTAAGTACTATCCTAACAAAGCGTAATTTTTAACAGTAACACATCAGTCTGTTGCGTGGTTAAACTTAATATAAGTTAGTGCTTGACCACAATCCAACCTTGTGGTAAGTGGTGATATAACCCTAGATGGTAAGTCGTACTGTCTCAGCGTAACAAATGCCTTAAAGACGCCCAGATTGTATTTCAACCAGATTATCCCAGTCCTTTACTGTACACATTAGGGTAGACGAAGCAAACCGTTTGGTTATAATGCTCGGAACAGCAAGGAGAAATAACAAGGAGATAAAAATCCGCTGACCGTTTGGTCATCTTATGATGGAAAGATGATGAAGAAGTTATAACACGTAATTCCTGTGCACAGTCTCACTCTCAGAAAAAGAGAGTTGTTTCTTGAGAGGGTGTTACTGACCTAGACGAACTCTTAGGTAAAAATAAGTAAGATCTTTTTTTTAAATTTCATACCGTATCATCATCAATTATATCGTGATCAATCGCAAGTCCATTGCTAAATATCGTCTCTACTTAGTAGTTTTCTTACTTGATATTTTTTTCTGACCTACGTAAAATACTTGCGAAATACTTAATTCATCAATATGTAGACGGTCGATCGAACTTTTTTTTATATTTTATGGCATAAACAGGTCAGCATATCGTGTGGAAAGATTTCTGATAGCGACGCCTCGATTGTAAATCCACTAAGATGTCAGATAATAGAGTTATGGTAAATTGCCGATTACATACCTACTCCTTACATTTTATGTTCTTTTTTCGAAGTAGTGTAGTAGTGTGTAGCTGCCTCTATCATCATATTTTATTTTAAGTTAGGTAACCTTTTTGTTAGTACTGGTATTAAAACTGCAGTCAGAGAGAGAGAGAGAGAGAGAGAGAGAGAGAGAGAGAGAGAGATAGTGGAAGAATTCCAATAAATTCCTTTATTTCTTTTGTTTCAATTCGATGTGCAGTAATTTAGAAAACTTTGGGTTGTAGGTATGCTAAAATTTGATGCATTTAGGTTTCAAGATCGTTTACACAATTACGTACGTACCTAATAGATAACAATTTTTAAATAATTAATAACTCCTTTCAGCTCTTAAAATCGTTTTAATAATCCTTCCAACTTGAAGGGACCTATGATGATAAAGTTGCAACAACCTCAAAGGAAAAGCATGAAAATAATTTGTGGTTCATATAATGCGTGACGAAGTCAATTAACACCTGTAAGCCATTTTATTTATTAGGGTACACACATTCAGATACATACCTAGCTACATAGCTATTTGCCTCATATGATAGAAACGTCTGTTAAAGTAAGACTTGAATTGAGATATAGTAAGTCAGCTCAAATTCGAATTTCGTCCCCACTTCCCCGCGCGTCGTATGCTATGTACCGACATGTTTGTAATCACTAATACTGTAAGTAGATAGGTCGTTAGATACTTATTTCATTAGGTTTATCATATTTATGCCTGTTTTTTAACGCCAACCCAGTCGCTTCTTATTTTTATCACGGTTATTTCCCATTTTAATTTTACGTCGTCTTGTTGCGTAATGTGTATTCTGATCGTAAGCGACACAACTTCTCCTTTCAAAAGCCTAAGCGATACTAACGGGGCGACAGGAATCAAGCTTCAGGACGCCGATAGTTTAGGTAATTTCTTTTTACAGTGAAAATAATGGTATTAAAAAAAAAGTAAATAACATGAGCACTGCTTTATAGTTGTCAGTTAGAATGCAAAGTTTCATGATCTTATTAAAAGTATTTTATGAATAACAGCGGTTTATTGTTCAGTTTGGAGGTAACTTTGGATTTTTTTTCTATCGAGAAAATTTTACGGAATCGTGTTTTCGTCGAACATAATCTTTAACATTAATCCTCAACTTTACCATATATTTATTTCAAAATTAATGCTGCAATACTTTTCGGCATAACGGAGGATCTTGCTAAGCCATTTCAGGTTATATTTCCCCTTAATTTCAATCAATTATGTCTGGTGTGTTGTGTAAAAAAGTTCTTATTTATTGAAAAGATTTATATAACAATTTCAGTGGTGTGATAATATGGATCGAATGTAACAAAACTTTCATTGTACCTAACGTTTAAAACAAGCTATTGTTGATTGGCAACGTACAATGTAGTTACGCTCAGCTTCCATTATTGTATTAAACATATACATTTTTTAACAATATATAACACAAAAAACTAAATATATTGACACATATATAGTAAATATTTCAATTTAATCCGAAAATCGGTCAATTTTGTAACTCTTTTAGCATAAAGATATCCTTCGAAAATATCGTTATACAAAACCCGCAAACACTCAAAATAAGAACACGGACCCGTCAGACCCCGGGATTGGTCGAATGCAGACAGAGATATCTACTAGTTCCTAACGTGCCAGAGCGAGACAAATGCAACCCTAAGCCAGCGTCCCTTTGCGCAGCAATCCGTGAAATTAGAGTCGTCTAAACGAATCTAACGATTATTTTATTATCCCTTTTGCACTAAGATTTGTTCCTTGCTCACTCAAATAAAAATAAAAGGTGAGTAAGGCGTCGCGAGGGTCAAGGGGCCATAAATTTCGCCAGTTTACGGTCTGAACTGGCTTATTATCCGGGCCTTTAACTCCGACTGGGCAGGGTAAGGCTACTTGTTTTCTAGACCTACTTACTTTTTTAGGCAAGTTGTTTCAATTTTTTTTGTTATTGGTCAACAGTTTAGTTAAATGGATTAATATTTGCTGACGTGGCTAAACTTGACCGTTTATTTCTGTGGTTATAAAAAATCTAGATTCTCTGCGGATAAATAACCATCGTAAGTAGAAGGACGTCTGTGTGGCTTAAGTTAACGTTACTGACATGCTGACTTGTTGTCATTAACGTTTAATATTTTGATAAAAAAGTTTTTTAATGTTATATATATATAATAATAATTTTACATTATATATAAGCTATAAGATTTTTATTCCAAAAACATTAAAAATTATATATTATAAATAAGTAAAATATATTATTGAAAAGGAGGTTCTTTAGACAAGGTTCCGAAGATACTGGCAGCGTTTCCCCGTTGAATAGCTAGATTAATTCTTTGTCCGAGGTAGCTGCCAGCTCTTCGGTCTCCTGTGAAGTCGATTATGCTTTTTGCTATTTCCTTAAAAATAATTATATTCCTTAATAATTATTGTACCTATATGAAATTTTCAGGTAGTGCCCTTACTTTATTCCTTTTTTGTAATTTCCGACGAGACGGATCGGTTTTCGACACCCATGATCATGAAGGGCCTTGGTTTGAACGTCCTGATGTAATAGCCAATCTAGGGCAACCTAAAAATAATTATTATTACCATATATTTAGATCAAAGCGTTAACGTTATCACTATGGAGTGTAGAAGTAAGGAGTACCAACTTCCATTGTAGAATAGTTGAAAAAGTAGTCATCTGTAAGCACTAAATAACAGTTCAAAAACTCTCCACAACAGCGCTGGAGTAGTTGGGATGAAATGAACTAGCAGTTGTCGACGGTTTGAAGTGGGATGCTAAACGGCTGAGTAGTTCTAAAATCTAAAATAATTTTATTTAGTAAATATTATAGCCTCGAAAAAGTCGTCTATCCCACTAATATTTCCGGCGCATTCTTTAAAATTTAGCCCGTAGCTATAGTGGCGCCACCCTTATTTAACGGTTTTCTATGGACACTTTTTAATACACAGTCTGTACTCCTTACTTCTACACTCCATAGTTATCACTCTCGGTAGAGAGAACCTGATTGTGTTCTGTGTTACCACTGCAGCCGCGGAAAACAGCCGTCTTCGCTGTTGACCGAAGGACGTTTTAATTTTCACATTTTGGATAATATGCACAGTGTTTACGCTTTTGTTGATTTTCACTATCATTTTCATTAATTTATATTTTCTTCTTTCTTTTTCTCTTTTATCAACTCCCGGTGTAAATATAATCTACCTTAACCATACGCCTGACATTGACTATCGTAATTCCAGACGTTTCGCGACTTTACCCTGTTATTTTAAGTACCGCCTAAACGCGATAGTTATAAAAATAAAATATACATAATAGTTACAAATATAAAAAAAGACAGTAGCCTAATGGCAGGGCGCGGACCGCGAACTCAAAAAGTTCGTGGGTTCGAATCCGCCATTGGACTACTGGTGTGAACCATTCGCAACACAAGCAAATTAATCTTACCACGAGTAGTTAAGGGGAACATTAGTATTGTTTATAGCATTGTTAATATTCTTTGAAAAAATATTACTATCTAACGGAAGTCATGAGATGTTTTTACTAGCCTTTCCCATAGTTACTTTTTATACTTAAAGCCTCGCAACGAGAGATCCAGTCACTCTATGTGATGGACACTCTCACACCGCTACCCACGGTATTTCTATGTAAAGAATAGTTATATCTCCTACATGGAGAATTATAAGACTTAAAAAATCTAAAATCTTGGCTACTAAGCTTTACTCGGCGAAGAAATAATTTTCTCAGGGATCTATCTAGATTTTTTTAAAATTATAACGTACGTCTACGTATACGTTGTACAAAATAAATATAGACAACGTGTTTATATTTTTTCTTTTTTAATTTTATAAGTGGTAGAGCTACGCTGGTGGATAGGTCGGCTAGACTGGGGAAGGACCACGTTCTCACAGAATGCTAGCGTGAAATAGCAACTTAATGCTACTGTGTTTTGTATAGCGTTATGGTGAGTGTAGAGAACCGGAGAGCCGTTTTACTGGAAACGAGGTATTCTATCTTAGTCCTCAGGGGTGTTAACGCATCTGCATTTTGATTCTAAATTGAGGTTAAATGTAGATGTCTCTGGGCCACAGCATCCACTTACCATCAGGTGGACTGTGTGCTCGTTTGTCACGCTTATTCTATAAAAAAAAACTTACTCAATAAAAGTATTGGAGAACTTTGATTGTATATCAATAAAACAATATTTTTCTGTAAAAATATTGTAACCAAATATTTTTCTACCAAAGGCTGTTTAATATGCATTAACTCCGCATATAATTAATTCGTTACGGTTATCTACCGTTACAGCCTATATAGTGCATTGCTGAACATAGGCCTTCCCCATATATTACCTCATGGGGGGGGGGGGGGCAGATAATTTTCATAGTTGCCATATTTGGCAGGTGGGCTGGCAGTTTATTTCTTACTTTTAGTTGTTATTAGGAAGACGTTGCTGCCTATCTCTTGGTTTGTTCCTCTGTCATCTCTCACGGCACCCACGGGATGATATGGTGTAGTGGATATTCCTCGCCGCCACTACGGTAAAGAAGTTTTGGTTATCTTTTTTGATTTCTTAGATATGCACACTACATAATTCCATAATTTATGCAGTTATGTTGTAGATACCTACCTACATTTGCCATAGTTGCCACTCTTCGCGAGCGGGTTAGCAATATAACATTAATTTTATCCCAGCCGTTAGGCCGGGTGGATCAGATCACTAAAAATCAATAAGTATAAAATTATAAACCTGACCACATTGCAGGATACAAAATCGCGTACTCCGGCCTACGTTCTAGCACGACCTACGAGTACGTTCTAGCCCTACCAATGTTCTAGCCATTAGGTTGTTGAAAGGAATGGGGAAACCTTTGAGGCCGCAAGCCCTGAGTCAGACGAAGCTGTAAGAGCCGTAGGTATAGGCTAACATCACCAACATCACAGAAAATAGATAATATAAATTCACCAAATTAGTTAGAGTTATTTTCGAGAATAGGCGTACACAAAAATATATAATGTACTAGCTTTTCCTCGCGACTTTTGACTCGTAATACCCTCCATTTCGGAGGTCAGATGATCAAATTTCAGGGTTTTTTTGGGATTTTGAAGTGAAAACTTCTTTAACGGCGTTGTACACTTTTTTGTAATGGGTAAAAAATGTTAAACTCGCGTCAGGACACGTGACCCTGATCGAAAATTCGTAAGACGGATGGAGAGAGAGAGACAGCCGGCGCGGCGTAGAAGAGGAAGTATCCCCCTCTCTTTCTACGGTGCGGCGAAAATGTATGCCTGCGCCTGCTGTTTCGTTTAGGCGGCACAGAGCGCTTGCGCGAATGTTGGTGTGTGATAATTAAAGCAATTCGTGCAAAATTATTCCCTAATCATTCCAAAATATCAAAAATGCACAACGTTAATATTCAAGTTTTCACTTCTGCCGGCAACCTCGGAGTGCAACCCGTCGTTTTTTTTTTGTGTGGAACCTTAATACTTTATTTAAAATAAAAGTAGTCTTAATTACTCCTTATAACGTCAGCTATCTGCCAGTAAAATCCCGTCAAAATCGGTCCGGCCATTTAGAAGATTAGCCAGAACAAAGACACAAACAGACAAAAAATTTAATGTTAATAAACGTTATAAGTACTGTATACTTTCATAAGAATTTAGTAAAAAGCTGTTAGTTTGACATTACAAACTCAATTTTATTTATTTGTATATATATTGCTCGTATAATAATAGTATAGGATTCTCTTTAAATAATTTTCGTAGTAAGTTTTTACGACATTGAAAGTTTTAAAGGGTAAAATTATGAAACACTGAAATTTACTTTTAATCGAAAGGGTGTTTAAAGCCTCCAGGAAGATGACGCGGCGTGTTAACGAGCAGCTTAATGTTGGCAACACTGCTCGCGCTGACTTTTTAATTACCAACCAGAAATGACGTGATAACATCCCGGTACTGTTTTTGTGAATAGAAATGAGCTTTAAGTCTCATTTTATTGAATGTTTTGCGAAGTTTTAAATTTTTTTTTACAGATGTAGTTGATACTGACCAGGAAGACAGTTTATTTTAAGAATAAAAAAAACACTTTGTACAGATTATATTTAATTTAAAATCCAAGGGATAGTTCATTCAATAGTGTGAGTATAAGACCGCTGAACCAGTTGAGTTTAATTCTCTCCAGTAGCCAATAAACACAAATGGTTGGCTTTCGATTTGTATTGTGATTGTAACTGTGTTACTGACACTGAATCCGATTCTTTTTTTTATTTGTCCATAAAAGACTAAAGTCTACTTCTGAACGTAGGCCTCTCTCGTTGTTAGAAGGATTTGGCTTAGTACCCAGTATCGATTGCAGTGCCAGAGGTTTCACACCTTTTACGCTGCTGTCAGTTGCGGGTCTGGATATTCAACGTTTCGCATAATTGAGATGGTTATACCGCCATCTATCGGAAGCCATACGACACCTATAGCAAGAAAACCGGTGTTGGACCACACCAATACTCTGACGGATAACAATATATCTGTATCTTGAATTTTAATCGAGAAAGGTTGTATGTGTTTATGAATCATTTTTCTTAGCCTTTAGGGGTACAATGCAACTGGATTTTGATTCTTAATCGAGAACACATAGAAGTATCTATGAGGAGCAGCATTCACTAACCATCAGGTAGTGTGTTGCCCTAGATTATGAGCTCGGTTTTGTCAACGAATAAATGTAGATGTCTATGGGCAACAGCATCCGCTTAATATCAGGTGAATCGTGCGCTCGTTGGCACTCATACTTGATCAAAAATAATATCATTAAAAAAGTAAAATAAGAACCTACATACGTCCAACTGTTGAGCACCTCTGCCTATTATAGACAGGGTTATAGAACCGGCGAGATTTCGTCAAGCAATTTCAATGCGAATCGGAAGACTTCACGTGGCTTCAAAATGTAGATAGGTATTAATGTAAATTTTTCACCGTTGAAAACGTTAAACGTTTATAAATAAACGCTTAAAATTAAAAAAAATATTGCCGACGAGGATCAAAGTTTATCCGCTTCCAAAATATAAAATTTAAGGCGAGCATTTAAGTCCCTTACTGCCAAGTATCTAATATCAAATGACAATTTTTTATATAATAAGGACGACAAACGAGCACAAAATCCACACGATGATAAATGGATAATGTGGCTCTCGGTTAATATGTAGATGCATTGTCACCTCTGAAAACTAAGATGGAATGCCTCGTTTCCAGTAAAAAGGGGTCACCGTTTCTCTACAATCACCATTCGAAACACAGCACTATTTTAATAGTTAACTATTGATACTATAATATATGGTTATCGTAACGGATTTAAAGGAACGTTTTGCTATTCCCATATCCCAACGAAATTAAGTTTAAACATTCAAATATCGCTTAACATAACTGCGAACATGGAACCCATTCGCCGAACGCAGCGAACCGAGAATCCTTCCCAAATTACTCTTCTCCATTTTCTTCATTTAACAAATTGATCGTTCTTGTTTGCCGATGCACCTAGCTGTTCCAAAACAAATCCTAAGTACATAATCACTAAGTCGAAAATCCGTCCTTACGTCAACCAACCACTCATCCCTCTCGAAGCAAAACGCTTACGCCCAGAGATAAGGTTGAATTTGGGTTAATGAAGTAGAGTTCGGGGATTTTTAACCTTAGCAAACAGAACTTAAAGAGCGTAATTGTTTGACAATGGTCGCTTTTGGGGTGTTGGGAGTTCTAGAGTGGGGTAAAAGGGGTTGCGGTCCAAGTTTGTAATTAATAAAGCCCTCTCGATTACAAGTGCCTTTCCTCGCTGGAGATTTCGGGTGTGCTGGGATATGAGAGGCGTGCGGTCGGAAACGTCTGGAAGGAGTTTTGATTTATTGTGCAGTGACGCAATTAAATAATTTTGTTCTGAACATAACGAAATAATTGAATACTCCTTTAAAAATACCTATTAGGTCGATGCGTATAGGTAGGTACCTACATAATAC
Source organism: Parnassius apollo (assembly GCA_907164705.1). Lineage (NCBI taxonomy): Eukaryota > Metazoa > Arthropoda > Insecta > Lepidoptera > Papilionidae > Parnassius > Parnassius apollo. The sequence continues at coordinate 4,553,404 of CAJQZP010001060.1, read as the reverse complement.
ATAATTTTTACACCGTGGAATACTACTACCGTACGATAGATACGTAAAATTATACCATAATGCTGCTGTGTTTCGTATGACGAGTGGAGAAAACCCGGAAATAAGTTCTTTCTACTTCTAAAGAGGCATTCCATTTGGTCCTCAGGATCCTCGCTTTGAGTCGTAATGGAGGACAGATGTAGATGTATAATGTATATCGGTCACAGTATGCATTTTCCATCAGGACCACAATTTTTTCTTATCAAAAAACTCACTACGTTGAGCAGATGGGTTCCGTATTGGCCATTGCCAAAAAAGCAGCATTTGCTTTCAATCAACAAACAGCGTGCTTTCCTCCGCGGCCTCTAACTTCACCTGCGCAATGGACGCTCACGTGTCTGATGCGCGAAGGCCATGGCTCCAGGTAAAACGACTACTCAGAAGCACTGGCCTTCCTGGCCCCAGCGGCAGATCTGATCTATGGCTCCACCACCAACCAAGATTCAGCCGCGGTGGGTAGGGAAAGCGGCACCTCTCAATACCGATACTCCTCCCCCCACCCAGTTCCACCACTACCGCATCACCGGTGCGGCCCCGTCAGTAGTGGAGCATAGGGCGAGTGGCGTATCGCCAAATAACTCTCCTTTTCCTTCGCGACTCATCCTCGACTGCAGCAGTATGGGGAGAGGATACACATGTCACCACAACCCACCAACACACATCAAAAGCGCGCTCGTCAAGCCCGCTGGAAGTGGCCACCTTGGGCCGACCCTTCACCTCGGGCCAGCCATGTGGGTTCTTCTTAGTTAACCGCGGGTGACCAAGTCATGGCTACTAAGCCCCCCGCTATGACAAGGCGGAAACCAGTTCAGGAGGGGCAGGTGCCCGTCCTATAGCACTCAAAGGTTGGGAGCCCTTAGAAAATAAAATTGCAATTAACAATTTCATTGGCGCCAGCATGGATCAAACCTGGGATGCCTGCATGTGTAATTTACGGTAAGCGGCAAGCCCCTGAGCTACTACGGCTTATTAGGTAGACTACAATATATAGGTAGTTTAATTAGCATCGAGTACGTAATTTGTGGTGGTGGTAGCTCAGATGGTTAACGATTGCTGTAAACTTCACAATACGCGAGTAAGCCGGGTTCGATCCCCGCCGGCACCAATGAAATTGTTAATTGCAATTTTAAGTGCTGATTTAACACGTGCTCGTCGGTGAAGGAAAACATCGTGAGGAAACCGGTGAAGGAGACTCGCAGTCTGAGAAATAAGAAAAAAATATTTCGAAGACGTGTGAAATTTGCCAAGACACATTGGGGCAGCGCGGCGAACTATTCCTTGCCCTCAGAAATGAGAGAAGGCCTGTGCCTAGCAGTGGGACGTATATAGGCTGTAACTTTACTTTACTTTACTTTTACGTAATTTTTATACGTGGCACAGACAAAAAGTGGGTCGGCTCGGCCGGAGAACTACCGTGCTCCAGTGGCGGATTCACTCATTTGCCGCCAGTACCGAGACTATTAAAATTTTGCCGCCCCTACCACAACTACCATTATGCCATTTTCAGTTTCTCAAAATTCCAAAGTATTCCTGTCGCTTCGTTTCGCGTTACTGGCTTTTCGGTATTTTATACGTGGTAGAGCCATGCTGCAGTTATATTAGTAGTGTAGTTGTAGCACGAATGGGTCGGCTCGACCGGGGAAGGACCACGCTCTCACAGAATACCAGCGTCAAATAGTAGCTTAATGCTGCTGTGTTTCATATGGTGAGTGTAGAGAACCGGAGACCCTTTTTACTGGAAACGAGGCATCTTAGTCCTCGCGGGTGACAACGCATCTGCATTTTGATTCTTAATCCAAAACAACCACTTACCATCAGGTGGACTGTGTGATCGTTTGTTACAATATTCTATAAAAAAAAAAAGATTATTCACCCTTGATTGATTGATTCCAAAGTTTTAAGGACTTCGTACCAAGAATCTCTCAAACTTCCACATGCGTTCTTTTTAGCTGACCAAAGTGTCAGATCTACTCTTTAGCGTTTTACCTTTCTTGGTTTAAGTCGTTATTATTTGCCAGCGTTGTGTTAAATTTATAAAAAAGGAAAAAAACAACAAGAAGAAGCGACAAGCTTTTGTGAAACATTCAGTAGCCGGTGTTGCCACTAAATATAAAGAGTGGGCTCAGCAAGGAACGAAAAAGTGTTTTGAATTCCGATATTTTGATTGGCAGAAAATATTTCTTTAGCTTTCTTTTAAAACTGAAATCTCTTTAATTTTTGTAAGATATTTAAAAAAAATCTGAAATTTGTCGCCCCAAAAATCTGCCGCCCTAGGCTCCAGCCTACTAAGTCTGCTGGTAAATCGGCCACTGCCGTACTCTCATAGAATAATAGCGTAAAATAACAGTTTAATACTGCTGTATTTCTTATGGTAGATAATATAAAGAGTCGAAAACCCTTTTTAATAGAAACGAGTCACTCCAAAACGCGACGCAAATTGAATCTAACTCGGATTCATCGGTTAACTTCTTACTTCAAGCTGGACTCTTCTAGTTTGACCAATATTTACACGTAGTATACCTATCAAATGTATTTTTTATACTACCTAGGCATATTTATAAAAAATAAAATTTAAAGCTCCAGCCTGTCATTTCGAAAAGGGATACGGACTCAAAGCATTTTTGTGTTCAGTGATATGGTATTGCTCAGGCACGTGTTGGCGAATTTTTTTTCCCAAGAACGCATCTTCGACTCGGATTGTTCAAGTAATGTCTAATCTACGTTAAACATCTAGTTCTTAAGCTAAAGTATATGAAATTTTTAAAGTTTGACTTTTAAAAAATAAATGCAAATCTATTTAAATTATAGCACAAAATCTGCTCTAAAAAGTTACACTCTCACAACCCTTTTCTCCCCACAACGTAGTGCAAAAGTTTCAAGCACGTGTAAACTAAACTACGTGAGCTTGTAGATTGTAATGCGGCCTCAGCATAAATCCGACAAGTATACCTACTGCATTAGCAAAATCCAAAATATTTTTTTAAATGCTATGGTAAAATAAAAACAGAATCAAAATATAGCTCATATAACGTTTTAAGACTGTCTACAAATTATAGGTACCTACTACTATTCTATTGAATCCGGCGCTACCTACAATTATATTTCTACTTGTAGAGTGAACGTGATGTAAATATTTACAAGTGAGTATTTACATATTTTATATAGAATAAGGGTGACAAACGAGCACGCAGTTCTCTTGATGGTAAGTAGATAACGTGGCCTAAAAAAGGGTGGTAAAAAGGGTATCACGTTCTTTACACTAACCATACGAAACACCGCAGCATTTAAGTTGCTACGAGTATTCCACGCTGGTATTCTGTGAAAACGTGGCCCTTCCCGGTCAAGCTGACCAGCCTACGACCATAATATAGCTACAATAAATATGCTGCGTAAGCCATATAAGTACAACGTTGTCTTCAAACAGGTATGAACTAAAAATATAAACACCCTTAAACACTTCCTTAAGTTGTTAGTGGCTGTCTTTAAAACTTTGGTGGGTTCCAGATATGTAAACAAGCAGTAATACCCGATTTCACCACCTCAGGGATTGAATTTTATAAAATTCTTAGTGGGTGTCTACGTAAAGAAAGGATATTTCTTTATATTTGCCATCACTGGCATCAAGAAATATTATTTCTAGACATTTACAGCCTCATATGCAACAACGCATGAAATGTATTCGCATCATTTCCTCGAAAATAACATTCCTTTTCATTTATTTGTTCTATTTAAAAACTTAAATGTAATTAGAAGTACATAAAATTGGGTGACAAATGAGCACCTAGTCTATCTGATGGTAAGTTGTAATAAATGTAAATATCCACGTTTATCCTCAACTAAGAATCCAAATTTATATTTTGATTAAATTTTGATTCAGCGTTGTAACCTCAGGGGTTACCTCAGGGGGTAACGCGTTTACATTTTGATTCTTTGAGACTGAGATGGAATGCCTCGTTTCCAGTAAAAAGGGCCTCCGGTTCTCTACACTCACCATACGTAACACAGCAGCATTATTTTACGCTGGTATTCTGTGAGAGCGTGGTCTTGTCCCGGTCGAGCTGACCCATTCGTGTTACAACTATAATAATATAGCTTCAGCGTGGCTCATCGAGTCCTATGAAGCTATAAGAACCGCATAGGCTAGCAGCACTAACATCATCAAAACCAGCATGGCTCGACCACGTAATGCCATCTGCCAGTCAACTCTGGGTGCCAAAGACAATTGTTGGCCGGTGTTAATTATTAAGAAGGTGCTCCTTGTTTAGAAGATTGAAGTTGTGACAGATCTGGGTAACATACATCTGCATAATCCATAGGTATTAGGTAAAATAAGGGAATGAACCAGAGTACTCTCGGTTTTGAAAAGTAGGAAAATTTTAAGAAGATAATGGGAACGCAAGGTGACATTAACTTTACGACTTACTTCAGTAGTCTGCAATTTTCCAGGTCATTGTTTTCATTGTTTTATCCATGAATAAGCCATCATTCTTTATGGAATTATAATTTGGAATCAAAGTTCTATTATAAAATACTGTAGAGAGATTTTCATTAATCAACCTTAGCCATTGATTTATATGTTACACTAGATAAGTAATTTCCGCGCCAAAGCGTTGTCACTTCACATAAGGCCACAGCCTTATACTCAGCGAACGTCGGTTCAGTGTTCAAGGTGACGCCGTCCGAGTTAAGCCGAACGATTCACAACAAAAAATGGGTAAATGCGTAGTGAAAGAATGCGTTTCAAGGTCACAAAAACATAATAAATCAAGCGGAATCACTTTCCATACGTAAGTTTTAATTTATATATTCATATTAACGTTTAAAACACTAAAAAATTAAATAAAATATCGAATATTGCAATTTAGGTTCAATGTTGCCACTTTTCCGCCTTTGTGATTTTTCCACATTAATGGGAGACTGTATAATTTATGGAATAAGTTAATTTTGTTTTAAAATAAACAAGTAAAATTGATTGCTTAAAAATAAAAACTATGTTTCAACCTTTATACAAAATAATTATTCTTATTTCAGTTTATTCATGAATGGTCTATTAATTATATTTTATTATTTTATATTATATTAATAAATTTGCAGTGTACCTAAAGATGCAGCACGCCGTAAGAAGTGGGTGGAAATAATAAGGTTGTTAAGAAAGGAGACTGACTGGGTGCCTTCTAAATCTACTGTCATTGTTCTAAGCACTTCCGGAATCAAGACATACTTGAACCAAAAAGCGATTGCGGCCGTGTTCATTTGTCTAACGAAGCAATTCCAATGATTGTAGTAAGTAAATGTTTAATAAGGTAGTTAATTCATATTGTCACAACATAGGTAATATTTGTCAAAAATACCTTTTCTTAAACTCAATATTCACTCATTCAAACACACACACACACACACACGTTGTGCATACGACTAATGCTTTTTCTCATTCCTTGATTTTCGTTTACTGCATGTTAGTTAATTGTTAACCAAATTTTATTGAAAGCACTGGTTTGTACAGGTACTGGTTTCTCACATATACAGTTATTACAACTAGTTTAGAAGCCAGGGTTCCATTTAAATTGTTAAAAGATTTGTGGCAAATAAATAATTTATTTATTTATTTAAAACTTTTATAGCAATGTGTAATGCAAACTAAATGTTTTTATCTTAGTTATCAGGTTAATCATAATGCTATTTTGACTACAATAATTAATGGATATTTTTCAGGACGAACCTCATTTTGAAAAGCCGGTAGAACTTTTAATAGAAGAAAATATGGATTTTGATGTTATGGAAACCGATGAAGAGATAGATGAAATAACTGAAACACCGCGAAAGCACAAAATGAGAAAAATAATTCACCGTTTGAAAATTGTATCCACACGAAGACTAAATAAAATAAAAAATATATCACAGAAAATTAAAAGACTAAAAACAAAAAATAAAAAGTTAAAAGATGTTATCAAAGAACTGAAAATAAAACGATCTCGCTTAAGAAACCTAAAATTGTTTTTTTTATTTGCTTTATTTTTTGTTTGATTTATTAGTACAATAAAAATAATATATAAAAACATATTTTATTTCATTACTTATGCTTACTTCTGTTCATCTAATAAGAAAATATACAAATTTAAAATAAAAACAATTTACTGCAACTTTAAAAAAAAAACTCCTTTATATTGCTCATTTTGGGTAAAATTTCATAAAGTATGCAACACCAACCCGCCACTGCATGTTTGTGTGTCTATCTTTATCTAATCTTAGGGACGATATTGTTTTCCGCGACTTGTGTAAGTGAGACAGATATATGTTTACTTAAAAATTTTAATGATTTCAAAGCTACGTCGTCGCATTTGGATAGTGGTTACACTTTGTTCGACGCGCGGCAATGTGGTTTGCTCCTCTAGTCTTGTATAACTCAATGACCTTAGCTAACAATTGCAAACTTCCGAAGAATATCACTTTTGATATAAGTTTTATACGGTTTTGTAAAAATATCTGCAAGGTACACGTTTAAATAGCAATTTAATGTAATCTTTACGATTTTATCGAGCCTATTGTTATAATTTTCGTTTTAACCGACTTCAAAAAGGATGGGGTGCTCAATTCGACTGCAGGTTTTTTTATGTGTGTAGGGCTTTTTTCTAAATGAACCGATTTTTGATTATTCTTTTTTAATTCGATAGCTGCTGCTTCTCTTGTGTGCCCATATAAATGTAATAAAGATCTGACCGGTAGTTTTTGAGCTATTTTTAATAATGCGTATTTAATTGACTTACGATACATTGATAATGTTCTCATTTTATTTATATTGAAGTCGTTTATACAAAATGTTTAATTTTACCACTTTTCGTCTTCACACAACCCATATCCGTGTGTTCAATTTTATGCTGTTTTGCGATAATTATATTTAAGTGGAGTAACGAAGGTTCAAACAGTTAAAAATAGTTTGTAAGTAGGTACAGAAGGTACAGAGCCATGGTAGCTCGGGGGATTAGTGCTTGCTGTAAATTTCCCAGTACGCGAGCAGCCCGAGTTCACCAATATAATTGTTAATTGTAATTTTAGGTGCTAATTTACCAGGTGCTCAGGGGTGAAGGAAAGAAAACCTGCATGTCTAAGAAATAAAAGAAAATAAAATATTTTGAAGACACGCAAACTCCGCTAACACACATTGGGGCAGCGAAACGGACACTTCCTTGTTTTAAAACCCTCTCACAAGTGAGAGGAAGTCTGTGCCCAGCTGTGGGACGTATATAAGATGTAAATACACTTCATAGAAGGTACTGAACAAGAAACTCTTCGTGTTAATAGATGGAACTCGTGTAGCATATACGTGAAACGTAACAATAATAATATAGTGAATAATAACGAAATATTTATTTATTGATCAAGATCTGACCAGTAGTTTAAGTTATTCTTATTAATGCGTATTTAATTGATTTCGAATACATTGATGATATTCTTCATTTATATAGAAGTCAGTTATACAAAAATTTTAATTTTACTACTTGTGTAAAGATAGTTTTCATATTTGACACAACATAAAATTTACAAGCGAAAGTTTTCTACTAGCACAGCAATTCTTCTTACGTATTGTGGCTCGATCTAAAATAGTTCCAACACTCTTCTGTTTGGAGTGACAATTAGCGTGCTATGTGAGACCATTACACGAGTCACATCAATCCGTTCGCAGCTACTTACGGATAAAGGCTAGAACACACAAAATGCGTACACGTGACGAGTGTGCACACGGAACGCAGACGGTGTGACGCCTTCCACACAGTTTCATATATTACGATTACTACTGCACAGCACGCGTCCAGTGGATGTGTTTCAGTTAATTAGTTTTGAGTGTGATTGAGATAAAAATAGAGTCAATAAATCTGGATGGTGAAAAGATAAGTTTCCGACCATTTGGTTGGAAAATCCTCGACAAATCGACCGGTGAATTATATCGGTCGTTATTCCGCAAGAGTAATTCTGCATACTGTGTTTTATTCGATTATCGATCGGCGAATTTCAGTTTTTCTGTCTTTTTCTATTCTTCCTGCTTGATGTACCCGAATGCTGTATGTCACCCTAGTTATAAATGAAGAGCCATTATTATGTTTATAATGATTAGAATATTATATTCGGTGTTATTTTCAGTACGTACGATGTATTCTACAAAGGCTTCTTGGGCCCTGCAGGTCTCGGGCCTCGGGGTAGCCCCATTGCCCAGAATGTCGTCACGGCCCACTACTATGAGTCGGTCCTGGGAGACTTTTGCAAAGGCATAGTTAATTTGAGTGGATTATTTTCCGCGATCGGTTAAAATGTTTTCCCGTAGTCGGTTAAGTTATAAAAATAAGTAGGTTATTAGTTTTAAAAGTCGAAGTTAGCCTTTCTGCGGCATTGTGGGTTTTACTCGACTCTCTAATCTATATAGAGAGGAGACCTCTTGGATAAGGTCGCACGTCTGGCGGACGAGTGTGTAGCGGCGCAAAGTTATTCAGATGTGTGTGCGGCCCGTTGTCGGCGCGGTTAAATAGGCCGCGCGCCAGTCGGACCACAATTTCTTGGATGGTTTCTATGTTCAGACTGGCCGCTATAACGTTATTCCGGACGTAGCAACCTGCTCCGACAATGGTTCGTAATGCTAGGTTCTGCTGGGCCTGACTCGCCGCCTCTGTGGATCGCTCAGAAGTGCGTACCAGGCCGGAGCAGCGTAGGTGATTAGAGGTCTTACATATAATTTATAGATCTTGATTTTAGACTTGAACGGTAGGTAACTTGGATGCCAGGATTGGACGGAGCATCGCCTGCGCACATCTGGCTTTGCGGACGACGAAGTCGACGTGCGCGGTCATGCGCAACGTCCTGTCGATCCGGCTCAAGATAGGTCATGGCCTTCTCGTACGCAATCTTCTGGCTTCTGAGCGTCAATGGTGGTGGTAGTTTTCTCAGGCGGCGAGTTAGCAGAGCGGTCGTCTTACCAACGTTGACGACCATCCTCCACTCATCCAGCCATGGTGGCAGGAGGTCCAGCAGATGCTGCATTCTGGCAGTGGTGATATGGGCTCTTCTGGACGAGGTGAAATAGGCGCTATCGATTTTCAGTTAGAGTTACTTTATGTCTCTAACTGGCAATAATACCAAATAAAAGACCGTATCTGCTTTATTATCTAAATTTGATACTATTTTTCCGTCTTAACTTTTTTACGTTTATTTCGCTATGGACTAATTGAGATTCTCTTTAAACCAAACCTTTTTAATAGCATTTAGTGGAACTTAGCTTTATTAATATTCACTAAAAGACTTACTCATATATCTAGCGAAATTGCGCTTGTTATATACATATATCAGTCGTCAGAACATCTGTTTCTAATGTCGCCATGCTAATTCGTTCCGATAGCCATGGAGCACAGACTTTAAATTTAGGAATGGTTTACTACAAGTTAATTTAAACTTAATGGACATTACATTATGTGTCCTTTTTGGTTTTGCGGTTTTATAAACTTCAAAACATGTTACACGTAAGCTGTCATTCTATTTTGAACGTATTGTTGTATAGCTTAGACTCATTTTTTAATGCTTCGCTATGTTTATTTTTAGTCTTATATTAGACGAAGTTTATATGTGTTTTCATTTGTCCTAAACAGAAATAAAATTAAACTTATGTGTTGATGTTGTGAAAGGGATGTGAAGGAAAGCACACTATAAATTGCGCTAAATAAGGTCTTTACAGCACGTTATGGACGATTAATGCAAAATATTTATAGGAAACTTTAAAGTTATTTTAAAGGGTATCTTTATTTGATGTTTTTATGTTGTTACTTCTAATGCCATTAAAATATAATAAGTACTATTATATTTTTAATAGCTCTTCTTCAATCGACATAGGTATATGTACCTACCTAGGTATTTACCGCCTAGGCCTGTAAACAAATATAAATTTATTTATCATGTACAACTTTTAAAATTACAATTTACATTTATAAAAACTAAAGCTTTTAGAAATTAAATTAAATGAGTACATTATTTATCTAAATATATCTACTAGATTGGAAAACATCTTTGATGTTCTATATAAAACTATATAAAATTTAATGGGTTATTTGACTTCAAATGCCTTTAAATAAGATTATCAAAGCTTGAAAGCCAATTTATTGCATATATTACTATTATTTTAAGCCTTTCAAAATCTTACACTGTCTTGGCCTTTATATTACTTGCCCGTTATCGTAGAGAAAAATATATATTTTATTTTCTAGTAATGTATATTATCTTCATCATTATAAATTGTTTGGTTAGGTAAGGTATATTCTGATTTAAAAAGGGTAGCCTATTTTCTTCTTTTCTAGACTAACGATTTCAAAACGTCAGATCTATATGCTCTTCCTTCAAGATCCAACTTCACTTGCAGCTGATTCTCGGACGAGGCTCTGGAGACCAGGGGGAAAAATGGCCGGAAATAATACGCCCGAATTTTACAAATTGGTAATGGGTAGAAGCATTATACCTGAAAGGAAGTAGGTACTCGTATTAATATTGTCATCGCCATCCATCTAAGCAGCATTTTCCCTGCAGTCAATGTCGTACAGTATACTCGTCGTCGCATTGCCATTGAGTATATTATGTAGGTTTAAGTTTCATTCTATACACATCAACACTACCTACTTCTTATTTGAAAAAAAAATCGTTAATGATAATATTCAAAGCATGGAAGAAACAATAGTGGTTCTAGTTGTCTCTAGCACAGTTCATCACGAAATCCTTCTACCCATTCTATCCAGTCTAAACGTGTCTATTATTTTGGAACGGCTTATATCCTATCTTCGCGCCTGTTGACAGTAAGTTTTCGTTCGAATACGCCCCTTGGAAATTTTATGTATAGTATTTTTGTAGTTGTTGAGCGGAAATGTATATTTTCTCCTATATTTTTATTACCCTTATAAACTTATAGATGTTTATTTTTTGTTGTGATACATCTTCAATTTTACGTAGTTTTTATACCATCTGTATACACACAACATACACTGGTATACATGCAATCAGAAATTAAGGACCTTCTTGGTGGGATTAAAAATTAAAGATTTGTCTTCACTTATAGAGACGATTGAAAATAAATAATTTCGTTTCCATACCCTTTCGCTGAGCATGCAAGTATTAGAACATAAAGATATAAATATTTTGCTTTACATATCCTCATAAAAAAATTAATTTATTAAAGAAATAATAAATTAAATGTTTTCTGTTAATAAAAAGTCCGTAATTACAGTCAGGATAAATATATTTCGATAAAAGATGATATTTATTAATTCTTAAAAGAGATTATAAATCTACTCTTATTATGAATTCAATTTTATTATCACTAACTAATTGTGAACTCCTTTTACTAATGTTTATGAGGCAAATTCTAAATGATATGATGCCATAACCGCTTTGATATCGATTTGACAATTATTAATGATGATTTTACCGCCATTTCGCGCTTGCCGCCCATAAAGGTGCCTAAACACAGAGCTAATTTAAACAATATTTATACGTCCTGTATACCATTAGGATGGGTATTCCACTTATTTTACTAAACACAAAATAATCATAAATTATACTTTAGTGTTTCCGGACGTGAGAATTTTGCTGCCGATGGTGGCGCATGAAAAATTAATAGCGGTTTTAAAACTATTTCGCACTGGCAACACTGGTGGTCACGGACGGAGGAAACGGATACGTCTATTATATCATCTGAAAACATGAAAATTTCTGAATAACTGCCATGAGGAAATTATAAAATGTTTAATTTATATGAAGTTTATTTGTATTCGGCCCTCTTTTCTTATTTATGTCAGGAGCTGTTAAAAACATATTGGCCATAGTCATTAGTTTCAGAATTTTATGGGACTGTAAGCGTTCACTACGGACGTAAATCCTGACTAGGGGTATATAATAAGATAATTTGAATTTCACGCAAGCGTTCTAGCCACCAACGTTTATTAACAAATTTTCCGTAAATTGAAGCCAAATTATTTGTTTAGAATGGTTTTTATAACAAAGTTTGTGTTTAATTAGAGCTGTTATAAATGTAAACTTAAGGTTAACCTCCTTTTAGTGGCGCGTTCTTGAAAATGCTTATTGTGCATAAGACGTTTTGGGTTCTTTATAGCATTTTGTTCACGAGGATACTAAGATGATTGACGTCCTGATGCCGATGCCTGATGTAGTTAAAACAGACTACTATAAGTTTAAATTATTGATTTTGTTCAAATCTATTCAAAATGACTTTACAGTGTTTCGAATTCTTATAATGCTATGCTTGGGCTTGGATTTTATTTATTTATTTTCATTCAGCAGCTGTTATCAACCAGATCTCTAATGAAATTGGGATGTTTTAAAAAGTTAAGAATAAGTTGAAATTAAATACAATAGAATTATTAAAATTGGTTTTATTACTTAAATCTGTAAACATTGTTTGTTACAGTCAAAGACCATCTACAAAATTCAGACATCGAAGCTGATGACGTGGAAACTGACGACCAGACGTCGAACATGGACGACGACGTCCTCACTCAATCAGATCTCGACGAAAATGGCGACCCAAAGAGTCCAGTCAGCTCTAGTTCGAAGAAAGGTAAAAATGGGTCGTCGAGGGACTCGAAAGGGGGGACTAAGCCAAGGAGGGCAAGGACCGCGTTCACATACGAGCAACTGGTCTCTTTGGAGAATAAGTTCAAGACTACGCGGTATTTGTCCGTGTGCGAGCGGTTAAACCTGGCCCTCAGTCTTAGTTTGACGGAAACACAGGTGGGTTTTTATGTCACTTAGTACTCTTCTATTTAAAATAGCAGCTTAAGTATTTAACGTAATAGAGCTACGCTGCTGCTATATTATGGTTGCGGCACGTATATGCCAATATCATCTTGGAAGAACCACCCTTTCACAGAATACCAGCGTAAATTAGTTGTATTTTGTATGGTGAGTATAGAGAACTGGAGATTTTTTATAAATGGTAACGAGGCATTCTACTTTAATCCTCGGTGATGAAAATGAATTTTGACTCTTAGATGTAGGTGTTCTATGTACAACAACATCCATTTACCATCAGGTTTACAGCTCGTTTGTCACTTTAATTAAAAAATGCGGTGTTTCGTAGGTTGAATAGACGTAGCTCACAGAATACCAGCGTGAAATAGTAGCTTAATGCTGCTGTATTTCGTATGGTGAGTGTAGAGAACCGGCGACCCATTTTACTGGAAACGAGGCATTCCATCTTGGTCCTCACGGGTGACAACACATCTGCATTTTGATTCGTAATCGAGGATAGATGTAGATGTCTATGGGCCACAGCAACCACTTACCATCAGGTGGACTGTGTGTTCGATTGTCACCCTATCCTATAAAAAAAAAGAAAAAAAAGCCGACTAAAGGAAAGGCTAGCAAAACCTATTTGCCGCCGATAGGTCGAATGCATTTCATCTTAGTGCATCCACATTTTTATTCTTATCGAAGATAGATGCATCAGATGAAATGTGTGCTCGTTTGTACATATCCCTTATTCCATAAAACGATGGCGGTATACCATCTCGTATATGCTAAAAATAAACGGTTGTGGCAATGTTGAGTGGTGTCCTTTTTGGTACATTATATTCTTATTCTGTCATAAAAAATGAGTACGCATTTAATTTTATAAAGTTTTAAGTAAGTGTATTTATTTAATTTAAACAAGTAAGAAAAAAAATATTTTGTCTTTCAAGTCTTCCGATTATAGACGCCTTATGTCTAGTGAATTACTACAGGGAGATTGAGGAAAAGAAGAAGAAAGATTGCCATAGAAAGCTATAATAATGAGATATTATAGCTTTCTATGGCACAATAAACATAAACATGTTTCCGAACAAGTGATTAACATTGCTTTGTATTTGTCCAGGTTAAAATTTGGTTCCAAAATCGTCGCACAAAATGGAAAAAACAAAACCCGGGAATGGATGTCAACAGTCCTACGGTGCCGCCTCCTCCAGCTGGAGGCTTTCCATCTGGGCCTTACCCAGGTGGCCTTCTCTACTCTCATGGAGTCCCTTACCCATTCACTGGGCCAGGGCCTTACGCGCCATATTTCCATCACCTCGCAGCCAATCACCACCACACCCACGGCAGTATAGGCCATTCTCATACGTGATTATGGGCCCGCCCTGGCTCTGGAGACGCTAGGGTCGATAAAGATAGTGAAAGCAGTTGTGGATTAACAAACTAGTGATGTGCGACACCTAAGTTAGTCGATAAGTGTAGCCCTAAGAACTTTATTAAATAGTGCAATTTAAGTTTAAGATGAAATTATGAATCAATTGTGATACATTTATGATAAGGATCGTTTTTAATTATAATCACAGCTTTATTGTGAGGCAATTCATTTATAGACTCAATCAAATATTTTTAGCATAAATGTGCTGAAAATTGATAATAATATAGTTTTAGCATTCATTGCGTTAATTATTGTAATATAAAACGTATCTAATTAGAAGCGATGTGCCACATTATTTTGTATAGAGCTAATGAAACTTGTAAAATATATGTAACATTAAAAGGGAAGATCACTTTAAAATAAACTCAACAAAAAATTAAAATATTTGGTACAAGTATTTTGTATAAAATAATTGAAATTGATATAATTAATTAACTAAAATTTATTTTTCTCAAATTTCTTACGTTCGTGACATCGAAATACAGACGAATAATTTGTAAATATATATTTCCCACCGCATTAGTCACCTAAAATTTGTATACATGTAAAATATTTGGTGAATTTCTTTCTTTTCAAATATGTAGTTTGAAACTTAGTCTTCGCTATTAATACATAAATTGAATATCGTTGCTAACTACGTTACGATACCTAAGTTAACACTTACCAAAAATCGCACATAATAACAAACTTCCTATTTTTTTCCTAATTTTGGACAGTTATATTTTTTACAAGTTGTCCAAACTAAATCATCCATAGTTATTTCCATCCCAAATTTTACTCACGTTTTGATAGTTTTAATAATATTCATTTTATATTTGTAAATTTTATATTCATGTACTTATTGTGATTGTAAAAAGAATTTGTAAATATTAAATAAAAATTAGATATTGTAATGTAATGTTAAATTATCTAAATTTTAGTTTAACAGTAAAACGCTAAACAAAAATGGCCTATTTAAATACCGTGTTATGGTCAACTGTTGTATTCAATTTCGCATGAATATAATTTAGGTCAAAACGAGCATTATACTTCCAAAGTTGAAAAATGAAGCGTTTTCGTGTAATTTCATAAAGCACTTTGACTTGTACAATAATTAAAATAATGGCATTTCTAAGAATGACATAATAATATTTAGCCAATACCTATCTAGCAAAACTTAACAACTCAACCAGACGAAAAGTTACTAGAAACATGCCATAATAAACAAAGTATAAGTATTTTTATGCTCATCTTTTTTATGATTTTAGTTTAAAATTTATAGATCTAAAATTCACAAACACAAAAATTATGCTTACTCAATAGATGCACCATGCGTTACCATTAGATTTTGATTGTATTATAATCGTATACTTAATATATGTATTACATTATAGTTTTTACAGTATCTACCTATCAAATTTAAAAAGAATAATATCTATACGTATTAGTAAACACCGGAATGATCCTTGTTATACATGGCATACAAAAATAATAATTCATAAGTACTACTGTGAATTAAAAATACATACGGTCTCTTTTTGTATTCATTTTTTTTAATTTACTCAATTTTTATTGTAAGAAAATTAAAAAGAAACCTTTGATATTCATAGTTCTATCCTAAATTAACACCTGTATATGCTCATTATTTTTAACCAATACCTAGTTAATATTGTTAAAATTATTGTAAGTAACATAAACCTATAAATATAATGAAGACGGACGTTGTGAGGAATGCGGCTTTAGTGTTTCACAAAAAATAATATACTGTATGTTAATAACAACATAACAATGCTATTTTTAAAACATAATGTCTGTCAACACGAACGCAGATAAGTGTAACTCGGTGGCAAAGTAATTTCAGCGGTTTTATTGTTGTATTATTTATGCGTATGCATAATCAACAAACACTTGTTGAGTATTTGACTGATTTCGATTGATATACGTAATAATCTTATTATAAATCTATTTTATTGATTCATTGTATTTTATATTACTCTAGCTATACTCAACAAGCGCTTAGATGCCTCTCAGAAACCTTCGCGACACGCGCAAAACTATTTACCAAAGTCAAACACATTGAAAACGAATAAACAAAGAAATATTAATTTCACATGAAACATGGCAACTGTAATAAAGTTTAAATAATTGCCACATTACAATTCAACAAGAGTAACCAATATGAAAGTCGTTCGAGTCAGCGCGTGTAGTGTGCGCGTGCGTGTCAGAGGGTTTTATTGTGAAGCTCAACTTTTGCTAACACTTTTTATAAACATAACATAAACACTCACGCCTGTCACCCAGAGGGGTAGGCAGAGACTACGGACTTCCATTTGGCACGATCCTGACATACCTCTTTCGCCTCTTTTACATCCATATATCTACGTATACATGCTCGTCGGTTAAGGGTACTTCTTACGTGGCCCATTTTCAAAGTATCGCCAATTTGGTCAATAAACTTTTTTCTAGGGCGTCCCTTCCCGACTCTGCCGTTCACATCTGCCATATAAATTTGTTTTGTCACTCTTTCCTCATTCATTCTTTCTGCATGACCAAACCACCGAAGCATTCCTTTCTTAATCCTGGTCACAACATCATCTTGCATACCACATTTATCTTTTATCATGCAATTTCTCATCCTGTCATTCAGATTCAACCCTAGCATACTCCTTAAAGACCGCATTTCTACAGCATTTATTCTACTTTTGTGCTTCTTCTGCCACACCCAGCTTTCACTACCATACATTAAAGTAGGGACTAACACAGTATTATGAATTACCATACGTGCCTTTTTTGACACATTCTGGTTCTTCATAATAGAGTGTAGTGCCCCATTCACTCTATTCCCTGCATTTACTCGTCGTCTTATATCCCTATAATATCTACCATCCCTGCTAAATACACATCCCAAATACACAAACTCATCCACTTGCTCAATTAACTCTCCTTCTATTCTTATTTCACATACCGTTTTGCTTTCTTCTCTTTCAAAAACCATCACTTTCGTCTTACTTGCGTTCACTTTCATTCCCCTTTCTTTTAATGCCCAGTTCATTAATGTAACCATCATTTGCAACTCAGCCGCCGATAACGCAAATATGACTTGATCATCGGCATACAAAAGGCATTTGACGGTTAACTCGCCCATTCTTAACCCACATTCTTCATCTTTCAAAGTTTGCAAACACCTGTCCATAAATAGGTTGAACAGCCAAGGGGAAGCTACACAGCCCTGTCTGACACCTTTTTGAATGCCAAACCAGTCCGAGTAGACCCCATTGCTCCTGACACAAGCACTAGAGTCCCTATAAAGATACCCTAATGCCTGTATCAAACCAGCGCTCAACCCATATGAGTTCAGTGTTTGCCATAACACATTCCTGTCCACTCTGTCATAAGCCTTTTCCAAGTCTATGAACGCACAAAAAACTTTCTGGTTTTTGGCCAAAAACTTCTCCGCAATCATGCGCATGGAAAAGACTTGATCTGTACACCCCATTCCCTTTCTAAAACCTGCTTGCACATCCCAAATTTTTCCATCAGTTTCTTTCATAACTCTTTCAATTAACACCTTAGCATACAGTTTACCCACAATACTAAGCAAGCTGATACCACGGTAGTTTTTGCAGTCCTGCTGTGACCCTTTTACTTTATATATTGGTACTATAACTGCTTTACACCAGTCATCCGGTATCCGTAACACGTTACCATCAATATGGATAAAATGTTCTGTTAATTTGATTTGTTTTATTCAATTATTAAAGATTATAATAAAGTAAATGCCGCATTCCCAGCGAGTCCACTTCCACTTTAAGTTATTTGATACATTGATGCTCAATGCTGTAAATATGAGTGGCCGGTGAAGTCATTACCTTGTAAACTCGATGTTGACATTAAAATAGTTTACAGTTATAACTAAATTGTTTTATTTGTTGTCTCGTCTATAACACTGCCCTAAGTAAATGATTTTTTTAACCTCCTTTAAAGGCTTCTCTAAAAGAGCAATGAAATAGGGGGAGCAATATTTGTAATGTTAACGTTTGTCTAGGTGGTTGGACTCCTTTTCGACCGACTTCAAAAAATGAAGAGGTTCTCAATTCGACTGTATTTTTTACGTGTGTTACCTTAGAACTTTTTTCTACGTGAACCGATCTTGATGATTCTTTTTCTGTATATATATAGAAAAAGGTAATATACGAAAGCTTATGTTTCTCATTGAATTGACTTCGACTACATTTATGTTCTAATTTTATTTATATGAAGTTGGTTGTAGAAATTTTTGAACTTTACCACTTCAAAGACTACTTTGAAAGACTAACCCCCTTGTTCATAAAAAAATTTAAACGCTTGATTAGTTAAATAATGTTTTGTCTCATTCTGACATTTGCGAGACAGTTGTTGTTAGAAAGTGACAAAATACTCTTTAACTAATCAAGTGTTTAAAAATGTTTATGAATAAGGGGTTAGAATCTCTCTAGATAAATACCACCTTCTTATTTAACTCTGTTGTCAAATAGCAGTGCTTGCGATGTTGTCTTCCGGTCTAAGGGATATATTATATAGAGTCAGTATAGTTATAAGTTGTGGGGAGTTGCATCTTCAGGGGTGATAACGCATCTGTAACCATTTTTTTATAAGAGAGGGCAAACGAGCATAAGGCCCACCTCATTGTAGGTGACTACCGCCGCCAAAGATCAACCGCAACACCAGGGGAATTGCAGGTGCGTTGCCGGTCTTTTAGAAAGGAGAAAGGTCTTTTATTGAAGGTTCCTAAGTCGTATCGGTCCGGAAAAATCGCCGGTGGTAAACTATTTCACGAAGAGGTCGTACGTGGAAGGAAACTCCAAGTGAAACGTACAGTGGTTGACCGTCAAGCATCCAGATGGTGTGAATGGTATCGGGAGGTTTGCCGCGATGTGCGTTAGTGAAATTTTTATTTAAAGTTAGTTGCAGGTTTCTATGTGCTGCAGTAGTCACTTACCATCAGGTGGACTGAAAAACCGATAGACAAAAAAGATAGAGACAGATAGAGTTTAGAACGGTTTGTGGTCTAACGGAAAAAGATAAAATCCCTGAAATTTATTTAAGGGGAAATATAATCTCAAATGGCTTAGCAAGATCCTTCGTTATGCCGAATGTATTGCAGCATTAATTTTGAAATAAATATATGGTAAAGTTGAGGATTAATGTTAAGGATTATGTTAGACGAAAACACGATTTCGTAAAATTTTCTCGATAGAAAAAAAATCCAAAGTTACCTCCAAAATAAACAATAAACCGCTGTTATTCATAAAATACTTTAAATAAGATCGTGAAACTTTGCATACTAACTGAACTAACTATAAAGCAGTGCTTATGTTATTTACTTTTTTTAAATACCATTATTTTCACTGTGAAAAGAAATTACCTAAACTATCGGCCTCTTGAAGCCTTTGAAGGAGGAGGTTGTGTCGCTTACGATCAGAATATACATTACGCAACAGGACGACGTAAAATTAAAATGGGAAATAACCGTAATAAAAATAAGAAGCAACTGGCTTGGCGTTAAGAAACAGGCATAAATATGATAAACCTAATGAAATAAGTGTCTAACGACCTTTCTACTTACAGTATTAGTGATTACAAACATGTCGGTACATAGCATACGACGCGCGGGCTAGTGGGGACGAAATTAGAATTTGAGCTGACTTACTATATCCCCTTAAATATTGTTTTATTTATTTAGTTCATTCTTTGCTCTTTTACAGCCTATAAAAGTCCACTGTTGAACATAAGCCTCCCCCATAGATTGTCGCACGGGGGGTACTTTACCACAGCTGCCACGCTTGGCGAGCGGATTATCAACCGCAGTTTTTATCATTTTTGTTGTTATTAAGAAGACGCTCCTGCCCATCAGTTATAGTTATATTAGTGCAGTTATATTAGTAGTATAGTTAGACCACGCTATCATAGAATATTAGCGTAAAATAGCAGCTTAATGCTGCTGTGTTTCGTATGGTGAGTGTAGAGCACTGACCCTTTTTTACTGGAAACGAGGCATTACACCTTTGTCCTCGCGGGTGACAACGCATCTGTATTTTGGTTCGTAATCAATGATAGATGTAGACTAGTAAAGCTACAGCAACCACTTACCATCAGGTGAATTGTGTATTAGTTTTTCAATCACGTTCTATAAAAAAAAACTATTTCAATTACCGCTACGTAATTAAAATATTTGTGTCGTTAATAACATTACTAGTATTTCTAAAATTTTATCACATAACGGTAATAGCTGAATTCAAAGGACTTACAAGAAAATTAATATCCATTTAACAGCTTCAGATGTCCCTATTAAGCCGTAGACCTATAGTGTACCTGTGAAATACCGGTAACGCACCTGCGATTCCCCTGGTGTTGTAGTTGATCTGTCTGCGCCGCATGCTCGTTGTCTCACTCTAATATTAAAAAAATGTTCTTTAAAAAATACTTTTATATTTATGAAGTCGGCTATACATTTTTATTAAAAGTTAATTTTTTTGTGTGTACCAACAAAGCCAAAAATGTCGTCAAAATAGTTACATTAAAAACTTTATCGCCTATTATTCATTTCATACTTGTAGTATATATTACCCTTGAGGTATAAGCGTATAAGTTATTCATGAAAAAAAGGTTAAAATTGGGTCACAATTGACAAGGATAACATGTATTTAAAAATATAGCCGAAATGACAATCACCACCTCATCGAAGTCAGCTAAAATTAGGCGTTTTTTATATTAGACAACTATAAATATAGCCTATCAGCAGTCTACTGCTAAACATAAGCCTCCCCCATAGATTAACTCATTTAGTTGCCATAGTTTTGGCTAGCGGTTAGACAACTGCAGTTTTTTTTATTTTTTTGTTGTCATTTGGAAGACGCTGCTGCCTATCTCCTGCCTGTTTCCCTCCGTCGCGTCCTACGACACCCACGGGATGATATGGGGTAGTGGATATTCTTATACCAGTACTACACTGTAACTAGATATTTACAATAAGTATTAATTTCGTTTTCGCAGTCGTGATTTTACGTCAAGTTTATAGAATAATTATTTTTTATTATATTAAGCTATTGCATAGCTTCTATCGCGGGCCTTGAGCGCGGGGACCGAATCCAGAAATTCCGTAACGAACTCACGCTCCCCACTCCGACGGGCACGGAGGTGCGGCTTGAAGGCCGTGCATTGTCTAACGTCGTTTCTTTTCGGCAGTCTTCGACACGGTGTTTGTATGCGTGCAACTAGACGTATTGTACGACTCTACGAAGCTCGCACGAATCGAGACGAGCTGTTCCGAAATCGGACGAATACATAAGCAGCTGTTTATGAGAAAGTATATAGGTGTTAGGTATTTATGTACAACAGTGAATAGCTGTACTTGTAAAAATTGTGTATAAAGTGTTTTGAATATGAATGAACAAAGTGCATTTATTATTTATTTATTTAATAAAAGAAAAAACTTTGTTTTCTTATCGGAGATAAAAAACAAGTGCAGTTACACTTTTTACAAGTTCGTCACCACGCTCAAAAAGTGTAACTTGAATTAATATCAAAGAAAAAGAAATACTGCGTAAATAAAATAAATAAATAATTATAATTGCATAAGTTGATACAAAATGCTATGCAATAGCTTTACCGCGGCAGTCCCCGAGTGCCACACGTCTTTTTTTATTATAAACGTTTTACATACAGGATTGCAAATGGTAAAACACCCAAACATGAAGCAATTATCTTTAGGTCTCCCTACTTTTGATTATTAAAAATGCTGAGGACACTTTCTTTAATTTATACTGGGAAATTAACCGAGTACTAGGAGAGTTTTTTTACGTGGTAGAGCCACGCTGCAGTTATATTAGTTATAGCACGAATGGGTCGGCTTGGCCGGGAAAGGAACACGCTCTCACAGAATACCAGCGTAAAATAGACGCTTAATGCTGCTGTGTATCGCATGATGAGTGTAGAGAACCGGAGCCCGTTTTTTACTGGAAACGAGGCATTCCATCTTAGTCCTCAGTGGATAAATGTAGACGTCTATGGGTCACAGCTTCCACTTACCATCAGGTGGAGTGTGTGCTAATTCGTCACCCTTATTCAAAAAAAACAAGACTGGTGCAGTGAGTGTAAAACTACCGTGGAATTGGCCTCCCTGTATCGTGCAGTCGTTTTACACACTTTAAATTGCGCATGAAAAACATTCAAATGTTAAAAAATCACTAACGATTTTCAAATGAATGCTTACTTTCTAACGTTCGTTAGAAATTGTGAAGGCTAGAGATGTAGAGGGCGTGACGCCAGGCCTTATTGTATTTATGTTTATATGTATATATATTTATGCATATATTTCTCTTATTGATTTATGTTGAGAACTGAAGCCGGTACCAGGAGACTGGTGATAAACCGTCATAGTCCGACTGTATAAACGCAAAGCACAGCAAAGCAAGTCACAGCAGGACTGTAAAAAAGACCACCGAATGAGCATTGCTGCCGTTGAAAAAGAAATTATTTGCACAACAGGTACAAAAAGGCGGACTTAATAAAACAAGGCAATCTCTACCAGTCTACCTCTAATCTAAGCAGGAAAGATATTGTGGGAGCAAAGCAAGGTTTGGGAATTCCTGACAATTTCAAAGTCCCGGGACTCGAGATAGTCTACTATCAAAGTCCCGACATCAAATTTTAAGAAATTTTTTTAAGAAGGGTGGGCCTTTTTGGAAGAATTTTAATTTCTGATGAAACGTATTAAAATGGCAATTTATTGTAAAAATCAACATTTATTAAACAGGTAAATTTAAATCTTAATAACTTTAACGTCAATTTCGTCTTAATAATTGCTTTACTTATTTCTTTTAGTCAGACGCAGATTTAATTTTAAACAGTTAAATCTTATAGTTATAAAAAGATTTTAGTTAAAAATAATACTAATTCTTAATAACTTTATCTAGTAATTCTAGTATTTAGTCATTGGTCATAATCACAACATTATAATAAATATAAATATATACATAAAAATAATAAAACAGACTTATAAATCAGACTTTCAAATGATCAACTAACACATTAATTAGACTTCTTTGCTGATTTAATAAAATAGACTTAAAAAAAATCAGAGCGTCAATAGCTTTGTCCGACAATCTGTTTCTGATTTTTGTAATAATGCCACCGGACAAGGAGACGTCGGTTTAATTGTGTTTAAGGCTTTATAAAGTAGTTCCAAACTTTCAGAACGTTTTCCGGTTCGACGAACTTCAAACAACTGAAACTCCTTTTCAAAAATACTAGTTTTTACGGATTTTATCGCGTATAAAACAACATGCCCGTAGAATATGCAGTATTACTCAGACACTGCCTTACATCTGGCTACCTATTGTGGAAGGAGGAGTTTTTTTTATAGGATAGGATGACAAACGAGCACACAGTCCACCTGATGGTAAGTGGTTGCTGTGGCCCATGGACATCCACATCAATCCTCGATTGCGAACCAAAATGCAGATTGTCATCCGTGAGGACTTAGATGGAATGCCATTTTAATAGTGGTAGAGCCACGCGGCAGCTTTGCTGTTGCACGTATGGGCCGGCTCAAACCGGGGTGGTACCACGACCTCACAGAATACCGGCGTAAAGTGGAAGCTCTACTTCCGCGTTTCGTCTGGTGAGTGCAGGTGGCTGGAAGCCCAAATACGGGGGGTATCCTCCCCATCAACATGGTAGCGGAATTAAATGATAGACTACTCGGGGCAAACGGAGCAACAAGACCAGGGCGACCCCTGCCACGCTATCCGTGAATTTCTGCAATATTAGGGGACTTCACTCTAACCTAAACGCCGTTCACTACCATCTCGAGACTTCGAGGCCGATGCTCTGTACTTGTGTCTGAAGTCGAGTCTCTGCTAGACATGTCTCCGATTGGGGGCGAAATCTAGTCCAGTTTAATCCCCAGAAGACACAAGTTTGCGAGTTAACCGCTAAAAAGAACGCCTTTGTGGTATCTCCTCAGTTTCAAGGCACCCCCTTTGTTGCCTAAGCCAGTATCGGAATCCTCGGCGTCGACAAATCAAGTGACGTGCAGTTTCGTGGTCACTTTGAAGAGAAGGCCAAATTGGCCTCTGGCCAAAGCTTGGCGTGCTCAGCAGAGCGGGACAGTATTTCATGCTGGCACACCGCCTGCAACTTTACAAGGCGCAGGTTCGGCCGCACATGGAATACTGTTCCCATTTCTGGGCCGCATCCAGCGCAGAGCGGCTCGAATCGTCGACGAATGAGTGCTTTCCGATCGGCTCGATTCACGGGCGCTGCGAAGAGATGTTGCATCTCTTTGCATTTTCTTTCGCATATGCCATGGGGAGTGCTCTGAGGAATGGTTCGGATTAATCCCAGCCGCCAAATTTCGTGAAAGCACTACGCGGCAAACTTCCCGATACCATCCACACCATCTGGATGCTTGGCGGTCCACCACTGTACGTTTCAAAAGGAGTTTTCCTCCGCGTACGACCTCTCTGTGGAATAGTTTACCACCGGCGATTTTTCCGGATCGATACGCCCCAGGGACCTTCAAGAAAAGAGCTTACTCCTTTCTAAAGGGCCGGCAACGCACCTGCAATTCCCCTGGTGTTGCGGTTGATCATGGGCGGCGGTAGTCACTTAACATCAAGTGAGCCGCATGCTAGTTTGCCCCCTCTGCTATAAAAAATGCCTCGTTTCCAGTAAAAAGTGTCTCCGGTTCTCTACACTCACCATACGAAACACAGTAGCACTAAGCTACTATTCTACTAGTTCTACAAGCAAGTAGATGGTGTGGCAATGGGCTCATCTGTATCTCCCATTGTCGCCGACATATTCATGGAAGACTTTGAGGAGAAAGCCCTGCTTACTGCCCATAAATCCAAGATTCTACAAGCGGTACGTAGACGACACTTTCACAATTCTACCTTTAGATAAAGTAACTGCATTTTTAGACCATCTTAACTCTATAAATTCTAAAATTCAGTTCACAATGGAGTTAAAGGCAAACAATTCTTTAGCTTTTCTAGATGTGTTAGTAATTCGGAATCCTGATAACACCTTGAGCCATACTGTGTATAGAAAAAAGACCCATACAGATAGATATTTAAACGGTGATTCTCACCACCATCCTTCACAGTTAGCTACCGTGGGTAAATCTTTGTTTCAGAGAGCACGAGGGATCTGTGACAGTAAACACTTGGCTGCCGAGCTCCACCACGTCAAGCAAGTTTTGCATGACAACAAGCTTCGGGTCCCGCGCCTACGTCACAGTGAACGAGTGAAGCCGGCCACAGTCGAGCGTGTACCTGCTGTACTGCCATATGTTAGAGGAGTCACTGACAAGATTGGCTACATCTTGAAGCGCGCTTCCATGAAAACATACTTCAAGCCGCCGAAGAAGATTGGTCAGTTTTTACCATCAGTAAAGTGTAACGTCCCTCTGTAAGGTGCAGGAGTGTACAAGCTTGATTGTGAATGAGTCTCTTACATAGGACAAACTAAAAGATATTTTTGGGTTAATGAAACATCCTAATTTCAATAGAGAAGAAGGCTGGGTGGTAGCATCTGCTTGGGATCCTATAATAAATAAAATTAAATCCCAACCCAAGCATACAACTGCAAGACTTCAACATACCATAAGTTCATACTGTGTAGATAGGAACAAAAGTTAAATTTTAATCTATAGTAACCGCGGTTAACTATGACATCTTGACGTTGAACATCTCAGTCCCCCCCCCCCCCCCGTGACCATGGGTGCTGTAAAGTGCTCGAAAAGTCGGGTATTAAATAGTTAAATATACGCGATAAAATCAGTAAAAAACTAGTATTATTTCAATGTATAGTGTTCGCGTAAATAAAAGAAATCTTTATGAAACTCCTTTTTTAATTTAACTAACAGATGGCACTAGGCTCCTTCAATTAGTAAAATAAAAATGATAACAACAATTTCGACAATCTTGTCTCGTCTAAGTCCCGGGACTAGAGACAACTGAAATTACGAAAAATCCAGGAACTTCGAGACACGAGACGTCCCGGGACTCAAACCCTAGTGCAAAGTGCAACTGAGTGAAAATATCTAATATGTTACATATATATACATAAAATTTATATAAATATTTACATATTAAGTATATATATATATATATATATATATATATATATATATATTTTGATTTCTTTGATGCATGATAATTTTTTTTTCCACCTGGAAAAAAAAATAATGATGGGTTGTTCACATGAAATGGATCTATCAATAAATATTACTAATGGGTGCGTATTATTTTAATTTCGATAGTTTTTAATTTAGTTCAAATATTTTGTTGTTATTTTTAGTAGTTTTTAAATTAGTAGTATTTATTGATAGATCAATTTCATAATATTGTTACGAGCCTTATCTAGGGCCTCATCTAGAATGTTCGAGTACACCGGTCTCGACTGACTAGATGTAGAAATTTCTAGCATGGAAATCTCTATGGGGATCTTCACTCTCCTAGTTCTGCTACTTGATACTAGAGGGTGCTAGTGGTAACCAATATCGCCATGTATCAGAAGCTACTTAACCAATTTTAATCAGATTTGCACACCGTGTGCAGTTTGATCCAACTTGAGAGATAGGATAGTTTTTTTGCCCATGAGTGACCCACAATATTTTTTGCGAATTTAAGGGTTTTTTAAAAGGACATGGCAAAGGGTCATCGAAAAGGGCAGAACAACGTCTGCCTGGCAAGCTGGTATGTATATATGGTATATATATATATATATATATATATATATATATATATATATATATATGTATACTAGCTATATGTACTATGTACATAAGTTATTTAGTAAGCTTACATTCATCTTTCACTCACTGCAACCTATCGAAGTTCACTGTCGAACATAGGCCTACACGTAGACTGCCCCCTAAAGGGGGATATTTCCCACATTTGCCACGCTTGCAGGCGAGCTTGCAGTCGCAGTTGTTTTCATTTTCTAGCTGTTGTTAGAGAGACGCTGCCGCCTATGTACTGGATTTCAATCTGTCGCCTCTTAAGGTAGAGGTACCCACGGGGCAGTATGCGGCAATGCATATTCCTAAACTGCAACTAAATTTCTAAATAGAAATAACTTTAGTAGTAATATACCATGTTTTTCTTATCATATTCATGCATTATAATCCGAATTTGAGCTATATTTAAAATTTTAGGTTTCCAGCTCATCGGAAAGTTAGTTTAAAATCACTTACTAAAGGAACAATAGACAAACAAGAAAGTGACTTAAGAAACACGTGGTAAAAAGTTTAGTAATATCTATTATTTATTCTGTAGTAATATTAGTAATTTACAGCTATATTAGTGGTATAGTTGTTGCACGAATGGGTCGACTCGACCGAGGAAGGACCATGATCTCACAGAATGCTAGTGTAAAATAGCAGCTTAACGCTGCTGTGTTTCGTACGATGAGGATAGAGAACCAGAGACCCTTTTTACTGGAAAAGGGGCATTCCATCTCAGTCCTCAGGGCTGGCAACGACCTTTACTGTCGCTCTTGACTCCTGCCTTACCTTTCGATTTATCCCTCCCACCTCCCCTTTACTCCCGGACGACAGCGACACCTGCGGAGATAGTCTGACCGAGGCAAGATCAGCGTCTTGGCTCTTCGTCACTGTCGCTAATGACGTTCCAGTCTCACCTCGAGAGGTGGAGGGCTGCGGGATTGGGGTTGGGGTGGTTAAGGCTCCATTGCCGCGTCAGTACCTCCTTTGGCTCATTATTTTGTAGAAAATTCAAATAAGCATCTGCATTTTGATTTTTAATTGAGGATAAATGTAGATGTCTATGGGCCACAGCATCCACTTAACATCAGGTGGACTGTGTGCTCGTTTGTCACCCTTATACTATAAGGAAAATTGCATTTTTAAACTTTATCTCGGATAGATGTAGATGGCTATGAGTTACGGCATCCGTTTGTCACCCTTGTTCTATAAAATAAATAAATAATGAATATTAAAAGCAAAAACAAAAAAAACATTTCATCCAATCTAATTTTAGTTAACTGTATTATACAAATGTTCAAAAAAGTTTCATCATTGAACACAGCTCAAGTTCATAAAACTTCTTGATTGATGCGTCGCTACGATCACCCAAATCCATCAAGCTAACTAGCTTAAAATGTGTCGGCCAGTTTTTTCAGGCGCGCACTTTCAAGGGAATACCGCTGTCGTTCCCGCCGGCGTCTTTTGAACGTGCGAAAATAAAATGGCGTCACGTCATCTGTCATTTTTAATTGTATGTCAAACCGCGGCCGCTCGGGAGCGCGTTACGCGTCGCCGCGTATATATTTAGTTTATTGCGTTATAAACGCGGCCATTATTGTGGTGGAGATGCCCTCATTAGATTCGCATTTTGTTGGATATTGGTATAGAGATATTTTAATGATCATTATAGAGGTATTTTAAATGTTTTGCTTCATTAATTTTGATTATGAAATGATGTTAAGACATTTTATGAGGAATACTAAAGGTAATAAAACCAATTTTTATTTATCATGATATGGCACATTCTTCCCGCCACAAGTTTTTCTTTATGACTACCAGATGTAACGTACGATACAACATAAGCTTTAGAGTGAAGGATTTTACGTAGAGTCAGCATAAATACATTCTTTATATCATCCTTTCATATATCATCCCAACTTAACGTTATAAATGTGAAAGTGAATTTGTTGATTTGTTCTTAAGCAACAACAGAGCCACGGATCAATATTGTTTTTTTTTTTTGCATAGAGCTGACATAGGCTACTTTTTCCTGAAAAAATTAATTCCGACAAAATGCTTGATGACTGTGGAATAGATATGGTGGGTAATTTTGTAATTACTATCCGATTAGCTCATCATCGGAAAATGACTGAACGGATTTTATTTTAGGTCTTGCAATAACAGGTAGGGAAATTCAATTTCCACAAGAATTTTGCATCCGAGAGTTACAGAAAACGAACTTATTGTACACGTTTTCTAAAATTTTTAAGTTATGTGAGATTCATGCTTTTGCCAAAAAATGTATCTTTATCAAATAAATTAATATGCGGTGGTCGGGGAGTCAAGAACTTACTGATCGATAGAGACTGTTATAGCCAGTGACGAAACTACTGACTACACAGTCGAGTTACTTAACTCTGATGTGCCTTCTAGAACTAAAAGTTGACGTCCCAGTTCCGCTGATTCGTAACCTTGATGCATCGTGACTGTAAGAAATAAAATGTATTGTGCGAATTTAACCTCAATCGGTCTAGTCGTTTTTTTTTTACAGAATAAAGCTGACCAACGAGCACACAGTCCACCTTACAGTAAGTGGATGCTGTGTCCCATAGACATCTACATTTGTCCTCGATTAAGAATCAAAACGCTGATGCGTTGTCACCCCTGAGGACTAAGATAGAATGCCTCGTTCCCAGTAAAAAAGAGTCTACGGATCACTACACTCACCATAAGAAATACAGCAGTATTAAGCTGCTATTTTACGCTGGTATTCTGTGAGAGCGTTATTCTTCCCCGGTCGAGCCGACTCTATCGTGCTACAACCATAATATAGCTGCAGCGTGGTTCTACCACGTATAAGAATTTACACGATTACTAATAGATGCACCAGCCATTTAAAGTGGTAGAGCCATGCCGCAGCTATATTATGGTTGTAGCACGAATGGGTCGGCTAGAACAGAGTAGGAGCACGCTTTCACAGAACTCAGCGTATAATAGCAGCTCAATGCTGCTGTGTTTCGTATTTTGAGTGTTAAGAACTGGATACCCTTTTTAACGGAATCTAGGAAATCCATCTTAGTCCTCAGGGGTGACAAAGCATCTGCATTTTGAATCTTAATCGAGGATAAATGAGGATGTCTATGGGCTTCAACTTACCATCAGATGGACTGTGATCGTTTGTCAGTTTTATGCTATAAAATAAATGTGTGTATAATAAAGAAGATGTAACGGTATGATTATTTAAATCAAACTGGTATACTGGTATAGAGCATCATGTCATAAGCAATATGAACGTCATATTAAATAATTCATAGATAAAAACTTTTTGCAATCATATCATTCAGTGTTGGACTGTCGCTATTGGGTTGTAGTAACAAAAAATTCTACGCTAGAACCCGGATGAAGTCGCAGACGAAACTAATAAATATCAAAGGTGAAAATGGGTTATGATCTTTAAGCAAAATGTTATTTTCCGAACATCACGCGGGCGAAGCCGTTGGCAAAAGCTTGTCATGCGATAAATCCACAAATGAAGTCAACATGTTGTGGGCGGTCTTGAACATGTTCATAGATTAGACTTCCTGAAATGTAAGTGCACCATATTTACGACTGCCACCAGATAATACTAGATTTAATAATAGACAAATACTCGCAAAAGGTATACATAGACTGCTAAAAACCTTTCGCTCACTAGATGTCGTTAGTTGACACTGAGGTGATTTTTTTATTTTAGCATGTCGGTGAGGCACACAGGGAGGCTAGGTAGAAATTTATGATGTAGATTTGGTATGGTCGACCGAGGCGGGGTTTCGTATATAATGAGATGGTTAACAGCCGCCGTGTCTTCAAGAGTAGATTAAATTGGCGCTAAAGTCATCAGAATCAACTAAAAATGGATAAATTGGCTACTTATCATTCAAAACAAGACATTAAGAAGTTTTGGGAGTCCACGAATGAACTCAACGTAGGATCTAGTCTCCCTGAAGCAGAAAATGGGGTTAGTGACATGAAGCTAATAGCAGATCTTTTCAGGGATCCGTTTATGGTCACGTCATCCCTAGAATCGTCGTCACACCCCGTGTCCAATGCTGAGACCAATCATGAACTCAAAATGGTAGCGAGTGATAAAATAACAGCACGTGTTATTAGAACTATGGTTGCAGGTAAGTCACCCGGTCACGATGGTCTCAGAGCACTTTAAATATGCAGGTGTGCATTAACCTAGAATTTGGGCACTACTATTTAATGTTTGTGTCTCGCATACCTACTTGCCTGCTGACTTAATGAGAACTTCAGTTGTCCCGATTGTAAAAAACTGTACTGGTGACGCATCAGAGAAATCGAAATATAGACCAATATCCTCAGCAACGACAATAGCTAAGATATTTGACAGTTTGATTAACTCTATTCTAGAAAACCACTGTATGCTACATGATTGCCAGCACGGTTTCACGCGAGGTCTATCAACAGAAATAGCAATAATAAGTTTAAAGCATACTGTCAAATATTACACGCCTGTTTCCTTCAAAGAGTTGACTTCAAAAGAGAGATGTTTCCTTCAAGAGAGTAAAGCTTTCGATCTTGTCTCATACGACATCTTGTGGCGTAAGTTAGAAGGCGTAGGTTTATCTTATGGCTACACCGATTTAAGTATTGGTATACTTAGTAATCAAGTGAACTATGTGAGACAGGCGAATGAACACAGAATGGAGTGCGGGGTGATGCAAGGGGTCTGACATCGCCGAAGCTCTTCAACCTGTATATGGACGCACTGATTCGAGAGCTCAGCAGCATGCGTGTCGGCTGCCAAATCGGCAAGGTGTGTGTGAACAATATCAGCTACGCGGACGATATGGTTCTGCTGGCACCCTCAGTTATTGTCTTGTGATTTTGTTTGTGAAACATTCGCTTTCTCACATGGTTTACTATACAATACCAAAAAGTCGCAGTTCATGGTATTTAAGGCTGGCAGTAAATGTCCTAGTGTGGTACCACCAATAAAGCGCTGTAACGAATCACTAGAAAGGGTCTATACTTTTAAATATCTTGGACATATTGTGACTGACAGCCTTAAAGACGATGAAGATATTGAAAGAGAACGTAGGGCACTGTAGAATATGTTGGTGCATAGATTTGGTCGCTGCACTGGCGCTGTCAAGATCACGTTTTCAAAGCATATTGTGCGTCATTTTATTCATGCAGTCTATGGACCATTTACACCAAAAAGGCCTATAGTGCGCCACGTACTCAATACAATAAGAGCTAGTTCAGACATGGCGGAATCCGTGCGGATGCAAATCGTGCGGTTAGACTGCGCGGATCTTATTTACAATAGCGCCTATAATTCGTTCATACCTGTCTTGACAATCCGCGCGGCTACCGCCACTCAACCGCTAGAAAATGAATTCGCGCGGTCGCCGCTCGGATCTATTTACTTGACGTACTTAAAGCGCGTTCAGTTGCTCTGCGGTAGCCGCGCGTATCGGACGGTGACAATGGATCGCTTCGACACCGAGCTATTCATCGATGAGGTGGAAAAGAGACCTGCTTTGTGGGACATCCAATGTGCAGAATATTCTAATAAAATTATTAGAAACGGAGCTTGGCAGGAGCTGGTGGCGACTTTTGGAGAAAATGAAGATTCTTGGAAAAAAAAAGTTCTTTTTAGTCAGTAAGTATTTAAGGGTAGTTTACATATTTTGTAATTGACAGTCCACCCCAAATAACTAAACTATATAAAAACGTTGTTATTATGATTGGAGGTAAGTATCGGGCGCGGGAAAAATATCACGTTACCATAGTAACGGAGTAGCTAGTGACTATGTGCCACCGACGCGACGCCATCTTGAGTTTAGTTATTTGGCGCGAACCGTAACAAATTTTAATTTTATATTTTTGTGTCTTGCCATTCTATACGACCCTCATTTACAAAGTAATTAGCATATTTGTCTCTAATGTTTAATGATGACGGTGTACCCCTTCCTGCATGTAATGTATTAAGATTACTCATTGGCGCAGTATATAAAGTATCTTCTGTACACCATCTCTAGTTCTAACAAAATTGTGTAGCACGCAACAGGCCTTTATTATGTCTTCGGCAAAGTCTATATTAACGTTCATAGGCCTATGAAAAATGCGCCACTTGTTTGCCAGAATTCCAAAAGTGCATTCAATATAACGTCGAGCTCTTGATAACCTGTAATTAAATATTTTTTTCCGTATGAAAGCCCTCTACCTGCATAGGGTCGCATTACAGTTTCGGATAAACCAAACGCTTCATCGCCAACTATGACGTACGGCAATGGCGTAGGATCTGTGTTAGATATTGGTTTAGGTTTTGGTATGTGTAATGACTTTTCTATTAATCTTTTATAAAATACCGAATTTTTAAAAATTGCAGAATCACTACTTTTTCCATATGATCCAATATCTATGAAAGAAAAACAATAGTTACTATCACAAAGTGCCAACAGCACTATGGAAAAAAAGTTTTGTAATTATAATACAAAGATAGATGGCAAGCATATAGGAATCACAAAACCCAATGATTCTGGGTTTTGTAATCCTTATATGCTTGCCTGGTGCTGGAAGAATCCTGGAGCTGGAAGAAGAGATAGACAAGTTGCGCTAGAGTATTATAGGATTATCCGAGGTCCGAAGAGAGGGGAAGGACACAGTGATTCTCGAATCCGGCAACTTGTTCTATCACCGGGAGGACGACCATCTGTCCCAAGGAGGTGTCGGATTTATCGTCCACAAGTCTCTCGTCAACAACGTTGTAAAGATTGGGAGTGTGTCGACGAGGGTCGCGTACCTGATACTCAGAATCACCAAACGGTATTCGCTGAAGGTCATACAGGTTTACGCACCAACCTCGGCACATTCCGATGAGGAGGTGGAGGAAATGTATGAGGATATTTCCAAAGTCATGCATTCCTCCAAAACCCACTACACGGTGTTGATGGGAGACTTCAACGCAAAACTAGGCACAAGAGAAAACGGTGAGCTGAAGTTAAGGAAATTTGGAGTAGGGGAACGAAATCGAAGGGGCCAGCAGCTGGCCGACTTTATGGAGAAAGAGGGACTCTTTATGATGAACTCTTTCTTCCAGAAGCGGCCCCACAGGAAGTGGACCTGGTCGAGCCCCGACGGTTTGACAAAAAATGAGATTGACTTCATTATGACGACCAGACGCCAACTGTTCAGTGATGTGTCAGTGATCGCAAGGGGGAAAACTGGCAGCGATCACCGAATGGTTAGAGGCACACTGAACCTAAACGTTAAGTTGGAGAGGTCTATCTAATGAAATCAACGCTCCGTCCCCCCTCGTGCTCTAATCCAAAATCCCGAAAACTTTCAGCTCGAGTTACACAACCGCTTTCAGTGCCTACAAGATTGCAATGCAGTGGACGATATGAATGACAAGCTCGTGGAAACTGTCCATGCGGTCGGAGCTAAGTTCTGCAAGACCCGCCGCAGAAGAACACAAAAACTCTCCGATCACACTCTTAATCTCATGGCTGTTAGACAGGAGATGAGGCTGCAATCGTCATCAGATTTGAAAGCATACAGGCAACTGAACAGACAGATCTCCAAATGCATGCGGCGAGACTTACGCAACTTTAATACTGCCCGTATTAAAGAAGCGATCGAGCGGAACCAGGGCTCCAAAGTCTTTGCCAGAGATCTGTCTGCCCGTAAGAGCCAACTGTCAAGGCTGAAGACTGAGTGTGGCAGCATCGTTTCCGGGACACCTGAGATTTTGAGTGAGATTGAGAGGTTCTATGGGCAGCTGTACACATCATCGTTGGAGCCACACGCAAGTGTGAGTAACGATCCAAGAGCAAGTCTTATCCGACACTATTCCG
Source organism: Parnassius apollo (assembly GCA_907164705.1). Lineage (NCBI taxonomy): Eukaryota > Metazoa > Arthropoda > Insecta > Lepidoptera > Papilionidae > Parnassius > Parnassius apollo. The sequence continues at coordinate 4,518,558 of CAJQZP010001060.1, read as the reverse complement.
ATGATATCCCGGACGTCAGTCTAAGCGAGATTAGAATGGCTCTCCAGCACCTTAAAAACGGCAGGGCCCCAGGCGAGGATGGTATTACAGCGGAGCTTCTGAAAGCGGGTGGAACACCGGTACTTGAAGTCCTTCAGAAGCTCTTCAACTCCGTCCTCCATGGTGGCACTACTCCAGAGGCGTGGAGCAGAAGTGCGGTGGTCTTGTTCTTTAAGAAAGGCGACAACGCTCTCTTAAAGAACTACAGACCGATTTTCCTTCTGAGCCGCGTCTACGTGCTGTTTTCGAGAGTCATTACGAATCGTCTCGCACGCAGACTCGACGACTTCCAGCCTCCCGAACAAGCCGGTTTCCGAAAAGGCTTCAGTACCATAGACCACATACATACCCTGCGGCAGATTGTACAGAAGACTGAAGAGTACAATTTGCCACTTTGCCTGGCGTATGTGGACTATGAGAAAGCCTTTGATTCCGTCGAAATTTGGGCGGTGCTGCAGTCCCTTCAGCGGTGCCAAGTTGACTGTCGGTATATCGAAGTGCTGAAGTATTTGTACAGTAGGGCAACGATGGCTATTTGAGTACAGAACCAGAGCTCGAAACCTATCCAACTGCAAAGAGGTGTAAGACAGGGTGACGTTATATCCCCGAAACTCTTTACCGCTGCGTTGGAAGACGTTTTCAAGCTACTGGACTGGAAAGGATACGGTATTAACATCAATGGCGAGTACATCACTCACTTTCGATTTGCCGACGATATAGTCCTTATGGCAGAATCGCTGGAGGACTTAAGCACTATGCTCAATGACCTCTATAGTGCCTCCCAACGGATAGGTCTTAAGATGAACATGGACAAAACAAAGATCATGTTTAATGTCCATGTCACACCTATGCTATGCAGGTAGTTGTTGGGAGCACTATGCTCGAAGTTGTTGACGAGTACGTTTACCTGGGACAAATAGTCCGACTAGGTAAGTCCAACTTCGACCGAGAGGTCAATCGACGGATTCAACTCGGCTGGGCAGCGTTCGGGACATTACGACACATCTTCTCGTCAGGTATACCTCAATCTCTGAAAACTAAAGTGTACAACCAGTGCGTGTTGCCAGTAATGACTTACGGATCAGAGACGTGGTCCTTCACTGCTGGCCGTATGAGGACGCTCAAGGTCGCTCAGCGAGCTATGGAGAGGGCTATGCTCGGAGTTTCTCTGCGTGATAGACTCAGAAATGAGGATATCCGCAGTAAAACCAGAGTGACCGACATAGCCCAACGGATTAGTAAGCTGAAGTAGCAATGGGCCGGCCATATAGCTCGAAGAACCGATAACCGATGGGGAAGAAAGGTTCTCGAGTGGCAGCCTCGTACCGGTAGGCGTAGTGTAGGGCAACCCCCCACTAGATGGAGTGACGACCTGGTAAGATATGCAGGAAGTCGATGGATGCAGGTGGCTCAGGACCGTGCTTTGTGGCATTACTTGGGGGAGGCCTATGTTCAGCAGTGGACTTGTGAAGGGCTGTGATGATGATGATGATGATGATATGCTTGCCATCTATGGCGCCAATGCAATTGGGGAAATTTGCATATTTTTCAAAATCTGTAGCTATTTTCTTCCATATATCTTCGCTGGGTTCAGGCATGACATTTTTTGCGACTTTTTCCCACAGAGCTTCACAACTTCACGGACAATTCCTGTAATTGTAGATTTGCCAAGACGAAAGTTGTAATACAGTTCTCCAAAGGAACAACCAGTACCCAGATATCTGAAACAATATAATCTTGATCTGTATCGTTTTGTTAAAAAAAAATTGTAAGCTTTTCATTTATACATTATAAGTCGCGGGCACCAGCTAGTTGAATATAATGAGTGTCAATTATTTTATTTAAAATTTTTCAAACTTTTAATGAGTGTCTTCAATTATTTGACCGCTCCTGTATTTATAAGTCAACAATTTTGTTAAAGATAGTGATTTCTGTTCCAGGTGTAACATTACAAAAAAAGTGGAAGAACATGCGGGATGCTTATAATGAGGAGTTCAACAAAAAATGAATTCCTTCTGGTTCTGTTGCATGTAAAGGTTCAAAATACATGTATTTTGACCGCCTTTCTTTTCTTCAGAAGACGGTAGAAAACAAAGAAACGACCTCAAACATACATGAAGCCAAAAATGAAGGAATTCAAAACATTGACCAAAACCAAGATAATTTTGTTAATGCACGTGAAATACAATCAGTACCCAATAAAAGGAACAAGACTAAAATTACTTCAGAAGAACGATTGGCTGACATATTAGAAAATAGCATTGAATCAAGGGATAAAATACAGAGACAATTACTAGAAAGTATGTCAAAGCAAGATGATGATGATAAGCCTTTTTGTATGTCATTTTATAAAGAGTTAAAAAAGTCCCAAAAAATAAGCGTTTGGCTACTAAAATTGAATTAATCCAGGTAATACAGAAAGGGCAAAAATTACCAGCGCCTATTCATATCACGAGCAGAACACGCCTAATGCAGTATTTTGGCAAAACCAACAATATTCAAACCCACAAGAATATTTTACTGGATATTCTACAATCGTACCAGGAGAGTCTCCATCGCCTTTATCATGCAATAGCACTGACGACTCACAGTCTTCCATAGTAAAAATATATATATTCTGATGTATAAAATAAATATCTTACCTTAACCTAATCACGAGTATTTCTTCTGGGGCTACCACGCTTGACCTCATAGGGGTGTATCATTAGATGCAATTTGTTCACTGATCATTTCTAATAATTTATCAAATGAATTTGTCGACATTCTCAAATAATTGAAGAATTTTGGTTCAAAACTTCTTAATTTTGGATATGAAGTCTGAAACTGACCATGGGTGAGTCGATCACGTAATATTGGATGCACCCAATACTGCCGTTTCTTCTTTCTTTTTTTTACGGAGCAACAAGTACACACATATTGCTTCTTCGACTTCCATGATTGGACTGGAATGACTGTCACTCTATGCGGATTACGGCACTCCGCATTTACTACATCCGCGCCTGTCTGAACACTTGCGTTTAGAACCGCGCGATTTGCATCCGCACGGGTTCCGCCATGTCTGAACTAGCTCTACGGCATTCAGTAGCGCGTTTGCGATGTTTGCACCGGCGGTTGTGGATAGCTTTGATGCAATAATCCGAAAGAAGACCGCATCGTTGTTACCTCTTTAATAATTAAGTATTAAAAAAATAAGTATAAATTATATAAGTTTTTCTCTACCAACAATTCCTATGAATGAAAGTTGTCCGAAATAAACAATTTTTAATTATTTTTTATTACACATTATTATTTAATTGAGAAGTTAAATAAAAGTTTATCTTTATATATAAATAAAATTTTCTCGAGTATTATAATAACACTGCTCTTTGATTTTTGGCACATTTTAAATCTTATTTTAAATGTTTCCACTTTTATGAGTATCTGTAGTTTGGTTTATTTATTTTTATCCTAATTAATAAAAAATATAACTTTTTTTACACCTCAATTTTACGTGGCGCCGCCCAGGTAGCGGAAAAGTCTTGGATTATTTCAATGCAATTGAATTCAGGTTTTCAAAATACTTTCCATAACTTTTTAAAACTTTTCCATACGTTCTTTTTCAGACTTCTTTACTTCTGTATGCCCTTCCTTGCAGACCAAATCCAGGCCCTATGACTTTAAAGGAGTGGTTGAAATTCTTAAAAATCAAAGGGGAGAATTCAGTCACAAGGTATAGGATCAGGGTTATATGGAGCATGTTCAAAAGGAATAGACCAGTTTGATTCTAATAATGTCAGCTTGATGCGCAAGCACGTTGGATCGATGCAAGAAACAAATTCATTGGCAATATTTCTAGCGTAGGTTTTTGAGTGTTTCCATCAGCTGAGGCTTACAAATTTCTGCATTTTTATTTTGCGGTTACGGTCTTCTGTTTTTGTTTTCCATATTATTTTGATTACATTATACTTATTTAACCGATAGGGAAGAAAGGTTCTCGAGTGGCAGCCTCGTACCGGTAGACGTAGTGTAGGGCGACCCCCCACTCGATGAAGTGACGATCTGGTAAGACATGCAGGAAGTCGATGGATGCAGGTGGCTTAGGACCCTGCTTTGTGGCATTACTTGGGGGAGGTCTATGTTCAGCAGGGAGCTGTAATGATGATGATGATGATACTTATTTAACCTAAAAATACCACAATAGTTTTTTTTTAGACTTTAGTACACATTTTTTACAACTAAATTTAGTCTTAATATGTCATAGTTTTGCCTTCTTTATAATAAAATGCTAGATGTAACACATTTCCCCGTATTTTACGAATAAAGTAGGTAATAGGTAACTTAACACAGATTGAACAATGATAGAAAACTAAAAATATTGTATCTTGTTATTCTTGTTAACTGCCAGCTCAATAGAAATGGTAGAACCACAGAGATGTGAACAAAACTATTAATAGGGATTTTACTGCGTTTAATTGGCTCATTTTTGATTCCCGACGTTTCAAGTGCTTTACAGCACCCATTGTCACGGGGGTGGGACGGGATTGAAATGTTCTGAGTAACCGAAACGTCGAGAATTAAAAATAAGTTTATTAAACTATATTATTGTAGTTTAATAAACTATAATAATATACTATATATATATATATATATATATATATATATATATATATATATATATATATATATAACTATAGTATTAATTGTTTTATTCAATGTGTAGTGTTCGCGTAAAAATAGGAAACCAAAGAGATGTAACTACAGCTTCATTCGTACAAACAACTAAAAGATCTTCCCCGACAGTGACTCAAAGCGACAGTGAATCAATTAAATAACTAGGCTTCTTAACCTTAACAAACATGATTTGAAAAATTTTAGAACATAGGTGCAAATATCCGGACGTCTCACATTTTTATAATCCATTGAAACTCGTACACAATTCCAAACAAGCTAACATCAAAGTCACTATCATTGACGACGTATAAATAAGTCCTTTGAACAAAATAACAACATTTCTGTTCCTTCTAATGTCTTAATTTCGAGTTGAAAACGGGCGACTCGGCACAAGGGACACCTTACTGCGTTTATTTCACAATAAAGTGAATATATCGCTTTACTTCGGACGTTTTCGACAACCAACAAGTGGCAATTAAAAGTGACAAATGGTATGAGTTATAAGTGTCGCTGCCGTGTCGACGCCACGTTGTTACGCCATGTTGCTTTTGACAGCGCGCGCTCTAAAGCACTATCCGCCTCTCTCTGATCTTTCCACCGTCCACTTCATTCTTTTGAGGAGCTGACAGAGTCACAATGAGCTTTTAAGATTGAATATAATGTTATAAAAAATCAAAGTAATTTGTGCTTTAAGTCCTGTGGATAGGGGCTGTAATTTGGCGCCTTTATGCGCCATCTTTGTTAGTCATTAACATAACTCTTTGACGGATGTCCGTTTAAAAAATAAAGATAAAAGCAAACATTTTGAAAGGTTATGACGTGTGACGGTTGGCTGTATAGCAAAACGCCTTGTCGTCTAGTACATTAAAAAGCGATAAATGTTCCCGCAAAATATAAAAACAGATTCTGGTCACGAAACCAGCGCAATTTTGTAAGTGATTAGTGTCATTCGTCAGACAGAAATAAGCGTTATGTTTTCTAGTCATACGAGACTATTTTAATAATATTGCTCTATACTGAGCAATTATAAAATATGATATTATCTTTGTTAAATTTATGGTGGCATTATTTGAAATTTAACAAGTCCACAGCTGCAAAAATTAGTTTTACGAATGAACATTGACTTTTGGGATAGCTTTATTTGTGTCATTGCACGCGAATAAAATTTTATATAAATTACCGCGTTGATTGAAGTTACAAAAATAAAAATGTAAATGAGCAAACTTTTAAAAATTCATTAAATTTTTATCATAATTCATAGTTTACAATTCGTTTTTAGTTTCATTTTTATTACTTACTATAAACATTATTAGAATGTAATTAATTTTGTTGAATTTAACAATTGATTCTTTTTGAAAGCTTGTATTCATAATATACTTTCATCCCATCTCTGTTTTACATTTTAGCAGCGTAACTTGCTACGTTTTTTTATATAAGATAATCCTTCCTTCATTCAATTATTCAATAAAGTCTATCAATAGTCCACTGTTGAAGCTAATTCTCTATATTTGCCATAGTTGGCAACTATGGCAAATATAGAGAATTAGCTTCAATCGCTTGATAAGCGAGTTGGCAACATTTTTTTATTTTTTTGTGTTGTTACTAGAAATATGCTACTGTCCATTTCCCGTTCCATTTCTCTGTCGCTTTCTTTTATCCATTCTCTTATTTTATTAAAACATAATATATTACGTATACGTAGATCTTCGCGGGTACCCATAGCCCGGGGCTATAAGTAGTATCTCTGTAACCTCTTCTTTCTTGTACGACACCCGTGGTACGATATGGGGCAGTAGCTATATATCGCTATCACACGGTCGGTTGTGGTAACATACCTTCCCATAATATCACATCGCTTGTACATTGTCGGATCAGAGGTAGAGAACTGTAGAGAACCGGAAACCCTTTTTATTGGAAATTCAGGGGAGATTTTAGAGAAATTCCATCCTAGTCCTCGAAGGTGACAATGCGTTCGTATTTTTATCGTTAATTGACGATAGATGTAGTTGTTCATCGGCCACGGCATTTAACTAAGATCAGGTGGACTGTGTGCTCGTTTGTCTCCCTGATTCTATAAAAACAAATATGTGTGTCGTTGGTGACCGATGAGAATCGTAGACCCTTTTTTAGAGGTAACAAGACATTTCATCTAACGCCTCAGAGGTGACAATGCATTTTGATTCATAACCGAGGATAGATGTAGGTGTAGGTGTTTATCGACCACAGCATCCATTTTGCCATCAGTTGAATTGATTAATCGTTAGTTACCTTTATTTGAATAAAATATTTTATTTTTAATTTAAACATTTCTGTTAATTGATCATTATAAACTTCCGTTTATATGTAATTAACGCTTACGAGGCCTCTTATAATAGCCACAATTAGTCGAGGAGCCAGCAGACCACCGTGTTATCACGATCAAAGTCTTATTGGAGCCGTGACGACGGTAATGGTGGCAAATGTACATTTAATTAGACATAACACGCCAGTTACCTCGCAGTTGCTCATCAATTTTCTACGTCTTTACTTAAAGGGGACTTGCATAAATACTACTTTGACGTTATAAAAGTTACTTCTTGCAGAAAGCAACTTTTATAACGTCAGAGAATTTCTTGATTATAAATTTAACAAATGAACCACTGCAATTTCACTAATCATTGACATTTTATTCTATTTAATAATTATCTAATGAGTAATTACAAATTCTCCTTTCAATGTATCTTTTAAATTTTTTTAATTAATAACTTAATAATGAAAAATTGAATTAGCAATTAAATTAAATTTGATATTTGTATGCCTCTATATAAGCGGTGAAATATGTTTCACTTAAAATGTATGTACTTAACACGTGTACGTACCATGTTTGACGAAAATAAAAGTTTAGAATCTTTGAACGAAACACCAAAATGTTGTTGTTGATTAACATACTGGCATACACACATACATAACATATTAACCGGCGCTACATCAGACTTAGTATAGGATAAGATTATCATATGAATTTTAAATGTATTTACTTTTAATATTTTAATGTTAGCACATTTAGTGAAAGCGTATCTTAACCAAATCATGTCTGCAAATGTTACGCTAGGATTACTCGTCTCTCTCTGAGTTATCGTGGTAAACAGAGACACAAACAGACTTCAAGCGATGCAACTTTAAATTAAGCAGAGAACTGAAGCTCTTTGATAATGTGCGGTTTGCGTCATTATGGTATTTATGCTATATATTTTTAACATTTTACAAGATTGTATAATAATATTAAGTTTATATAAAAAAATTCCGGTATGCTCCTGGTTCGTGATTCTTCACCTAATCGGCTTGAATAATTTTAATGAAATTTTATGGAGTACTTCTGGAGTCATCTGGATGGTTCTTAGTTGGACCCGGTAGATGGCGCTGTTGTCGAGATCTAGAAATCACCTGTGCGGAGTCCATGAAGGTTAGAGAACAGGAGAACGATCACTATGGTTCATAAAAGATAGCTTGATCTCTGCGACAGCTATCAAAGTAAAATCACGCCTATGAAGTCCTGAATTTCTTAGTAGTACAGACAGTACCTGTCAATGACATACTTTATGGGCATGCACTAATTAGGTCGGCATGCCCATAAAGTATGACATTGACAGGTACTGTCTGTACTACTAAGAAATTCAGGACTTCTTAGGCGTGATTTTACTTTGACAGCTGTCGCAGAGATCAAGCTATCTTTTATGAGCTATACGTACTAAAGCATAGCCCGCCTGTTCTTGAAAATTGTAGAATTGTAGTGACTGCGAAGTTAGCTGTTTATGAGTACCTACAAGTAGATGAAGTTAGTTGAATAATGTACAAATTTTCTCCGCGGCATTGGTGAGAAAATTTTCATGCTCCATAATTTTGTAATTTTTGACATAAAGAAACATTAAAAAATGGAGAAATATTTTATTGTGCGTCGATGTGCAAGTGGTTTAGCATCTGATCGGAAAAATAGACTGAAAATGACTTTTATTGACCGAATTTAGCGATCGTAGCGCCTCACTTATGGTGTCCATATTTCTGGGACACTATTTTCTACGGCGATCGTTCTCCTGTTCTCTAACCTTCATGGTGGAGTCAGAGCGATAAACCCTAGCAGCTAGTAATGGTGGCGCTTGCGCAAGCGTTACCGTATGCCGGTATGGTAGTCATCAACTTTGGTTTAATATATGCCAATACTATTTCATCATTATCATCATCATTACAGCCCTTCACAAGCCCACTGTTGAACATAGGCCTCCCCCAAGGTATGCCACAAAGCAAGGTCCTGAGCCATCTGAATCCATCAACTTTCTGCATGTATTACCAGGTCGTCACTCCATCTAGTGGAGGGTCGCCCTACACTTCGCCTACCGGTACGAGGCTGCCACTCGAGTACCTTTTTTTCCCCAACGGTTGTCGGTTCTTCGAGCTATATGGCCGGCCCATTGCCACTTCAGTTTACTAATCTGTTGGGCTATGTCGGTCACTCTGGTTCTACTGCAGATATCCTCATTTCTAAGTTTATCACGCAGAGTAACTCCGAGCATAGCCCCCTCCATAGCTCGAAAGTTTATTTCAGATGTTACTGTGTTTAAAATTTCAATTTAAATTGTTGATTTTAAGTTTTTGAGAGTGCTAGTGTACCCTTGATTGATTACGGGATTACTTGATTATTCTCCAACACGTACTGGAGCAGCGTGTCGGTCAATTTGCTCCATAATCCTCTCAGAAGTGATCTGTAAGACCTGTGCCTAGAAGTGGAACATATACATGCTGTAACTATACTTTACTTTTTATATATTTACAATTCCTTCGTTACAAATTGCCCTCTTTTACTTATCGCGACTTCCATGCTTGTTCCAATATATTTTGTTGCAATTTGTGTGCACAATTTTACCTTCAGTTAAGATACACTGCTCTATAAAATTAAGCATTACGTCTATTCCTTATCTATCGTAGTTTTAGAAGACATGATCGACTCTATGTATTGTTGAATTGGATATAATTTAGAATAACATTTCAGAAACTGTTACTTGAATTGAACAGCTAGGAAATCTTTAGTATAGAGATCCTATTGTTAGCGTTGATAAAACATTTTACGTTCAAATCTATTGACAATTATTGCAGTATTTGTTATAGAACCGATAAACATATGATATGGTGCTATATCAATAGTTTTTACCTGTTTGTCGTATTATGATAGAGCTTACTTAAATAGCATTTTTTTGAAACGGCATAAGGGTGACTAACGAGCACACAGTCCACCTGATGGTAAGTGGATGCTGTGACCTATAGACATCTACGTCTATCCTCGATTAAGAATCAAAACGCAGATGCGTTGTCACGCCTAAGGATTAAGATGGAATGCCTCGTTTTCAGTAAAAACGGGTCTCCGGATCTCTACACTCACCATACGAAACACAGCAGTATTAAGCTGCTATTTTACGCTAGTATTCTGTGTGAGCGTGGTCCTTCCCCGGTCGAGCTGACCCATTCATGCTACAACAACAATACAGCATGGCTCTACCACGTATAAAAATTTATACGAGAGGTTAAGATCGAAGTATATAATATTATCTAATGGAATCATAAATAGAAAGATTACTAATAGGTAGTGGAGTACACATAGACACCTACATTTGTCCTCGACTAACTACTACTAATAACTACTAGCGTCACGCTAAATTTAGATGCGTTTTCATCACTAAAGACTAAGATGGAATACCTAGTTACCGTTAAAAAGAGATTCCGGTTCTCCATACTCACGGTACGATTGGTTTGATACGAATATTAAGCGTCTTACCAATGCTATTTTAATAGTACAAATGTACAAGTGTGTATAATAAAATGTTGACAGTGTTTTTTTTTTTTATAGAAGAGGGACCAAACGAGCATACGGTTCACCTGATGTTTAGTGACTACCGCCGCCCAAGAACAACCGCAACACCAGGGGAATTGCGGGTGCGATGCCGGCCCTTTAGAAAAGAGTAAGCTCTTTTCTTGAAGGTCCCTAGGTCGTATCGGTACGGAAAAATCGCCGGTGGTAAATTATTCCACAGAGAGACGTACAGTAGTGTACCACCAAGCATCCAGATGGTGTGGGTGTTAACAGGAGGCTTGCCGCGTAGTGCGTTCATGAAATTTGGCGGCTGGCATTAATCCGAACAATTCCTCAGAGCACTTCACGTGATAGATGAGATATAGATCTCTGAGATCAAGACTAAGTCATATTGTAAAAACCTGCGTGGATATCTTTAAATAAATATTAACGGTATTGGCTTCGGTACTTCATAGTCGATCGTGGGAGCCTCATTTGTCAGAATGGAAAAATATCTATTGCAAGTGAGGTTGCCATTTAAAGAAAAATATCATTATACCTTCGCTTTATGTTTGGTAATTTGAATTCACAGCGCTCTGCAAGTGTTTTCAAAATTGTAGTAAGAACTTCAGAGTACTTTCTTTGTATCTAGTATACATATAGAAAATTGTATAAATGTAAACGAGATAGCGGGTGCGGTGTGTTTTGCATGCGCTGCTCAGAACGTGTTATCGAGGGTAGTTTTGTTACAACGTATGTACATATTTGATGAACGCGTCTGTTGAAGTCACTGCTTAGGGATAGCAACTAAACTTTCAAAGTCAATTTACAGTATATGCACCAATATATATATATATATATATATATATATATATATATATATATATATATATATATATATATATATATATATATATATATATATATATATGGGGTATTGTTGGTATTGTCGGTTTTGCCGATAAATGAGTTAGAATTTCGACCTAAAAATAAGTGTCAAGTTCCATACAGCAGTTCCTTAAATTGTAGCTATAGGAATAAAATGTTCTCCAAATGTTTAAAAGAAAATTTACTACGTTCTTTGGTGTTAAATTTATAATTTGATAAATTTTAATTTAATGTGATGGTATCCAAATCTATAATTGAAATTTAAATTTTTATTGCTACTCGAACTACGTTAGCCAAAAAATTGAAAAATGGAAAATAATACGTATTGCAAAACCCAATTAAAACAGCCGGATTTAATGAGAGCGTGCCTTTATCAATTGGACAGTAAAGCCCAAAATCACCGCTTCGAATTCGATGTGTGCCGTTGTTAAAACATTGATAGGTAGACAACACAATCACATTAGCAACCTTTTACGATATGCCTCGAAAGTAAAACAGTTGATAGAGCTATGCTGCAGTTATATTGGTAGTATAGTTGTAGCACGAGTGGGTCGGCTCGACCGGGAAAGGACTATGCTGCTGAAACAACTTATCCAAAGTAGTATTTGTTGGTTATATAGCTAGTTAAGCAGTTTTAATGCTTAGATTAATCTACCTTATGATTATTTTTACGTGGTAGAGCCTCGCTGCAGCTATATTAGTTGTAGCACGAAAGGGTCGGCTCAACCGGGGTTAGACCATACTCTCATAATATACCAGCGTAAAGTAACAGCTAAGGCTGCTGTGTTTCGTATGGTGAGTGTAGAGAACCGAAGCCCCTTTTTAATGGAAACGTGGCATTCCATTTTGGTCCTCACGACAACGCATCTGCATTTTGATTCGTACTCGAGGATAGAGAGAGGTAGATGTCTATGGGCCACAGCAACCACTTACCATCAGGTGGACGGTGTGCTCGTTTGTCACCCTAAAAAAACACATACTTTTTTGTTATGAGTCTTATATAAACATGAGACAACAATGTTTGAACGTTGACCTGTACTATCTTGTGTTTCTCAGACAGATGAATGTTCTATTCTTATGAGAAATAAATTTCTAAAACCATATAAACGAGACGTCGTCAGGAGGAATAGATTCGGCGATGGCTGACCGCTAAGTTTATTTTTAAGTTTATTTTATACCTTATCAACGAAACACGTGTCGAATGTCGATATATCTTTGCCTATATACATGTGTTATACAAGTGTATAATCAAAGATGTCGAGTAGTGGTGACGGGGATAGTGCACGCAATTTAGGGAGGGCGGGATGTGCTCTTTAAACTAGGTAACACATAATTTTTAGTTTTTACGCGGATTTTAGTTCAATAATAATAACATATTTAATATAGTGGGTTCCCACAAAGTAACACCTGACTCTAGTACAATTATCTTAAAAATTAAAAAAAAAACAACTGTTCTTTGTTAGAAACAACTAGCGCCAACAAACTCTCACAATCAAGGGCCTGCAAAGAAAGATAGAACAAACATCTTTAAACGTTCTGAAGCGAAAGACGGTTAAAATGTCTCTTTTTCCGAATTACATATGAACCGAATTACCTCACTCCGAATTTTGTGCGTGCTTGGTGGCAAGCCTTTGTTCAGCGGTAGATTTGTGATGGAATGCGCTGAAGATGATCATGATGATGACACATTAATTGTTACTTACGAAGGTTTTTTCATACACGATTTTAGACGTATCGTATCCTTAGACCATTCAACAAAATTTGGTTGAATGGTCTAAGATCGTATCTCAGATGCTGCGCCCTATCTCTGGTCTGTATATTACTGGCCTGGCATATTCGCGTTGTCAGTCACCAGCTAGGCACACGTCACATTGTGCACATTGTCACACTGTGCACGTACATGCCGAACTAATGGAAAGGTTGACCGCACTGCAACGAAATGCAAGATTTATACAATTATATTTGTTGACGCCTCCTCTGTGTTTGTATAACTATGTAGTCATGAATTGACGGACCTAATCACAAATTTTAACCTTCCGGAGGAAATAAGATTTTTACTGGTATCCAACCTATACCAGCTCCCTTTGGCAACACATACATCTCATGTCATTGTGAATTTTTCGTGCCGAATCTGCAAGTCTCTTTTTCAAGTAAACTTCTTAAGTTTAAAATTCGTTTTTTAAGCGAAATTTCTGGATTTTATTACAATCAAAAATGAGAAAACTTATTAAAACACGGACAAACGTTTTGGACGGATCCATTGTATGCATTTCTTGTATTGAAATAACTAGTGGAGTAAATTAATAAAAATTTGAAATTTAAAATCTATATTTGAGACAAGAACGAACAGCTGTTACTACAATCAACTAAATATGTATAATATATTTATACATGTAACTGTGATTTTTATATATATAGAGATAAATATATTGTAATGCATTTAAATGACTTAGTAGATTAATAAAAACGCGAAGTGTGAAATCTACGTATGAGACTTAAAGAGCGCTTGTATATACTTTCTTAATTAACTTAATATGTATAGAAAAAAGTAAAGTAAGTTCAGCTAAGTCCCCTGTGGAGGCTTCCCTGAGAGGGTTGGAAGGAGTTGTGCTGGTGTGGAACTTCGTTTGTTGGAGGGGGAGATTTGTTTGTGGGGGCCGTGGTTTGGGAGGTCACTGAGCACTTGGCTCTTTTAATATGTATATTGAATTTTAATTGATTTATTTATAAAAAATCTTATCACTTACAGTCATTGATAACTCTCTCATAACGAGAGTCTGTACATTAAACATCTGGCTTGCGGTGCCACGAGGGGGTACACGAGTCATTTAATTCTATTTTATATGAATATTTCTACGTCCATATTTACTACCAAAATATATATACCATTGTTTACAACATAATAAAAGCGCAATATAAAATCTATGTATGAGACAGAGCGTCGTTGCTGTCCTCTGCAGGGCATAAATGCCGTGCAGGTCTCGGGCCTCGGGGTGTACCCCTTTACCCGGATGTTCCTCACGGCACACTACAATGTGCCGGTCCTGGGCGCCTTGATGTTAAAGGCGTTGCTTATAACGACTATTGTCGCAGTCGGTAAATTTATAATAAAAGGAGGTTATCTAAGAATTGTGTTTAAATAACACAATTTGTCTAAGTTGGCCTTTCTGCGGCATTGAGGGGTTTACTCGGACTCCCTAATCTATATAGGGAGGAGTTCTCTTGGATAAGGTCGCCCGTCCGGCGGCCTTGCATGCAACGGCGCGAAGCCGTTGAGGTGTTCGTGTGGCCCGTTGTCGGCGCGGTCAAACATACCGCGCGACAACCGGACCACGAAATCATGTAGGCTCTCCATCTTGAGGTTGGCCGCTATGACGTCATTACGGACGTAGCGACCCGCACCGACTATGGTTCGTAATGACAAAATCTGCTGGGCCTGAAGTCGCCGCTTCTGATGATCGCTCAGGAGTGCATACCAGGCCGGAGCAGCGTATGTTAGCAGGGGTCTTATATATGTTTTGTAAATAGTTAACTTCGACTTTGTCGGTAACTTGGATGTCAGGACAGGGCGGAGCATTGCCCGCGCACATCGAGCTTTGCGTATAGCAGAGTCGACGTGCGCTGTCATATGCAACATCCTGTCGATCCGACATCCAAGGTAGGTCACGGCCTTCTCATATGCGATCTCCTGGCCTCCGAGGGTTAGTGGTGGTGGTAAATTTCTGTAGCGGCGAGTGAGTAGAGCGGTCGTCTTGCTAACATTGACGGCCATCCTCCACTCATCCAGCCATGGTGGCAGCAGGTCCAGCAGACGTTGCATCCTGGCAGCTGCAATATGGGCTCTTCTGGACGACGTGAAGTATGCGCTGTCATCCGCAAAAAGCGCTAGCTCGACGTCGTCCTCCCATTCATGCAAGTGTCCTGCCAGGGTAGGGATGTCATTAGTGTATGCCGCGTACAGGGCTGGAGACAGACAGCTGCCCTGTGGCACACCAGCTGTTATGGTCTTTATTGCGGACACGGCGTCCTCTACGCAGACGTAGAACTTCCTGCCTTCCAGGAAAGACGCCACTAGCCGCAATATAGCAGGAGGGATACTTGTTTGTACATCTAACTTGTAGAGTAATCCTGTGTGCCACACCCGGTCGAACGCCTTCTCGATATCGAGAAAGACGCCCAACGATATGCGGCCACGGTTGTGTTCGGCCGCAAGCAGGTGCAGCACTCTGGTCAGCTGTGTTGCTGTTGAGTGACCCCTCCTGAATCCATGTTGCTCCGCCCGAAGTTGGATGCACGGGCGGAGACGTCTTAACAGTAATCTTTCGCACAGTTTAGCTATATGCGGTAGCAGCGTGATCGGCCTGTAATTGGCAGCTCTACGCCTGTCCTTCCCGGGTTTCGGCAAGACGATAACTTTGCCTTTCTTCCAGTCCTCCGGGAAGTGGGATGTCCGCAATATGCCGTTGTAGAGCCGACCTATCTCTACAAGGACTCTATTGGGCAGCTGTCGTAGTGCAGCGTTAGTAATCCCGTCGTGCCCCGGCGCCTTTCTCGGTTGCAGGCGGGTTACTGTCCTCCGCAGTTCGGCGGGGGATATAAACCACTCTCCTGCAAGCGGTGGCGCGGGCGACGACAGGAGCTCCTGCACGCGGCTCTCCTTCCGGGTATGGATTTCCATGAACTCCGCACTTGCTGGGTTCGGCATAAACTGCTCCTCGAAGTGCTCAGCTAGGATATCCGCTCTGCCCTTGGCATCGTAACATTGAATGCCCGCGTTGTTAGTCAGCGGGCAAACATGTGGTCGTGTTTTCGTTAACTGTCGGTTCAATGTATAGAGCGACGCATGTTGTTCGTCTGCCTTCCATATGCGCCGCTCCCAGGCCTCTCCTCTGTGGGCCTGTATTGCAACCGACAGTTCGTCTGTTAAGGTGTTAAGTTTTCTTTTTACTCTAGGGCAGCGAGTACGCGCCCAGAGCTTCCTCAGCGCTCTTTTATGGTTTAGCTGCACGCGTATCTTTAGCGGCAGCTCCTCTTTTCTTCCCGTGAGAGGGACGATCGTAGAGGCCGCGTTGAGGGCCTCCTTGATGCACGTGGATATTCTAGTTGCAGCGGCCTCTACGTCGTCCGCTGAGTTGATCGGTGTATGGACTGGAGGCCTCTCCTGCAGGTGTTGGTGGTAGAGCCTCCAGTCGATCTTGGTCTTGACGGCTCTGGGCGGTGACGTCACTGCCTTAGTGCCAAGGGTTATCAGAATCGGGAGGTGCTGTGTATTCAGGTCATACAGCACTTCTACCACTACTGGATAGTTGACGTTCCTAGTGAGCACGATGTCTAATACATCCGGACGCTTCCTAGGGTCGCTAGGAATATGCGTCGGTTCCTCGGGACCTAGAACGTCATAGTCATGGTGTTCTGCGTCATCGTAAAGTTCACGACCCGGCGGGTTGATCACTCTGGACCCCCACGCCGGGTGTTTGGCGTTCAGGTCCCCGGCGATGATGGTGGGTGTTGTACCTTCCATTACCGTCCGGATGTCTGAGGAGTGAAGTGGAGTCCCTGGCGGGCGGTATGCTGCAAAAATCCTTAGTTCCTCGCCCGCCGCCTCCACTTTTATGCCGATTGAACGCATCGTCTGGAAGTCTGGCAGTTCCAGCTCCTGGTGGACGATGTCTCTCCTCACCAGGATCGCTGTCCCTCTGTAAGCGACCCCTTGGGGATCGACCTCGTCCCTCCTATAGATGGTATAATTGGGCAGCTTTAGATGCGTTGATGGTCGTAATTTGGTTTCACCCAGCAAGATCACCTGGATGTCCTGTTGCTGGGTGAGAGTGCGGAGTTCATGAATCCTTTGACGAATCCCGTCCGGATTCCAGTATAGCAGGCGCAGGTTACTGTCCTCCATAGTGCCTTGCCAATAGGGATGCCAGCGCCTTCATTACGGCGGTAACTGGATCAGTCCCGGCCCTAATGTCGGCCAGGACTTGCGTTCCGACTTCGATGGCTATGCCTACCAATCTGTGGATAGCATCAGCCGTCTCGAAGTCGGAAGTTGGTGGTCTGCGTTCTGCACTACGCTTTTGTGAAGGCACTGGTCTCGGGGCATTGGTTAAGGTCTTCCTTTGCGCAGAGCGCGCTCTATGTGTGGAGCGGGCTCTGCTTTCCGGTAGGGCCCTTTCTGGTGCTCTACTTACTGTAATCGGCGCTGCTGATTTTGCAGCAACCTGCGCCTGCGAGGCTATCAGTCCTATGGTTGTAGGGGTAGAGGTAGTCACTACCTGAGGAGGAGGCTGTTCTGTTCTCCTGCTCCGATTCCTCCGCCTCTTCCTTTGGGAGGGTTGCCTCTCAATGGCGTCGTTGGCAGGAGGTCGGAGAGTCGCCCCGGTGGTTGCCCTCTGCTCTGTGGGGGCCACCGTTTCTATTGGTACTGATGGGGGTGGGTGGGGGGGGGGCTGGTTGCCTACCCTTCCCTCTAGTGATGGTAGCCCACCCGTCCTCCTGTATGGTAACTGTCTTGGGGCGACTCTGGGGGATCCTCTTGGGGTTCTCCGGGAGTAGCCCAGGTAGAACGACCTGCTTCCTAGCGAAGGTTGGCCGTGGTTTGGGCAGTTTGCGCTTTGGTTCTTCCTTCCCCTTGGGCAAAGGCTGGCAATATGCTCTCCAGCACAGCGAACGCATTTCACTGGCCTGAAGCAGTTTGATGAGGCATGTCCGAAAGCCTGGCAACGGTGGCATTGTGGTGGCCCCGTTTTCCTTTGCCAGGCTTCAATGACTACTCCTCTCATATAGAGGAGTTCGTCTATATTGTAGAGTTCTTGTAGCCGCTCCAGGCTCAGATGCTCCAGCTGTGCGTAGTAGAGGCAACCCGGTCTGCCTCTACGTGGTGGTATGGCTTTAACGTACTGTATCGGGAAGCCTTTTTGCCCGGATAGCCTCCTCGATCATCTTGGGATCGGTGCCCACTGGCAAACCCCGGATGCCCACCTTAGTGGGCTTCTCTTCTGCCGGGGTATAACAGTACCACGACATGGTTTTGTCCTTCTCGGAGAGCTCGACCATATACTTCTGGATGGTACGGAACTCATCCGGGCTCTGTGGAGAGAATCTGACTCCCTTCCCGAATGGACGGGCATTAGGAGGATGGCCCAACTTTTCATTAAGGACTTTGAAATGCCTCGTCCAATCCGGGAGGTATTCTGCAACGATCGGCGGATATCTAGATTTCTCCTTCACCTTCTCTGTCTTTTGAGTCTCCTCCGCCGATTGCGGTCGTGGTACTGCAGGGGCCGCAGCCATGTGGGCATAGCTCGTCGACGGCCGCTGTCCATCGTCGTGAGCTAGTCCGGACGGGTTGGTAGTTTCAACCGGTGATGATTTTCCGGCTGATGCAGCTAGGGTTGCATACGTTGTTGAGCCCCAGCTGTAGGACTCCTCACCTCCTTGTTCAAATTGGATCGAGTCGTGACTACGACGGTCCGGTGAGATGGGTGGCGGTGATGGCGACTTAGGAGGTGAGGTGTGAACCTTCTTCCTAGTCGTTGCTTGGGGCTCTTCATCTTCTGATGATGTCGGCGAATCGGATGAGTTACCGATGCACTGCCTCTTTTCATGGAGGGAGGCTTCGGTCTCTGGTGGCGTGTGCCTTCGTGGCGTCTTCTTGGGCCGCTGTTGCTGTGAGGGCAGCGGTTCACGCCCAATCGTACACTCAGGTACGATGGGGGAGAGTGCAACCCTAGGTGCGGCCTCCTTACCAGGCGACGAAGGTTTCCGGGTAGGTATTTGGAGTAGGATGAGACTACTCTCATCCTCTCCGGGTTAAAAATGTCGCGGTAGGCGATGGGTCTGTCCAGTGCGCCTGGCCGGTCCGGTGGTTTCCTCGATCTCGGAGTAGGTTCCCCCCTTATCGTTCCCTGACATCCTAACCTAACAGTCAGCGTCAGCGGTAATCTAACTAAGGCCCTATCTATCTTCCAAACGATCGGCGGCAGATATTGATGCGCGACGCGGATGGTGGTGATAATATTATAGAGACTTTCTTACACTGTGGGCACTGCCTACCCCTTTCACAACGAAAGGGTTGGGGGAAGTGCAAAGGTGGCACTTTAATGCGCGACTAGGCACAGAATGCACGGAACGCATAAGGTGCCAAGAATCACCTAGGGGCCGGTGATCTCGACGCCTCACGGAATCACGGGACTCAACGTTCGGCGGAGTATGTCGTACCGGCGGTTATTTGCAGCCACTGTATACTGCAAGTAACGCACACCTAGGAGATCCTTGATATATGAGACAGAACGTGAGTGTACATTACACGTCTGCCTTGCGGTGCCACGAGGAGGTACAAGAGGCATTGGGTTCTATTTCATATGAATATTCATACGTTTATATTTACTACCAAAAGAAGTATGCCCACTTTCGATACATTGATTGACCTGTCACTTGATTCGTTTTACAGGTCGCGTCTACCTACAACTACTGTTACATAAAATATTGTTTATAATGAAATAATAACTTATTAACTTTTCATTTAGAGGCCAAGGAAAAATGCTATTAATTAAGTTTTGCAGGTTATAACAGCTGTCATTTAAGGTCTGACAGCTATCACAATCTCAAAACTATACGATAATTAAAATCAAATTGTTTCTCAATCGCTGAGAGAGTTACAAATACTCAGAAATAAATCCCACTTCAATGTAATATCATCATCAAAAAGCAATTGGTTATTTTGAACATTCATATAAACCACATGACGAATGGACAAATTTTTCGTAGTCTGTGAAACGGAACGTGTAAAACAACTTTTCTTTTTAAAGATAATATTATATATATTTTGCCGTGGCTTCTTGGTCTTTAAGTCATTGTAAAACGCGTTCCGTCTCCAAAAGTCTATTGAGAATGATAAACATAGTAACATTACTTTTTTCCTGGCCTAATTGGAAAATTCAATTATGCGCTACGAAATAGGCAAAAAGAAGGCAATTTTATAAGATATTTTACATCACTAGACGCGTTAGAAAATTATCAGGTCAAGACTGGATATGATTCTTTATACTCTCTCTCTCTATCTTTCTCTCTCTCTCTCTCTCTCTCTCTCTACACCGTCGAATCTATATAGACAGTCATATATAGGCCTAAGTACAACGGTGGAATTTAATATGCTGTAATGGACGAATGCTTTGCCCTAGACTTCGTTCGCGTGGAATCAGTATTTTTGTTATGTTCAGTGACGATGATTGATTTGTACCTTAAATTGTTGCGGAGATATAGAAAGGCTGGATAAAATTTGGATAAAATATTCAATTAGTCAGTCAATCACAGAAACTAATGAACGAACAAATACACGGGCTCACAAACCAATGGACGGACTCGAAAACGAACCAAGAAACGAATTGGGAAAACTGTAAGTATGTACTTTATAATAGCTTATTCTTTCCGTATATTAACGTATCACATGATATATTTATCACAGCAAAATATATAATAATTATATTTAAAAAGCTAAGCACGGATATGATAATATATTTTAGATAAATTCCGATGATCACAAAAATATTTAAATTTTAACTTTGTCTTGGTTCTTTCTGCAGTGAGCCTCTTTAAATCGGAGGGGATTTCGCTAGCACGGCATCGGCACTTAAACGTCACAAATCGCCAGTAATTGAGTATTCAATTCTTTAATAAATTGCTGCCGAGATCCTTGCATCCTTAAGAGAAATGGTATCCATTGTACATCCGACATTTCTTTATTTCATTGCATATTTAAAGTTCTAAAGTAATATAAAGTGTTTTTAGTTAATACAATATGTAACACATCGATCACTATTATTAACGATCGATGATGTAACGTAATTAACGCACACCCTCAAACACCCCAATTAGTATATTATGTTATAATCATAATACATACACTGAATTTTAGTTAAACATTTTTATGCACTGATTATTTATCAAATTAGTTATACTAATTCCGGAAGAATGTTGTGGTCAAAGTACAAATCCACGAACGCAAAGACTTTAACTTGCTTGAAATAAAGTTCATTTTTCTTTATTTTATTGAATGACAGAATTAGTAATAATACAAACAGAAATGCACTCTTAAAAGTCTTATTGCCTTAAGTCACGGTCCATTTTAGTTTGTTTTGACCGTACAGATTTAGTGTGACTGTAATTTACGTAGTTTTAATTATTTTTGGGATAAAAAATTACGTATATTAAAAATGATAGGAGTCGATTCAGTAAATGATTCTGAATAAACTACCTACTTTCTCAAAGTGCGTTAATTATGTTACGTGTTGTATATGAAAGTGATAAAGTATACTGTTTTTTAGAAATAATGTGAATTCGGTTAACTAATCTCGGATCTTGGTGATAAAATTGTTACAAACTTTAAAAAGTGCGTTATGCAGGTACTTATTCTATTAGTATCATGTAGTAAGTGAGTTAAAGTTATATTTACCTAATTGAATTATTACGTTTTATTTGCGTGCAAATAATGTTATCTTCTAATCTCAAAATACAAGGCCAGTTAATCCCGCATCAGCATCACAATTTTCCAAACCGTTCAATGGTTCATGCAGTAGCCATGTATCATTAGACCGGAAAGGACACAACAAGTCAGCCGAGCCACCTAGTGTTATAGACAAGAAAAGCTTATCCAGTGCAACGCCTTCGGCTCTGCGAACCCCAACCCGACTGCAGAACGTGGTGAGGATGCGGTACTTAACTAACATTATAATTTTGTTTTTACTCTCTTTCTCTCAACTTGCATATAAAACTTTAAGTTAATACAAGTAACTAAAAAAATTATTTCATTCAAATTTAACTTTCAACTACTTTTTCTAAACTGAGGCCGCTAAGACCACCACCACGGAGAGTGCTCTGAGGAATTGTTAGGATTAATCTCGGCCGCCAAATTTCGTGAACGCACTACGCAGCAAACGTCCCGATACCATCCACACCATCTGGATGCTTGGCGGTCCACTACTGTACGTTTCACAAGGAGTTTTCTTCCGCGTACGACCTCTCTGTGGAATAGTTTACCATCGACGATTTTTCCGGACCCATAAGACCTGGGGACCTTCAAGAAAAGAGCTTACTCCTTTCTAAAGGGCCGGCAACGCACCTGCAATTCCCCTGGTGTTGCGGTTGATCATGGGCGGCGGTAGTCACTTAACATCAGGTGAGCCGCATGCTCGTTTGCCCGCTCTTCTATAAAAAAAAGATATGAGTGAACTTACTCATATTCAGTTATATTTGATAGCCAACTTCAGTTTTATTCTAAAATGTAAAATTCGAACTCAGGGCGCCTCAAGAATTATAACTCCAAAGAAGAAAATACAGTCACATTAATACCCCTATACTTAATTACCATTCTCCATTTTTAAAGTCGACAACTGCTCTGGATAATAATATGAAGCCACGCTATAATTGTTTTACGGCTTTAGTACAAATGAGCTGGCTTGATCCGTTACGGGATATTGACGTAAAATAGAAGCGTAATCTTACTGTGTTCTGTATTGTGAGAGACGAGAACTGACGACTTTTTTACCGGTATCGAGGCATTGAACCTTAAGGGTCACAGCTCATTAAAGCCACCCGGCACCCGACTCTCACCGCCTCGTCCCCAGGCGTCCACTCGTAGTCGACAGGTGGACCGCGGGTGTACGCCGCGTTTTCACCAGTGAACCTCACGTGATCATCGAGTAGACCTCGCGTCGTCAACGAGTAAACCTCGCGTGATCAACGAGTGACCCTTAAATCATACAATAAATTATACTTCCAAACTTCTTCTATAAGTTTTTCTTTGTTCATTTTAAAAACAAACAACAATGCGCCCGAAACATTCGAAAGAAAGGCTGGAAATGAAGGGTTGGTGGAGAGCGCACACGCGTGAACCGCGCGTTGCCAGCTCGCGCTTCACGCGAGACAAGCATGCCAACAGTGAGCTATCATCGAGTGGTCTACTTGTAGTCAACGCATGGACACCTCGCTAGCGACGCGATCCGGTGCTGGTACGGAGTTGATGTAGTGAGCGCAGGCATACAATAAAATCAAGGCGAGGCGGTGAGGGTCGGGTGCCGGGTGGCTCAGTGTGACCTTAATACCTCTGACATAACAACGCATCTGTATGAAATCTGTGTGAAAATGCTTCGTTTTCCTTTACGATCCCTTCTGCAGTAAATGGTGCATTAAAATCCCTTTTTAAAACGAAATACATTTTGAGATATCCTAAGTTACTAAGTGAATAATCTGTAATATTATTTTTTTACATGCACGATGCGTGAACCTGACGAAAATTTTCCCTCACGACAATGGAAACAAGCGGCATCTAAGACTTCATTTAAAAGCTGCATATTAAGGCGGATTCTGAACGTGCTTTAAGCTTTTAGAAAGAATCATAGCAATGGTTGTGCACACCGAGAGGAAATGCAGAAAATAAATATCAGAATATTAACTTATTTGAAATGTTATGTGTGTGAAAATTTCGTTGTTTAAAATGTTAAAATCTACCACTCGACGGTAAATGAAAAACTCGTGACGAATAATATATTTTGAGGACATGTGAAGTTTGTCAACACGCACTGGAGCAGTGCAGTGGACTAATTGCTAGATAAGCCTCTCAGAAATGAAAGAGGTCCTGTGCCCAGCAGTGTGTCGTATATATTTATTTATTTAACTTCATATACATTTTAATGTAGGCGGACTTCATGTTTGAGGTATTGTCTATCAGTCTACCTCAGAGTAGTGCGAGCAGAGTAAAATGTTGAGTAAGAACGTTACAACTTATCCAAAGTTGTATTTGTTGGTTATATAGCTAGTTAAGCAGTTTTAATGCTTAGATTAATCTACCTTATGATTATTTTTACGTGGTAGAGCCACGCTGCAGCTATATTAGTTGTAGCACGAAAGGGTCGGCTCAACCGGCGTTAGACTATGCTCTCACAATGTTCCAGCGTAAAGTAACAGCTAAAGGCTGCTGTGTTTCGTATGGTGAGTGTAGAGATCCGGAGACCCTTTTTACTGGAAACGAGGAATTCCATCTTAGTCCTCAAGGGTGACAACGCATCTACATTTTTATTCTTAATCCAGATTAAATGTAGATGTTGGTCACTGCTTCCATTACCATCAGGTGAACTGTGTGCTCGTTTGTCACCTTAATTCTATTAAAAAAAATTGAGACCTGGGCCTTCACTAATTAGAATTCAGTTGTAAATACAGAACCATTCCAGCTACCCACTCAAACACAAAAAAAATAATCAAAATCCGTCCAAATATTGTCCAGTTTTTGCGAGACTAATGGACGGAAATTTACCGTAGTAAGTAGTTTAATCATGACAGAAATTATTTTTATTTATAGTAATGTAGAGTTTACTGTCCCCCCAGAAAAAGATGATAAACTGTACTAACTTAACAACCATAGAATACTATAATACACAATAGAATGGCTGTCAACCTTATTTTGTACGAGTATGGGCGTCACCGGGAGCACACATACAAGTAATTACGTCGTATTATCAGTTAATTACGACTACAAACCCGATTCGCTGTGTTGACAGACGGATATTAATACTTACAGGCAAAGTATTTATTTGTCAGATAGCGTGCAATTTGGCATTTTCTAAATAATTTTCATGCGAAATTTGGAAACGATTGTAACGTCAAAACACATCTCGTGTTGACATTTATACGTGTGAATTGACATGTTAGTGACATTTTAGTGGCTACACGGGCTTCGCTCACTCGCCGGTTCTATTATGTATGTATTATAGTATTCTATGTTGACAACAATCTATTCACTTTTACCTTAAGCTAAAAGATATTATATCGAGATCAAAAGAAAGATGCTGACAAAATATTCCACTCCATTGCTGTACGTACTACAAACCACTGAGGAAATCATTTGGTTGGAATGTATGATATGCCGACAACACAGTGAGACTGACCGAACGCTTGGTTATCAGCTGGTGGAAAGAGGTAGAGATTAACTAATAGAATCTTAAAGTAGTTACAGTAGTACCACTATAAAGTATAAGAATATAATTCATACGCTTACTCTTAAATGATACAATACCGAGAGCTTGGCTAATTACACCTCTGCAGGAGACTGGCAAGATTGGCTTTAACCAAATTAAAGTCACAGTATAAGGCTCTTAGCATAAGCCATTGTGAAGTCTTATACATAATTTATATGTAATATAAAAATAACTGGCTTTTTAAGCTCAGGTGGTTATCTTCGTGCAATTAAAACAATATAACAAAAAAGTAGTTCAAAGTTGTTTTTCTATAATTAACCCATAAGATCACAATTATAAAACTGCAAAATGGAAGAAGTCACCGATGAAATCTAACTAATGAAAATAAATACAACACCATAATCAAAATCACCGCCGGGTGTACAAACGCCTAGCGCAGTAAAAGCTCGCATTAAATCCGTATGAGAAAATTGCCTTCGTCGATTTGTTTTGTTAGACGCATAAGCTTTTTAACTTAGCCAACTTCTTTAAATCTTGAAGTAAGATTTCAAGTAAAAATTGTAATTTTAAGAATTTGAAAGCTCTTACACCGAGATTTTCAAATAGAATCCAGATCTACCTAAACTCTACATTTCTATATATATAAAAATCAAGTGCTGTCCAATAACTGGGAAATAACTGGACGAATTTCGGTAAAATTTTTGTAGTGTTTTTGCGTGGGTTCTTGAATGGTTTAAATTTACAATAGGATTCGGTAGATGCCACTGTTATCGGGATCCAGAAAACATCCGCGGGAAGCCCTCGTTGATTTGTTTTGTTGTTTTTTTTTATTGAATTTGTTTTGGGGTGCATCGCTAGTTTGACTTAAAAACGTTCCACATAACAGACTAACAAACATGATATGATTACTTATCATCACAATCATCATTAACTCAAATTGCTTAAGGTGGATCACGACTTCGTTTAAGGATTAAATCCTCAAATCTACACATATAAATATAATTGATATAAGATATAGTGTCTGTTTGCCTCTTCTGGTTTCTCGCATGGCATTCAGACACACACACATATATATATATATATATATATATATATATATATATATATATATAACCTTTTATGCCTGTCTGCTTGTATGTCAGTTTGTCTGTCTGAACTGATTGTAATGAAACTTCACGAAAACATAGAGAGCAATGCCAGGAGTGATCTAGGCCATATTTAAAAAAAAACTTGGAATATTTTTTTTTAAATTAAAAATCATACAAATTACGCCACAGTAATAGATCCTAGCCAGTCCATGCCAGTGCGGGTTCCTAGTTGTAAATAAAACCTTGTACCTTTGTATCTCTATTATAATTTTGGCCCCTAAATCTAACTAACATTTCTTTATAATACAGCCACTTTATTATATTAATAAGTGAATAAATACGGAGCATTGGTAAAAGTTTTATTATATAGTATGTAATTATATCTTAAAGTAGTCTTTGACAACGTTATAATTTCATAAAAACTTGAAAAATCCAACCGATATAAGTGTTTCATTTTTGTTCATACTGTTTAATTTCATTTTGTTCTATTTACGATATAGAGTCACGCTGCAACTATATTATGGTTGCAACATGAAGCACAGAAGCACAGAGCAGCATTTCACCTTAGTACTGAAGGGTGGAACCGCGTCTGGATTTTGATTCTAAATTGAAGACGTAGATGTCTATGGGCCATAGCGTCCACATGTCAGATGGACTGTGTGCTTACTCGCCGCCCTTATTCTACAAAATAAAAAATAAGTATAGATTAAATAATAAATTTACAGTAGGAGACCCACGCACCTTGCACCATGATCTCTTAGAAATTGGTGTAGCACTACGCTCGTAGCCTCCCACGCTACGTGCGTAGACGCTCTGGCGATCTTTCATTTAATGAGTCGCTCTAGTTACAATTAGCTCTTAGTACATTCGTTTAGTGCTCGTGCGGCGTCAGAGTCACATGAACTGAATAAATTGTGCAAATATGAGACTCTGGGAAATTACTACATTTCTTTGTCATTTTATGAAACTTTTATTACCACTAGTCGGTGGCGACCACATGCGGTAAGTTACTTTAGGAGCTGTATCCACTAATAGTGTAGCAAAGCGATAGAGAGGCCCCGGTTGCGTTTAGTATGGAGTACCCGGAAAGGCATCCATGAAAATTTCTTCATGGACCTGTACTAACACTGTACCGTATACACTATACTGTCACTGCCGCTGATGACAAGAAACCAGGTTCTTAATAAAATAGATGTTACTTTGAGAAAATCGACCATATAAAAGTTATTAAAAAATTAAAATTACAGCCTCTATACGTCCCATTGCTAGGTATCGACCTTCTCTCATTTCTGAGAGAATTTTCACTATATTGAAGATGTTAAAATTTAATTACGTAAGATCCACGTGAACAACTAAAAATGATGTGAAAACCTAGTTTGAAGAGCACTTGAATAATGTATTTATCAATGTCAAAGTATTCGCATTACTTCAAAATGAATCGCTTTCCCTATTAATATGTAATTCAATGAGACAGTCCCTACATAATTTTCGGCTTTATTAAGCCGCCGTCGATGCGTGTAATTAAAAATGGATCTGTGTGACGCTGTTTAAAATGACAATGGAAGATTTAATAGCCGAATACACACTTTTGTACTGTTGATACTTTATTATTTACAAATTCATAATAAAGTAAGTCCCCTTACGCTATATTTTACGATGTTGAGATCATGATATCTCTTGATATTTCCGCAAACCCGATTTATAATTCATACGGCGTTTGCACTCAGATAACGAGTTTTTACTAAAAGTATGCATTTTACTGAAAACTTGTAGAATGACGAACGAGGCTTTGGCAACCAACTGATGGTGAAAACTTTATCCAAGAAAATGGCATATATTTCATGTGGCCGTCATAGCTTGCCTCATATGTGGGTCCCCTTATGCCATAGCTGGCAGGCTTTGACAGGCAAAAAGGTAACAACATGTCCTTATTTATATTTTCAGTTCATGCTTTGAGTGTATTGCAACTATTCCCTTATGTATATAAGTTTTAACACTTTAACTATCAGAGTTTGAGACACAAGTCCACTGCTGAACATAGGCCTCCCCCCAGGAATTCCACAAAGCACGGTCCTGAGCCACCTGCATCCATATAATAAGACAATATCAATGAACTATATATTTTATATATATATATATATATATATATATATATATATATATATATGTATATATATGTAGTACACGGTACAGCGAATGGGTCAGGCACTGTATTTAAGTACACTTCCAATTTTTTTCGCACAAATTATAACAGATCATTCTGTTACGTCAAAGATTTACGTAAAGCCTTTCACATACCACAGTTCTCAGTGGTGAGCTACATATTGATTCAATCGAAGATAATTTAGATACATATAGACCACAACATCCACCTTACCATCGAGATGACTGTGTATTCATTTGGCATCCCTACTTCAATCAAAAAAAAAACTCAAGGCAAAAATAAAATATGCCACAAGTTTAAAAGGATACGCCTATTTTATTTAAAACTACGGGGATACAAATGATACGCTTTAGCGTACCCACCAATAATTTATCTTACACGTATAATTACATAATCATCTAAACGAAGTTACAAGCCGTTTAATAACATACTAAAAAGGCTTCGTCATCGGAAAATCGAGAAGATTCGTTCCGCTAACGCCAACAAAGGCCGATCCCGCTTACTCGCATATTATTCTATAACTACCCCTCGATATCGCACGTTCTACGGTATTAGCTGCTTACTCAGTCGTGTGATTAAAAATTATGCAAGCAATCGCTGGCGGTAGTGTTGGCTTTGGTGTATCGATAATTGCAGATAAAAAAATCTTTATTATATATATGATTCTTATGTACGTGTGTTTGTCTCTGAACTCCCATTAAACGTCTGTACCGATTTTGATGAAAATTTTTGTGTATTTTTGAATGGGTCATAGGATTGTTTGGATTTACAATTGAAACCGGTAGCTATTATAGTGATCTAGAAAGCGGCCGTGCGGACGGCGCTAGTGTTTTATAAACGCTGAAAATTAGAAAGCACTTAGTTATTTTCTTATATGTTAAACTTCATCAAAATGTACATATGTAATCCACGTGATGAGGATATTCTCATAGTCATAGTATTCTCATATTTACAATAACCGCTACCCCTACTGGGTAGGGTATTCTTACACTGCCACTACCGTATGTCTAGTAGGTAGAGCCTACCCCATACCGTAAGAGTGTGTAAGAGGAAAAAGAAAACACTGCGGTTGTCAAACCGCCAGCCAAGTATGGAATCTATAGGTTGGGTCTATGTCCATTAGTGGACTTTGATAGGCTATAATGATGATGATGATGATAATGATGACAGTGTTTATCAAGGGGAGAATTTATATTAAAGCTTTTGTTTATTTTTAAGTGTAACAAAATGTTTCATATACTAAAATAATTATCGTATTTTGAATTATGTTTCTTGCTGGTTCTTCCCAGGATAGAGGATTATACCGAGCTAGTGGTAATAGTAAAATAATGACTTTAACTAAGAACTACTTGTAATGTTTAAATATAGAAAAATATTATTTGGCGGTGGAAGGAAAAAAGGGGAGATCTCCCGCCGGACGAAGTATTCACACCAGGAAACGGCCAACGCTCCATGTGGTAGTCCAAAGCTACTCTATATATATTGCAGTAACTTCGAAATTTTTGATAGCGTGATTTAGTGAAAAAAGTGGGTAGGCGTGAAACAATTAACAGATGGTAATTTTGTTTACCAGTTTTAAACAATTTTCACATATAATTTGGATTGTGATTATAGTTTCAAGAGTTTTAATCCATTGATTATTAGTTTGTGCCTAATTCTAGAGTATATTTTCATGTGTCAAACAATGTATTGAGTGTTATACCACCTAACCCTCAACTTAACCTCTGATGTTTCACTAACTTTCATAACATTATTCTAACTATTAAAAACGCACCTGTAATGGCAAAAATTAATAATTTAGAAGACTTACAAAAGGACCTTGAAAGCACCTGGTCTGTGAAAATGGCAGAATTTGAAACACGATTAAAGGCTGTTTCTACGTTATCAAACCCTACTTTAGGGCAACTAAAAGACGATTTTCAATCATTTAAGGAAGTTGTTACCTCAATGCTGGGAATACTTAAACAGCAAGTAAGTGAGTGCATTGGTGCAGTAGATGCAATTAACATGAGATATAGGCAAAGCTAGGTGGGGCACGGTGCAAAGCCACTTCTGTTTCACGGTGTTACAGAAAACTCTGAGTGTAGCCTTCAAGAACAGGTTATAAATATTATTCAGAGTAAAATTGGGATTGCTGATATATCCTGTTCCTCACTGTCTCATTGCTACCGCCTTGGAGCTAAACGGAATGAGCATATTCAACCCATACTGGTTAAGTTTCATGAGCAACATGTTAAATCAGAAGTGTGGAAGTTGAAATCAAAGTTAAAAGGATCAGGAATTGTGGTTTCAGAGTTCCTAACTAAACCACGGCAAGAAATTTACAATAAGGCCCGAAATCATTTCGGTCTCAAAAATGTTTGGACATTTGATGGCTCAATTTATATAAAGCCCCCAGGTCTGCACAGAAGTAAAGCTTATGGCATTGATAGATAAATTCCCCTCGTCTAATATGTCTTCTATCTCAGTGAATGCTAAAAGCATTGATGTCTCTGTGCAAAATGTCACTAATAAATTAGTCCAGCATAGCAGTTCCTGTGATGGCCATCAGATCGTGACTGGTCGGCGCAAACCATCTGATACTCCTCTGTTAAATGTTGATGTAAAGAAATCTCGCCGCATTGCATCAAGAAAGTGACATGTTTTTTTTCTGTGAGCATAGTGTCATTTTTGCTAGTTTTCTGTTGCCTAATGCAATGGCCATTTGTGATAAACATGTGCATTATATCAATATACATGAGTGGAAGATGTATATTCCAATAAGTTTTTACTTACCATACTTCTCATCTACTTGGTATACTTCTAAGATACTGTTTTTGAAACGTGAAATCAACTTCTTATTATTGATACTAATAAATGAATCCTTACAATGTACTTTACATGCATATACTTTTGTCCCACTTCATAATACAAATAACTCTAAGATAGTTGTTATTGTTGTTGATATTAAAATGTAATAATATTACCCTAATGGCATAGTAAATAGTCCATGTTTTGTGTATATTTTTTTTTCTTTTCTTTTTTTCTTCTTCTTTTAACTGTATTGATGAAATGTATATAAGTTTCACTCACTTTCAATCCCAATTCACGTTTATGGCCAATTACCTTATATAGTATTTATCTTAAATTTATAGCAACTGGATGTTGCAAATAATTTTGTGAGATTAATATGTACCATTTTTTAGTTTTTAAATATTAATAGATCTTTGCAATTTTTTTTTGAAAACATTCAGACTATTAATTTCCTATTGTAGTAAGTTTCTCTTTTTAATTTTTCATACTGCTTAAGTTTTAATTAAGTTTAGTGTACGCTGTTATGATAATCTTGGTTACTACTAGAATAAGCTATAATAGTATAATACATTTTATATTGTTCAGTAGACTGGTCATACAATTCATCATACAGTTGTAATAGTTAATTGCAATGCATTGAGGTAATATGTACTTACGTACTAGAACAGCTATTTCAATCAAAAAATGTGCGCTACTCTGTGTTCTCGCGGTTGGTTTTTTATCATAGAATAAAAATAGGTAGAATGATCCGCAGGTAATAATAGATTGCACTGTTAAATAGGTAAATTATATCGAGAACAATTTTTTAAATTTTGTCATTTATTTTGTATATTACATTTGCTTATTTAATATAATATTACATAATATTATATCTCAACTACATTTTAATGATATTTTTATCTCAATATTTTATAAAAGTTATCTTTCTCAAATATCAAAAAAAAATACTATATTTATTTTTAATAAAACTTGTTATATAACATTTAAATTACAAATATATTTATTTAAATTAGAATAAGAGTCGTTTATAAATACTGGGCACGCGAGAGTTAAAAATTGACGAATTTATTCAAATTTGACTTTGATGTGGAAACCTAAAAATAAAATATAAGAATAATTAGCAGATTTAATTATTAAAAATTTGGCCTAATTATGATAACTCATACGTTTCTACAAAAAATGAATATATTCGTCCTATACTTAAGTACCCACAGAAATGTCGCATCTGAACAAATTAATTTCATAATCTATATTACGTGACACGACATGGCGTCTTAGGAATAATTTGTTTTATTACTAATTTATAATACTTTTTTATTGATTAAGTATCTTATTAACCAATCAAAAGTAATTCCTTGGTTTTTACTGACATTTCTTGAATTATTTGTGCAATATCTAAGTACGCACGACGACATATTTTTATCACGAGATTTTTTTGAAATCAACACAACACGTGTCAACTCTACAAGCGCCTAGCGAGTGACTAATTAAAGTGCGGTGTATGCACCGCAGTTGAGTGGAACATAGTAGCTGAATGCAGTGTCGCCTCTAGTGCGTAGTACATGGTGGCTCAATGTTGCAATGAGATCATTAATTACACCACAATAAGTGGAGTCTCATGGAGAAAATCTCTCCCTCCCACACAGCGTACTACCGGATGGCGAGAGCCCTCCGGATAGACGCTATAACCCATACTCCCCCTCTGTCTCGTCCCGACGGCTCCATTGCCTTCGAAGACGAAGAAAAGGCTGAGTGCTTCGCTGACAGCGTCGCCGCTCAATGCTCTCCTAGCTCACAACCCACTGACCCCTTACACATTCAACTAGTAGAGGACGAGGTCCGACGCAGGAACTCGCCCCCTACCGCCTCTGACCCTATCACTGTGTCCAAAGATGAGATTTCATCTACCATCAAAGGACTTAAGCCCAAAAAAGCACCGGGTGCGGATGGTATCTCCAACCAAGCCCTCAAACACTTCCCGGAGCAGGTAATCGCCTTACTGGCCATTATCTTTAACGCCTGCTTCGAATTCAGTTACTTTCCCACCTCTTGGAAAGAGGCAACTGTCATTGGCATTCCCAAGCCAGGCAAACCTCACCACCTCCCCTCCAATCACCGTCCCATCAGCCTCCTCAAGGCCATGGGCAAACTTTTCGAATGAGTCATTCTCGTGCGCTTGAGGCGCCATTTGTTTCCCACAGACGGCGACCCTCTTGTCATCCCACAACAATTCGGGTTTCGAGCCAAACACTCGTGCCCCCAACAAGTTCACCGCATAGTGGAATACATCCTCAGCGGTTTTTACCCTCGCCGTCAAAAAACCATCGCGGTCTTCTTTGACATTGCCAAGGCATTCGACAGAGTCTGGCACGAGGGCCTTATCTACAAACTGTACGACTTAGGCCTCCCGGACCGTCTCGTTCGCCTTGTAGCCTCCTATCTGAAGGATCGTACCTTTCGTTTTAGACACGAAGGCACGCTATCCTCTACCCGTCAAATAAAAGCCGGTGTCCCTCAAGGCTCTGTGCTTGCTCCCCTCCTATACATACTATTCACCAACGACATCCCTATCCCGTCGAATGGTGTTAAACTAGCCCTCTTTGCAGATGACACAGCCCTTTACTCTAAAGGCAACTCACTACCACAGAACAAGATCCAAAAGTCAGTAAGCGACTTAGGAGCTTGGTTCCAAAAATGGCGTATCGACGTAAACCCGGAGAAAAGCTCCGCCGTTTGCTTCGAATATAAACGACGTCGTCTCACCACCACTCCGCCAATCAGGATGTTAGGAACCCCTGTCCCATGGCAAACTAAAGCCAAATACCTGGGCGTCACCCTTGATGCAAGGCTCACTTTCGAGCCCCATATCAAGAAGGTTACTCGCACCGCACGTTTTTACATGGGTAGGCTCAATAGCATGTTGGGCAGACACAGTAAAATGTCCCTCCGCAACAAGCGAACCCTATATATGGTCTGCATACGACCTGTCATGACCTACGCGGCCCCCATTTTCGCACATGCTAAGCCCAAAGCTATAAATGAACTTCAAATAGTTCAAAATCTATTCTGTCGTAGGGCCACTAACTCGCTCTATTATGTCCGTAATGCCGACCTACATCGAGACTTAGAGCTCCCAACAATCCAGCAGTTCCTTAAATCACTCTCTGAGAGATTTTTCAAAGCCTCAGAGTCCCACCCAAATCATCTCATTCGTGAGACAGCTGCCTATGCAGCCCCTATCCACACTCGCTATAGTGTGCGCAGACCGAGAATCTCTCTCTCGGACTCCCCCCAACAAGCTTTCGGCTGACCTGAACTGCCTCCTGGCGGCTCAGGCCGAGCCTACGTAACACATCCCTTAATCTGCCTTAGTTAGGCACTCTTCTAAGCGGCTTTTCGCCGCTTGCGCCCTCCTTTCTGCCAAGGAGGGTCGCGTTCGTATACGGCTTAGAGATCTCTAGTCAGATCGTTAAGCCAATTCCTAAAAGGTTGGGTTTAGTGGGTAAAAGTCACCACATAACCACGCAGCCGGCTGCGTGGTATGCTATGAGCATTCCCAACCTCCCTCCACCGCTTTCCGGAGGGTTGCCCATATTTGCTTCGGGCGCAAAAAAAAAACCACAATAAGTGTAGTTTTGTAATCTTGAAAGTAGTAATGGAAGTAGTAATAAGTAAGTTTAGTGGTTTGATCTTGCAATTTTGTTTTAATTAAGTAGAGTATGTTTAATTTTTTATTATTTTCTTTTTGCAATTTTGACTATTGCTCTTCTGTTACTCTCTTGATTCTGCCATAATATTTTGGTCACTTGAATGGCAGTGACAGATTATGGTTAAGGCAAAGGTATGTGGACCATTAAGCCTTGCTTACATTGCTTTAAACCTTAACAAATTTTGTAATATATATTATATATATATATATATAATTATATTATAAATTAATTGTTGTTAAATATTACTTAGAATACTTATATCCAGCTTGTGTTATCTTTTGCCATGTTTGTTTTTTTTTTAATATACAGGAAATTTATAGCTGGGGCACGATTTTATATGTTTAGCGGAAAGTTGCAAGATTTATATTTTTTTAAATTATGTAAAATTGAATTTTTCGTGTTTTCTGCTTTGTAACTACCAGTCAACTTGAGGAAAGGTGGTGTGATAGAATAGTGCCTTATATTATACATATAAATTAGATTCTAGCATTATATATCTCATTATTTTTGTGAATATTTTGTCTTAGATATATGATATTTATCTTAAATTACTATGTCTGATGATGAAGTTTTTGTGTCAGCAAGCGATATGAGCTCGTCTTTTCACTCCGATGATGATGATTATAACTTTCAGGTCGCCCTAAGGCAACAAATTTCTGATACATTTATTAACTTTGTTCACTCCAATCTTAATATTTGTCATATTAATGCGCAAAGCATTCCATGTCATTATACTGAATTATTGGCTACTTTCTCAGCTGATCTCGTCCATGCTATACTAGTGTCCGAGACCTGGTTAAAACCTAACCTATGTTCTACATCATATGGTCTACCAGGCTTTGTACTGGTACGACAGGACCGAATTTTAAGGCGTGGAGGTGGAGTCGCTATTTACCTACGTAGTGATATAACCTTCAAAGTAATATCCACTTTTGATCAACAGGCTAATGACATGGAGTATCTGTTTCTTGAAATTAATTTAAAGGGGGCCAAAGCTATTCTTGGAGTCGTTTACTCTCCTCCCTCTATTAATTATTTCTCCACGTTGGAATCTATCCTAGATAACATCTGCTCTGAATACACACATCAAGTTATTATGGGTGATTTCAACGCAGACCTGTTAAAAAACTCCTCTAATTCTAAAAAGTTACGATCCATCATAAACTCGGTCAACCTCTCCATTCTCCCCCTTAAAGCTACTCACTCTAATTTTTCTACCGCGGATTCTTGGATCGATCTAATTATTACATCTTCTAATAAAGTTGCGAGTTATGGTCAGTTCCCAGCTCCTGGTTTTTCGAACCATGACTTGTTATTTCTCTCATATAAATTAAAACCACCTAAACATATCCCTCATACAATTAATTACTGTCTGCTGCAAATAGTTTCTCAGACCGCGTGATAGTAGCTTCATGGTGAGTGTAGAAACTTGAGCCTTTTATGGCTTCTCGGGTGCAGGTTTGATTCGTGTGTGTTTCCCCCTAAAAAAAATAGAGATAGCTTAATTAATGATGTGTCCGCCATTGATTGGTCTCCAGTGCTAAATACTGACTCAATTAATGATATAGTTATGGAGTTTAATTCTAAATTATTGAATATTTTCAATACACATGCGCCAGAACGCGAGGTTAAAATGAAACGTCCGTCAGTACCGTGGATCACTAGCGACGTACGCCTGGCAATGAACAGACGCAACAGAGCTTTTGTCACATATATATCGTGCCGTACTATACAGAACTGGGAGGCCTTCAAAAAGGTTAGGAATCGCTGCAATCAGGTGGTGAGGTCTGCTAAACGCCGATATTTTCATGACTTCCTAATTAATTCTTCGCAATCGGAGACATGGAAGTTCATTCACTCTCATGGTCTCAGTAAAACTAAAAAACAAGTAATTTCATATATTTTCTCATTAAATGATCTCAATGCTCACTTTTCTACAGCGGCTTCTCTCCCATCTCACATTAAAATGAAAACTATTTCGGATATTACTTCCATGTCATCCCCGCATAATGATTCTTTCTCTTTTTCTGCTGTCACTGAGAAGGATATTTTAAAAGTATTACAAAAACTTTAGTCAAAGGCAGTAGGTCATGACAACATAGGAAGAACCATGATATCATATGTTTCAGATCATATTTTACAAATTTTAACCTGCATTATAAACCGCTCATTGCTTACTGGGAAGTTTCCGTTATGCTGGCAGAAGGCTTTTGTTCTTCCTCTTCCAGAAATCTCTATGCCCAGTGCTCTCAATCATTTCCGGCCTATCTCAATTTTGCCGTTTTTATCAAAAGTCTTAGAAGCTGTAGCGCTCAAATAGATACAAACTCACTTAACCAAAAGCAACTTACTGAATCAACACCAATCAGGATTTCGACCTGGACATAGCACCACAACGGCGCTTTTAAAAATAACTGAGGATGTGCGTGATGGCATGGAGTTTGTAAAGTTGACGGTGTTAATTTTAATAGATTTTTCTAACGCCTTTAATACTGTTGACCATGATATTCTCATCGCCATCTTGTCTTACATAGGTTTTTCCTTGTCAGCACTGAATTGGGTCTCCTCCTATCTTCGTGGTCGCCAGCAGGCGATTTGGGTCGATGGTATGGTGTCCGATTGGGGTGAATTAACCACTGGTGTTCCGCAAGGTGGAATTCGCTCTCCTTTACTTTTCTCTATATTTATTAACATGATCACTTGTAATTTTCGTGCTTCCTACCATATGTATGCCGACGACTTGCAACTCTATGCTCATGCCGATGCTACTTCCAAAAATAATGCTGTCACCGTGATTAACTCCGATCTTAACTGGATTCTTAATTGGTCAAGAAGGTATGGGGTCGCTGTTAATCCAAGTAAATGCCAAGCTATAGTCTTAGGCAGTGCACGTCAATTTGGTAAACTTAATCATACATCGTTCGATCCTCTGATCTATAATTGCGAGGTAATTCCTTACAGCTCTCATGTTAGGGACTTGGGATTAACCTTGGATTGTTCACTTACTTGGCGCAGTCATGTTGAGGAAGTTAGCCGTAAAGTTTGTACTACTTTGAGACAATTGTACAGATATAAAAATATCTTACCGCCTTGTACGAAAAAAATTCTAATTCAATCGCTAATTCTTCCTATGTTTGATTATGCTGATGTGTTTTACTTAGATGCAGACAAATACTTGGTCAATAAATTGGATCGGCTTCTCAACAACTGTATCCGTTTCATTTACGGTCTTCGAAAGTATGACCACATCTCTTTCTATCGCTCTCAACTTGAATGGTTAAATATCCCACAACGCAGGAGTCTTAAAATTCTTAGCACTCTGTTCACTATTCTTAACGATCCATTGGCCCCAGAGTATTTGAAATGTAGGTTTCAATACCTGGGTTCTTCCCATGATTGCAATCTTCGCTCTCGTAACAATCTCGTGCTCTATACTCCCTCTCACCGTACTGGTTTCCTCTCAAACTCTTTCGCTGTTACAGCTGTAAGACTCTGAAATGCGCTTCCCCTAGCAATAAGAAAATCCCCCAACAAATGGATTTTTAAAACAAAGGTAAAGGAACATTATTTGGGTTCATCTGACACAAAAATATATAAATAATCTATAACATTTAATCTATTAGATCATATTTAATTAAGTTTGAGCTATGAGTATGTATGTGTGTGGTGTGTGTGTGGAGGGGGGTGAAGGTGTATGTGTATGTGAAATTTATCAATTTTAGGTTTCATTCTAGCCCACTGCAGTACACGCATCTCCCACTAACTTTCCGGTTGGCTGGTAGAAAATGCCATATGGCATTACGTCCGCCGTTTGTACCTTTAGTACAATAAAGTGTAAAATAAATAAATTTAAGCTTTGGTATGTTTCGCTTGTGACGCGACGACAGCGCCGCCACATCACAGACTCAGACTGGAGTTCGATAGTGGAATGCGATTGCCGGTGCGTCCTTAATGCCAATGGGGAATGCATGTTGTGTACATACTGGCCCGTAACGCCGGTGCGAACGATATGCCGGTGTGCAATACATGCCGTGCTACGCAATGCATGTATTGCACACCCATGTTGTGATGTGCCGGAGCAAGTGCCAGAAGTCTGCCTTGTAAATTTGCGGTGATTCGAGATGGTGACAGGTTGGACTGGCCGGCTTGCAGGAGCTGTAGATTGCAGAAGACGATTTTCGGGAGTGAAGGGTTGTGGTTCTTGAGGTTAATAACGAAGACTTGAAGTTGTAGTTTCCGAAGGTTGTTGGTTGCGATTGCGTGTCTTATGTGAACATCATTTAAATACTGGAAGGAAAAGGGGAGATCTCCCTCTGAGCAAGAAGTTCAGCCCGGGGAATGGCCAATTCTCCATGTGGTAGTTCAGAGCTATTCGGCCTCGGTATGTTTCGCTTATGACGAGATGACAGCTTCGCCACAATTCTATTTTTTTCTGTTTTAAAATACTGTTTATTCATTAATATTTAGCATACCCTTAAAAATAATTATATATCGATATTTTTTTAAAGGCAAACACTATTATAAAGCGCGAACGCAATTGTGAAGCGGACGAACGCAGGGCGCGTGTGGGTATTATTGCTTTAAAAGCTTTTTAAAAAGATAATAAGTGGTTATAATAGTTACGTTGTTATTTTTAATTGTTTATAAATGTGATTTATGTTTAAAGGTGTATGTGATGTGAACACCGATAACGCCATTTACTTCCTAATTCGAGTACTATCGGAAATTGTAAATTGGTTGGAACGTTTTGTCTGCGATACGTCGACTCCATTTGAGAAAGACCATGCTCGTACAATATAAATACTAGCGTGAAATAGCAAAATAATTCTGCTATGTTTCGTAAATTAGCTTCTTTTTACTGGCAACTGGGTATTTCATTTTAGTCCTCAAGGGTGATACAGACGCATCTGAATTATGATTCTTAATTAAGAACAGATATAAATGTATACGGACTGTCTGCTAATTTGACATCCTTAATTCTAATAATGTCCTCCAGACCGAATTTCGATCACGGTAGACAGTCTCAATTGAGACTAGCCAACTGCGCAGGGCAGGGTTATAGTGACCAAGTGTATTCACAAATACGTAACGTAATCCAACATGACCAGGGCAAAATCGGATGCACAACCAACGCCTTTACAAGCTTTCGAAGGCACGAGGGTGAAACACCGCGAGTTTCCTGCCTTCGGCCTACTACTGAGAATTTCTTAATAGAAAAACCTGATAACTGGCATTGGTCCAACCTGAAATTCGAATTCTCGTGATCAACAATCACCACTAAACTAAAGAGGCAGACAAGTCTTCCTTACTTCTATAAAAAAATTATAACGCTCCAAATACTGAAGCACTTACTATATCTGAACTACGGGCAACCTATGAAAGTCGTGTCTAATAAAATCAGAAATAGACTTGCGTTAATCGCTTGGGATGGTGGATGGTCACCATTTTTCCTATCTGGTATTTTTAACCCCTGACTAAAACAGAGAGGTGTTATAAGTTTGTAGTGTGTATCCGTGTGCCGATCTGTGGCATCATAGCTCCTGAACGGATGATTAAGTTTTTTGCGTTTGAAAGGTGTCTATCGAGTGTTCGCGTCGTTTTCTGCGTGGGCTTTCTGCCCAGCAGGTCTCGGGCCTCGGGGTGCACCCCTTTACCCGGGCATTCTTCACGGCACTCTACAATGTGCCGTCCTGGACGCCTTATATAAGGCGATATCAATTTAATAGCGGCTTTGGTGGCAGTCGGGTAAATTATAATTAAAAGGAGGTTGTCTAATATATGTGTTTGTCAGAGTTAGCCTTTCGATTTTTTTTATAGAAGAGGGAGCAAACGAGCATGCGGATCACCTGATGTTAAGTGACTACCGCCGCCCATGATCAACCGCAACACCAGGGGAATTGCAGGTGCGTTGCCGGCCCTTTAGAAAGGAGTAGGCTCTTTTCTTGAAGGTCCCCAGGTCTTATCGGTCCGGAAAAATCGCCGGTGGTAAATTATTCCACAGAGAGGTTATACGCGGAAGAAAACTCCTTTTGAAACGTACTGTGGTGGACCGCCAAGCATACAGATGGTGTGGATGGTATCGGGACGTTTGCCGCGTAGTGCGTTCACGAAATTTGTCGGCTGGGATTAATCCGAACAATTCCTCAGAGCACTCTCCATGGTATATGCGAAATAAAATGCAAAGAGATGCAACAACTCTTCGCAGTGCCAGTGAATCGAGCCGATCGGAAAGCACTCGGTCGTCGACGATTCGAGCCGCTCTGCGCTGGATGCGGTCAAGTGGAAGGAGCTGGTACTGGGGAGCCCCAGCCCAGAGATGGGAACAGTATTTCATGTGCGGCCGAACCTGCACCTTGTAAAGTTGTAGACGGTTTGCCGGCATGAAATACTGTCCCGCTCTGCTGAGCACGCCAAGCTTTTTAGAGGCCAATTTGACCTTCTCTTCCAAGTGACTACGAAACTGCACGTCACTCGATATGTCGACGCCGAGGATTCCGATATTGGCTGAGGCAACAAGGGGGGTGCCTTGAAACTGAGGAGATACGTCTTCTGCGGGTTAGACTGGACTAGATTTAGTCACCCCCAATCCGAGACTCTGTTCAGCAAAGACTCGACTTCAGACACAAGTTTGTCCCGGCACTCGGAGACGTTTTCCCGAGAAATATTGGCTCGGCCGGTGTAAAGAGCATCACCAGTGCTGTCATCTGCATAGCAATGAATGTTACGGGTTTGCAACATATCATTGATATGCAGAAGAAACAGCGTTGGTGATAGCACGCAGCCTTGTGGAACACCAGCATTAATAGGCTTGCAATCGGAATTTGCACCGTCTAAAACGACCTTGATGCTCCGATCTGCAAGAAAGCTGGTGATCCAATCGCACAATTTCTCGGGTAGCCCATAGGAAGGGAGCTTCGAAAGAAGCGCTTTGTGCCAAACCCGATCGAAGGCCTTCGCAATGTCCAAACTAACGGCCAATGCCTCCCCCTTGGACTCTACTGCCTCCGCCCATCTATGAGTTAGGTAGACCAGAAGATCACCAGCTGACCAACCACGGCAAAAACCGTATTGGCGGTCACTTATCAGCTGGTGCTCCTAAAGTACCTCATGAGCTGGCAGTTACAATAGCCTCCATTGTTTTGGAGAACAAGGAGGTCAGGCAGATAGTCCAACGGTGCATGATCCTCTACATCTGGAATCCGCGTAGGCAAAGTAAACAGTTGTGTCAGACCATATGCCAAAGCAAAATCATGATCAGATCTCCCCGCATGATCGGTCAAACGTGAACCAAGCCATTCGGCGTGATGGGCGTTAAAGTCATCGAGGATCAGGATCTCTGTGGAGGCGATCTGCTGTAGCAACGAATCTGTAGCCATTTGGACGTGGTCGAAGAGTCGGTCTGTTTCGGCATTACCGCTATCAGACCTATAGAGGCACCCGTAGACGCGCGGATGCTCGTCGCTGTCTACACATAGCCAAAGGATGGACAGGTCCGAACCTTCAAGTCTACCGAGGCGTCGAGAACAGACGTCCTCTCTGACGTAAACGCAAACTCCAGCCCGAGGCACAAAGGAGTGTTCCAGTTTGTACCCCGGGTAGGAGAGATACGAGACATCAGCCGGAGAGGACACCTGCGTCTCGGTCAGGAAGAGTAGAACCGGCCTCGCCGTCTCGAGATGGAAGTGGACGGCGTTTAGGTTAGAGTGAAGACCCCTGATATTGCAGAAATTCACGAATAGCGTTGCAGGGGTCGGCTTGGTCTTGTTGCTCCGTTTGCCCCGAGCAGTTGTAGCCTTGAGCGGAATTTTGACCCCCCCCCCCAGGGTACGCGGGGCGGCCTGAGCGCCCACTCTCAGAAGTGGAGAAACATGGTCGTGGATGCTCAGCAAGGGATTCTCCAGGGGTGCTGGTACCCTTCTGAGGTAGTCTATCATTATTTAATTCCGCTACCATGTTGGGGGGGGGGGGATTTGGGCCTCCGGCCACCTGCACTCACCAGATGAAATGCGGAAGCAGAGCTTCCACTTCACGCCGGTATTCTGTGAGGTCGTGGTACCACCCCGGTTTGAGCCGGCCCATACGTGCAACAGCAAAGCTGCCGCGTGGCTTACCACTGTTAAACTTTCTGCGGCATTGTGGGATTTACTCGATTCTCTAATCTATATAGAGAGGAGTTCTCATGGATAAGGTCGCCCGTCTGGGGGCCGTATGTGCAGGGGCGCAAAATCGTTGAGGTGTTGATGTGGCCCGTTGTCAGCGCGGTCTTACATGCCGCGCGCAAACCGGACCACAAATTCTTCGACCCTTTCTATCTTTCGGTTGACCGCTATAACGTCGTTCCGGACGTAGCGACTTGCACCGACAATTGTCCGTAATGAAAAACTCTACTGGGCCTGCAGTCGCGGCTTCTGTCGATCGCTCAGGAGCGCGTACCAGGCCCGAGCAGCATAGGTCAGCAACGGTCTGATATAGGTCTTATATATGGTGGTCTTCTATTTAATCGGCAGCTTGGATGCTAGGACTGGACGGAGCTAGACCCGCGTACATCTGGCTTTGCGGACGACGAAGTCGACGTGCGCAGTCATGCGTAGCATTCTGTCGATACGGCACCCAAGGTAGGTCACGGCCTTCTCGTACGCGATCTCCTGGCCTCTACGGATTAATGGTCGTAGTCTTACCAACGTTGACGGCCATCCTCCACTCATCCAGCCATGGTGGCAACAGGTCCAGCAGACTTTGCATCCTGGCAGAGGCGATGTGGGCTCTTCTGGACGAGGTGAAGTAGGCGCTATCGTCCGCATATAGCGCCAGCTCTACGTCGTCCTCCCATTCGTGCAGGTGGTGTAAGCCGCGTACAGGACTGGAGACAGACAGCTGCCCTGTGGTACACCAGCTCCTATAGATCTTATTGCAGACTCGGCGACCACTACACAGACGTAGAACCTCCTGTCTGCGAGGAATGACGCCACTAGCC
The DNA here is from genome assembly GCA_907164705.1 of Parnassius apollo. Lineage (NCBI taxonomy): Eukaryota > Metazoa > Arthropoda > Insecta > Lepidoptera > Papilionidae > Parnassius > Parnassius apollo. The sequence goes on along the minus strand of CAJQZP010001060.1, from coordinate 4,474,464 downwards.
GCAACATATCAGGAGGGATACTGCTCTGGTCTTCTAGCTTGTAGAGTAGTCCAGAGTGCCACACACTGTCGAACGCCTTCTCAATATTGAGAAAGACGCCCAACAATGTGCGGCCGCGGTTGTGCTCGAAAGCAAGCAGGTGTAGCACTCTGGTCAGCTGTGTTGCTGTTGAGTGATCCCTCCTGAATCCGTGCTGCTCCACCCAAAGTTGGATGCAGTGACGGAGGCATCTTAGCATCAATCTTTCCAGCTGTTTAGCTATGTGCGGTAGCAGCGTGATCGACTTGTAGCTGGCGGTTCTACGCCTGTCTTTCCCGGGTTTCGGCGAGAGCTTTAATAACTAAAAATTTGGGGGAAGTTCTTATGATGGCACTTTAAGAACGCGACTGGGCACAGTAAGCATGAGCACTTTAAAGTGCCTAAGGTTCTGCCTAGGGGCCGTTGACCTCGACGCCTTTCGGAGTATGCGGACTCGACGATCGGCGAAGTATGTCGTACCGGCGGTTGTATGTAGCCTCTGCTAACCACAAACAACTCACACCTAGAAGATCCTTAATGGAGTGTTTCAAAAAAATGTTAATTAATACAATCGAGCGTTACTTTGCGGAAATCCATTATATTAAAGTTGTTAAGAGTTTATTCGCACACATCCGCTCAATAAAATAAAACGATGTGTCTTACCTAGTTTGAAAACTTAGACCATTTGAAGAGCACCTCCCGCCCTCACCAATTGCGTGCACTAATCCCGTAACCACTAATCTCAGCACCGCTACTACCAACACCACTACTCTAGCAAAGACACACAATCGACGATAATACGACACGTGTTTAGCCTCTACACGAGGCATCCTCAGGCGATTTAGATCCTGCGCTGACTGACCGCTAATTAGAGTAAGTAAGTGTCTTTTTTTTATTTTATTGAGCGGATGTGTGCGAATTAATTCTTAACAAATTTAATTTTAATCAAGAATATGTATGTATTCAGCCGTTTGAAGACCATCAGCTCTCTTTTTGTTGTAGTTGTAGGGGGTTTCCTAAATTTTTAATTTAAGTTATATTACAATTGCTACTCTTGTGATGTTGTACTAGTTTCTATTTTAAGTAATAAATGTAATAAAGTAATTTTTCAACACACATTCTTTTATTGCACATATTTCGTCTTTTTATACAAATCAAAAGACCGGCAGCACATCAAAGTGAACCCATACAATAAAGAAATCTCCAAGAGTATTCGTCCAACATACACGTATAAGTTGCGAACTCGGGGCGGGGTGTTCAGCCGTGAAATGGTTCGCTCTTGCCGCATATCGATTTGGGGCTTAAGCCCTCCTGAAAAGCATTAATAGACTACCGGGGGGGCTGCATGACAGCCACTGAGATTTCATATGAAGGTTGTTTGTGGTAGGAAACTACTTTTATTTACAACTATTGTAGGTTTATATTGATTTGGCATCTGGATTTATTATTGTTGGTAAATAAGGAATTGAATCAAATTAAAGGATTTTAGTACTTTAAAAGTGCGTAAGAATGTTATATTAATGCTATATTACGGTTGTAGCACGAATGGGTCGGCTCGACCGGGGAAGGAACACGCTCTCACAGAATACCAGCGTAAAATAGCTGCTTAATACTGCTGTGTTTCGTATGGTAATGTAGAGATCCGGAGACCCTTTTTTATTGGAAACGAGGCATTTCATCTTAGTCCTCAGGGGTGACAACGCTTTGATTCTTCATGGAGGATAGATGTAGATGTTTATGGGCCACAGCAACCACTTACCATCAGGTGGACTGTGTGCTCGTTTGTCAACCATATTCTATAAAAAAAAACTTGCTTGATTATGGCCCATAGACATCACTATTCTTGAAAATCCACGAGGACACCTTCCGTTACGAAGGCATCAGAGGGCATTATGCCGGAATCTTGTCTACTAAAACCCACCCTTCAACGCGGTGATCTCGATATATCTGTTCCATCCATCCATTTCATAGAATTGCGTCCCCATAAAATTTCAAGCCTGGCGTCTAAGGTGCTCACGTCTCGTACTGCGAACGGAAATGGGCCTATAAAGCGTGGCGATTAGGGTAAATTCCCTCTACAATAGCAGAGGGTTGTAAAGTGGACTCTTATGGGCTGATAAAAGGAAGAAGCATACCTTGATACCTATATATCTTCCTATCGATGTAGCTCCTACACGAAATATCTTAGTATCTTCGAGCCGCAGCATCCACTTGCTCTGCATTGGCCGGTGGGCGCGCATTTATCCTCACTTATATAAAAAAAATACGAATCGAGTTACGATATGGCGGCGATCGAAAGACTTTTTAAAAAAATATAATTAATTTAATTTCAGAAAAGTAACAAAAATAATTAATTCGAACAAATTGTAAATTTACAAAGAAGTTAAGTTATGCGTGGATGGTGTCAGACTGCGAGACAGTTCCATTGTTTACATGATACTTTTCGCAGCGCAAGCGTTCCACATATGTTCATTGTTATGTTTAACTGCTATGTCAGCCCGATTCCAGGGTTACGACACGTTAACTATCGCTATGAATTCATTATTATCATTTGAAAGTTTTAAAATCAACAAAAAGTCTAATATTAAAAATGCCTGGCCTCAGTAACAAATTTTTGGACAGGTCACTTACGATCCAAGCACACGTCTAGTCTATATTTTCCAGAAGCTTGTACACGATCACTATGTAGAGTAGAAACAGAAACAGAATTTTTTTATTCAATATAGATTATAAATAATACTTATTGAAAGTCACTCTTTTTAATTTACCAATGGTTCGGGAAAAAACCTCTGTCCTGGGAAGAACCAGCAAGAAACCCAGAGGGACTTTAATAAAAAACAGCTTACAATCATGTAAGTTTACAATTAACAACACAAACATAAAAAATTAGAAATGGCTTGGTAGCGATCACCCCAAAGGGAAACCCCTTTAAGTTCGGGCCATTTATATGTATATGTTCGTGTTTGAATGTATTTTATGTTATTTATATATATATATAATATGGAATTATGGATTTCTGCATCACCGCACCACACAATTTTTGCTTTTAAAATCCTGTTCATCCAAGGATTATTTAGAAAAAATCTCTTTTAGCGACAAGACCACCCATTGTGACACTAAAAAAACTTCTTTTCCTTCTCTTTCGTTTTCTTTCCATCTCGTATTGTTTTGGTGTACAATAAGAGTATATCTATCTATCTATCTATTTACGAATTACCAGGACGTCATTGCGTAGGTACAAGTACACGAAACAATAGGGTGCCGTCTTAAGCTCAACGATCTTCAAACTTCAAAGTTTATTGTGCAAACAATCCAATTATATCGGATTGCTATGATACTGGGACTGCTAGATGAAGAGCGACTTGTTTGGAAAGCTATTCGTGTTGATTAAATATTGTTCTAAATGTAAATAGAGGTGGTAGCAGTCTTTAAACTATTTGTAATTATAAATCGTTATAGTTTCGAGTACAGTTTTGATTGTCAAAACAGTGTTAGTTGTACAAACTTCAAGTAGTAATAATAATATTATTTACTAAGAATTAGTTTATTTGTATGGGATTGAGCAAAAGCATCCTTATAACTTTTTTGCCACCAGGGCGGCGTCACTTAAAAAAGTTAAATTGTTCGAAAAATGTAAAGGTCAATGTTTCTTTTTGTACTATTAGATAAATTTTATATTAATTAGATTAAAAATAAATAAACAAAAGGACTCATATCATTGACTACTAGGTAATATAACTGCAGCATGGCTCTACCACTTATACGTTATAATACACATAGAATACTATAATACACAATAGAATGGCTGTCAACTTTATTTTGTACGAGGATTGGCGTCGGCAAACCCGATTCGCTGTGTTGATTGAGTAAATTTACACATTTTAGACTTTTGATTATTGTTCAAGATCATCATTAAAAAAATCGTTTAAATTTTAATACATATTTATTTGTAAATAGGGTGCAATTTGACATTTTCTAAATAATTTTCATGCGAAATTTGGAAACGGTTGTAACACATCTCGTGTTGACGTTTATACGTGTGAATTGACGTGTTAGTGATTTTTTAGTGGCTACGCCGGCTCCGCGCACTCCCCCGTTCTATTATATATGTATTATAGTATTCTATGGTATTACACAATGTCATTTAATTGAGAACACACTGACTGAAGGTTTTAGTCACACAAACTGTGTAACAACACAACTGAAGTTTTTTGTTACACAGTTTGTGTAACAAAAAACTTCACCTCAGTGTCAACTAGCGACAAAAGTCGTTTGTTCGAATCTACATTCAACAACATACTACCATGAACCATTTCTAACACAAGGAGGCGTACTTGGAGCGATGAACGGATATTGGTAGCTTTCTTATAAAAAAGTTAGCTAACAAATAAAAACGAAGACTAAAATATAATCTAGCGCTTTTTTATTATCATTGAACTTTCAATAACGTCGGAATTACAAAAAAGTATTACCATTGATTTGATTTGCATATTATTATTTACGTATCACGTTCGTGAAAACAGATATAACCATAAAATATTATTATATGTTTAATCTTTTCTAAATTACAATTAGATTTTTTTAAATGGAAGTAAGAACAAACTTAAATTCCATCTGAACGGAAGTGGTTACTGCAGGCCATGGATATCTGCAGCCAACTTCTAAAATAGAAAGTTACATATGTTATCTCTAAGTACTGAGATGGAATGATTCATAATTCTTTATTTCAAAGTTGGTACAATATATTTACAGAACATCTGACATCCTGTACCGGCGTAGCATAATAAGAAAGAGTTTAAATGTTAATTAATATAGAATTCAATTAAATTACAATATTTATAGTACAAAATATATAGATTATTATTTATTATTAATTAATTTACAAAATGTCAAACTAAATAACACACACACACACACACACACACACACACAACACAACACACACACACACACACACACACACATTTATTTTAAAAATTAAATTTCATCAAATATTATATATCAACTATTGATCGTTCGTCATTTATATGATGTAAATAAGATTTAAACATTTTGATGATAATATTAACAATGTCAAATAAGTAAATAGAAATAAAGAAAATTGTCAAATATTTAAAATTTATTTATAATTTATCATTAAAATATTCATACAAATTATATTATGCATTTTCTTAATTACTATTTCAAATTTACGACACAGGGGGGCTTTTATCGTATTAGGCAAATGGTTGTAAACCCTTATAGCCATGTAGTAGGGACAATTTTTAAATAATGTTATATAATGTTCTACTGGCTATCTTATACCCTTCTTTGTTGGATGTGAAAATTTGACACTTTTGATCAGCTGTTACTTGCAAAAAGGTGTCTATGGAAATGTATTATGTATTAACTTCTGATTATTTATGAAGCCCTGGTAATAGTGACTTCTTTTCACTGATTTCTTGACACGAATAATCAATCTTCTTAGTAGTGGTATCGACAAAATTTTTGAAAATTATAACAAGTTAACTGCTGCAAATCCATGGGACCCTAGTACTTCGAGTAAAATCATATTCAGAATTGATATTTGAGGTATGAGACACCCTTCACCAACTAGACTACAACTAGCTTAGTTCTAATGGTAACCTAACATAATTCTATAGTACCCATATAGGTATATTGACCACTAAAAGAGTACCCTACCAACCTACCCAGGCGGACTCCTAGATAATAAGATCCTAACCAGCAAAGAATGAATATTTATTATTTACTTCCATAATATATATCTTCCATTCTAAAAGAATATTTATCTTCTATTCTAAAAGGTATAAAATAATTTTAATTTGACTCAATATAAAAACTGACATTTAACTTAGGCAGATATAGATAGTTAGATACTTACATTTAAAAATAACAGCTCACTTCTATAAGGTAGTAAGTACCTAATAAATATCTACACACACTTAGCAATGAATAAAGCCAGTCTACTAAAAGCGATTATCAGCTAAACCTCTAGTTTTTTTTAGAGATACGCTGTCATTCATACAACGAACCCTTAAAATGTCTCATTCACTTTCTTAATCACTAAGGATTACTTCAATAATTGTTTTTTTAATACGCTATTTATAAATAGAACTATGTTTATGGAAATACGTTTTATCATAAAAAATCTAAATAAGGCTTGGTATACATAGTTAACAGTTCAGAGGACGCAGTAGCTGCTAGCAATCGACGGCAATTCCACAGTGCAGGACGGCTTTGTGATGCAGATAACCTTAATCCGTGTCTGTCGGCTGCGTGTCAACACCAGCCGCAAGCTCTGCTAGTTTAATGAGGACATGGCTTTTTATTTCTAAAGTATTATATAAGTTGTTTATTTATTTTATCAGTTTTTTACATATTAGAGTACAAGCAAATGGTTCGATTATCTTTTACCTTAATTAAAACACTTGTATGTATTAAAAAAAACATTTATGAACATGTATAAATATCCCCTAAATCTGAATAGTTTGTAAAACTTTTCCCAGTTATATCGCAGAAAACCGTATTGATGAGAATAAGCTTTTAAATTTCCCTCAATATTGAGAGAATTCAGAAAACTGATGATAAAAAGTCTGAGTATACAGTTTGGTGTTGCAGCTATATATCTATTATCTACGTCCAAAATTTAATTACACCACTAGATGTCTAAAGGATCAAAGAATTTGTTGAGTGTGGACTGTGACACATCGCACGAGATGGAGGGGGAAGCGTCGCCTTTTTGATGTCTTTCTCTGCACGTATTCACAATATAAACATACGATCGTGTCCACGACGCAGCCACACATCTATTTCTTTTAAATATTCATGTACATTTATAATAATTAACATATATTAGTTTTCATTAAGGTTTAAAACATTTATAAAATATGTACCATAATAGAAAATCAAAATATCATGGCACATCCGCACTACTTTGTCGTTAAACGGTACAAGCAACAGCGCGAAAGGATTATGAAGGGCTGAGATAGCAATTTGCGGCGTACTTAATTACAAGATAAATTAGTATGTAAATTAATCGTCGTATACACAGCCCGTGAGCGCCGTCTGAGTGAAGATGGAGTCTGATGACTATATACATAAAAGACTAGTGAGCATTGTCTGGTGTTACTTCCTGTCAGCTTAGGATCTTTAAAGTTAGGTAAGGTTTCTATATACAACCAGAATGGAAGAAATTATGCCTGCGTTTTTACTCTCAAACTCCTGTCCTCTCAGAGGAATAGGAGGAGTACGGGAGAGCGGGGCTAAAAGTGACCGTGGTAAATTGTTCCGATTGATATAGCTCCGTGAGAAAATAATATAAAAAATTATTTAGTAAATTCGTTGTGAAACTGAACGTTGCAGCGCACCTATTACAACCGTCTAAGTTAGACTAGTGGCGTCCGGTACATCAGAAAGAGTGAACATTCTGCGTCACTGATCCACATAAGTAAATATTTTCATTTTTAATATTTGTGCCCAATCTTACTAATTGTAATAAGCTGATATACTACGCAAAAACTGTGTGTTTGATTTACTTTTTTGAAGACATGTGTTATTAGGGCTCGAAGTTGCTTTCTTTTGTGGCACACCTCAGAACAACTTAACCCATTTCATCTGTACTAATGCAGTAAAATATTATTCTTTTTTGCAGCATGGAAACAACATGAGGTTCTGTATCTCACTAGTTAATGGTAAGGGCGACAGATGCAGGCATCAAAGATGAAAAAAAAATTGCTAAGGAATTAGATATTTGTCACATGACATTGCACAGGTTTATGAAAAAGCTAAAATCTGAAGTAGAAAACGTTACGGTTGGGCTAAAAAAGTAAGATTGGTCTTTAGTGAAAAACACAAACATAAATTTGCAGAGTATCTATTAAAATGTGCATCAATCCCTCCATGATAAAGAAACACACCAGAGAAATAGAAGAACAAACCAAAAGAAGGAAAGTGAGCATTGAGAATGCAGAAGCAAGAAAATAAAGGACAAGAAAAGGGCACGAGAAAAGGAAAGTCTGTTAAACGACAGGTATTTCAAACGAGCTGGGGAATTTCTGAGGATGAAGAGGACAGATTAGTATTGTCTAGTCTGCTGTGACGGTTGTTATAACTCACGTTTTGGTGAAGAATGGGTTATAAGAACTGGGCTCGTTCCAAATGTAATTAATATGGAGACTTCTTTACATACATTTATGCGAATTTTTAATCTGACGAATCTTGTGATGATTACCTAAATATTAAGGGTGTTTTTGTTATTTCCGGTCGAAGACGACTTTCTGATATGATTGAAAGTAAAGACTGAACTAATTTACCAGTGCTGATTAGCTACTAAAGCTGTTAATTATATGTGTAATGGTTAATGTTGAACTTTTAGGTACAAATGCCATATTATAAAATATGTTAACTTAAATATGTGTTGTTTAGTAACAATTCAAAAGAAAATAACTGATTATTCGTAAGATATTGTTGATTAGTTCTCAAAAAATTGATTAATCCTAATATTGTAGCATTTTTTACAAATTGTACCTTTGACCCTACAGTATCTTGAAACAGATCAAAGGAATCACGGGAGGCGTAACCGTCGGTAATTTAAAATAAGTTATAAATTAAACGCGATAAAATCCGTAATATTATTTAGAAGCATTTAATATATGTTTTTTACGTGGTAGAGCCACGATACAGCTATATTATAGTTGTAGCACGGATGGGTCGGCTCGAACGGGGCAGGGGCAGGACTAGGTAATGTTGTTGTATTTCATACGGTGAATGTAGAGGACCGGTGCCGCTTTTTTACTGGAATCTAAGAATTCTATCTTAGTCCTCAGAGGTGACAGCGCATTTGAAGTTTGATCCTTAGTTGAAGATAAATGTGGATGTCCATGGGCATTCACTTACCATCAGGTGGACTGTGTGCTTGTTTATCACTCAATGCTGTAAAAAATATAGTATCCGTGTAAGATCCGTGTAGGATAGGTACATATAAGAAATCATTAGCGGAGATCTCCTAAAGTTTCATGATGAAAAATTCGTAATATAGGTAATATATATTACGTACGTATAAGTAATATAACGGGGATGCCAAATTTTATTACATAATTAATCACACTAAATCTTGATTCGCTCTAGAAGTCGGCATCCCCTAAATTTACACATCCGTTGTGTGGTTAACTTTAAACCCCAAAAAATAATAAGGGAGGAAACAAGACCAATTACAAAAATTATATTTGCACAGTAACCCTCGTAAAGAACAATGTGTTTGCTGATATAATATTAATAACAATTTGATTCCGCTATCGGCAGCCATGTTTATTTAGCTGTCAAACTCGTGCCACGGCGCATGAGCGCCACGTGACCTATTGAGAAAGTTACGATGTAATCTAATAGACTGAAGAATAGAAATGTGCCAAGGGCGAAAAAACTGTTATTAAAATACAATTTAGATAATTATTTTTCACAAAATATGCTGGAATTATATTTTTTCGTGGGAAGTTAGAGAAGACACAATAATAATTTATAGCACGATTGAACACTGACACATACAAAATTAAAATGTTTTTTTTTATGACAGTGATAAACGGACAAGATTACCGGATACTGGTTCCTAAACATTCCACTAAATGCTTGGCACTTCTCGCAATAGATTGTGTCAGGCCGGTAATTAAAAGACTTTCTGGTGAATATAAGATTTTCTTATGACATAAAAAAATAATACTTTTATTAATTCAACTGCGAGTACATATGAACAGAGAAACAACATACGGCTGCCTCGTTACGGTAAGAGAAGTGTCGGGCCCACTTCTACCCCAATTGATGGAGTGACGACTATATTGAGTAGTGGAGGGTATGAAAGTCGGTGGACACAGGACGGATTATTTCTTGCTTTGTGGCTTTGCTTGGGAGGGGTCTATGTTAAGCAGTGTTCAGGTGCGGTTGGTGGAAATGATGATTATGATAATGGTGATAATTTATTCTGGCAGGATTTATTCAATATGGATTAAATAATAGTAACAAAAATCGCTGAAAGTTTTAGGATAGGGTAACAAACGAGCACATAGTCCACCTGATGGTAAGTGGTTGCTGTGGCCCATAGACTTCTACATCTATCCTCGATTACGAATCAAAATGCAGATGCGTTGTCACCCGTGAGGACTAAGATGGAATGCCTCGTTTCCAGTAAAAGGGGTCTCCGGTTCTCTACACTCACCATACAAAACACAGCAGCATTAAGCTATCCCGATCCGACCGGGTCGGCTCGAATATAAGGATAGAATTCTTAGATTCCAGTAGAAAGCGGCACCGGTCCTCTACATTCACCGTATGAAATACAACAGCATTACACTGCTATTTTACGCTGGTATTCTTCTCTGAGAGCGTGGTCCTGCCCCTGCCCCGTTCGAGCCGACCCATCCGTGCTACAACTATACTACTAATATAACTGAAGCATGGCTCTACAACGTATAAAAGTAGAAGTAAAAACAAAAGTAAGAACATACAATATTAAATTAAAATGTATATCAAATCAAAGAGTATATCACAGTCAAAACTACTTTTAACTGCGAAAATCGGGCGAAAATGGTTTTGACCGAGACCCCTTAGTCAAAAACAGTTTTGACTAATGTTTTAGTCAAAAATGGTTTGCCTGATTAAAACTTCAGACTATCGGTCAAAACTCGCAATATTAGTGACAGTAGGTTAAGGTGCGGCTGGGGCGGCCCTTTGGCCACCATAAAGCCGCACCTTAACCTACTGTCACTTGCGTATATTATAGTGATATTAATTTTAGAATTGAAATTTTTAATTTTAAAAATTCTAAAAGTATAAGTAAAATGTAGTTTTGACGAACATTCTTGGTCAAAACCACTTTTGACCGATATAATTTGGTCGAAATCACTACTACCCAATATTTTTGAAGTTAAAAGCGGTATGGACTAATGTCCTTACTCTAAACTTCTTTTGTCTGATTATTGCAGTCAAAAGTGATTTTGACCGGTTATAAATTTTGACCGTAACATATATAATTATATTAGCTTACCAGGCAGACGTTGTTCTGCCCTTTTCGACGACAATTTGTCATGTCCTATTAAAAATCGTTAAATTCGTAAAAAATAAATTGTGGGTCACTCATGGGCAAAAAAACTATCCTATCTCTCAAGTTGGACCAAACTGCACACGGCAAATTTGATTAAAATCGGTTAAGTAGTTTAGGAGTCCATCGCGGACAAACAACGTGACACGTAATTTATATACAATATTAAGATATAACCATCTACCACGAAATGAAACAGTAAATGGGCAGCAGCATTTTATAATCATTCAATAATTTTAATAAAAACTCTGCGATTATCAAAACTCCTGCAAATCGTGGCACCTATGGAAGATATCCGATCTATTAGGCGATCTAGTTCTAGGGGCTACCTGTGTTCAGCTGTGGACTTTTAACAGGCTGTAATGTACTAATGGATATATAATCAAAAACAAATTATATTACAGATTAGCGGTCTGTCCCGGCATCACCTGGATAGGATTTATTAATGTAATTTTTTTCCAATAAAATCGAACCTATATCCCTCATCACAATCAGCTCAGCCCCGGAAATTAACCCGGGCAGATAGACAGACAAACAAAAGTTTTAAAAATGGTTAGTACGGGGGGGGGGGGACGGGACTGAGATGTTTGACGTCCCGATGCCATAGTGAGCCCGGCTACCTTCAGTGTTTGAATATTAATTTTTGGTCCGATCTACGTAGAATGAGCTTACAGTATCTTGAAGTCTTGCAGTGGTATGCTCTTGTTTGGATTTAAATATATTAGTTATAAGATCCCAAGCAGATGACAGCACCCATCCATCTTCTCTGTTGAGATTAGGATGTTTTTTAATTTCAATATCCTCGCGTATCATCCTTAGTTATACATCCTTAGGAATTGGTGTTCTTTTGCGAGGATTTATGGTTTATCAAATCCAATGTATGAGGATGATCTTGAACATGTTCATAGACTGCAGACTTCCCAGAGTGTCGTTGCTTCACGTCAGCCATATTTTCTTTCACGCGGGTTTTTGTAGATGTTTTAGTTGGAACTATGTTAGAGAGACCCCATTCACAATCTAGCTTGTAACGGCGGGAATTCAAAATAAGTTAAACAGTTAATTAAACGCAATAAAATCCGTAAACATAGTTTTATTCAATGTTTAGTATTCGCGTAAATTTAAGAAATCGTTAAATGGTTACTATTTATTTCTTAACAGCAATCAAATTACTCCCTAAACTTAATACTAACTATATATATATAACTTTGCAGAATAGCCTTAAGTATCTTATTATTCTAAGTATTAGTATCATACAAACTTTGGCAACTGTTGGAGCCTATGAATTTTTCCTTTTTTTTTATAAGTTAGGGTAACAAACGAGCACACAGTCCACCTGATGTTAAGTGGTTGCTACGGCCCATAGGCATCTACATCTATCCTCGATTACGAATCAAAATGCAGTACTAAGATGGAATGCCTCGTTTCCAGTAAAAAGGGTCTCCAGTTCTCTACACTCACCATACGAAACACAGCAGCATTAAACTAGTATTTTACGCTGGTATTCTGTGAGAGCGTGGTCCTTCCCCGGTCGAGTCGACCCATTCGTACTACAACTATTAACTACTAATATAACTGCAGCATGACTCTACCACGTATCCTTTTTTTAAATAGAAAAATTTGCTACAAAAAACGTATTAAAAAATGATAATCGATGATAATATACTAACAATACTAGATGCTAGGGTGATTGACGGAAGATATTAGATATCAAATCACAATTTGACGCGAGATTGCGTCGACAGATCGGCTGACGATAATTTGCGGCAACCCTGTTTGATTAGGTGTTTTTATCACAGCGGGGGAACTCCATTTATTATTTGTTGCCCAAGGAAATTATATTCGATAGCCAGGGGATGTTAGCGATGTGACACCGTAGCAAAACAATTTGTAATTATTGTGGACAAATTTATAAAATTATATGCTATAATGATTTCTTATATTTACGCGAACACTACACATTGAAATAATACTAGTTTTTAGGGATTTTATCGCGTATATTTAACTATAAATACCCGACGTTTCGAGCGCTTTACAACACCCATGGTCACGGGGAGGACTGAGATGTTCAACGTCCAAATGTCATAGTTAACAGCGGTTACCATAGATAAAAATTTAGCTTTTGTTCCGATCTACACAGTATGAACTTATGGTATCTTGAAGTCTTGCAGTTGTATGCTTGGGTTGGGATTTAATTTTATTTATTATAGGATTCCAAGTAGATGGTAGCACCCAGCATATCTTCTATATTGAAATTAGTATGTTTTTTGATTTCAAATAGAGGAGAAAGCCCTGCTTACTTCTCCCATAAATCCAAGATTCTACAAGCGGTACGTAGACGACACTTTCACAATTCTACCTTTAGATAAAGTAACTGCATTTTTAGACCATCTCAACTCTATAAATTCTAAAGTTCAGTTCAGAATGGAGTTAGAGGCAAACAATTCTTTAGCTTTTCTAGATGTGTTAGTAATTCGGAATCCTGATAACACCTTGAGCCTTACTGTGTATAGAAAAAAGACCCATACAGATAGATATTTAAACGGTGATTCACACCACCATCCTTCACAGTTAGCTACCGTGGGTAAATCTTTGTTTCAGAGAGCACGAGGGATCTGTGATAGTAAACACCTGGCTGCCGAGCTCCACCATGTCAAGCAAGTTTTGCATGACAACAAGCTTCGGGTCCCGCGCCTACGTCACAGTGAACGAGTGAAGCCGGCCACAGTCGAGCGTGTACCTGCTGTTCTGCCATATGTTAGAGGAGTCACTGACAAGATTGGCTACATCTTGAAACGCGCTTCCATCAAACATACTTCAAGCCGCCGAAGAAGATTGGTCAGTTTTTACCATCAGTCAAGTGTAACGTCCCTCTGCAAGATGCAGGAGTGTACAAGCTTGATTGTGAGTGTGGTCTCTCCTACATAGGACAAACTAAAAGATCAATTAAAACCCGCATTAAAGAACATATAGCTGATGTGAAGAATCGACGCTCCGGGAAGTCTGCAGTCTGTGAACACGTACAGGATTGCCCCCGTCACTACATCAGATTTGATAGACCACAAATCCTCGCTAAAGAACACCGATTCCTTCCAAGGATGATTTGCGAGGCTATTGAAATGAAAAAACATCCTAATTTCAATAGAGAAGATGGCTGGGTGCTACCATCTGCTTGGGATCCTGTAATAAATAAAAGTAAATCCCAACCCAAGCATAGACTTCAAGATACCGTAAGTTCATACTGTGTAGATCGGAACAAAAGTTAAATTTTTATCTATGGTAACCGCTGTTAACTACATTTGGACGTTGAACATCTCAGTCCTCCCCGTGACCATGGGTGCTGTAAAGCGCTCGAAACGTATTTATAGTTAAATATACGCGATAAAATCCGTAAAAACTAGTATTATTTCAATTATATGCCATATTTATTAGTTATTTTCAACTATATTAAGATTGAAAAATGTTTAAGACTATGTTTTTAAAATATTGTAGATGTTATAATATATTCGTAACGGTTAATAATATTATGTATTTACAATATTTGAGAAAACCTTATTTAATGCAGACCTTTTCAATGGATACTGCTTAATCAAATTAAATCTAAATGCCATTCACTTGAAAAAAAAACTAACATCTTTCAATAACTTCTTAAAATACTTTCAATATTTTCTATCTCTTTCCGCGGTTACAAGAACACGAGCATAAATTGCGTAGACAGAGAAACCTACAGACAAATTGACGCCTTTTTTCGCATTCGCACACGAAAAAGATAGATTTATGCACACGTCTTGCATAGAAATGAGACAGAGCGGTGTGATTGTTTGTCCCTTTCTCCATGCCGGTTTTTTTGTTTAGCAAACTGCACTTTGCTAAACAACCTTGACAGTTCGTAGCGATCTAAGGCATAAATGCACAGACCACGGCCCACGGGCCGCATGCGGCCTGCCGGTCGAATACTGGTGGCCCGCCGACAGCAAAAATAATACTCTTGTACATTCGAAAAATATTGAATTATATTCCAGAATAAAACCAAAAAAAAATATGTTCGAAAAGTAATTTGAATCTCGCGAGCGCGCTCTTAAGTGCGCTTATCGGTGCGCCGTGCATGCGTCGGTAACAGCGGTCGGTAATGTTCGTGCTGATCTCGGGTAAATTCGTTTTTTTGAGGAACCACCGCGGCCGGCGGCGCGGCGACGACGGCAGCGCGGTGGCGGCTTATCCACGGGTTATATTGTTAGAGCAAGCGCGATAGCAATAGTCCCGAATTCCCGATTGCTCGCGTAGGTAGATACACGAAGCTTCCAGAGTCGGTTTCGTGATTTCTCGTTTCTCTTTCGGTTTTAAGGCAATAAAATCCGTAAACATCTCAATGAAGTGTCAATAGTTTTAGTGTAGATTTTAACTCGACTAGCCGGTGCCATATATTTTGATCCTTATTCAACGTAGATTTCCCGTCAAGTGCCGTGTATAATTGTGTTGTGAAATCGTAAAAGTAAAACTCTGTTATTATTAAAGTTATATTTAAGTGTTTCCCTACCTATTTAATCAATTATTTTTAGTAATTTAGAAAAGGATGGGTAATATAAGTAGGTACTGTAATTGTTTTTAAGTGCTGTGTTAATCCTAGCCAGGATTAGAACGCAACATGGACAAGCCAGGACCTAGTAAAAAACGTAACGTTAAAGATGAAAATCGGCAGTTTCAAGAAATTTGGATTGAGAAATACTTTTTTGTATGGTCGCATAACAAAGTGGTTTGTTTAATTTGCAAGAATTCTGTTGCGATTGCAAAGGAATATAATGTAAAAAGGCACTATGAAACGCAGCATCCTACTTTTACCAAGTTTACAGGCGAATTAAGAAAGCAAAAATGTTGTCTTTAAAACGGGAGCTTATTGGTCAGCAAGATATGTTTACAAAACCAATTCAAGATTCAGAAACAGCTACTGAAGTTAGTTATGAAATTTCTCGAATGATAGCAAAGCGAAGTCGCCCCTTCAATGATGGGGATTTTGTAAAAGAATGCATAGAAATTGCCGCTAAGAAAATGTGTCCAGTAGCAGCAAAAAAGATTGAGAAAATTCAACTGAATCATCATCATCATCATCATCATTACAGCCCTTCACAAGTCCACTGCTGAACATAGGCCTCCCCCAAGTAATGCCACAAAGCACGGTCCTGAGCCACCTGCATCCATCGACTTCCTGCATGTCTTACCAGGTCGTCACTCCATCTAGTGGGGGGTCGCCCTACACTACGCCTACCGGTACGAGGCTGCCACTCGAGAACCTTTCTTCCCCATCGGTTATCGGTTCTTCGAGCTATATGGCCGGCCCATTGCCACTTCAGCTTACTAATCCGTTGGGCTATGTCGGTCACTCTGGTTTTACTGCGGATATCCTCATTTCTGAGTCTATCACGCAGAGAAACTCCGAGCATAGCCCTCTCCATAGCTCGCTGAGCGACCTTAAGCGTCGTCATACGGCCAGCAGTGAAGGACCACGTCTCAGATCCGTAAGTCATCACTGGCAACACGCACTGGTTGTACAATCTAGTTTTTAGAGATTGAGGTATACCTGACGAAAAGATATGCCGTAATTTCCCCGAACGCTGCCCAGCCGAGTTGAATCCGTCGATTGACCTCTCGGTCGAAGTTGGACTTACCTAGTCGGACTATTTGTCCCAGGTAAACGTACTCGTCAACAACTTCGAGCATAGTGCTCCCAACAACTACCGGCATAGGTGTGACATGGACATTGAACATGATCTTTGTTTTGTCCATGTTCATCTTAAGACCTATCCGTTGGGAGGCACTATTGAGGTCATTGAGCATAGTGCTTAAGTCCTCCTGCGATTCTGCCATAAGGACTATATCGTCGGCAAATCGAAAGTGAGTGATGTACTCGCCATTGATGTCAATACCGTATCCTTTCCAGTCCAGTAGCTTGAAAACGTCTTCCAATGCAGCGGTGAAGAGTTTCGGGGATATAACGTCACCCTGTCTTACACCTCTCTGCAGTTGGATAGGTTTCGAGCTCTGGTTCTGTACTCGGATAGCCATCGTAGCCCTACTGTACAAACACTTCAGCACTTCGATATACCGACAGTCAACTTGGCACCGCTGAAGGGACTGTAGCACCGCCCAAATTTCGACGGAATCAAAGGCTTTCTCATAGTCCACATACGCCAGGCAAAGTGGCAGATTGTACTCTTCAGTCTTCTGTACAATCTGCCGCAGGGTATGTATGTGGTCTATGGTACTGAAGCCTTTTCGGAAACCGGCTTGTTCGGGAGGCTGGAAGTCGTCAAGTCTGCGTGCGAGACGATTCGTAATGACTCTCGAAAACAGCACGTAGACGCGGCTCAGAAGGGAAATCGGTCTGTAGTTCTTTAAGAGAGCGTTGTCGCCTTTCTTAAAGAACAAGACCACCGCACTTCTGCTCCACGCCTCTGGAGTAGTGCCACCATGGAGGACGGAATTGAAGAGCTTCTGAAGGACTTCAAGTACCGGTGTTCCACCCGCTTTCAGAAGCTCCGCTGTAATTCCATCCTCGCCTGGGGCCCTGCCGTTTTTAAGGTGCTGGAGAGCCATTCTAATCTCGCTTAGACTGACGTCCAGGATATCATCGGAATAGTGTCGGATAAGACTTGCTCTTGGATCGTTACTCACACTTGCGTGTGGCTCCAACGATGATGTGTACAGCTGCCCATAGAACCTCTCAATCTCACTCAAAATCTCAGGTGTCCCGGAAACGATGTTGCCACACTCAGTCTTCAGCCTTGACAGTTGGCTCTTTCTGGCAGACAGATCTCTGGCAAAGACTTTGGAGCCCTGGTTCCGCTCGATCGCTTCTTTAATACGAGAAGTATTAAAGTTGCGTAAGTCTCGCCGTATGCATTTGGAGATCTGTCTGTTCAGTTGCCTGTATGCTGTCAAATCTGTTGACGATTGCAGCCTCATCTCCCGTCTAACAGCCATGAGATTAAGAGTGTGATCGGAGAGTTTTTGTGTTCTTCTGCGGCGGGTCTTGCAGAACTTAGCTCCGACCGCATGGACAGTTTCCACGAGCTTGTCGTTCATATCGTCCACTGCATTGCAATCCTCTAGGCACTGGAAGCGGTTACGTAACTCGAGCTGAAAGGTTTCGGGATTCTGGATTAGAGCACGAGGGGGACGGAGCGTTGACTTCATTAGACGAGACCTCTCCAACTTAACGTTTAGGTTCAGTGTGCCTCTAACCATTCGGTGATCGCTGCCAGTTTTCACCCTTGCGATCACTGAGACATCACTGAACAGTTGGCGTCTGGTCGTCATAATGAAGTCAATCTCATTTTTTGTCGAACCGTCGGGGCTCGACCAGGTCCACTTCCTGTGGGGCCGCTTCTGGAAGAAAGAGTTCATCATAAAGAGTCCCTCTTTCTCCATAAAGTCGGCCAGGTGCTGGCCCCTTCGGTTCCGTTGCCCTACTCCAAATTTCCCTACCTTCAGCTCACCGCTTTCTCTTGTGCCCAGTTTTGCGTTGAAGTCTCCCATCAACACCGTGTAGTAGGTTTTGGAGGAATGTATGGCTCTGGAAATATCCTCATACATTTCCTCCACCTCCTCATCGGGATGTGCCGAGGTTGGTGCGTAAACCTGAATGACCTTCAGCGAATACCGTTTGGTGATTCTGAGTATCAGGTACGCGACCCTCGTCGACACACTCCCAATCTTTACAACGTTGTTGACGAGAGATTTGTGGACGATAAATCCGACACCTCCTTGGGACAGATGGTCGCCCTCCCGGTGATAGAACAAGTTGCCGGACTCGAGGATTGCCGTGTCCTCCCCCTCTCTTCGGACCTCGGATAATCCAATAATATGCCAGCGCAACTTGTCTACCTCTTCTTCCAGCTCCAGTATCTTCTCGTCAGTCCTCAGGGTGCGTGCGTTATATGTTGCCAGGTCGAGTCGTCGTAGGTGGCAACCGAACCTCCACCGGAGATTCTTAGCACCCCCTGCCCCGCCGTTACCATGGTCGCCACCGTAGCCAGGAATAGCGGGGCCGCCGGGGACTGGGGGCCGTCTGTTTGTGTGTAAACTGAATCATATGACTATCCAAAAACGAATTATGTCTTTGTCAGGTAATATTGCGGAACAATTAAATGAAAAAACTAAGATCATTGAATTTTTTTCATTAGCACTCGACGAATCCACTGATATTAGTTCCACAGCTCAACTTCTGATATTCATACGAGGTGTTACTCAAGATTTTGAAGTCTTAGAAGAGTTATTAGGAATGTGTTCATTGAAAGGTCAAACCAGAGGAGTTGATATACTCAATGTACTTATGGATGAGTGTTCAAAAACTGATTTGGACTTATCAAAATTATCGGGAGTTGCGACTGACGGTGCTCCTTCGATGATTGGTGTCAATTCTGGGCTAGTTACTTTGCTGAAAAAGCATCTGCAAGAAAAAACATAAACGCTGAAAATCTCATGCAGTTTCACTGCATTATACACCAAGAAGCCCTCTGTTCTAAAAAATTGAATTTCAAAATGTCATGAAAGTGGTAGTTTCGACTGTAAATTTCATAAAATCACGAGGACTGAATCACAGGCCATTCAAACAATTCCTTGACATCGAAAGCGAATATGGAGATTTACTGTATTATACAGAAGTAAGGTGGCTAAGTCGTGAATTGACACTGGAACGACTTCTAAATTTAATAGAAGAAATTGGAATATTTCTGGCGGAAAAGCAAAGGGATGTCCCGGAACTTAAAAATCCTGATTGGTTGTGTAATTTGGCTTTTTTAGTTGATATTACAAATCATTTAAATGTCTTGACTTTCAAGGCAAAAATTAACTGATATCCCAGCTCTACGCTCATGTATCATCCTTTCAACACAAGCTGACAATTTTCAGATCGCAATTGAATTCTGGAAATTACAATCATTTTCCGAATTATAAGAAAAGGGCTGAAAAATTCAACAAAACTGCGATTAATTTCAGTTATGTAGAATTTAGATATTTTGATTCAATCTTTTCAAGACAGATTTTCGGAGTTTAAAAAAAGTGAAACCTCTGTTGAACATATCCAGCAATCCTTTTACGATTTAAGTTGAAAATGCGCCAGTGTCAATGCAGTTAGAAATTATCGACATTCAAAACGACCAAGATTTACGCAACAAATTCAACGAATGAGACTTGCTGAACTTTTACCGCTGAATTGATAAAAATACGTACAAAGAGTTGCGCATAAACGCTCTGAAATGTGCCAGCTTATTTGGTTCTACCTATATATGTGAACAAACCTTTTCAATACTAAATAATAATAAAACAAAAAATCGAAACCGCCTTGCAAATGAAAGTTTGGAAGCAGTTTTACGTGTTGCTACAAGTAAATTTGAGCCAAATATAAAAAAACATTGTAAGCACTATGCAGTGCCACGCTTCAAATTAATAAGTTCTTTTCCAATTTAAATACATTATTATCAATTCTTTACTGTCTTTAATTACCTCTACTTCTGGCGGCCCGCCATCAGTTCATAATTACCTCTACTTCTGGCGGCCCGCCATCAGTTCATAATTACCTCTATTTCTGGCGGCCCACCATCAGTTCATAATTACCTCTACTTCTGGCGGCCCGCCATCAGTTCATAATTACCTCTACTTCTGGCGGCCCGCCATCAGTTCATAATTACCTCTATTTCTGGCGGCCCACCATCAGTTCATAATTACCTATACTTCTGGCGGCCCGCCATCAGTTCATAATTACCTCTACTTCTGGCGGCCCGCCATCAGTTCATAATTACCTATACTTCTGGCGGCCCGCCATCAGTTCATAATTACCTATACTTCTGGCGGCCTGCCATCAGTTTATAATTACCTATACTTCTGGCGGCCCGCAATCAGTTCATAATTACCTACACTTCTGGCGGCCCGCCATCAGTTCATAATTACCTATACTTCTGGCGGCCCGCCATCAGTTCATAATTACCTATACTTCTGGCGGCCTGCCATCAGTTCATAATTACCTATACTTCTGGCGGCCCGCCATCATTTCATAATTACCTCTACTTCTGGCGGCCCGCCATCAGTTCATAATTACCTATACTTCTGGCGGCCCGCCATCAGTTCATAATTACCTATACTTCTGGCGGCCCGCCATCAGTTCATAATTACCTATACTTCTGGCGGCCCGCAATCAGTTCATAATTACCTACACTTCTGGCGGCCCGCCATCAGTTCATAATTACCTATACTTCTGGCGGCCCGCCATCAGTTCATAATTACCTATACTTCTGGCGGCCCACCATCAGTTCATAATTACCTCTACTTCTGGCGGCCCGCCATCAGTTCATAATTACCTATACTTCTGGCGGCCCGCCATCAGTTCATAATTACCTATACTTCTGGCGGCCCGCCATCAGTTCATAATTACCTATACTTCTGGCGGCCCGCAATCAGTTCATAATTACCTACACTTCTGGCGGCCCGCCATCAGTTCATAATTACCTATACTTCTGGCGGCCCGCCATCAGTTCATAATTACCTATACTTCTGGCGGCCCGCCATCAGTTCATAATTACCTACACTTCTGGCGGCCCGCCATCAGTTCATAGTTACCTCTACTTCTGGCGGCCCGCCATCAGTTCATAATTACCTATACTTCTGGCGGCCCGCCATCAGTTCAGAATTACCTCTACTTCTGGCGGCCCGCCATCAGTTCATAATTACCTCTACTTCTGGCGGCCCGCCATCAGTTCAGAATTTTTCCCCCTTCCCCCCGGACATTCGAGAAGATCAGACGTGTTTATTTTGTTGTTTGCTAATTAAAATTCTAGTATATTTAAAATTCTTGTAAAATAATATTAGTGGAATAATAGGAGATCATACGTTACGAAGAGCATCAAGCTTAAAATTGTCACCGCAGTGTGGATGCGTGTGCGACGAAATAATACAATCATAGAAGAAACAAAGACATTGTTATGCATGTGAGTTACCTTTGCAATCTAATTGAGAATTGAGACAGCATTTGTAATATATATGAATTAAGTAATAATTACCGTCTAGAGATCTACTAATACTAGACGGAAAGGCAATTTGTAAGAAATCGTCGATTGCCACCAATTTAATTTGACCTCTCACGTCTTGGATCACTTTCATAAGGGTTAAGTTAGTGTGTTTTACGCTGTCCGCATAGTAGCTGTATTAACAATCTACGAATAATTTCTGTTGCCCTGGTACATCCACGTTCGGGTAGAATATGCCGCTAAAGAGAACCCCGCCGCTAACACCCACAAATTTAAATGTTGGCGTAGTTCATTCTCAAACACACTCAGATCCAAACTTGAGTATATCTGTGGATATCGAGGATGCATTATCTAATGTGACGCAGCGTAATTTTAACACAAAAAGGAAAAGGGAAAATTTAGGAGAAAAGAGTGATTTAGACGACTTTAAGTCATTAATGATGAATATGTTTCAAGAGCTAAAGACTACAATGAACGAGATAAAAGATCAAAACAAAGAGCTTAAGGAATCAGTTAAATTCACAGCTGCAAAATATGATGAGGTCTGGAAAAGTAGCAAAAAAATTGAAAAGGATATGGCTGAAGATCGGAAATACATACGTCAATTAGAGGATAAAATAGACCAACTAGAGAGGCAAGCCCGTACTACCAGCTTAGAGATAAGAAATTTACCAAAAGCAAATGATGAAAGTAAGCAGGGAATCTCTAAAATAGTCGTTGAAATAGGTAAAATTATCAACATGCCGATACACGAAGCCGACGTTAAGAAAAACAAACCCCTAGTAAACGATCTTAAATCTGTCATTCTCAAGGAACGGATTTTGCATGCTGTCAAAAAAATTTTATAAAGAAAATAAGGAAAATAAATTAAACACTAAGCATTTGAAGATAGATATGCCTAGTGTCCCAATTTTTATATCTGAGAATCTTACCACAAAAACTAAGCGACTGTTCTTCTTAGCGAGAGAATATGGATCCCAAAACAACTTTAAATATTGTTGGACATCGTACGGAAAGGTGTTTCTCAGAAAAGAAAATGGTGCACCACTTATTGGGATTGAATCAGAAATCGACATAAGTAAATTAAGAAATAAATTGTGAGTAATCTTATTAAGCTCAGATTTAAGTGTCTGTTATGCTATTAAATATCTGCGTTCCACCTACTTACTCAAAGAAAATATTTCTATACTTAAATTAGTCTTATCAAAATATTTATATTTTACTTTGTTAATATCGAATAATGTATCACGGCGCCTGCTTTATACACACATTACATTACTGTCACTCAAATTCATGTCATAATTATTCTTACACAAATACAGACATTAACTATTATTCATAAACCATACAATATAACTCATTACACAATACTACTTATTGATCTATATTACCGCCTGAAACTCACTAACTTTTTTTATTATTTTTGTACGCGAGCTCTGCAGTCCTTCAATTCTATTTACTCAAATTCAATAGTTTAAACTTAGATACTCGTATAATTAGTGAGATTGACACCGCCGGTGACATCAATTTTACAATAGTAAATAATCTTGCATGCTTTAGAAACGATACTTATTTTAAATATTTAGGTAGCAATTCATTAAATATAATAACAGTTAACATTCGTAGTATTCAACGTAACCTAGAACCATTTATAATATTTATAGATGAACTTGAGGTACCAATAGATATAATCGTTCTAACGGAGTGTTGGATTAATGAAAACACAATTATCCCTATAATTAATAATTACAACTTATTTAGTACTAAAACAAACCATAATCAGAATGACGGTGTTGTCCTATACGTAAAAGAAAATATTCCAAATGTACAAATATATGAACCTAAAATAAATGATGGCACCAAGTTTTAGAAACCCCACGGCGTACCTCGATTCTATAGAAAAATTGCTAAGTGAGACTTACTCAGAAAATATTATTTTTACAGGAGATATTAATCTTGATATCCTCCCGCAGAACATTACAGGATACTCCTCAGATTATTTAAATCTTATGGCAGCGTACGGCCTTAGACAAGGTATTGATGGTTTCATTTTATGGTCAAAAGTAGTAGTTCAGTACAAAAAACATTTGTATTCGAACCTTTTACTGATCATTGCCCAATACTCCTACATCTTGGAAATTCTAATCTGAAGAGAACTAATTACCAGTATGACGAAATGAATATAGACTTTAATAAATTAGGCGTAGCACTGAAATCTCTCCCATGGGTAGAATACTATAATTTAAAAACTGTAGATGAAATGGCAAGTTTTCTGGTCTCCAAACTGCAAGAATGTATTATAGCCAACAGTACAGTGAAAACTATTGCAAGCAAATATAAACCCTTAAAGCCTTGGCTAACTCCAAATGTTATTAAATGTATACGCAAAAGAGACAAATTACATAAAATCCTAAAGAAATCGAGTGATGATAACTATCTAAAAAATAATTACTTAAGTTATAGGAACATCTGTAATTCTATGTTAAAAACTCTAAAACGCAACTACTACCAATTACAGCTGGCTAAGTCTGTTGGTAACTCAAAAAAAAACATGGAAAATAATAAAAGAAATAAGTAATTCAAAAGAAAATAAATCAGTATCTACGGAATTATTAAACATAGAAAATAATCCCTACTCGTCTCTAAACAAAATAAATGAGTACTTTACCTCCATTGGTGGTGAATTAGCTGATAGTATTTTGAACAAAAAACAATTGAATGAATCATCCTTAGCTTGCAAAGCCAATAAATTAGACCTGACCCCACTTCAATCGATGTCACTTAGTCCAGTAGACATAGGTGAAGTCAAAAGTATTATTAGTAGCCTTAAAATAGCAGTGCTTCAGGGTGGGATGGAATACCCACTAATGTACTAAAATACTTTCGAGAATTCCTTGCAGAACCTATTTCATATCTTTGCAATACTAGTTTTATTACAGGTATTTTCCCAACTACGCTTAAAAAGTCAATAGTAATCCCAATTCACAAATCAGGTGACAAATCTTTAACATCTAATTATAGACCCATTTCGCTCTTATGTGTATTATCCAAAGTAATCGAAAAATTAGTAAATAAAAGATTAACAAACTACTTAGAGACAAATAGCTATATTTCAAAAAATCAATTCGGATTCAGATCTAACAAATCAACCGAAGATTCTCTTCTTAAACTTACAAAAAACATTACTCAACATGTAGATGAAGGTGATAAATGTATAGGTGTATTTATTGACTTGCAGAAAGCTTTTGATACCGTCTCAATACCAATTTTGTTGACTCGATTACAAAATGTGGGTGTTCGAGGTGTAGTTCTGTCATGGTTTAGAACTTACTTAACTGGTAGAACTCAGTATGTCAGACTTGATAAATATATTAGTCAAGACCTTTCTTGCTCATACAGTGTCCCACAGGGCAGTACACTCGGGCCAACCCTATTCTTAGTATATATAAATCAGTTAGCCGACCTAGATCTTGAAGGAGCAGACATTACGATGTATGCGGATGATACAGTAATTCTATTCTATGATAGTACATGGGAAAAGACCAAACGTTTGGCTGAAAAGGGGTTATGTGAAGTGGCAAGTTGGCTCGAAGACAGTCTTCTCTCTCTGAACGCTTCTAAAATCATATACCTCTGTTTTAGTAAGACTAGTGTTTCAAGTCCTTTGAACGATCTTGGATTACAAATACACTTGAATAAATGCAAGAGACAATCACAGACCCCTTGCTATTGCCCAAAACTCAACAGGTCCAAAACTGTGAAATACTTAGGGATCACTGTCGATGAAAAACTGAATTGGGCTCCACATATCAAAATCATATCAAACAGGATAAGGAAACTCATATATGTTTTTAAATCATTGCGTCAGGTGCCAGACTCTAAGTTACTAATACAAACTTTTAATGCGCTTTGTCAATCTGTCATTACTTATGGCACCTGTTCATGGGGTAGGGCAGGCAAAACGTACCTACTTGATTGATACTGAAAGAGCACAGTGTCGTGCTCAAAGTATTACTTTTTCTACCGCATAGACATCCCACAACAGTGTTGTGTGATAAAACGCAGGTACTTAGTGTGAGAAAATTATTTATATACCAATTTATTAGGCGATTCCATAGGTACTCTGCACACTCTCAACTTGACAGTATAAAACATAATAGAAGAAATAAAGTAGATAGATACTTAGTCCCTAGAACACATAGTGCTTTTGCCAAAAGACAATTTTTTTACCTTGCGCCAGTACTATACAATAAATTTAACAAAATTTGTATTGCTAAAAGCTACAACAACCATCAAATCAAAAATAAAATTATTAATTGGCTTCAAACTTATGACTATGACGCTACCGAATGTCTATTAAACCTCTAATATGTAAATGTAATTGTAATTTTTTATTGTTCTCATATTATTTGTTATTATACGCATAAATCATTAATAATGCAGGCAATCATACAAATTTCAAAATATAAAATCTTCACAGTAAATAGTAAAAACACACTCACCACACATACACTAATGTACACACACACACGCACGCGCACGCACACACACACACACACACACACACACACACACACACACACACACACACACACACACACACACACACACACACACACACACACACACATACACGGCGCGCATGTACGTAGGTTTAGTAACAAGTAGATCTATATATATTTTTGTATTTTTTTTGTGATTTTATTCAACAAAAGCTTGTTAAATTTAGGAAGGAACTAGCTCCTGTTACACAGGTTAACCTTTTACAGGAGCTAGGATCACATTGATATGTATAAAGATTTTTTTTAAATTTCAATTTCAATTTTTCAATTTCAATTACCTATACTTCTGGCGGCCCGCCATCAGTTCAGAATTTGCCCGAGTAGCCCCCTAGTCTTAATAAGTCTGTGCATCACTGATCTAAGCAGTTTACAAGTTGGTTTAAGTAAGAGAAAAAAAGAGTTTTGTGAGCTTAAGAATGGTGAATTTTGTTCAGTTCAGTTCTTAGAACAATTAAAAATTTTATCTAAATATGTTTAAAAGTCACAAAGATTATTGTATAACCTAAAACTACGTTATCGTCCTTTCTCATTCGAGGCCACGCTAATCATTAGTCTATAGATTTCTTTGTCTTTTCGACAAGACAAGACAAGATTGACACTCAATTAAAACAGGCTTTAAAAAGCTTATTTACTTAAAGTTATTACGGAGGTGCCTAATAATCCTAAATTAGAAGCCCTATTGTTCCCTTAAGTTAATTCAGCATCAATCGGAACACTTCGAGCGCTGCGACCAAACGATAGCTTTGACATTTCTCTTTAAAGCATAATGGAATAAAGAAACGGTAAACTGGCAACCCTCGTTTGGGGGACCACTTCGTTACCGGACGAAAAGTAGGAGCGATTGATATTGAAAGTTATATTATTGCTATTTATGTAAATAAAATAAGTAATCCTAATGTAATTATTAACATTAGGGTATATTTTTAGTTTGGGTTAGCCGGCCGCGTCGATGTATGTATGTTTTTTTAGATGACAAATCCTCCGTTAAGAATCAAAATGTAAATTTGTTGTCACCCCTGAGGACTTAGGTGGAAGGCCTAAAGATGGAAAGTCGGTGCTCAATCATGTTATGAGTAAAAAGGGTCTTTTGGTGCTCTACACTCATGTTTTGTAACACAGTATACTGCTATTTTACGCTAGTATTCTGTGAGAGCGTAATCCTTTCCCGGTCAAACCGACCCAATCTTGCTACCACGTTACTACGATTTTAAGTCGATATGTTAAAAGTCTATTTCTATGCCTGCCCTTAAGTTTTTGACACTAAACTAGTTTACTCTAATACTAAACAATTTATGGATTCTGACAAGTCATTTTATGTTAGTTTAGTATTTATGTTATGTAAACAAAAATATGGCGACCATTGACTACCAAAACGTATGCATCTTTTCATAGCTATATTAAAAACAAGTCAAAAACTGACAAAATATTTGTATAGAATACGCCAAAAATGGCTGGAGTCCTAACACCAATAAACGAAAAAATACACATACAAATTTTTATTTGAAAAAGTATCAAGAACAATTATTCGAAGTGTACACTGTAATGCCGGAGGTAGCACCATTCATAGCGAATCACCGTACAAAATGATATTATTTGTAACGTAATCCGCGAACAACTATACGAGAGATTGATATTACACAGGGGTGAAATTGACATTAATTTATATGGATACGGTTTAAAAATGTATAATGGGTGGGTCGGCGACGCTAATAAAGTCCCTTGAGACTACGAACATGAGTTTTGTCGCTTAATACGTAATTTCAAACGATGGAAGTTGTTTTAACCATGTTTTAAAACAAGTGACATAACCAAGTGATTTTTTTAAGTTTTTATGAAAAAAATATACCACGTTTGTTTTCCTGCATTGCAATCCGAATTTGAGCTATATTAAAAATTTCAAGTTTCCAGCTCATCGGAAAGTTAATTTAAAATCAATTACTAAATTTCACCCGGAACGACAGACAGACACAACCAAGAAAGTGACTTAATAAAAGTGGTAAAATACTGAAGAACAGGACGCCCTTTTACGGCCCTAGTGAGTAAAAGATGGTAGAGTCATGCTGAAGCACGAATACGTCGGTGCAATTAGAGAGAGTATATTAAAACAAGTGATTTTTTTTAAATTTCTTTTTATTTTTTGAAAATATTTAATATACCACCTTTTTTCCTTTTATTCCTCCTCCATCCGATTCAGAGCTATGTCCACACTTTCAAATCTCTAGCTAACTGGGCAGTGCTCAAAACTTGATCCGGTACGACCGACAGACGGACAGTCAAACAAGAAAGTGACTTAATAAAAACGTAGTAAATAACCAGAATATTATTCCTGTTTTTCGTACGATGAGAGACGAAATTGTACGAAACTTACCATTAGGGTAAAAGTTGTTAACAGTGTGCATGTATTGCACTGTAAATTAATCATCATCATCATCATCATCATTACCGCAAGTCCTCAAGTCCACTGCTGAATATAGACCAAGGAAAACCACGAAGCACAATCCTGTGTCACCTTCCCCCATCGACTTCCTGCATGTCTTACCAGGTCGACATAGCAGATTGGTCACTCATAATTCGATAAAAATTAAAATACGATAAAAAGAAATTGGGTATATCCGAACTTCGAATGCAGTTGGCACACGCTGCCCGACGTGTATAACTGGTCGAAAAACTTATATAAAAAGTTCAATGTTATGGGAAGTAAAGAAAGAAAAAGTATCATGTCAACCGTCCATGTCAGAAATGGACATGGTTCTCATATATCGACTTGTTTTGAAGTAATCTCTATGGTTAAGAAACCGCTCAACACCTCACATGTCACTAGTTTAGGTAAGAGCATAAATAAAGCATTCTTAATTTTGACACTTTTATAGCTTATAAAAATACAAAGTAGCAACATTTGTGTATTCGTGGAAAAGCCATGCTACATCTATTTTACTGGTCAAGCACGAATGGGTCGACTCGATCGTGGAAGGACCACGCTCTCCCATAATACCAGCGTAAAATAGAAGTTAAACGCCGCTATGTTTCGTATGGTGAAAGTAGAGAACCGGGGACCTTTTTTACTGGAAACGAGGCATTCCATCTGCATTTTGATTCGTAATCGAGGATAGATGTAGATGTCTATGGGCCACAGCACCCACTTATCATCAGGTGGACTATGTGCTCGTTCGCCACCCTTATCCTTTAAAAAATGAATTTAAAAAAATTCCAACTTGTCATTGTTTACCTCGGGGAAAAAACTAATACTCTAAGTTTAAAACATAAAATTGTTAGTGTATCAGGTAAAACAGCACGACCACCGACAAAGTTATATTAGGAACGGCTCCTGTTACCTGCAATCATTTGACTAACAATATTAAATAAAATAAAATAGAAGACTTTAAAAAAATAAAAGCTAATATTAATTGAAAAAGCTTACTACACAATGCAAGAATTTAATCTTGAAAATTTTTGAATTGATTTTGATCTATTTTGTGTTTTATTTAAAAAAAATTGGTGTTTCTGTAGATTTTTTATTTCTTTTGACATTTACTAAAATTATAAAATTATGATTTGACAATTGACCTCGAAATTGATAATAGTTTGGCAATTAATCGGACAATTTATTTACATTTAAATATTATAAGCAATTGTTAACACCGTTTAATGTATTACTAGTGATCTATAAATAATTGTATCATTATTTATAATAATTAAGTAAGTTAAAATTGTTAAGTGGTAGAGCCAATTTTTTTTGCGCCCGAAGCAAATATGGGCAACCCTCCGGAAAACGGGGGAGGGAGGTGGGGAATGCTCATAGCATACCACGCAGCCGGCTGCGTGGTTATGTGGAGACTTTTACCCACTAAACCCCACCTTTTTAGGGACTGGCTTAACGGTCTAACTAGAGATCTTTAAGCCGTATACGAACGCGACCCTCCTTGGCAGAAAGGAGGGCGCAAGCGACAAAAAGCCGCTTAGACGAGTGCCTAACTAAGGCAGATTAAGGGGTGTGTTATGTAGGCTCGGCCTGAGCCGCCAGGAGTCAGTTCAGGTCAGCCGAAAGCTTGTTGGGGGGGGTCCGAGAGAGAGTTTCTCGGTCTGCGCACACTATGGCGAGTGTGGATAGGGGCTGCATAGGCAGCTGTCTCACGAATGAGATGATTTGGGTGGGACTCTGAGGCTTTGAAAAATCTCTCAGAGAGTGATTTAATGGAACTGCTGGATTGTTGGGAGCTCTAAGTCTCGGTGTAGGTCGGCATTATGGACATAATAGGGCAAGTTTGTGGCCCTACGACAGAATAGATTTTGAAATATTTGAAGTTCATTTATAGCTTTGGGCTTAGCATGTGCGAAAATGGGGGCCGCGTAGGTCATGACAGGTCGTATGCAGACCTTATATAGGGTTCGATTGTTGCGGAGGGACATTTTACTGTGTCTGCCCAGCATGCTGTAGAGCCTACCCATGTAAAATCGTGCGGTGCGAGTAACCTTCTTGATATGGGGTTCGAAAGTGAGCCTTGCATCAAGGGTGACGCCTAAATATTTAGCTGTAGTTTGCCATGGGACAGGGGTTCCTAACATCCTGATTGGCGGAGTGGTGGTGAGACGGCGTCGTTTATATTCGAAACAAACGGCGGAGCTCTTCTCCGGGTTTACGTCGATACGCCATTTTTGGAACCAAGCTCCTAAGTCGCTTACTGACTTTTGGATCTTGTTCCGAATCTGTGGCAGTGAGTTGCCTTTAGAGTAAAGGGCTGTGTCATCTGCGAAGAGGGCTAGTTTAACACCATTCGACGGGATAGGGATGTCGTTGGTGAATAGTATTGTTAGAGGGGTGGATAAAATTATAAATTAATTTTTTATTTAACAATTACTAATTTTTTTTGTACTATTAGAGAAGTGGAGGTAATAGGAGGGGGGCAAGCACAGAGCCTTGAGGGACACCGGCTTTGATTTGACGAGTAGAGGATAGCGTGCCTTCGTGTCTAAAGCGAAAGGTACGATCCTTCAGATAGGAGGCTACAAGGCGAACGAGACGGTCTGGGAGGCCTAAGTCGTACAATTTGTAGATAAGGCCCTCGTGCCAGACTGTCGAATGCCTTGGCAATGTCGAAGAAGACCGCGATGGTTTTTTGACGACGAGGATAAAAACCGCTGAGGATATATTCCACTATGCGGTGAATTTGCTGGGGGCACCAGTGTTTGGCTCGAAACCCGAATTGTTGTGGGATGACAAGAGGGTCGCCGTCTGTGGGAAACAAATGGCGCCTCATGCGCACGAGAATGACTCGTTCGAAAAGTTTGCCTATGGCCTTGAGGAAGCTGATGGGACGGTGATTGGAGGCAAGGTGGTGAGGTTTGCCTGGCTTGGGAATGCAATGACAGTTGCCTCTTTCCAAGAGGTGGGAAAATAGCTGAATTCGAAGCAGGCGTTGAAGATTATGGCCAATAAGGCGATCACCTGCTCCGGAAAGTGTTTGAGGGCTTGGTTGGAGATGCCATCCGCACCCGGTGCTTTTTTGGGTTAAAGTCCTTTGATGGTACATGAAATCTCATCTTTGGACGCAGTGATAGGGCCAGAGATAGCGGTGGGGGGCGGTAGAGCCATGCGGCAGCCTTTGCTGTTGCACGCATGGGCCGGCTTAAACCGAGGTGGTACTACCACCTCACAGAAGACCAGTGTGAAGTACCTAGAGGCTTTGATTCTGTGTTTCATCTGGTGAGTGCAGGTGGCCGGAGACCCAATCTCCCCCCCCCATAAACATAGTAGCGGAATTAAATGAAAGACTACCCCAGGAGGCTACCAGCACCCCTGGAGAATCTCTCGTTGAGCATTCATGACCAAGCTACTCCACTCCTGAGCATTGGTGCTCAGGCTACCCTACGTATTCTGGGGGGGAGGCAAAATTCCGCTCGAGACTAAACCTGCTCGGGCCAAACGGAGCAATAAGTCAAAGGCGACCCCTGCTACGCTATCCATGAATTTCTGCAACATCAGAGGACTTCATTCATATCTTTACGCCGTTCACTACCATCTGGAAACGGTGAAGCCGGCCTTGCTCTTTCTAACCGAGACACAGGTATCCTCTCTGGCTGATACTTCGTATCTCTCCTACCCGGGGTACAAATTAGAACACTCCTTTGTGCCCCGGGCTGGATCCGGCCTATCGCCATCACCTCCTTGTTCTCTAAAATAATGGAATCCATTATTAACAGCCACCTCATGCGGTACCTTGAAGATCATCAGCTGATTAGTGACCGCCAGTACGGTTTCCGTCACGGTCGCTCGGCTGATGATCTTCTGCGTTACCTAACTCATAAATGGGCGGAGGCAGTAGAGTCCAAGAGTCGTTGGCCGTTAGTTTGGACATAGCAAAGGCCTTCGATCGGGTTTGGCATAAAGCTCTTCTTACGAAGCTTCCTTCCTATTTTCTTCCAGAGAAATTGTGTAATAGGATCACCAGTTTTCTTGTTGATCGGAGCATCAACGCCATAGAAGACGATGTATGCTCCGATTACAAGCCCATTAACCCTGGCGTTCCACAGGGCTGCGTGCTATCACCAACGCTGCTTCTTCTGCATATCGATGACATGTTGCAAACCGGTAAAATTCATTGCTATGCAGACGACAGCACTGGTGATGCTTTATACACCGGCCGTGCCAATATTTCTCGGGAAAACGTCGCTAAGTACCGAAGAAGTTTGCGCGTTTACTGCTAAAAAACCCCCTTCGTTGTATCTCCTCCTTGTTGCCTCAGCCAGTATCGGAATTCTCTGCGTCGACATATCGAGTGACGTGCAGTTTCATGGTCACTTAGAAGAGAAGGACAAATTGTTGAGGCAGACCGGGACAGTATTTCATGCCGGCTCACCGCCTGCAACTTTATAAGGCGCAGGTTCGGCCGCACATGGAATACTGTTCCTATTTCTGGACCGGGTCTCCAGAGTGCCAGCTCCTTCCATTTTATCGCATCCAGCGCAGAGCTGTTCGAATCGTCGGCGGCCGAGCTCTTTCCGATCAGCTTGACTCACTGGCACTGCAAAGAGATGTTGCATCTCTTTGTGTATTTTATCGCATCTACCACGGGGGTTGCTCTGAGGAATTGTTCGGACTAATTCCAGCCGCATAATTTTACCATCGCACATCGCGACAAAACTCGCGATACCATCTATACCATCTGGATGACTGGCGCTCCACCACCGTGCGATTTAAAAGAAGTTTTCTTCCTCGCACAACTTCCTTGCGGAATCAATTACCAACAGAGACTTAGGGACCTTCAAGAAAAGGGCCTGCTCCTTTTTAAAAGGCCGACTACGTATCTGCAATTTCCCTGGTGGTGCAGTGTTCATGGGCGGCGGTAATCACTTACGAGTACCATCAGGTGAACCGTATACTCGTTTGTCCCCTCTTCTATAAAAAAAGTTCGAATGTATTGCTTAACCATATTTTGCAGCTGAATTCATTCTGGTGTCGTTGATAGCTTTGGATTGATTCTGGAAATTACACACAAAAGGTAGAGAAGAAATTTGTAATAGACTTAATGAACACAGAAAATTGAGAGAAGACTACAAGTCGCGATGCCGCACACAGCGGACCAGGAATTAAAAAGCCGGATGCAGGTTGCATAAAATGCAGATTTTTGGAAAATGTCCAGACTTTACCCATTATATCAGCGTTAGGACTCAATGAATTTATTTTTTAACTAAGCACATATTTATTTCGACTGGTATTTTAACCACTAACGACAGCAAAGTTGGTTGCTTTGAAAATTTTAGTGTAAAATTCTTCACAGGTAATGGCGTTTGAAGTCGTAATCACTTGCTTACTCACTGACCTGTAGGCCTAGGACGTAGGAGCGGGGGCCGGCCTTAACTCCTAAAATACGGTCAAGACCGGATTTGTCCGGTCAAATGGTAGCTTTAGCCGCACACAAATAATTTTAATGAATAATAATTAATAACAGAATGATAATCATGATGAAGTAACATATTTTACGTAGTAAGTAGTAAAATTAAACAAATATATACCTAACCACGCAAATATCAACATAAATTCAGAACAAAGATCGTTATTATAACGCGAAAACAATGCGAAGTTTTGATGCGTCTGGAAATGATTGATCGGTTAATTGTGTAGGATGACGTAGAGGCGGTGTCCTGTGACGCTTTTTGTCACGGGAAACTCCTTTTTTATTTAGCGCGGGAATTTCGGGGTTACCGTAATTGCGGTTTAGTTGACAAGTATACAATCGTGATTGATGTTTATTCTTAACAATCTTCACGTTTAAATTATAATAAGAGGTCGCCTAGTAGTCGAAATTCAACCGTTATTCATTAAATTTTTAGGTTTGTACATTAAACAAGCTTTATTTCACTTTCAACTCAACATTTTTACGTGGTAGTATCACGCTGCAACTATATTATACGAGATAATATACGACATTACCATTTAAAAATGTATTTATTGCTTTTCGAAGTATTCTCCGCGAAATTTGACACATTTTTCCATACGATGGAACCAATCATTGAAGCAACCATTCCATTCGGAAGTTGGGGTCTCCAAAATGGCCGTTTTGTAGGCGTCCACAGCTTCTTCAGGTGATGAAAATCTCTGTCCACGCAATTTATTCTTTATTTTAGGGAAAGTATAGAAATCATTAGGGGTTAGGTCGAGGCTGTACGGCGTATGGTCTAATAATTCTATGTTTTCTTGCTCTAAATACTCTTTTGTTCTGTGTGCGGTGTGAGAACTCGCATCGTCGTGATGGAGGATGATGCGGTGGTTGCAGTTCTCCTTACGGAGTTCAGAAACGACCTGTGGCAAACAAATGCTAGCATACCATTCTGCATTAACCGTTCTTTGTCCCTCAAGAGGAATAGTCGTAACATGGCCGGTTTTGGAGACAAACGTGGCCACCATTTTATTTGCAACACTCCGTGAACGAACAATTTTTGTTGGCTTTAACTCATTTTCGAACACCCAAACTTTTTTGTTTCGGGTTCGTACGCGTATATCCAGGATTCGTCACCTGATACGATGTTGTATACAGCATTTGAGGATCCTGCGTGGAATCTTTCGAGAGTTCTGACGCACCAAGTAACGCGAACCGCTTATTGCTCTCCACTGCTGAGCGAATGCGGTATCCATCGGGAAAACAACTTTTTTACACCTAATTGTTCATGCGAGATTATTTGTATTTGACTCATGCCAATGTCTAAAGTTGCCTGAATTTCGCGGTATGTCACATGTCGATCTTCCTCAATCAGCTTACGCACAGCATCAACGTTTTCTTGGGTGACTGCAGTTTTTGGACGACCCTGACGGGGATCATCACTGAGCTTGACACGTCTACGTTGAAGTTCAGCAAACCAGCGATAAATTGTGCTTTTGGATGGGGCTTCATCACCAAATGCAGAAATCATCCGGTCAACACACTGTTTTTGTGTTAAACCACTTCGAAAGTCATAATAAATCATCGCTCTTGAATTTTCTCGAGTCAATTCCATTTTCTCAACGACTAAACAAGTTTGATAGAACCTTGTGACAAGACCGAGAATCTTTTTTTAAATATATAAATGGTATTCGATTTTTAAAACCAAGGAGTTTCAATTAAAAAGATTTTAATATATTCCATTCCCGATACTTTTAGTGCAGCCTAGGTAGTTCTAGCACGAATGGGTCGGCTCGACCGGGGAAGGACCACGCTCTCATAGAATACCAACGTAAAATAGCAGCTCAATGTTGCTGCTGTGTTTCGTATGGTTAGTGTAGAGAACCGGAGACCCTTTTTACTGGAAACGAGGCATTCCATCTTATTCCTCAGGGGACGCAACGCATCTGCATGTTGATTCTTAATCAAGGATAAATGTAGATGTCTATGGGCCACAGTATACACTTACCATCACGTGGACTGTGTGCTCGTTTGTCATCCTATTCTATAAAAACAAAAAACAATTTTATAAAAAAACATAGATATCTAATATACAAAATATAAAACAAACGGATTTCGTTGACTTTTAATAATTATATGAACATTTATTTATTTTATATAATATATTTGTAACTTATAATTTTCATACATATGAATTTTACCTCTCTGCACTTCTCCATAGGAACTTTAACAATGCCAAAGCTCACACTCTCCCGTACGCGCAATATGCTTAAAAACTGTTACAAAACTTTCCCTTCAGTTACCTAGGCGGCGTAAAATTATATTAAAATAACGTTAAAACTATGAATTATTTTTCGATTCTCGGTCGAAAAACAGTCAGTTTATCGTAATAATTGTTATAAATTTCATGAAATAATGGGTGCGTTTGGCAGAAAAAAGCGCTAGCAAGCGCTTATAAGCGCTAAAATAGTTTTCGGCCAGGACACGATTGCTACTTCAGTAGCGCTGACACAATCCGCCATTTTGCTTATTTAATTTGTTTGTTTTGAAGTAGAGTTTATAAGTTGTTTTGTGCAATATTAGTTTTAAGTAATATAATGACATGAATAAACATATACATGCTATTAAAAACTCATGATTGGTAAGTTTTTAATATGCATACTTTACAAACATATATTTAAATTAGGTTAGATTCCCCGGTTAAAACTAACATCGTGTCCTGGAGGAAAATAGCTACTTACGATTTGACAGCGCTTACCGATTACGATCGCCATTTTGCTTACAAGCGCTTGCTAGCGCTTTTTTCTGCCGAACGCACCCAATAATTCACGATTACTACCTGTTTCTTCTGTAAATACCAATTAAATAACCATGTCAAAAATAACTAGCGTCAAATATGTAATCGTGTATTGGTGTTGTAAGAATATCCGTCACCTCGTTTTATTCCGTGGTGGTGGTCGTAAACGGTGATAGAGGGGAAACTGCACCAGAAGATTGGTAGCAGCATCTTCCTAATAACGGGAACGGGACTATAGGAATACTATAGGAACTGGAATATGAGGTATTATATAGGGGAGGCCTATGCTCAGCATTAAACTTTTGATAGGCTATAATGGTATGGTGATAACTAACAGTTCTAATAAGTGCTACAATTACCAATCCTTTTTTTATCGCGGGGAAATCCTCACGGATTCCTTCCGCTGTGGGAACAACGAAAAGGGTATGTTGGACTCCTACCGGCTAAAACCCATCATTGTCACCATCAGAGTATACGAGGGGTCCCTGGATCTCCGTTCGGAACGCAGCTCCAATCTCGCTTTGCTTTATCATTAAACCATATCCCGGGGGCAGTCCTATCTACCCCAAGCACCCTGGTAGTGCTTTCACGATGTCTCGGGACAACTTCCGAGACATCGTCTTCCTCGGGGGCTATATCTCTAGACGTTAAGGGTCCCCTCCCCGAGCGCCCGTAGCCCCGAAAATATTTTATGATCTGTGGTCCATGATCTATTAACTGCCTCGTAGGTTTAGTTGTCGTAAATGGGGTTGTTGATGGGTAATGTTCCGGGTTCTAATCGACATATCAGTTTTGGGACTTTCTGTCAAGAAGTTCTCAATAGCGGCCCATAGTCACGAAGTAGTTTATGTTTCGTCCCCGTGCCTCGGAAAGCACGTGATGCCGTTGGTTCTGCGCTTGATCTCGCTCCAGACGTGTCGGATAACCGTCCCATCGGACAATTATAAGGATTATAAGGGAATAAAGACTGCATCATGTATTTGTTTTTGTATTTGGGCACTATAATCCTGTCCTGCTCAGATGGTTAGCCCCCGTTGAGTATGGCCACTGTGACCGAAATTCGATCTGTAGGACATCAATATTCTCTGGGTGCCAAGCGAATGCTTACAAAGAATGCTCCTTATTTTTGAGTTTGTAGAGGTCATTTTTCAGGAATGAACTATTTTTAGTTGATGATGATAAAATAAAATATTATTCTTTAGTATGTTTAAAATTACAAATGAAAATATTTCTCATTTTTTTATCAACGATAAGGTATGAATTGAACAATATATCAGCTATTTTGCATACAATTAATTTTACAAACACAGCAAGGTCATAAATTTTGCGCGTCACGCTACTAACAGAATTATTGGTATAATACTTAAATTTTTATTTTAATAATTTTGATTATGTAAATTCGCCTAAATACAATCACGTGGCCGTGTCGTTGTTAAATAGTGTGTAAAATTTATCCTTGTCGCCTTTGTATCGAGACAAGACAAACGGAGGGTAGTTTCGTAATTTTTCGACCGGCCATACTTTGTCATTTGAAGTCAACTGCGTGTTAAATTTAAATAAACGATACTAATGCCCTTCTAAATTAAAATTTCTGCCGAACGCCGCGGTTTTGATGTCTTTATTCAAAATGAGTGTAATAAGAAATTATGTACGCATCAGCGAACGTTTTCATATTCAAATTACATTGTAATTTCTACCATTAGTATTGTCATAATTAATTTTGTTCGCGACTCGCTTAAACTGAATAAATAATTTTATAATTTGTTCCATTATACTTCCTTTTTACTACAAAATTGACAATTTATTCCGGGATTATTATTTTTATTATAAAATTATTCCGAAGCTTTGAATGCATAAACAAATAATTACAAATTTTAAATTCGGATTCGTTGGCTTGTCTAGGGCAAATAAAAACAACTTTTAAGGTAACTTAAATGGAGTAAATACTTGGAAAAAAGTTTTCCTGACTGTCAATCCCCACTCAAAAAGCATGGCTGATTCTTTCGGCTCCATTACATACATTATCAAACGATAAAGAACTTATTAAAAAAAGTATTGTCGTTAGCGAAGTATAAAAATATAAATTGAAAATTCCCTCACACATGTATTAAAATGTATTATGGCAGTTTTTTTATTCATTGGCAGGTATCATAAGTCCACTGCTGAACTTAGGCCTCCCCCACGGATTGCCTCATAGGGGGAAATATTTGCAACAGTTACCACGCGTGGCAGCCGAGATTACAACCGCTGTTTTTAATTATTTTCAGTTGTTGTCAAGAAGATGCCCATCACCAATTTCAATTCCCTCTGTGACCTCTTACAATGCTCACGGGATGATACGGGGTAGTTGATTCTCCTGCGCCACCTCTATACGGCGAGTCAAAGCAGTGTCGTCGACCAGTAATAGCAGTTCCATCACTTACTATCATCCTCATCATCATTACACCCTACACATAGTATTATAAATAACGATACTGCGCTACCTGCATCCGTCGACTCTCTTCATGTTGTCATTTCATATAGCGCGAAACAACTCAAGAATCTTTCTTTACAGTCGGTTCTTGGATACATACACAGGACACTGATTATGAACTTCCTCATATGGGCAGCAGCTTACGCATCAGTTCCATAATTAATTTTCTCTTGAAATAAGAAAGTAAATATTTTTACCGGTAGTAAAATATATTTTTACTTTACTTAGCTCTTTTATTTATTTT
The DNA here is from genome assembly GCA_907164705.1 of Parnassius apollo. Classification (NCBI taxonomy): domain Eukaryota; kingdom Metazoa; phylum Arthropoda; class Insecta; order Lepidoptera; family Papilionidae; genus Parnassius; species Parnassius apollo. Next base: position 4,434,395 of record CAJQZP010001060.1, on the reverse strand, counting down.
TTATTCATATAGGTTCACTTACAAGTGATCATGAATAGTCAATTACAAAAATGTATATAAGTTAACAATTTAAATCGATGTCTAACATTTAAATAGTGATGATTTTTTACCGTCTGGCAAAAATAGGGTGTAACAGGTGAACGGAGTAGAAGTCTTACTGATATTTTACAATTATTTTTTTATTTTTCATCAGCATATTATGCAATTGATCTATCAATAAATACTACTAATTGGGCACGTATTATTGTAATTTCGATAGTTTTGAATTGATTTATTTATTTAGTTCAAAAAATTTTGTTGGCTTTTCTTATATTAAAAGTTTATTTCAAATTAATAGTCTTTATTGTTAGATCAATTTCATTTTTTTACATTAATATATTATGAAATTGATCTTATCGTTATTCTTATTGTTATAAAAGTTATTTATTGATCTACCAATAAATACTACTAATTGCGTAAGTATTATTTTAATATCGATAGTTTTTAATTAATTAATTTATTTAGTTCAAAAGTTATCGTTGTTATTTCTAAGTACCAAAAGTTTATTTCAAATTAGTAGTATTTATTGATAGATCAATTTCATAATATGTTAATGCAAAATAAAATAAATTGTAAAATATCAGTGCCATAGGCTTCTACTCCGTTCACCTGTTACACCTTATTTTTTTCCAGACTGTAAAAAAATCGCGCATCATTCATTTAATGTCACTTTATATTTCTTACTTACACAAATACCACATTTCTAAAAGGTAACACCCTCTGACCCATTTCTGCCAACAAGTAGCGGTAAGTGCACAGCCATATTCGCTGTTCAGATCTGAAGGGTATAGAGTCAGTATAATTACAGGCTGTGATGCCATTTTACTCCTTAGAGGTGACCACACATCTGTAACCTTCTTTTATTGAAGTTGGTTAAAGGTCTACATGGACTATAGTAGCCATTTACCATCGACAATACGGTTCTTACAGTTTGTATCTTTTACAGTGATGGGCCGAATATTCGTTTCATATTCGGTATTCGGCATATTCGGCAACTTGACCGAATATTCGTTTCATATTCGGTATTCGGCATATTTGGCAACTTGACCGAATATTCGTATTCGGCTGAATATTCGGCTAAATAACCGAACATTCGTTAAAGTGGTACTCAAAGTGTCAACTGTATTGAAATAACCGAATTGAAGAATGCCATGTCTTTCATAATTTTACTGTTGGAAGTATATTTTATTTTGAGTTAAATCTACTTGTATAGCGTTATCTTTTTGAGACACTAGATTTATTTTAAGTTATAGCAAAAAGAAAGCTTGATAAAATGTTTTTGGAATCAAATTCAAAAAAAAAATCAAAAAATCATTACATTACATTAGTATATTTCATTTTATTTTGGTCATAAGGTTCTCTAAAATAAGTCCAAATAGTAGATCTCCTGGTATAATAAGTCTATGCCTGTCACTCATTTTTATCATATAATTATAAATTTTAACTAAAATAGTCACAACATAAGAATGTACCGGCTCAGTACTAGGTGACGAGCGAGGTTCATACATAACAAGTTTCATACATAAATTGATTAGGTACCGAGGTGATCCTGCCGAATATTCGGTTCGTTAAAAGTTTCACTGAACTTTCGGACGAATATTCGTATTCGCTGAAAACAATATTCGGCCCATCACTATTTTTATTAGCTATTTATTTTAACATCTATAGATACATAAATTAAATTAAAGAGTCTCTCTGCAACATTGATATTTTTTTTAATTTTAATTGGCATCTATTTAGCTCAGGGTTTTATTTGTATGCTATTAATGCATAAGTAACCATTTTAAACATTTTGTCTATCTTTCTATCCAGGCTAATCTTCCAAATAGCTGATTCGATTGATTTTTTTAAGCATTGGGTGACAAACGAGCACACAGTCCACCTGATGGTAAGCAGATGCTGTGACCTATAGACATCCACAATTATCCTCAATTAAGAATCAAAATGCAAATGCCTTGTCACCCCTGAGGACTAAGATGGAATGCCTCATTTCCAGTAAAAAGGGTCTCCGGTTCTCTAAACTCACCATACGAAAAACAGCAGTATTAAGCTGCTGTTTTACGCTGGTATTCTGTGAGAGCGTGGTCCTTCCCCGGTCGGATTAAACTTTGGGGGAGCCACTCCCTACTGTGGTAGATAATTTGTGGGAGCTTTTTTATCCGAAAATCTTATTATTTTGTTTAAAAACTTTTGTTTGGCGGTTGGATAGGTTCTCAATTAGGAACGAAATTGCAAATTTACTGGTGACTCTTGAAGACTAAACCGGAATACTTTTTCAACAAAAAGTGTTTCCAGTTCGAAATACTGTATTTTGGATATTTGAATTTTGTTGCTGTTTAACGCTGGTATCTTGTGAGGACATGTCCCTTCCACGGGTGACCTGACCGATTGTTACTGCAGCTATATTACACACGCAACATAGCTCTACACCATATATATTTTTTATTAAGGGTAGAAAATGCGTTATTATTTTAGGTGAAAAACGAGAACACGGTCTACCCGATAGTAAGTGGTTGTTGAGGCCCATAGACATTTACATCTATCCACGATTACGAATCAAAATGCAGATGCGTTATCACCCGTGACGGCCAAGATGGAATGCCTCGTTTCCAGTAAAAAGGGTCTCCGGTTCTTGACACTCACCATACGAAACACAGCAGCATTGAGTTGCTATTTGACGCTGGTATTCTGTGAGTGCGTGGTCCTCCCCCGGTCGAGCTGACCCATTCGTACTACAACTATACTACTAATATAACTGCAGCATGGCTCTTCCACGTATAAATTCGTTAACTCCATTTGTCGTTACGGTGTAGTCACCAACATAAGAACATCCACTATTCCATACCATTCCATGGGTGTCGTAAGCAGTAACAGGGAAAAACAAACCAGAAGATGGTCTTTCTAATAATAACTTTGTATCCTTTTTTTCTAACGGACGCAATAAAGTTTTTCAAATAACGTACATAAAACACTCACGCCTGTCACCCAGAGGGGTAGGCAGAGACTACAGACTTCCATTTAGCACGATCCTGACATACCTTTCTCGCCTCTTCCACATCCATATACCTACGCATACATGCTCGTCGGTTAAGGGTACTCTTAATTTGGCCCATTTTTAGTATATCGCCAATTTGGTCGACAAACTTCCGCCTAGGACGTCCCTTTCCGACTCTTCCATTCACTTCTGCAACATATATTTGCTTTGTCAGTCTTTCCGCATTCATTCTTTCTACATGACCAAACCACCGAAGCATTCCTTGCTTAATCCTGGTCACCGCATCATCTTTCAAATAAATAAATAAATAATTAAAAAATCTACGTTTGGCAAATACCCACCAATGAGGCAATCTTTGAGGGGAACTATGTTCAGTAGTTGACTTTTGATGATAGCCTATAACTGTAACAATAACTTTATAAGTACATCATGTGCTAGAACTTGCCTATCACGACATTGAGCAAAGTTAATTATCATCGCAGCGTTCAGAAACAAACACCTAGCGTTCCCGAGTCGATCATAAATCAACGAAACTGAAATAATTTCCCCCCGGGTGCTCTCGAACTGTCAGTTGATATAATAGGGTCCTCCGTATCGCCGGTATCTCGGTAACGAGCGACGCAATGATAGTTTTATCTATTATCTGTGTACCTATTGTTCAGTAGATGAAAATTTAGATATCTATGAAATCGCTGTTTATTTTGTGTGGTAAATTTTTGCTAAGGGACTTAATTAAATATATGAAGTAAACACTGTATTCGTTAAAAATGTTTGGTAAAATATGTCCCGAAAATTTTACAATTGATCTTTCTGCTAGAGTTGACTTCGACTGGGACTCGAAATGCGACTCACTAATCGTTAACCATCGAATTTGGAATATATATACGAGTATGTGTGAATTCAGATTAAGACTAATTCAATAAAAGTCAACTGCTTTACTTTAATAATATCACTTATTAAACGGATTTTAACATGTTTATTATTTTTATTTTATGAAACTTTTTATTTCTCAAATTAGAAGTAGAAAAAGCCCTTGAAGTAGCGTCCACTGCGGCACGTGCCCGTCTAATTTTCCCCCGCATTGAGCATGCCATTAAGATTCCCGCAGGATTATCGGAATCAATGAGGTGCTCTGGTGCAGTGGGTGTCCACCCGTTGTCATTCCCTACCCTGTAGTGTGCGGTACTCTAATAATTGTCAATGAATTCAATACGCATTTATACTTGTTTGACATTTATCTAAAAGAACTGAAATGGGTGGAAGAATTAAATAGTTTTATAATAATAGAGCAATATTATAATTATCTACAAGAATAAAACCGAGATTGAAGTTTTCAAATATTTTATAAAGCACAAATTACAATCACCTGGTTTCCATCATTCTTTAACAGTTAAAGGGGTAAAAGAACATATTGTAACTTTTTTTATTCATTGCGTGTCACATCATTGAGTTCATCATTTTGGCGCTCACTTTGGATGTACCAGATTGCGCTGTTGGATTGGAAACTTACAATTTAGTTAAACGTGAAACAAGGAGAGAAGAAAGAAAGAGAGAACAAGATTTCATACGTGGTAGAGCCACGCTGCAGCTATATTCTGGTTGTAGCACGAATGGGTCGAACCGACCGGGGAAAGACCACGCTCTCACAGAATACCAACGTAAAATAGCAGCTTAATATTGTTGTTGAGTATGGTGATTGTAGAGATCCAGACACCCTTTTTTACTAGAAACGAGGCATTCCGTCCCTTTTGATTCTTAATCGAGGATAAATGTTGGTGCATTGCCGGCCCTTTAGAAAGGAGTAAGCTCTTTTCTTGAAGGTCCCCAGGTCGTATCGGTCCGGAAAAATCGCCGGTGGTAAACTATTCCACAGAGAGGTCGTATGCGGACGAAAATTCCTTTTGAAACGTACAGTGGTGGAGCGCCAAGCATCCAGATGGTGTGGATGGTATGGGGACTTTTGCTGCGTAGTGCGTTCACGAAATTTGGCGGCTGGAATTAATCCGAAGAATTCCTCAGAGCCCTCCCCATGGTATATGCGAAAGAAAACGCAAAGAGATGCAACATCTCTTCGCAGCGCCAGTGAATCGAGCCGATCGGAAAGCACTCGGTCGTCCACGATTCGAGCCGCTCTGCGCTGGATGCGGTCAAGTGGAAGGAGCTGGTACTGGGGAGCCCCAGCCCAATGATGGGAACAGTATTTCATGTGCGGCCGAACCTGCACCTTGTAAAGTTGTAGACGGTTTGCCGGCATGAAATACTTTCCCGCTCTGCTGAGCACGCCAAGCTTTTTAGAGGCCAATTTGGCCTTCTCTTCCAAGTGACCACGAAACTGCACGTCACTCGATATGTCGACGTCGAGGATTCCGATACTGGCTGAGGCAACAAAGGGGGGTGCCTTGGAACTGAGGAGATGCGACAAAGGGTTTATTTTTAGCGGTTAACGCGCAAACTTGTGTCTTTTGGGGGGGTTAAACTGGACTAGATTTAGTCGCCCCTAATCCGAGACTCTGTTCAGCAGAGACTCGTCTTCAGATACAAGTTTGTCCCCGGTACTCGGAGACGTTTTCCCGAGAAATATTGGCACGGCCGGTGTACAGAGCATCACCAGTGCTGTCATCTGCATAGCGATGAATGTTACGGTTTTGCAACTTTGTAGATGTCTATGGGGCACAACATCCTCTTACCATCAGGTGGACTGTGTGGTCGTCTGTCATCACTATCCTATAAAAAAAGACCTACTAATCTCTATATTAACGGCACATTAATCAATTTTAAAAGTACGAATTCGAAAACAATAACAAGAATACATTCGTTGCGTACAGCAGCCACCGCACGCAATCCCTTTACCATTGATTTATCGTTTGGCACACCTGTTAACGTTGATGTGATTGTAAAAGATATTACGATGTTGGTCGTTACGTGACATCGGTCTTTTCTGGCGAATATTTGACACATATTTCGTTCGATCAAACGTTATAAAGTTGAAACGATCAAAGGATGATTTGTTTGATCTTCACAATGGTTAAATTTACTGGTCCATTCCTGACACTAGTCTCTTACAAAGATTGCAACTAGTCTCATTTCAGAACCATCTACTTCTTGCTGCTTCTACTTTCTGTTTGCTGTACAAAGTTATCACTCTTGAGACATTGACACATTGTTTTTACCGGCTGCTACTCGTATTCGAAAACCCTCCTTTTTTTGTAATGGATGACGTGAATCCGTGCTCCAATATTCTCAACATCGCTAATGCTAGTTTCCTCTTTTTAATTCCATGAATGGATGGAATCAGCTAATACGGAAGCCTTGCGGACCAAGTATTTTACATTTATTAATTTATTACATCCAATAAATAGTCCAATGCTAAACATAATATGGTACTCCCGTTTTTTACGTGGTAGAGCCACGCTGCGGCTATTATGGTTGTAGCACGTATGGGTCGGCTTGACCGGGGAAGGACCGCGCTCTCACAGAATACCAGCTTAAAATAGCAGCTCAATGCTGCTGTCGTATGGTGAATGTAGAGAACTTGAGACCCATTTTACTGGAATCGAGGCATTCCATCTTAGTACTCAAGGGTGACAACGCATCTGCATTTCGATTCTTAATTGAGGTTAAATGTATATGTCTGTGGGCCACAGCAACCACTTACCATCAGGTGGACTGTGTGCTCGTTTGTCAACCTTATCCTATAAAGAAATAGATTCCATAGAGACCTCATTAGAAGTTTTGATTATTATTAATGAGTTTTTATTGGGGAGATGCTGCTACCCATCTCCTGGTTTGTTTCCCTCTGTAGCCTCTTACGACACGCACGGGGTGATATAGGGTGGGGAATTCCCTTCAGTGCCACCTACACTATAAAGCGTTTTCAATTTGAACATTTTTCCTATATTTTTAAAGTTCAACTACGCATCCAAAATGTTGTACTTGTGTACCTATATCATAACTTTATTTTAATGAAACGCCAATCGATACCGAATCTGTGATAATAGAATCACATTTTGTGGTCCCCATGAGAGTCAGGACATCGAGTAGAAATCGATTCCGTATTCGAATAACTATTTGACTCGGACTCACGAGCTCACAACCGTTCCCCACTAAGTGTTTGTACATCGGGTAGTGTTACCATGACTATTGAGTTTCTGGAATTTTCCGAATTGATAACTTGTTAAAAAATTAGCTTTGTTAAGTTAGATTAACATTATATATTAGTCAATTAAAATACTTTCAATAAGCTGTATCAACGATTTTAAAAAACTGTGCGAATTTATATCTAAGTTTCTTGTAATCAGAAGAAATTTTTTAATTGGACTAGGTTACCAACCTTTTCTCATCTCTGAGGGTGTTTCTCAGCAGAGTATTTTAAATAATAAAAATTTAATTGAACTTCCAAAAAGCGTTAGTTCCTCGAACTATATGGCCAGTAACAAAATGGTAAAAGCTATTACTATTTTCATGTTACAGCTCAAGTGTTCAAGTGTTAAGTATGGTATAGTGTATATTGATTTACCACCTCCCTCATCGGTGAAAGAAATCGTGATAGCTGAAGAAGAAAACTATTTTAAAGACTTTTATCATGTCGCCTCCACTGAGAAACGACAGACACCTCCGCGTACTAAAAACCCTCATAAAACTAAAGGAGGTCTATATCCGAGGGACGTATACATCCATACTGTCACTATAACTTTTAACCCATATGTCGTTTAGTGACTAGAGAATCTATCTTCTTCTTTCATCCCGTGAAAGTCTACTATGAGAGAGTCACGGCTATTTATCATTATAAATGGTTGTAGAACCATCTTGAATATTATATAAGGTATAAATTACCCAGAGCGGCGTCAGACAGTATCACGTCAAAGGTGCTTAAGGGGAAATATAATCTCAAATGGCTTAGCAAGATCCTTCGTTATGCCGAAAATATTGCAGCATTAATTTTGAAATAAATATATGGTAAAGTTGAGGATTATGTTAAGGATTATGTTAGACGAAAACACGATTTCGTAAAATTTTCTCGATAGAAAAAAAAATCCAAAGTTACCTCCAAAATAAACAATAAACCGCTGTTTTCATAATAATACTTTAAATAAGATCATTAAACTTTGCATACTAACTGAACTAACTATAAAGCAGTGCTTATGTTATTTACTTTTTTTTAAATACCATTATTTTCACTGTAAAAAGAAATTACCTAAACTATCGGCCTTTTGAAGTGTGATTCCTGCCGCACGGTCACTTCGCTTCGGCCTTTGAACGGGGAGGTTGTGTCGCTTACGATCAGAATATACATTACGCAACAGGACGACGTAAAATTAAAATGGGAACTAACCGTAATAAAAATAAGAAGCGACTAACTTGGCTTTAAGAAACAGGCATAAATATGAAAACCTAATGAAATAAGTGTCTAACGACCTTTCTACTTACAACGATTATGGTAAATTCAATTTTATAGATACGTGGTAGAGCCACGCCACAGCTGTTTTATGGGTATAGCACAATTGGACCTGTTCTCACAGAATACCAGTGTAAAATAGTAATTAAACGCTGCTATGTTTCGTATGGTGAGTGAATAGTACCGACAATATTTACTGAAAACGAAGCATACTATTTTAGTCATCAGTGACCACGCATTTACATGTTGTTTCAAATGTAAAAGTCTATAAGCCAAAGCATCAACTTACCATCAGTTATAGTTCGTAAGTTTGTGTAGCTTTTTTATTAGGAGGGAGGTTTTGACTAATTTATTAAATTACACGACCATAACAAAAAAATAAAAGAGGTTTATCTCCAACAGTGGACTTTCATGGGCTTGAAAAGATGAAGTAAGTAACAATCTTAATTTTTTTTAAAATATAGCATAAATCTGCACTGTCTTTCGATCTCAAAAATGCTGGCTATACTAAAGCGGTGGTAAAAGAGTGTAATCGAAGATGTCGGACCTATTTGATTTGTTGTTAGCATAGGCAAGTAGGTTTTAAACAGCAATCGACGTATCCATGTTTGTGTATTGAAAGTTATTTAAATTGAATTTGTTGGAACTTCAATTCAAATACTATTTAAATTTCAAAAGAGGCGGTCATCATTATCAATATACGGTATATTATGTTTCCTTTTCTTTTTTTAATCATTCTGTAAAAGTCTTCTGTTGAACATATGCCTTTATTTTAAATGAAACTAGTTTTTACGGATTTTATCCCGTATATTAACTTATTTTATATTCCTGACGTTTCGAGCACGAGTCTTTTGACGTCTCAATGTTATAGTTTATCACGGCTACCCCCAGATTAAAATTGTAAATATACGCGATAAAATCCTTAAAAACTAGTGTTATTTAAATGTGAAGTGTTCGCGTAAATCGCGTAAATATAAGAAATCATTTTATATACCATTATGTATTTAGAAGGCGTAGTAATTTAAGGCGTTGTGATTTATTTATGTAGAAATAAATAAATTACAAATGGACAAACACGCAGACAGTAAACTTACTTACCAATATTTATTCCTTGCAGGTAAATCATAACCACGTTTTTATTAAGTCACTTTCTTGTTTGTATGTCTGTCCGTTTGTCGTTGCAGGTAGAATTTAGTAATTTATTTTAAACTAACTTCCCGATGAGCTTTAAACTTAAACTTTTGAATGAAGCTCAAATTTGGATGGCAATGCAATAAATGACAAAAACGTGGTATATTAAAATATTTAATACAACATTTTTAAAAAATTCACTTGTTTTATTAATTCACTCATTCATTACAGCCTTTCAAAATCCCACAGCTGTACATACCTCCCCTTTAGATTAATCTCATGGGAAGGTAATTTGCTATAGCTGCCACGCTTGGGCTACCAAAGTTTTAACTTTTTATTTTGAGTTTTTATCGAGAAGGTTATACTGGCGATCTACTGTTTCATTTACCTCACACACACGCTATTTATTATACACTATCATCCGGAGAAACTACGAGCATAGCTACGAACTAGATCACGTCTCAGATCCATATTATATTATCACTGGTAACACGCACTGGTTGTACAATCACAAAAAAAAATAATTAAAAATGGTTACTCATGAAAAATGGTAACCATTTTTACTTTTATGTCGCCCAGTGGCTTAGCAATGAGTGGCTGCGCTGGGGGCCGCGGGTTCGAATTCCGCTCGGAACAAGTATTTGTATGACCTACAAATAATTGTTCCGGTTCTGGATGTTTGTCTTTGTGCAATTTATGTTTGTAAACTGCCGCCACGATACAGGAGAAAATCCTAGTTACCCCACGGTTACGTTTTTTTATAAATAGAAAAAAAGGCATTTAAATATCGTCTTTGTATGGTGAGTGTAAGAACCGGAGATCCTTTTCACTGGAAACTGAGCATTCCATCATAGTCCTCAGGGGTGACAACGCATCTGCATTTTGATCCTTAATCGAGGATAAAAGTAGATGTCTATGGGCCACAGCGTCCACTTACCATCAGGTGGACTGTGTGCTCGTTTGTCAACCCTATTCTATAAAAAAGTATAATGTAGATATTTTATATAAATGCAAATATAGTATGTATATATTTGCAAGCTATTAGTTTTTAAAATTAAATAAAAAATAATATATCTTGCGCATAACTTAACATTTTGCGAATATCTGGCCTAGAACTTCTAATCCCCGCATCTAGAATTCCAAGCAGTATATATCCGGGGGTGAAGGGTCGAGCTTTCAGAGAGAGGGGGGAGCCTGTTAAAACGTTAATCGAATTTGAACGTAATGGGATTTCTTTCTTGAGGGGCGCATTGCTAAAGGATTAATTTATATCAATTTAAATGGGTCTGATGTTTACAGGTGGCTACATTTTCCGTCTTGTTTTTAGTTTGTATATAGTTTTATTTTATAATTAAATCCGGTTTTTTATTTTTTCTAAGTGATAATATTGTTGTTTTGAAATTAGTAAAATGATAGAAATCAGTAACTAAGTATTGAAGTTTTTCCCACGTACAATACCCTTAATATTTATGGATAGACTGCCTATTTTTTGTCTATTAAAGGTCTTGAAGGAACGTCGTGAAGGAATTACTGCCTAGTCTTTGTCTTGTCTTCATTGGTCTAGTAGTCGTAAGCACGACTGCTAATTATGTGTGCTTCGGTTTCCATCCCGGGTCGAGCTGGGTAGAGAGGAGGATATCATTATAATAACTTGACATTTATGAAACTAATTTGCACATATTAAAATAAATAAAGTTTTATTATACCCATTGACCAGTATAAAACTTTATTGCGGAATACTCAACAATTTGCCTATATCGGACTTGCAATTGTGTTACATATTTGCAGCCTACGAGTAATAAAAAATTTGCCTGCTCCGTGGTGCAATTGCCAATCCGAGGTTTGCGGATTTCAACCCCACACGGAACAAGTATTTAAATGTCCTACAAATAATTGTAATGAGTCTAGATGTTTGTCGTTGTGAAATGTTTGTATGTAAACTACCTCCATACAGAAGATAATATTAGTTTAGGGGAAACGATTTGAAAAGGAGAAAGAGAAAAACAACCGATTTAAACAAAGTGTACTACATGATATCTTTCTCAATTGTAAACTAAAAATTATATTTTTTCATTTAAAAAGCAATTAATATTCCACTGCTATCAAAGGCTTCCTCGTAGATTAGCCTCATCGCCTAGGCGGAGTGGCAACTTCAGTTTTTTTTTATTATTTGATTCTGCTGCCCATCCTATTTCAATTTCCCACTATCGCCTCTTACGACATCCACGCACAATTACAATATACGCATGATTTGGGGTAGTGGATTATCTTATGTCATCTCTGCACAGCTGCTACGTTTCATATACGAGGACCGGAGCCACTTTCAACTTAAAACTGTGTACTCTGAAAATCGAGGGTATAATGTATAGATTTAATTACTCTTAATCGGGTATAAAAATATACTTTTCCTAAAAAAACCATATATTAGTTTCACCACCCTGTATATGTTTCGCAGACCGCTCTTACGGGCCAGTCTAATCCGTCGCGTTTGTTTGCGTCGATCGTAATGTATGTGGGAGCGTTCGCACGCGGACAAATTAAGAACGAGCGGGAAAACAGATAAATAATACGTATAAACAATAGAACAGAGGGCGTTTTAATTCAGTAAATTATTAATAATTAAAATTAAGCGGAAACTAACTAACGAAAATTAATAATTAGTACCTTATCACTTTTAAGCTACTACTTTTTTTATGCCATGTGCTCTGATTTTTCGAATATAATTTTTTTAGTCTTTGTAAGGTGAGCAGGTCGATCTCGGAACGTGATCTATAAAGCCGGGCTCCGGCGTACTTCTAAGCTGGATTCTCCCTAACGATACCCTGAAGTTTATTATTCTTAGATTTAGTGAGCAATTGGTGACAATTAATGCAAAAAGAAAAAAAAAAGGATTTAACGGAATAACACCCTTTTTAGAAGAATTCTGGGAGATTCGAAAACACCTTTACCACATTTTACATTTTATGTACTGAGTTTACCTATGCTCCTACGGAACCGGAAGTAAATCATATGTCTTATTATATATTATAATTACAATATACGCAAGAATTCCGGGCTCATTACAGAAAATAGAATTGCTCATTTTTCGTCAATTTCATTATTAACTGTGTCGAATTTTAGTGCCTCATGCCCATTACCTTATAAGAATCTTAATGATTTATCAAGTAGAACTTGTTTGGAAAACTTACCTAAATAGAAATAGATACAACATTATTATGATGTACAATCATGGATAGAGCATACGGATAAAGAATGGGATTATAAATGGCGCACCATCCGTACCGTCAACATGCACAATATTAATAGTGATAACCCGCTAATAACGGTATATCGTTATAACGTTGTATTATATATGTTGCTATGTATAATATTTATAAATAGCAACCCGCTCTAGCTTTTCCTGGGTGAGATCTATTACTGTAGCGTTATTTAGATCTAAGATAATCAGTGATTATCTTATCAATATATCTATTTTAATAAAATCTCTAGTTTTTTCGGTAAAATGTTCGCGAAGTCTTATTACAATCGTTTCAGCCATTTCGAAGATCAGCTCGGACAGACAGACAAACGAAAATTTTAAAACTGGTTAGTCATGATCGTGACAAACACAAAAGTATTAACAAACACAACGGCCAATCTCACTATGGCGTCTATCTCGCAAATCCGGACTAGCTTTTTGGTACTTTATGGAATTTTTTTATCATTTATTACAATGGCAATTTGGACTGAAGTTATAGAACGTACGAAAAACACATATCGCAACGTATCTTTTTTGCAGTCAGTCTTACCAATGGGTGTGAATATAGATAGTGACAGTACGCGAGCGGAAGGTGAATAGTAGCGACGCTATTTTCAATCCCATTCTTTAACCACACGAGTAGTAGTAGTAGTAGTAGTAGGTACATTACAATTCTATCACAACTTTCGATAGAAAATTCTTTCGCGCTTATTTCATTTTCACGCCGCATAACACACTTATTTCAAACACCTATTTTTTTCATTTGCATTGTTACTTCAGCCATTTCTAAGTACGTTCGTTTTATTCCGGCATCATACTCTTTGTTTAGTTATTTTCTCTAAGTATGAACAACAAGGTTAACTGTCAAGCTTACAAAAAGAAATAAAGCTTATTACTAATATTACTTATAAATACAAAACTAACCTAATCCAAGACAACTTAAATAACTATGTACACTGTTTTAGGTCTTGGATTAACACATTAGATGTGATTTTTCGAAATCGTCGTGTTTCGACCTCCACGCGTCGAAAGTCGCGTAAACAAGCAAGTAATAAATAATTGTTCAACTAATACAAATTCACGCTAATAATGAATTATAATATTCTAATGAAAATTTAACGCAAATTATATTATGTTTATGTGAACGTAGATTTGTTTATTTTTTATTTATTTATTTAACACCAACAAGACACACACTTGCAAAAGCATTATACTTTTACAAGAAACTATAAATACTAAGTGTGGACTTTAAGATAGACACAAGTATACAAATGTAGCGAATTAAAACAAAAATAAGTGATCAATATATTAAATCAGAATTCAATACTAAATAATAATTTAAATAATGCATAATTTAATACTGTTATTTTCATAAGTAATTATTTAATAATTAAACATTACAAAAATAACACTTTAATTAATTGTTCAATCAATGAATTTAGCTTTATATTTTCTTACCGTGAATTACAATTAATTGAAGAATATAAAATGTAATAAATCATGCTTAAATTTCTTATCTGAAAATATGTCAATATCAATTTTTCCTTTCTTATATTTCTTTTTTTAAATTTAAAAGAGAATAAAAAGAATTGAAACCTTATTTAATAAGGATTCAATTCTTTTTATTCTCTTCTAGGCGATGGATTGCACATGTACCGAATAATCTGCACTGGACATTTTTTGCTCGTGTGCTATTGACGCGCTTACAAAGCACCCGATCTTCTTAGTCTCGTATACGAACACTTTTTGTGGTATTAACGGGCAGTGATAGAATCCCTGTTTTTATTACTTTACCCTCTTCCTTTTAATTTTCCTTTTTTTCAATCTTAATATTCAGTTTGACCATACCGCAATAGGTATCCTTCTTCTAACTTATACGATAAGTAACTGGAAGATCTTTAATTTCTTTTTTACTCTCGACATGTTAAAAAGAGGAGTAAGCAAGATTGATGATTTTACATTCTAACATATTAACGTAGTTTATAAATGAGTTTAATGTTAAAGATTGTATTTTAATGCAAAACTTTATTTTTTAGTATTAAATATTTTTCTGGAGTTTAAAATGTACCAAAGACAACCAGAAAAATATACCTGTATGCATGGAGACCAGAGACGTATGTACCATACAATCACCATGTCTGAACGTAATCACAGATTAACTGTTATATAAATTGTTTCGGAACTGTTTGCCCACAAACTTCTCTATTTCTGTACAACTTCTCTAAATATGCAGTAAACATTAATTAATTTGTTGCTCAGCGGTCTCTACTTAATATGCAGTGTACATTTAATTGTAGCTCGCCCGTTTTATATCAAATTGTACCTTGTTTGGCTAGTTTTGTATACTCTTTAAATACGGTTCATAATACTATATTCGAATTAATTTTGCATTTATTAGTTATAAATTATAACATTCTTCGTATATAACAAAACAATGGTCTTCAGCATAAAATTCATAAATTGAGTGCTACCTACATACGTACATGAAGCTCAAAATATCTCACGATTATTTTAAATGCTACACAATACTTTTTTATTTGCAACGGTTAAGCACCATTTACACGGAATGCATTTCAGGTATACAGGGATCATATTATACATACATACATAAACACTCACGCCTGTCACCCAGAGGGGTAGGCAGAGACTACAGATTTCCATTTGACACGATCCTGACACACCTCTCTCGCCTCCTTCACATCCATACACCTACGCATATATGCTCGTCGGTTAAGGGTACTCCTAATTTGGCCCGTTTCCAATAAATCGCCAATTTGGTCGATAAATTTTCGCCTAGGACGTCCCTTTCCGACTCTGCCATTCACTTCTGCAACATAAATTTTCTTTGTCACTCTTTCCACATTCATTCTTTCTACATGACCAAACCGCCGAAGCATTCCTTTTTTAATCCTGGTCACAACATCATATTGCAAACCACACTCTTCTCTTATTACACAATTTCTTACCCTGTCATTCAGATTCAGCCCTAACATACTCCTTAACGACCGCATTTCTACTGCGTTTATTCTACTCTCGTGCTTCTTCTGCCACACCCAACTTTCACTACCATACGTTAAAGTAGGGACCAACACAGCATTGTGAATTGCCATACGTGCCTTTTTCGACACATTTTGACTCTTCACAATAGAGTGCAAGGCCCCATTTACTCTATTTCCCGCATTCACTCGTTGTTCTATATCCTTATCATATCTCCCATCCCTGCTAAATACGCAGCCCAAATATACAAACTCATCTACTTGCTCGATCAACTCCCCTTCTATTCTTATTTCACAAATCGTTTTACTTTCTTCTCTTTCAAAAACCATAACCTTCGTCTTACTTGCGTTCACTTTCATACCCCTTTCTTTTAATGATCCGTTCATTAATGTAACCATCATTTGCAACTCGGCCGCCGACGACGCAAGAATGACTTGATCATCGGCGTACAGAAGGCATTTGACGGTTAACTCACCCATTCTTAATCCGCATTCTTCAACTTTCAAATTTTGCAAACAACTATCCATAAATAGGTTGAACAGCCACGGGAAGCCACACAGCCCTGTCTGACACCTTTATGGATGTCAAACCAGTCCGAGTAGACCCCGTTGATCCTAACACGGTTGATCCTAGCACTAGAGTCCCTATAAAGAGACTCCAATGCCTGTATCAAGCCAGCGCTCACCCCAAATGAGTTCAGTGTTAGCCATAGCAAATCCCTATCCACTCTGTCATAGGCCTTTTCCAAGTCCATGAACGCACAAAAAACCTTTTTGTTTTGGGCCAGAAATTTCTCCGCGATCATGCGCATGGAAAAGACTTGATCTGTACATCCCATTCCCTTTCTAAATCCCGCTTGCACATCCCAAATTTTTCCATCAGTTTCTTTCATGACCCTTTCAATCAGTACCTTAGCGTACAGTTTTCCCACTATGCTAAGAAGGCAGATGGCACGGTAGTTTTTACAGTCCTGCTGGGACCCTTTTCCTTTATATTCTGGGACTATCACGGCTTTGCACCAGTCTACCGGTACCCGCTTCAGTTCCCAGCATAAATTAAACAAGGTGTGCAGCAGGCCTGCCACCACTTCCTCTCCAGCCCTTAGCATTTCGAGTGAAACTCTATCATATCCGGGCGCCTTACCCGCTCATATTATAATATACAAATTATACAAATGCAAATAATATAATAATAATATGATATACAAATTAATAATATAATATACAAATTTTACATCATTGTCATAGTATCTTAATGCAACGCTGCCAATTGTGGTTCATTACGTTGACGAATATCATATTAATATATATAACCGTTTTAGCGCTCGCTGTAAATTTCACAGTATGCAAGAAAACCGGGTTCGATCCCCGCCGTCACCAATGAAATTGTTAATTGCAATTTTAAGTGCTGATTTACCACGTGCTCGGCGGTGAACGAAAACATCGTGAGGAAATCCGCATGTCTAAGAAATACGAAAAAAATATTTCGAAGACATGTGAAGTTCACCAACACGCATTGGGGCAGCGCGGCGGATACTTCCTTGCCCTAATAACCCTCTCAGAAATGAGGGGAGGCCTGTGCTCAGCAGTGGGACGTATATAGGCTGTAACTTTACTACTTTTATATAACCGTTACAGCTTCACTGATGAACGAATAGTCCTCTTCCATAGATTACCTCATAGGATATTTGCCATAGTTGCCACGCCTAGCAAACGGGTTGACAAAAGCCGTTTTTATTTAAAGTCGTTATTAGTACGTAGTACTATTATTTATTCTGTGCTTAATGTCCACGTACCTACTATACCTACCAAAACAGCAATCGGCCATAACGGATCGTCGCACGTTGCTTAGCAACCCGACTAATTGGCGGGAAATCGGCAAACGGATTAATGTTACGAGCCAGCGACGCATGAACCGAATGAATTTTATTTATACTCGCGTCCATTAAACAATGTTTTTATTTACTATGTAAATTGATTTCAATGCGTACAAAAATAATAATTGTTTAGCCAAAAGAAATGCGGGTAGCAATTTTTTACAGAAATTAAAACACTAAGTTGTTGACAAAATCATATATGTCCAGGCACTATTATTAAAACAAACGAAATTACTACACTTATTAGCAGTTTAATGCTTCTGTCATTGATGTATAATATCTCTGTGTTTCATATTGTGTAGAGAACCGGATACCTATTCTACTGCAAATGAGGCATTCCATCCTCAGTGCACGTGCATTTTGATTCCTAATCGAAGATAAATGTACAGTGTCCACTTACCATCAGGTGGACTGTTACGTATACATTGTTACGCGCACGTTCGTCAACACTAATTCTAAAAAATATGATAGAGTTCTAGTTATATTTGCAGTTGTATCATCAATTAGTACTCAATAATTGTCTACATAAGTATATCTAAAACTAAATTATTTATATGAAAAGACTCCGTTTTCCCAACTCTTTCCTAAATTGATCCTGTTATAATATAAATATTGATGGTTAAAATTTACATAATTAAGAAAATTACTATTTAAGTGCTTCATCCGCAAAGAAAAGTAAACTGGCAATCCTTTTTCCCAACTCTTTCCTAAATTGATCCAGTTATAATATAAATATCGATGGTTGAAATGTACATAATTGAGAAATTTACTATTTAAGTGCTCCATCCGCAAAGAAAAGTAAACTAGCAAACTAACAAATCAAAAAATTAGTCAAGTGATAGGTGACATTTGCAAAAAAGCACACGTGTGCTATTCCACCTTAGTTCAAGCCACGTGGCATGGTCTTTATGTCATAACCTGTATGTCATTTAACAATTGGCGCCTTTTAGGAGGGTTGCCCGCTTTGTTATGATCTTACACCTGTTACAGATTACAATTATAACAGTGAAGTCATCGAATTAGTACGTAAAATCAATTAAAGGAGATTATAAAATACTGCGCTTTTTGTCGTACTCCTATATTGTCGAAATTTAATGTCCATTATAATTTAAAATGTAAGAAATAATTTCCTATCGTATGCGGTAGACATTACTGAAATGTACGTTTAACGTCTTTACTTTTCCAAATTTAGTTTTAGCTTAGGTTGGCTTTTAGCTTTTACATTGTAAGTTTATTTTCTTATGTCCTAAAATAACCATCTGGTGGAGGTGTATCACATCCCTGTTGACCGCACTCACAATTACTGTGAGCATATATTTAATTTAGATGGTTCTATGTTCAAATCAATAAGAATCTTATTTTAGTGCACGTAATTATTGTGTTTCGGGATGGACTCTCACTACTCGCGAATCTTGTCAATGAGTTGAAAATTGAGTAAAATAATAATGTTTGAGCCTCTCAGAATAGAAAACATAACTTCTCACTGTATTGAACCAATCGACTGATTTGCTCGTCGAGGTCTAGAGGTATAACTGCGACTGGGTTTCTCTGCCAAGGAATACTCTGTAGCAGCCCGAAGTTAGGGAGATGGCGGTGTTTCACCACCGTGTTCGGAAAGCAAGTAAAGTTTTTGGCCCTGCACCTGATCTTTTTTCGGTCGTGTCGGTTTGCCGTCCCATCGGACTATGAGAGTAAAGAAATAGGTAGAGAGTTCATCTGTGCTTGCACATATACTCGGACACTATAATCTCGTCATGCGACCATGCACATGCACTCCGTTATGAATAACCGCCGTGACCAAAATTTGGTCTGACAGACATTATTCCACGAGATAACACATACAAATAAAAGAAAGAATAGGTGTACATAAAAACCAATAGTCTCACTATTCATAAATTTGGCAAAATTTCGATTAAGACCTATTTTAGATACTTAAATGAATAAAATAGATATATTATAATAATCATAATCTACATTATTATGTGTGGCTTATTAGCTCGTCCATCAGGCGGAAGGAGAATAGCGTTATCGTCCCAATTATAACTCACCGGGCAAATGACGCCGTCATTAACGGCCGTTCATAACCAGCTTATCCGTGTTCTCTGATACCGTCGGCAGAATCATTTAAAAAAATATTTATTTTTCTTCTTCCCTTGTAGGAAGGATTTGCCGTAATTATTTTTAAAGAACTGGTGATCACATTGCTTCCCAACACTACAGGTATTTTACGTCTGTTGCAAAACTTAATGGACAACCGTGTATCATTAGATCTTTCCACTTACTCATACTTTTTTCAAATTGGTTAATACGTTACTCCCATACTAGGATTTTCTCCTGTATCGTGGAAGCAGTTTACAAACATAAATTGCACAAGGACAAACATCCAGATCCGAAACAATTATTTGTAGACCATACAAATACTTTTTCAACAACAATAAAACTGCGATTACCAACCCGCTTGCCAAGCGTGCCAATCATGGCGAAATCTCCCCATGAGGCAATCTATAAGGAAGACTTATGTTCAGCAGTGGACATTTATGGGCTGTAATATATGAATGAATGAATATTTAACTACCAATAGGCTCGTATACCGTTAATTTTTGTCGCTTTGCTATCAAGGCTCCATACCACATTTTAAATCAAATATTTTTAATCATTTGCTTGAACAAAAACTCAACTTGTTTTGCAGTCTCTCTCTAGGTGGGTGGGGACACAATGTGACCCCTCCCTCCCTTTAAACAAAGGCAAGCCAATTATTATTAAATATTCTGCACTGAATTTACGACCAGCCAGCCCGGTAATTGTCCGACGGGACAATGAAGCTTTATAATCGTCGATCGCACTTAATTAGGGTAATTAATGCGTTTACAATAACCGCTTTAATAAACAGGATGATATTAACACTTAGCTGCCGGGAAGCTAAAAAGCGAAATTATTAATGTAAATATATGGTTTAATTAGTAACGTGAATAATATCATAATGAATGTAGTTTGCTGTATGGTTTTGCAACGTGAGAGAATTACTCTATTATCGTCATAATATGTTCCGAATAACCGAAAGATCTCATAGATTTCGGAACTACTTATACTGGTAATATCTTACTCCTCAGAGGTGATAAACGCATCTAGATTTCGGTTCTTATTAAAGAATAGATATAGAGATATAAATACTACATATAGATTGCGCATTTCACATATGTGGACGCACCCTGCATGGCACACGCGCACACGCGCACACGCGCACACGCGCACACGCGCACACACACACACACACACACACACACACACACACACACACACACAAATAAGATTAGTTTTGTTAGTAAGGTTATGTTTATTTTTATTATATTTTTTGTACATATTTACGATAGCTGTATACTATATTTATTTTAAAATTTCGATTGCAGTCTTTATTTGTATTTATTTGGCGGTTTCTAGTTTATTGTATAACCTCGCTATGGAAGAGCGATGTCTTCTATATAGCACAAGCAAGATTTATTTGCTTAAAAGGAAGCTCCAATTACTTAAAATTGTTTTAAGCTTAGTTATCGTAATAAACTATTTTTATATGTATTTTTTTATTTTTGTATTACGTGGTGTTTTTTTTTTAATAAAAAGGACTGTAATTTTGATATCAACATACTTAGCGAATAGGCCTACAGCAGTGTGTACCCATTGTACATTTTATCCATTTTTATTGAACCCAGTTTAGGTGATGTACCTAATTGATATCAAGGTACTTGCAGAGTAACTTTATACGGCGTATACGGCGTAAATACCACTCTATGAAAAGGCTCCATGATCCTTAATATCCATGTTAAGTAAGACGTAGGTTGTATTTTTATTGTAAATTATAAACAAATTCATGGGGGGCGTGCGTGCATGCGTGCGTGCACGCGGGCGTGCATGCGAGTGCGCGTACGCGTTCGCGTGCGCGCATATATATATATATATGGTGGTGTGTGTGTGTGTGTGTGTGTGTGTGTGTGTGTGTGTGTGTGTGCGTGTGTGTGTGTGTGCGCGCGCGCGTGCGCGTGAGTGTGCGCGTGCGTGCGCGTGAGTGTGCGCGTACGCGTGCGTGTGTGTGCGGTGGGGTGTGCGTGTGCGTGTGATGTGTGCGTGCGCGTGTGCGTAGTGCGAGTGCGAGTGCGCGTGCGTGCGTGCGTGCGTGCGTGCGTGCGTGCGTGCGTGCGTGCGTAGTGCGTGGCGTGCGTGCGTGCGTGCGTGAGTGCGTGCGTGCGTGCGTGCGTGCGTGCGTGCGAGCGTGTGAACACGTAACACGATGTTTCAACTTAAAAGGCATACAAATATTTAGTTATCAATATTAAAATGCATTAAAATTATCATCATTATTATCAATATTAAAATGCGTTAAAATTAAAATTTAATAGCATAACAATTTCTAAATTTCTATTATAATTAGTATGTTTAGAAAAAACTACATAAATTATTCTCTTAATTATTAATTACATAATTCTTAATAACATAAAGATAAATATATAATATATAAATTGGACATTTATTGTAGGTACTAAAAACCATAATTTTATCTCCAAAATATTCGTTGATATAGTAGTAGTATGCTTTATTTATTAAGAAAAAACCCGAAAGCAATTTCTTTAAATAAATAAATAAAAATTTTACTTAAACACTGACTGAAACCGAGATGTACGGATTCAAAGTGTTCCCTTTTTCTGATTATTGGTACCGAACGGCAAAACTGACAGACCCAATGAGTATTTTATCTATTGACCAATTTATAGCCGTGTACAGCAATTTTTTTAAATAGGAGCATAATTTATTTTTCTGGAGGGTTTTCAAATAGACGCAATATAAATGCCACCACAAACACCAAATTAACTTTATCTTATCACAACAGCAATACTTCAAACAAACGCGCAAATGCGACCCCAATCACGTCCCATTCAAAGCAAAAAGTGGCATATGGGTGCGTTGTAAACGCCTGTCATTAAGAATAACTAGCGATGGGGTGTCGGTTTAATTCCCCGGCCGCGCAACTCTCTTAGGAGCGCTATTCCGTAGCTTTTATGGCGACTCGTTTATTTTAAATGATGTCGAATCGTTGCGAACAATGTCGACTTAAAGATGGCGTCCGATAAAATATTGTCACTCCACTACACAATTAAAAATAGAATAATATAATGAAATAATTTTTATTTTTTTTTTTAATTTTATAATGAAAATTATATATTATAGTTAATTAAAAATCATATTATGGTTTTACCACTGAATCAGAAATAACTCTTTTTCCTTATGATGTACGAAAATTCAAATGAGCTTACTAAAGCACTATTTTAGTATTATTAATTTTAATTTAAGCAATCTATTCCTGCATTTATTTATTTATACACAAAGTGGAAGCCATAGAAATCGTAATAAGACAATATTATACTATTTCTGTGGTGGAAACTAAAAAAAGATATTTTGTACAAAGGCATTGTTTATTTATATTGAAATTTCTTCCAGCAGGTACGATACTGGACAGATTCAAAGTGAAGCAGATTTACCGTGCACTCATAATATATATAATAATATTATTATAAATATTAAAAATTAATATATTAATTGGTTTCTAGGACATGGTTCTAAAGTTTTGGATGTAATTATGTATTTATACACTGTTGAACCTTTTCAAGCTTATCTAGATAGATTTAATTTAATCCATGAGATATTTACTTTTAAAGAACGCCTAATCACACAGCTTTTTTTTTTTCATTTTTATATAGAATTTATGTGTATAATATGTCTTGTACGTATGTGTGTATATCTCTAATGTACGTATATATATATATATATATATATATATAGTATATTTATGAGCAACGTTTAATTTTAATTTATAAAAGTAATTATGGAAATGTATTTCATAAAATACACTCAGGCGGATCGCGCGTGTATCTGTGGTTATGAGTTACGACAGAATCATCAGCGCTGAAGGTTACCCTGCAGCATTACGCTGAGTCATAACCTTTTCACTGGCTCGATACGCACCCCATCGCTCTCAATAATAATCTACTAACTTTTAACTGTTTATTATTTTATTTTTGTGATGTGTACAGTTCCAATGAATCATCATCATTACAGCCCCTCACAAGTCCACTGCTGAATATAGGCCTCCCCCAAGGTATGCCACAAAGCACGGTCCTGAGCCACCTGCATCCATCGACTTCCTGCATGTAGGTCGTACGCAATCTAGTGGGGGTCGCCCTACACTTCGCCTACCGGTACGAGGCTGCCACTCGAGAACCCTTCTTCCCCAACGGTTGTCGGTTCTTCGAGCTATATGGCCGGCCCATTGCCACTTCAGCTTACTACTCCGTTAGGCTATGTCGGTCACTCTGGTTCTACTGCGGATATCCTCATTTCTAAGTTTATGACGCAGAGAAACTCCAAGAATAGCCCTCTCCATAGCTCGCTGAGCGACTTTGAGCGTCCTCATACGGCCAGCAGTGAAGGACCACGTCTCGGTTCCGTAAGTCATCACTGGCAACACGCACTGGTTGAACAACTTAGTTTTCAGGTTTTGAGGTATACCTGACGAGAAGATGTGTTGTAATTTCCCGAACGCTGCCCAGCCGAGTTGAATCCGTCGATTGACCTCTCGGTCGAAGTTGGACTTACCTAGTCTGACTATTTGTCCCAAGTAAACGTACTCGTCAACAACTTCAAGCTTAGTGCTCCCAACAACTACCGGCATAGGTGTGACATGGACATTAAACATGATCTTTGTTTTGTCCATGTTCATCTTAAGACCTATCCGTTGGGAGACACCATTGAGGTCATTGAGCATAGTGTTAAGGTCCTACAGCGATTCTGCCATAAGGACTATATCGTCGGCAAATCGAAGGTGAGTGATGTACTCGCCATTGATGTTAATACCGTATCCTTTCCAGTCCAGTAGCTTGAAAACGTCTTCCAACGCAGCGGTGAAGAGTTTCGGGGATATAACATCACCTTGTCTTACACCTCTCTGCAGTTGGATAGGTTTCGAACTCCGATTCTGTACTCGGATAGCCATCGTAGCCCTACTGTACAAACACTTCAGCACTTCGATATACCGACAGTCAACTTGGCACCGCTGAAGAGACTGTAGCACCGCCCAAATTTCGACGGAATCAAAGGCTTTCTCACAGTCCACATACGCCAGGCAAAGTGGCAGATTGTACTCTTCGGACTTCTGTACAATTTGCCGAAGGGTATTTATGTGGTCTATGGTACTAAAGCCTTTTCGGAAACCGGCTTGTTCGGGAGGCTGGAAGTCGTCGAGTCTGCGTGCGAGACGATTCGTAATGACTCTTAAAAACAGCACGTAGACGCGGCTCAGAAGGGAAATCGGTCTGTAGTTCTTCACGAGAGCGTTGTTGCCTTTCTTAAAGAACAAGACCACCGCACTTCTGCTCCACGCCTCCGGAGTAGTGCCACCATGGAGGACGGAATTGAAGAGCTTCTGAAGGACTTCAAGTACCGGTGTACCACCCGCTTTCAGAAGCTCCGCTGTAATTCCATCCTCGCCCGGGGACTTGCCGTTTTTAAGGTGCTGGAGAGCCATTCTAATCTCGCTCAGACTGACTTCCGGGATATCATCGGATAGAAAGCAATGCCAGGGTGTATCTAGGCTAAATTTTATCGGGAAAATATTTTTTTTTTGCAGAAACCTATATAAATATAAATGTCTTTAATTAACTGAAATCTAATTAACGCCATAATGATAGATGCTACCAAAGCCAAAGCCGGTCGGATCGCTTGTTATTATTATAATTATATAGTACGTGAGGGTAACATGGTCATCCGGTTAATATGGTCACCTTTTTATTACTCAAAAACTACAGCCATGTTTGCATAGATGTGTTTGTGATACGATGGCTCTTCATCAGTCCATCAAATAATAAAGGATCAAAATGGCGCTGCTTTATCAACGCCATTATGACAGTAGACATTATACTAAATATTTTAGTCGACTTTAATATTGTGTTGTGTAGTTAGTTATTTTTAAAATCAATTTTCAATACTCCTAATTATTGACAAAGCTTTTTTGCTATTTTTTCTTATACTACTTTGTGTTTAGTTTCTGTCCTCCTCCTAGTTTTAATTTCATAGGGCGGCAAAGTTTAAGGTGATCATATTACCCTATAGTTCGTATGGTGAGTGTAGAGAACCGGAGACACTTTTACTGGAAACGAGGCATTCCGTGATAGTTCTGATGGGTGACAACGCATCTACATTTTGATGTTTAATTGTGAACCTAATGTTCGGTAGATGCTGTGTAGATGCTGCGTCTATTCGCCACAGCATCTACCTAACATCAGGTGGACTATGTGTAATTTGTCACCCTAATTCTATAAAAAAAAGTGTTAAATAAAGTTGTAGAAAATGATTCAATATTGATCAAGTTTTCAACGGTTTTTTAACAATCCTTACAAAAAGATATCGACTATTTATTCTATTACAATAATTATAATGGTGAAGCATTTTAGGGTCGTAAGACGAAACATCGTAATCCATATTAATGATTAAAAACAAACAAAATAAGTCAGACATTTTCTAAGTCAAAGCTTGATTAATGAGACTGACTCTTTATAATAAAACCGTTATAATTGCAGATGATTATTAAAAAAAATTTCGTATTTAACTTCTCCGTTTACTTTTTTTATTTCATTCATTATGTGATATGGTATACAAGTCTTACTTAAGGTATTGAATTCGCCGTATAGGTATACCCCTATACGGCGAATTCAATACCTAAAGTAAGTATCCACTATGCGTACTTCAGAATGGATCAGTTTCTGCATTTTTACTCTTGAACCCACTTACCTTCAGATTTTTTATAGAATTAGGGTGACAAACGAGCACATAGTCCACTTGATGGTAAGTGGATCCTGTGGCCTGTGACTAAGAATCGAAATACAGATACGTTGTCACTCCTGAGGACTAAGCTGGAATGCCTCAATTCCAGTAAAACGCGTCTCCGGTTCTCTACTCTCACCATACGAAACACAGCAGCATCAAGATGATATTTCACGCTGGTATTCTGTGAGAGTGTGGCCCTTCCCCGGTCGAGCCGACCCTTTCGTGCTACATCCATAATATACTGTGTGCTCGTTCGTAATCCATACTTTAACGTATAAAAAGAAGACAATTGATTTTTTATATTTACACGAACACGAGATACACATTGAATTAAACTACTTTTACGGATTTTATCACGTTTAATTTATTTTATTTTTAATATCCCACGTTTCAGGTGCTTTCCAGCACCCATGGTCACGGGGGATTGAGGTGACTGACGTCCAGATGTCAGTGTTACCCAGAGTAGGTACCTTCAGCTTTTTAATTCCTTATGCGTAGATCACCATAAGTAATAAGGAAAGCAGAAGAAACGTCGAGAATTACAATGATAACAGTAGGTGATATTTTTATAACATAAAGGTGACAATCGAGAACACAGTCCACTTGATGGTAAGTGGATAGGTACTGTGGCCCATAGACATCTATAATTATCCTCGATTAATAATCGAAATGCGGATATGTTGTCACCCCTGAGGACTATGTAATACGAGGCATATGTAATGCTTCGTATCCAGTAAAAAGATTCTCGGCTTCCTTACGCTCACCATACGTACCATCTATGGGAGCGTGGTCCGTCCCCTCATTGGTGCTACAACCATAATATAACTATAGCATGGCTCTGCGACGTCAAGTTTTATTATATTACATATGATAGGTAAACTATTCAGATTTTGAAAAAAATAACAAAAAGCTTGCCATCAATTATTATGTAGTGCACAAGCTTCATTTTGTAGAACACGAAATACTAGTCAACCTACCCCATGCCCGGGGTTGGTTGACTTTTCACTAGGGTTCTGTTGTATAAATAGTGCAATCTTTCGTGTTTCGTAGGGAGTGTGAATCCGTAATAAATGTCAGTTACCTCCTTATGGTATTTTTCTGATGCAAATTATTTCTCTTCAATAAATACTTTTCTATTTTTAGTGTACAGCGCTCTCCGAAGTCAAATTCAAATTTAAAGTGAAGTTTAGATCTATTCATTTCTGGATTACTTTTTGACATTTTTTTCATTTTTATCACGTTGCGTTGGAGTAGAATGATATTAAAATGAATGCTCTATCGGAGGCATCTTTGGGTGTACTTCATCGAAAAGTCTTTCTTTTGTACGTTCGCATGATTCTGTAACAACTTGCATTTAATCAACTGAAAAAAACTGACCTTATTCCATACTAAGTATACCTAGACTATTACGGGGTAGGTTGACTATAGTGTTGCCCAAAATCGGTCTTGGTCTTGCAGTCTTGGTCTTGTTCTTGCATTTTTGCAAGACCAAGACCAAGAACAAGACCGCCTAATTTTAGCAAGACCAAGACCAAGACTGACCGTGCAAGATTTGAGCAAGAACAAGACTAAGCCTGCGAGACTCTTGCGTCTTGCAGTTAGGAATGAGTGTTGTTTCAGGGAGTATAGGAGTTCGGGTATACGCTTAGGGACTCTATGAGACGCAAAAAATATATAAAAAAAAATTTGGAAAATTGGACTTATGCGCATTACGAACAATACCATAAACATACATAGCGGATGAAAATATCCATTAAAAGAAAAAATAGTGCATCCCTAGTTTTGACCATCGGCACTTTGATAGTGCGCGGCGTCTTGTTGTCGGCATCATCAAAGGTCGAATACTGACCTGTCAAAGAAATTTTGCAGCTATTCGGAAGTACAAGGTCAAGATACACGCGCCGTCGGCTTCTATTGATATCGCATTCAATCGTCGCCGCCGCGCCGCACGCACTACATTTGACACTGTTTGAATGCCACCACAGAGTACATGTTCCAAAGAATAAAATAGGTTTCCGGGTGCTCAGAATGGACACGATTACATTATGCTGATCTCGCAAGGAATTGTAATTAGATAATGGTAAGGATAGGTAGATACCATAATAATTTATTCTAGTAGGTAATTATTATAATATTAACTATATGGGTTTATAATAATTACTTACTATTGTATATTATTACTAAGATAAACATGTTCAATAAGTTCACTGCAAATCTCGATTTTTGGAAGTGTGTGTTTTTGAACACAAAGTGTTCGAATATTTGTTATTATATTATAATTCGTCACCCATTTGATAAATATTGACACTTTTAACACACTTGAAATGTGTAAACATTTTGCATATTAAATAAAAAGCGTAAAATAAGATCTATGTACTTTTTAGGAGCCCGAGTATCTCTTAGAGAACCGTTTAAAGAAATTGATTACATCGAATTGATGTAAATAATAGTGATTTGCACAATTTTAATAGTAGAAATAAAAATAAAATCACAATACCTACTTTCCGGTTACACAAAGTATATAATGCGTTCTTGGGTAGCGATATACGCTTTTATAATAAGATTCCAAAAGAAATCTTTTACCTTTTCAATTTAAGTCAGACAAAAATGCTTGGAACTGACCTCTCGTACTACACAGGACTAACTAGAAATTTCTAAACCGATTTGATATCTACATATACATTTGACATTTTATGTTTGACTTATCACTTTACATAATTATAGAACTATTGTAAAAATATTTTCAAAAGAGCAACTACTGAGTTTCTTACTTTCTTCCATCATTTTTCTCAGTAGAATCAGAACCCCTGGATATGGAAAAGAAAAAAATGGGGAAAACAGTGATTATAATACGACTATTCAAAAGTGTATTTTTAATGCCTACTTGAATAAAACATATTTGAATTTTGAATTTCAAACGAGTGAAGGCAAATTTAATTTAATTAACGTAGATTAATTCAATCACAAGAAGAACATAATATACACAATTTTATTTACATATTTACATTTTCATTTTTACGTAGGCACACTATACCTATCTGGCAACGCATCTACTTTATTAATCTTCTGAAGAATCATTAATTTTATCAAAGGATGCCGAACTTTCCTTTGTCGGTCTTTCGGCGTGTACTTACAAATAGTAGTATTTATTTTAATTCCACTTGGTTGCGCGGAAAACCATTCGCGTTTTTATTTTTGACGGTAGGAACTTGCTGAATCATTATTCCCTTCCTAAACGATATCATTCGTACCCTCCTATCGACACATCGGGGTGATGGGGTGGGAGGGGAAAGAAGACGATTCTAGAACATCGCGCAATCACCGGAGCCGAGGATATATAAGACACGCGCGACCGACGCGCTCCCTCTCTCTTCCCGCACGCTCGTTTGGAAACACCTCACTAGTGGAAACCGCTTTGGCCTGGAAGCAGTCGAGCTCCAGGAACCCGCCTCACCTCGTGTGAGATATCGTCGCGCACCGCCTCTCTCCGGAGTGTTCCAGAAGTCGCTATAGTGATCGACAGGATAGAAGAAACCCCGGTGAGTCAATATTCCTTAATTTACTGCCTGATTAATATTTAATAATTGTTTTAACCGTTCCAATTCCGTGTTCTCCTCATCAGGCAGGATTCCTTTCATCGATTTGGCAAGTAATAGTTTAGTTTAGGGAAGAGCGAGTGCATTGTACCGCATGCTATAGTAGTCGCTTTTACGTAAGCGTGGAAGCAATCGCAAATACAGTCCACTTTAGTTAATATTTCGCGTAATAGGTTTGAGGTTTGACCGGGGAACTAGATTTTCGGCAGCCTTAAACACGTGGCTCCACCACCACTCATTCCCAATTGAGCTTTGCTTCGAGTCTAATGTATTAATTGTTTTTACTCTAATCCTTGTTGTTCTCGGAGTGATAAGTTTACAATTTGACATGAGTGACGAAGAGTCGAATAGTTCTAGTCGGAGTAGTGAGAGTTGGAGTTATAGATCTAAAAGACCTAAAAGTAAATTTGATGAGTTTTTCGACATAATTCATGCATCCCAAATTGCTTTGTGTAAATTATGCCAACATAAAAAGGTCGAAATAAAAATGAAAAACAGAAACACTTCAGGCTTAAGGAAGCATCTAATATCTTTCCATAACAAGGAATCACAAATATTTCTTCCTGAAAAACCAAAATTAAGTGGAGATATCACAAGCTTTTAATAACCACCTGAAAAAGTGGAAAGGTAAGAAAAATATACTTATCACACAATTACATAACAGATATATTGTTACGAGCTTGAGGTTCGTGACAATAAAAATTGCCGATAAAATTACCTAAATTAACACTTTAATTTACTTTACACAATTAAAGTTAAAACACTAATAATTTAAACACACTAATTCACTTAATTCCACTCCGAAGCTTCGCTTGTTTCGCCCAAATCAACACTGCCTCGATCGCATCTTGCAGCGCCTATATATTTAAATTAGCAAAGAAATATCCAGAATGTTCAAGTAAACACGCGCAAGGTACCGAGCGTTCGAGTTTCGACTAGGCGCTGTCGGTCGAGTAATTTGTGATGTCATTTTCTCAATGCTCCCCCTCGCTCTCGTTCCTGACACTAGATGGCGCTAGTGTATCGTTGACTGGAGCGCGTAACACTGCCCCCTCCTAAGACATGCTCGTCCCGAGCATTATCGGCCCCATAATAACGCGCCAAGCGATTCACATGGACGATCTTAGGAGTCCCTCTTGCGCCTTTCTGTAACGGCTCCGCAATGTCAAGGGCTGTCCTATCCCGTTGTGCACCAACATTGTACAATTTCGGTGCTCCTCTACTACGTGTCCGAGGTCCCCGCTCGGCCGCACAACTTGTACATGTACGACACCAATCCTCGACATCGTCGCGATAATGGACCCAGTAAAACTGTTCTCGGACCTTCAGTAGAGTTCGTTTAACTCCCAGACGGACTCTTGAACGACCATTATGGCACAACTGTAGAACATTCGGCACTTTAGCTTTAGGGACAACCATTTGCAAACGACAGCTGTCTCTTCGACCATTGTCCCATTTACGGCACAGGACACCATCCTGAATCAGCAAGCTGTCCCATTGGGCCCAATAGCTTTTCGTGGTTGAACTCATCGCTGAGACGTCCCTCCACTTAGGCTTGGTAGCACGGGCCTTCATCCATCCCAGAATCGGCTTGATGTCCGGATCTTCCTGCTGTGCATGTCGTAGGTTGTCCTTCCACCCGTTGCTGAGGTGGTCTGTCCTGAGCATCCTCACGGATACCACCTCCTTACTCTCTTGCCTACTACAATGGTTGCAATCTTCAGGACAAGGTCTTCTTGACAATGCATCTTCGTTGCCGTGAGATTTCCCGCTGCAGTGTCTGATAGTAAAGTCGTATTCCTGCTGCTGCTGGGCGGTGCTGTTAGCCGCACTTCCTTTCTGAGACCGTTCATCTTCCCTTCGTAGGGTGTGCTCAGGGTAGCTGGACCGAAGATGGCCCCTTTCCCCACAGCCATAGCACCTAGGGCTGTATCTTTTATTGTGGTCGCGAACCGTAACTGCTGTAACCTCCCTAGCGTGAGGTGAACGATGATCCTGTCGCCGCCAGGCAGTGTCGTTAGCTGCACTACCCTCTCGAGATCGATCAACTCTCCTTTCCACGGTTCGCTTAGGGCAGCTGATTCGAAGATGGCCTTTTTCCCCACAGCCATAGCACCTAGGGCTGTATCCTTTGTTGCGGTCGCGAACTGTAGCTGCCGCAACCTCCCTGACGCGATGGGAACGATGATCCTGCCGCACGGCTTCCACTTCCAGTGCATGGGCCAAGGCGTTCTTAAGCGTCTCGTGGTGCCCGAGCCTCACAGCAGCTCTGACTTCCAGGTCGCGGATGCCGTCGATGAATGTCTGCACCAGGTTCCCTTCAATGAGCGCAGGTACAGACCGGTATGCCTTTCGCACCAGCTTCTCCACCTCTAGAGCCCACTGCTGCAGGTTTGCGTTGATGCGCTGCACGCGATCTTTAAGCTGCGCACGAAAGACGTGTTCCAGGTGAGCGTCGCCATACCTCGCCTCCAATGCCTCAAGGAGTTGCTCATAAGTCACTTCCTCGCCGAGAGCTTCCAGAACTGTTAGGGCCTGGTCGCGCAGGCCTAGTGTGAGAGCAGTCATGGCCTGACTTTTATTCCAGCCGTTCGCCTTCATAACAGCCTCGAACTGGATTTTGTAGGCTGACCAGGAAGAGGTACCGTCGAACGGTGGCACCTTGAACCCACGTAGCGAAGGTGTTGTAGCTACTACGGGAGCTGTAGCTCCATCTCCAAGTTTGAGTTCGTCCAGTGATTTCTTCATGTCAGCCATTACGTTTTCAACCCGATTGTTTACTTGGTCGATTCGGGTTTCAGCTTTCTCGATTCGGTTTTCAGCTTCCGACAGGCGGTTGTCATGGTGAGCAACCCTATCCTTCACCTCCTTTATCTCCTTTCCGAAGGTAGCGTGAAGGTCCTTCATGAGGAGCATCTGTTCCTCCTGTCGGCGGGCCTGTTCCTCGTGTCGGCGGGCCTGTTCCTCGTGTCGGCGGGCCTGTTCCTCCTGCTGCTCTTTCAACTGACGGGCCTGTTCCTCCTGTCCGCCCCGCAGCTGCTGCAGCATCACCATCAGAGCACCTAAGTCAGGTGCCACAGACGTAGAAGCTGCTGATGGACCGGCTTCCGTGGCCGGCGGCTGGCCCTCAGACATCTGCGGCGTTGCACCACCAAATCTCCTCTGGTCCGTCTCCTGTTGGCGTTGACTTCGGGTACGGACACCCTCCGTTTCCTCCTTAGGTAAAATCGGCATTATTTTATCCCACTTCTGACACCAATTGTTACGAGCTTGAGGTTCGTGACAATAAAAATTGCCGATAAAATTACCTAAATTAACACTTTAATTTACTTTACACAATTAAAGTTAAAACACTAATAATTTAAACACACTAATTCACTTAATTCCACTCCGAAGCTTCGCTTGTTTCGCCCAAATCAACACTGCCTCGATCGCATCTTGCAGCGCCTATATATTTAAATTAGCAAAGAAATATCCAGAATGTTCAAGTAAACACGCGCAAGGTACCGAGCGTTCGAGTTTCGACTAGGCGCTGTCGGTCGAGTAATTTGTGATGTCATTTTCTCAATGCTCCCCTCGCTCTCGTTCCTGACACTAGATGGCGCTAGTGTATCGTTGACTGGAGCGCGTAACAATATTATGTTACTAGCGGCCGCCTGCGCCTTCGTCCGCGTACAATATCTGATTTTCTATGAGATTTTGAAATTTTCTCGCTGCAAAAGTCTTATAAAAGGCTATATAGGTAAAGCTTTAGCACTATGCAAGTATTTATTATTTAAAACTAATAAAGTAAATGTCGATCTTCATATCTATACTTTAAAAATATAGGACTTGCATGTAACCATTTTACCCCAATTTCACCCCCTTAGGGTTAGGATTTCGTAAAACAGCTTATTCAGGTTTTTTTATTGAAAATTTATAACTGTTTGAAGAGCTTCAACTGAATTTTAAGAAACGACTACAACAATTTTCATCTAAAATGTCATTTGCCATTGGTGGATGGACGTCAATTGCTGGTAGGAGTTACTACGGGGTCACTATTCATTATATAGACAACGAATAAAAGTATCGATCTGTAGTCCTTGATTTTATACCATCACGCGGTCGACATACTGGGGAAGATATTGCAATGATTTTCTACGAATGTTTATTGTAATATGACATAATTGATAAAATACAGGGTATCACGGTCGACAATGCAACTGCAAATACCAAATTTATGTATGAATTGGACAAACATCTGCCACACTTTGATTCAGACAATCAACATTTCCGGTGCTTTGCTCACATTTTGAACCTTGGTGTACAAGATTTATTAAAGACCTTAGCATTACACAGTGAAACTGACAATAAGAGACAAGAACAGCAGTATGAAGATAATGAAGACGAAACTGAGGAAGATGAAGAATATGCGCCAAATATTGCTGACTCACGTACAGCTATAACAAAATTACGCAGTATTTCCAGTAAAATAAAAAGAAGTGAGATATTGAAGAGGAAGTTTCAGTCTGCTTGTGAAGCAGCTGGCGTGCCATCAAATCTGAACCCCGTACTCGACTATCCGACGAGATGTAATTCCACACATGATATGATTGGATTTGGTTTAAAAGTGAGAACTTTGCATTAACATATTGTGCACTTCTGTCACCGAATTGAATGATTTTCAAATCACAGATAGTGAATGGCAAATACTAGAAAAACTAACATAAGTTTCTAATAAACTTTAAACTTCTATCAACTAAACTTGGTGGAGAAAAATATGTTACATTACCGCTAGTTATTGTATCATTCAATCTCTTGCTCGATAAAATTGAATCCGTGGTAAAACAATTCGATGAGAAACCTAATCGATCCGAAGTGGATGAAAAGCTCATTATGGGTTTTCAAGCAGCTCGAGACAAAATGCTTAAACATTATAAAAAGAGCAACTGGATTTATTGTACCTCTTTAATTTTAGACCCAAGGCATAAGACTCAGACTTTTGACATGACATTATGGGTGAAGCAAATTAAAACAGAAAGCCTGCGCAAATTTAATGAACTTTATAAAGAATATAAAAGTCTACACTCAGTGAATACATCTCTAGAATCACCAAGAAATGAAAAGAAATTATGTGAATATGATGAAGATAAAGACGTAATGACTTTGAAATTGTATGCATGTCCCTCGACGTCATCTGGATCTGGATCTTTTCATCAAGGCTTAGTTATAGACGAGTTGGAGGAGTACCTAAGTAAACCCAGACTCGCCAGTTCGGAAGACATTTTAGAGTGGTGGAGGACGCATGAGACAGAATATCCGACTTTATCGAAGATGGCCCGTGATTTTCTTTCAATACCTGCAACTTCAGTACCTGCTGAGAGATTATTTTCTAAAGCATCATTAGTAATTAGAAAACATAGAAATAGGTTAAGTGATGAGTCAGCCAGATGGATACTTTGTATTGGTCAAAAGAATTAATATAATATTGGAGGAGAAGATATGAAAACAAATCTGCCCCTATAAAAGGCAGCGCCACCCAGCGACACGCCCATTTGGCCCGAGAGCCGTCGACGCGTACACATCGTGTTGATAGTGATTGATTGCGTGACCGACATTTTTCATTTTATTTTTAAATTTGCATTTAATTATTAGAAAATAGCCTATGCCCAGTTTTGTTTTGAAATTATTTGATTAAAAGTTTGTTTGTGATAATTGTTTTTTTTTTAAATTAAATCGTTATTTCTTTTACAAAATCAGAAGTGGGATTCGTAGCCACTATCCATTTTCGTTTGTTTTCCGTTTTAGTTTCGTATTAATTGCTCAAAATGTCTGATCACGAACGACGCGGAAGCCGTTCTCATAGTCGAAAACCGAGTAAGCGACGTAGTAGGTATCGGGACCGTACCCCGGACCGAGATCTTAGGC
Source organism: Parnassius apollo (assembly GCA_907164705.1). Classification (NCBI taxonomy): domain Eukaryota; kingdom Metazoa; phylum Arthropoda; class Insecta; order Lepidoptera; family Papilionidae; genus Parnassius; species Parnassius apollo. Next base: position 4,398,353 of record CAJQZP010001060.1, on the reverse strand, counting down.
GGGAAATAAAAATGATGCGAGTTCGTTTACAAGCGTTAGAAAATCAGACGACCATATCATCGGCACGTTCGAGACAGTCACCGGAGAGGCGAGATTCGCGTGGCTCTCCGGGACGCGGGCGCTGCTCGCCGCCGCCGTTACCGACAGCGCGGCGCCAGGCGGACGCGCCAGAGAGGCGCCATGCGGACGTGTCGGAGCGGCGACGCGAGAGTTCTTGCTCTACCCACGCAACGACACAGTTACTGGAGCGGTCCGCGCAGACGTTGCGATCGCATACGCCGCCTTTGCCAACGATGACCTCCGAATCGGCCGCCAAATTTCGTGCCGGCCCCTCGGTTGAAACCTCGATGCAACCACCTGTGGCCGCCAGTGAGGTGTCGGTAACAGATCGCATTGTGGATGCTATTTGTTCCATCAGTAATCGGGTGAGATCTGACCAAAATTATTTTATTTCTTGTTTCGATCCTAGTTTACATAACATTAGTGACTGGTGTGAGGAAGTTGACCGTGCAAAATTGTCAAATAATTGGAGTGATCACGAGTGTCTTGCGCGAATAGGAAATTGTTTGAAGGGTGATGCTCGTATGTGGTTACGCGAGTGGGTTACGAGTGATCGTACGTGGAGTAATTTCAAAAAGGAATTTACACCGTTATGCCCGAAAACGCCAGATATTGCAAACATTTTGTATGAAGTTATGTCGACAAATTCAGACAATTATTCCACGTACGCTGACTACGCTCGACGCTCACTGCTTCGGCTAAGTGTTGTCCGTGGACTCAGTGACGAACTTATTTCGGCAATTGTGATACGCGGTATCACCGATCCCCACATTAAAGCATCAGCCACAAGTGCTAAATTATTGCCTCAGGATTTAGTCGGTTTTCTTTCGATTTATGTGAAACATTCCACTTCTAGGACTCGTCCTCAATCCACTTTGCATAATAATTCGAATAATAATAAGAATAATTCAAGTCCGAGTACACAAAATAGAAAACGATAGTTGGAAGAGGGCAAGTGTTTTTCGTGTGGTCTTCGCGGACATAAACAGGCTTTTTTGCAAGAAAATAAAAACAGATTCAAATGAGACCCCTAACCTTAACGGTTCCGGTGTTTCTAAGCCTTCTACATCATTTAAATCGGAACTTTATTCATATTGCAAAAAGCCTGGTCACAAGATGGATCAATGTTTTGCAAAGCAAAAATCTGAGGCACGAAACAAAAACAATGTCAATTTTTGCGTTGAAAATAAGGATACCCCGAAAAGCGACGTTGTTGTAGCCGTAATTCAGGGTGTCCCGGTGGACGTTTTGATCGATAGTGGGTCGACCATATCTCTTATATCGTCAGCATTATTGAAACATTTTGATTGTGCACATAAGCCTAGTTTTCGCATTTTACGCGGATTGGGTAGTCAGGAACTTGAGACTATCTCCTACGTAACACTGCCAATAGAGTTTGACGGCTTAACGCTCGAAGTAGATTTGTTCGTGGTGGAGTCCAAGTTCATGAATACGCCTATTATTGTGGGAACTGACGTACTCAATAGGGAAGGTGTTCAATATGTTCGCACCCGAGATTCTCAATCGTTAACTAGGAAAGCGACTAATTGCGAGAGAGTGATGGCTATTCAGTCTGATAAGTCAATCTCAGTCAACACGCCGTTAACTGGTGACCAGCTACAGCGTTTGCTTGACATAATAAACAAGTTTTCTGAGTATTTCATTTCTGGTACTGCGACATCAACTGTCAATGCGGGATGTATGACTATAAGACTGACTAGTGACACTCCCATTAGCTACAGGCCTTATCGGATGTCTCACAATGAGATACTTCGGGTACGTGAAATAATTAGTGACCTTGTTTCAAAGGGGATCATACGTGAGTCGGAATCGGATTACGCGAGCCCTATTCTTTTAGTAAAAAAGAAAGATGGATCGGACAGAATGTGCGTGGATTTTCGCAAGTTAAATGAAGTGACTGTTAAAGACCGATTCCCACTCCCACGTATAGACGACTACATAGATCGATTAGGTCATAACAGGTACTTCACCAGTCTTGATATGGCTACTGGTTTCCACCAGATCCCAGTCAGCGAGGGGTCCATTCCACTCACGGCATTTGTCACGCCGGAGGGGCATTTTGAATATCTAAAAATGCCTTACGGCCTAGCCAATGCTCCGGTTGTGTATCAGCGTATTATATCGAAAACTCTCCGAAAGTTTATTGATTCTGGTGATGTGCATGTATATATCGACGATGTGCTGATATTGAGTAGAACAATAGACCTGGGTTTTGACCTTTTGCACCAAGTTTTGACAGCCTTGACTGAAGCGGGGTTTTCGATTAATTTAAAAAAGTGTTCTTTTCTAACAGAAGAAATTGAGTACCTCGGCCGTAAAATTAGCCAGGGTCAGGTACGACCGAGCCCTAGCAAAGTCAAAGCCTTGGTCGAGTCTCCAGAACCGAAAAATGTGAAACAGGTTCGCCAGTTCTTGGGCTTAGCCAGTTATTTTCGCAGATATATACCAAATTTTGCTCAAAGGTCTGCTTGTATAACAGCTCTAACTAAAAAGGGGGTTGAGTTTAACTGGGGCAAGAAACAACAGGCTGCGCGTAATGACCTAATTGAATGCCTAACTGACGAGCCTGTTCTCGCAGTATATGACCCGTCCTTGCCGATTGAAGTCCATACGGACGCGAGTTCCGTTGGATACGGGGCTATTTTGCTGCAAGTACACGAGGGTAGCCACAGGCGAGTGGTTGCTTATTTCAGTAAGCTCACACATGGGGCCGAGAATAGGTATCACTCATATGAGCTTGAAACCCTTGCAGTTGTAAAAGCATTGCAGCATTTTCGACCTTATCTTGTGGGTGTGCGTTTTACTGTCGTTACGGATTGTAATTCGTTAAGGCTCACACAACGCAAGAGAGACCTGCTTCCCAGGGTGGCTCGTTGGTGGGTCTACCTACAGGACTTCGATTTCGCCTTAGATTACCGTAGAGGCACCCTTATGTCCCACGCCGATTATCTGAGTCGGAACCCTGTCAGTGTGTGTACAGTTCAGAAACCTCAGAATTGGGCACAGATTGCTCAGGCTGCCGACGAGGAAACTCGGTGTCTTATACAAAAACTTAACGATGGGCAATTAGATGCCACACGGTATGTGGTCAAGAATGATGTCCTCTATGTGAAATATTCTCCTACTGGAGAACCTTCCCGTTTCCTCTGTTACATTCCTAAAGGACATCGACTCAGCCTTCTTCGTGTCTTTCACGATGAACATAACCATTTGGGGGTTGATAAAACGGTCAATTTAATAACCAAGCACTTTTGGTTCCCTGGGCTGCGATATTTCGCACAAAAGTATATTTCACATTGCCTAGTGTGCATTGCTCATAAGAAAATAGCGAAGGCCTCATCCCAGCCTATTAACTCTTGGGAAAAACCAAACCTCCCTTTTGAGACCATTCATATGGATTCCCTGGGTCCCTAGCCTGAAGCAGATGGGTATCGTTATGTCTTGATAGTTATCGACGCATTCTCCAAATTCTGTCTCCTTTACCCTATGTATCGTCAAGACGTTAGCGAACTGAAGAGACATTTTACCAACCTCATTTCTTTTTTCGGGGCGCCAAAACTAATAGTAGCTGACAGAGGGCATATGTTCCAAAATGCAGAATTTCTTAACTGGGTTGAAACTATGGGCTGTAATACTCACTTTATAACGCCCGAGATGCACCGATCAAATGGCCAAGTGGAACGTTATTGCAGAACGGTGTTAAATATGGTCCGTGTCGAAACCAATTATAGACAAAATTCATGGCCAAATGTAATGTGGAAAGTTCAATTAGTGTTGAACATCACTAAACACCGAACCACGCAATACTCTGCCCTTAACTTACTGATTGGAATAGAGGCAGCCACGCCCCTCATAAGAAGCTTGGTACGCGATGTGGCTCTTGAGGGCAGCAATCCCAATAGAGAAACCCTGCGTGAAATGAGTAGGCAGAGAGCATCTGAAAGACTTCAGCGGAACCAGCATGAACAAGATGCTTATGTAAATCGGGGAAGGCAGCCTCCCCGGGCTTTTAAACTAAACAGTTTGGTCTTTGTGAGAAAGCAGGCGCAAGCAGCTGGGAAGTTGGACTCGTGTATGCGTGGCCCCTATCGCGTCGTAAGGACGCTACCACAAGGGCGCTACAAACTTCGATTCCTGACCGGCTCCTACGGGAAGTCGACTCAAGCGGCGGCGGAGTACATGATACCTTGGCATGGAGAGTGGACTCCTGATGTATGTGCTGCTTACTTCAGTGGTGAGTGCTTTGGGCCCTTGTTTGTTATGTATGAAGCTTCATATTTGTGTTATTCATGTGTGTGGTCGGGACAAGCTTCACGTCGTGCCTCTATCCTGACCTGATATTAAGTTATGCTTCACGTCGTGCCTCTAACTTAATAAATGCTAGGATACGCTTCACGTAGTGCCTCTTTCTTAGCTGAGATTATCTGCACACCAAATTATTGGAGATACGCTTCACGTAGTGCCTCTTTCTCGGTAATTTGGCGTGCGCTATTTATTTTAACGAAATGTTAATAAAAGCTAAGATAAGCTTCACGTAGTGCCTCTTTCTTAGCTGCAATCATCTGCACACTAAATTGTTGGAGATACGCTTCACGACGTGCCTCTTTCTCAGTAATTTAGTGCGCGCTATTTATTTTGGATTTTAGTTGTGAGTCACGTAGACTCAGGTGGTATTTGTTGAAAGTTTTGTGCAGATTCAGACCACGAAAACGAGGAGTCAACTCTCGCTTCTGCCTGGGTTCTCTCGCCAGCCAGCCAGCCTGCCTCCGAGCCACAGCCTAGTACGTCTGGGGTGCAGAAGCCGAGGAGTGCTGCTGTTGATGCATCAGAGCTTCACGTCGAGCCCGTTACGTCACCGCCTCACGTCGAGCCAGAGACGTCATCACTTCACGTCGAGCCTGAGATGTTGCCGCCCCACGTTCCTATGCCAGCAGGACCGGGACTTTCCATGCCTCTGCTGGAATGAATAAAGGATCAAAGGAGCCCGGGGACGGTCTCCTGTCAGGAGAGGCCGTATTGGAGGAGAAGATATGAAAACAAATCTGCCCCTATAAAAGGCAGCGCCACCCAGCGACACGCCCATTTGGCCCGAGAGCCGTCGACGCGTACACATCGTGTTGATAGTGATTGATTGCGTGACCGACATTTTTCATTTTATTTTTAAATTTGCATTTAATTATTAGAAAAAGCCTATGCCCAGTTTTGTTTTGAAATTATTTGATTAAAAGTTTGTTTGGGATAACTGTTTTTTTTTTAAATTAAATCGTTATTTCATTTACAAAAATAAAGTAACAGTAATGTCAAAGCTGTTGTGTACTGTTATGTAATTTAATTTGTATTGTATTTTATTTTTTTCTCTCTTTTATTCCATTTCATATAAGGGTCTACCAATCTCTTTCTAGACAGATAATGTTCTTTATAATACAGTCAAGTTAATTTCATTAATTTGTTTTTTATATGTTTTGACTAAGTTTTAGCACATGTAAACTTATTAAATGTAAACGTTTATTAAGAAACAGACTAACTCCCGTGGCCGTGAGACTTGGTAGACAGCTCTCGGATCGCTTAGGTCGTGGGTTCAGACCCCACCCGGTATTAATTGATTTTTCGAATTTCTCATTAAATGTTTAAACATTTATTAATTTGGTTGGTCTTTATATGGCTATGTTAATTCAAGCTCAATATGTGCCTACTCTGTTAAGTTATTCTAAGATCTAAAGTAACATTTAATAAATAACAATAGGCTAATAGGTAATTGCGAGATTTGCGAGACTCTTGCTGCAAGACCAAGACCAAGAACAAGACTGAGAGCGCAATACCAAGACCAAGATCAAGACCAGGTGTATTGGCGCAAGACCAAGACCAAGACTGGCTAAATCTCATCTTGTTCTTGCATTTGGGCAACACTAGTTGACTAGTTGGTCAATTAGCCCCAAAATAAGCCGTTCTACTAGCGCCGGGTCGATTTTTAATTTTTAACCACATGGTATAGCCTAAAAATGGGGAAAATTAAAAAAGAACCATACTTAAGAAAAAGAATAACAATCAAACTTTTATTTTAAATGAATTGAAAGTAAACAACAACGAGTATTTAGGCGTTAACACTAAAATATTATGAGGAAAATATATACTAACATGATCTGTTTTTTGATAATATGCTCCTTCTCCCGAACGACGTGCCTTCGCGATACCACGCTCCCGGTACCTGAACGGGGGAATAAAACGTTTTCTCGCATCTAGTTGGTTGAGGCAACACTTTCGAGTAGATCGAGTTATTGACAGCAAGTCAACCTGCCCCTATATTCGACCATTTCCGGTCTCCCCTACATCAGCATCTATAATACTTGATGGGTGGAAATTTCTTTTAGTAGTTCCAGAGAAAATAGTGCACAGACAGAAGGGGTGTGAGAAGTCTATAGCACTGATATTTTACAATTTATTTCAGTTTATTATCAAAATTAAAATAATACTTACTTAATTAGTAGTATTTATTGATAGGTCAATTTCATAATACGTTAATGTAAAATAAAATAAATTGTAAAATATCAGTACCATTTTCGGCTTCCGGCTACCATTCCGTTCACCTTTTACACCCTATTTTTTCCAGACGGTGTAAAAAGTCATCCAGTAGGTATGGATTGATTAGTAAGTGTACACATTTTAAACACCAATAAAGCTCGTGACTCAGATGGAGTGCCTCGTTTCCAGTAAAAAAGGGTCTATGTAGAGACTTTATTTATATATGGTTTGATTGATTGTAAATACTACACGTCAATCGTCAAATACTGTTTTAACCAAAATTATAAGTAGTATTTAATCAGTAATTAATTTAGTAATTAGTAATTTAATTATGAACATTGAAAAAATAAGTTTAGCAATTTACGAGTACATTAGTAAACATATTATTTTTAAATTATAATATCTACAGTAAATGTTGTTGATATTTCAAGCTTTCCTTGCTTTAAAAAAAAAGGTGATAAACGAGGACACAGTTCACCTGGTGGTTAGACATTTAAATTTAACCTCGATTAAGAATCAAAATGTACTCGTAGATGCGTCGATACCCCTGAGGAGTGTATATATTCTTTGCCTGAGGACAAAGATTCCAGTAAAACGGGTATCCGGTTAACACTCATCATACGAAACACAGCAGCATTAAGCTGCTATTTTACGTTGATATTCTGTGAGAGCATTGTTCTTCCCCAGTCGACACGACCCATTCGTGCTACAAACATAATATAGCTGCAGCGTACGTATACAAATGGCTTTTATATTTATAAATTAGCAATGATTTAGCCAGTTGTTCATTCACCAAATCCCCGGAGGCGGTGAGTAGGGTGCAATGTTTGACTTTTGTATTGTGCATCGAAACTTTAATGCAATTTGCTATTTCCGATGTGTATTATTCAATTTAAAGTTCTAAATTTGTTTTGAATCTTGCAGATTAATAGTATATCGGCGAATTTTATGTCATATCCAGAATATAGATATAAGCAATAACAATTAATAATATATTCTTCATCTAGTTCACCGAGCCGTTAAATTCCCCTGCTGGACAATGGACTCTCACTTTTTGGGAAGCATTTGCCTTCATCGTCACGCTTGGCAGACGGATTGAAGATTTGCAATTGTAGCACCAAACGTCACAGCTTTGATGAGTTAGATACGCTTGCTAACAAAATCATCAAAAATTGGAGATAAGGTTACTGCAAACTTATACTTGCCGCGTGCTCTTACTTTGAATGACTCTACATGTTTTGGAAAGTTCCAATTAGCTGCTTAGATTCGAAGGGTACTCTAACTCTTCCATATAGACTGTGAGGCTTTTAATCTTCGTACCTACGTAGGGGCAAAAGGTTCCGGTTCCTTCTTTATTTAGTGTTTGCTGTAAGTGTCAAGAGGTTGCAGTGATCCCTCACCGTGAGGAGAAGGCTGGTGCAGATGGTTAGTGTTCGCTGTAAATTTCACAGTACGCAAGCAAACCGAGTTCGATCCCCGCCGGTACCAATGAAATTGTTAGTTGCTATTTTAAATGTTGCTTTACCACGTGCTCGGCGGTGAAGGAAAATATCGTGAGGAAATCTGCATGGCTGAGAAATAAGCAAAAAAATATTGCTAAGGCATGTGAAGTTCGCCAACACGCAAGGGTGCAGCGCGATGGACAATTCCTTGCCCTTGAACCCTCTCAGAAATGAGCGGAGGCCTGTGCCCAGCAGTGGGACGTATATAGTCTGTAAATAACCAACTGACTCTTCTTTAGGGAAATAAAGATGACAAACAAGTCTGCCTGATGGTAAGTGGATGTTGGGCCCATACCCCATACTCTTAATAAGGAATCAAAACAATAATGCATTGTTTCCCATCAGGATTAGGATGAAATGCCTCCTTGTTAGTAAAAAGAATCTCTGGTTTTTATAACATACCTATTGGAGCCTACCCATCCGTGCTGATATAATACGTGTCCCCACTGCGTAATCAAATCATATGTATTTTAATAAGTTCTACATTGTCATTGAAATAATATGTACTTACGTACTAGAACAGCTATCTCAAACAAAAATGTGCGCTACTCTGTGTTCGCGCGTTTGGTTTTTTATCATAGAATAAACATAGGTAGAATGATCCGTAGGTAATAGTAGATTGTATTGTTTAAATAGCTAAATTATATCGAGAACAACATTTAAATTTTGTCATTTATTTTGTATATTATATTTGTTTATTTAATATAATATTACATAATATTATATCACAATTACATTTTAATGATATTTTTATCTGAATATTTTAAAAGGTATCTATGTCAAATATAAAAAAAACATACTAAATGTATGTTTAACAAAACTTATTAACATAAAATTTAAATTACAAATATATTTATTTAAATTAGAATCATAAATGCTGTAAGTAATCGTTCATAAATGCTGGGCACGCGAGAGTTAAAAATGGACGAATTTATTTCACTTTGACTTTGAAGTGGAAACCTAAAAATAAAATAAAAGAATAATAAGCAGATTTAAACATGAAAAATTTAGCCTAATTGTAATACGTTATGTATATGTTTCTACAAAAAATAATGTGTATAATAATATATTCGTCCTAAACTTAAGTACCCACAGAAATGTCGCATCTGAACATATTAATTTCATAAACTATATTCAATGATACGAGATGGTGTCTTAGGAATAATTTGTTTTATTATTAATTTATAATATAATACTTTTTTATTGAATAAGTATCTTATTAACCGATGAAAAGTAATTCCTTGGTTTTTATTGACATTTCTTGAATTATTTGTGCAATATCTAAGTACACAAGACGGCATATTTTTATCAAGACATTTTTTTTAAATCAACACAACACGTGACAACTCCGCAGTTGAGTGGAACAGAGTAGCTGAATGCAGTGTCTCCTCTAGTACGTAGTACATAATAGCTCAATGTAGATTGTTTATAAAGTGTTCGTGTCATATACTTACGGCGTAAAAGAACCTATTACTCCATTTTCTACCACAGATGTCGTCTGAGACGACGGAAAGAATCGACGTTCCGATAAGTCTACTCTGCAGTCTGTAAACACGTACAGGATCACCCCCGTCACTACATCAGATTTGATACACCACAAATCCTCGCTAAAGAACACCGATTCTTCCAAGGATGATGAGCGAGGCTATTGAAATCAGAAAACATCCAACTTCATTATAGAAGATGGCTGGGTGCTACCATCTGCTTATGATCCTATAATTAATAAAATTAAATCTTCACTTCAGGAGACTTCAGGATACTATAAGTTCATACTGTGTAGATCAGAACAACAATTAATAATTTTATCTGTGGGTGACCGCGGTTAACTGTGACATCGGGACATCGAACACCTCAGGCCCCCCCCATGACCATGGGTGCTGTAAAGTGCTCGAAACGTCGAGAATATGACAAAAGTTAATATACGCGATAATATCCGTAAAAATTTTTTTATTTAAATGTGTAGTGTTCGCGTAAATATAAGAAATCAGTAAGAATCTGAAACAGGATATGGGCGGCAGCCTTGCCTCTTGCTGGTAGCAGCTTTAGCTAAGAGGCAGGCAAGAAGCTGCATATAATGTATTATAATAAAAAAAATTGCGGTTTATGTTGTGAATAATAAACCTATAAATGCCAAAAGGTTATTCCCATTTGGCTTTTATAGGTTTATCATTGACGATGTAAAAATATTCACTGCTCTCACTGACTAGACATCGGTGCAGGGCAAGATTATGGTGCCAAGTGTATGCGCAAGCACAGGTGCACTCTCTATTGCCTCACTCTCATAATTCGATGGGACGGTAAACCGAACGACTAGAGAAAGATCAGGTGCAGGACCAACGGCTTTACGTTCTTTCCCAGGCACGGGGGTGAGACACCGCCAACTTTCTGACTCCGGGCAGCTACTGAGAATTTCTTAACGGAAGACTAAATAAATGATTTTTTGGCCCGACCCGGGATTCGAACCCAGGGCCTCATGATCAGCAGTCGCACTACTACAACCACTAAACCAACAAAGCTGTCATGGGATAGAATAAACCATAGAAAACTATAACACATATATAATAGAAAGGGGGAGTGGGCGGAGCCCGTGTAGCTACTATAATTAAAAAAAATGTGCCCACCGTTATATGCGTGCATGAACTTAACGACCTGGATAGAAAAGGCCGCACTACTATGACGTCCCATAGAATGCATTATCCGAGATCGTCGGTTTTCAGGCTATACTTGCTGCAAAAACATGGTGGGCATGGTTTTTAAGCGCGCTCAACATACATAATCGCGAAGTGTGCAGCCTCCGTAATTACTTCCTAGCAAGATGGGATGATTCATTCTATAATGACATCATTTCTTGTGATAAAGGGCTTACCCCTCTATCCTTAGCCAACAAGGAATCGCAGGAACCGGCAGTACACAGCATTTCTGACCGCGAGACAGTATGGAGGTAGAATAAGCTCCACGGGAGGTTCTATAAGGATATACATGAGCATTTCGTTGATACAGTAGCCTCCCTCAACTTGCTACGTTTCGGTGATCTCTTCGGGGAAATCCAGGGTTTTGTTTGTGCAATACAGGATCAGGTTACTAAGACCAACAACTATCGGAGATACATCCTAAAGGATGGCACCGTCGACATCTGTCGAGCTTGTCGTCATCCCGATGAGTCACTTAGGCATGTCATCTCCGGTTGTTCGGCGCTTTCTAACTCTGAGTACTTGCACAAGCATAACCTAATAGCCAGGATTTTACACCGGGAGCTCGCTCTGAAACACACACGCCTCGCCTCGTGGATCTGAAATTGCCTTGTTATAAGTATTTGCCGGAAGCCGTGTTCGAAAATGATCGCGCCAGGCTCTACTGGGCCCAGGCCATCATCACACTACTTCTATATTCTTGCGAATAAGCCTGATATTGTGCTGATGGATCGTTAAGGACAACCTCATGAAAGCCGCAACAGAGAAGCAAACAAAATATCTGGACCTGGCTCACGAGGAGACCGACATGTGGGGTGGTCTGCCAACCGAAATTATTCCTGTAGTCGTTCCTGCAATCGGGCTAATCCCAATGAGCCTCTGGGGTCATCTGAGGCGGCTGGGACTCAGAGTCGGACGGCTCCGGGCTCAAATGCAGAACGCTGTTCTTCTCGATACCGCCAGTTTTTTTTCCTTTCCTCCTAACCCCCGGCCGTTTGGTCTCCCCTGCCGAGGGCTTCCATCTGGTTGGGCTTTTATTTATTTATGTATTATTTATTTATGTTAGTATATTAATCATTAAATATTTTGAAAATGAATACCTCATCTATTCGAAAGAATAAAAGTGGATCAATATTCCATAGCGGAGAGAGACGCATAATTTAGAATGTTTATAAGTACTTTAAACTGTGTGATTTAAATGCGACTGTGGAGAGCACAGTAATAAAAACAGCAAGTGCATGTGGTGTGTCCGAAAATACTGTTTATAAAATTATTAAAGAACAAAAGGATACTAACACATTAAAATCACACGTGAAAAAAAGAGCTCGACTATCGACGGTCGATAAATTAGATGAACTAGACAAAAAGAAAAGTTCACTCAATATATTTAAATAACGACTACCCGACATAGGACAAAATTATGACATCATCTAATAATTTATATATATATATATATATATATAGCAATATATATACGCAATAGCATTAATAGACGCTAATCGTTGGAAGAAGTGCTGCGACCACGTGATACGCGTAGAAAATACCATGTGGAATTTGGATGACATCATGGAACATGCAGAACAAAATTCTTTCATAATTAATGTAACTGGAGAATCTAGCGATAGTGATTAGTGATTTAAGTAATTTTAAGAAAATTTGTTTCCATTAAACTTAATTAAATGTTTGAAAAAAAATTTTTTTTACTCCACTGTGAATACACCTTACCCTGTAGTTGAGATGACTCACTATTTTCTTAACGCGAACGGACTATAATATGACATTAACATACCAATTCATACGTATAAATGTCAACACATCTCTTTTGACGTTACCATTAAAGAAATATCGATGTGTCAAAAACAAAAGATATTGGAAGCACTAGAGATTTAACAAAATTTTACCGATACCGATAAGCCGGAAAACGCTTTTAAATTTGTACTTGGCTTAATGAAAAGCTAAATAGAGACGATAAAATACGAATATAAACTCAATTTTAAAGAAATTTATTAAATTGTAAATTTATTCCCTCTATACATTATACATTAAAAATTGCAATAAATTTTTTAGATTTGATCTTCTTCATTACTATATATGTACTATAATTCACCCCACGCCTCACTACGCACAAAGGGTTGGGTAGACTCATTTTGTATTAAAAGTAAAAAAATATGTATGTTTATAATTTTTCATCCGATTTCGCGCTTTCCTTACGTCGGTTTACCAATACTGTACTATTTACTACTATTGGTACTTTTTTTGATATTTTTCATTTCCATAAACCATTTTTGCAGTTTTCCTAGAGATCCTTAAATAAATAGTAGACATAAACATTCAATCGATTAATTTTTACGGATGGGTTGAATTTTACGGGCTAGTAAGCCTACTAGATATAGTAAGCTATAAATGTTGCTATTCTATAACTTTAAATAAATTTTATCTTTCCGTAAATACTGTTTATTTATTAAGGGAAGTAAGTACCTTCTTAATAGACTTAGTTTTAGTTAGTTTGGTATTCATAGTAACCTACTGTAGTTTTTGGATGTTAACTAACGTAGATAAACTGGCCAACACATTTCAAAGATAATAAGTAATAAAGAAATACTAATTTAAAGAAGTCTATGAATACGTTTTCGTCCGCGTGGAATTCAGTCATTACACGTTATCATTTTGAGGCGGTTTAACGGCTAATAACGACTAAACTAAAAGTAGCCTTTACAGCCTACTTAGTTGCGATATCACTTTTTGACTTAACCAGACATTAAACTATGTCAATTTAATCAAAATAGATTCAACGGTTAGCCATAAAAGCCTGAGACAGACATCCTCATTATAATAGTAAAGTATGGATTTCTCATACACATGATTTTCAACAACTATTTATCTATCCTTAATACATTTTAGCAGCAAATTATGTTTTTGTCTCATATTTCTTGAAGAAAATGTTTTGATCTTTTAGTCGAAAAATTTACAAAGAATCGAGCATTTGGAACATACAAAACATTTTTTTCATTCCACTTTTACAAAGTGAATACTTTTGTATTATCTTTTAGTATAAAATTGTACAAAATTAATAACAAAAAATATTATTGAAATATTTCAAAATAAATACTCTCAAATTTAACCGGTGCTTACCGGGTAGCGGTAAACAAGACTACAGTTTGCTTAAATGCACAGATTAATATAATGCTACGTATCTTAAACGTGTTCAACAACTTTTTAATTACAATAAGAAAAAAAATCATACTTACTGCGATTGTATTTACGATTAGCTTGTACGCTATTTATTAATAAATGTATTAAAATTAAAAGTATTTATTTTTTTAATGATGACCTTGAACATTAATCAAAAGTCTAAAATGTGAATTAAATAATGAATCGGGTTTGTAGTAGTGATAATACGACGTAATTGCTTGTATGTGTGCTCCCGGCGACGCCGATCCTCGTACAAAATAGGGTTGACAGCCATTCTATTGTGTATTATAGTATTCTATGGAATAGATAGTCTATCGGGGGCCATGTTCTATAGTGGACTTTAGATAGTCTGTAAAAGGTTCATTTGCATCAGGGTTGCATAAAAGGAGAAAAAATTATGCTGATCATTACTTTCGATAATTTCTGAAAGTTGTCACCATACATGAAATTTGGTAAGACACCCATCATCAATGCGATATTAAATAAATTAAAAAAGCATTTCAATTATTTTAAGTTCGAAAGAGAAAGTTAGAAATATTTTTTTATAGGATAGGATGACAAACGAGCACACAGTCCACCTGATGGTAAATGGTTACTGTGGTCCATAGACACCTACACGTATCCTCGATTACGAATCAAAATGCAGATGCGTTGTCACCAGTGAGCTATTCGTGCTAGAACTATACTACTAGTATAACTGCAGCATGGCTCTACCACATAAAAAATAAGCTGTGTGACACGTTTGTTCTAGGAGCTATGTACCCACGATAAGACGTTATGCGCTCTCAAACTGGTGTAACATAGCTAATATCAAGACATAATTCCAACTAATGTTATCCGCGAACGTTAGAATTACTTCACAAATCAAAGCGCAAAATCTTCCTTCCCCTCACTACCTACAATCACAGTAACGACCATATACTGAACTTACCTTACAGCAGACAACACAAACCATATCTTATTAAACTAAACAATAGCCAAAGCAACTTTAACCTTATCAACAGTAATTACGTTTTGATTTCAAGCGTCTTAAATGTAAAATAATTTGAAGATGCTCCCGCCACTTCATTTGCGAAAATGTTGGCACGCCCGGCTTAAGTGTTGCACGCTGTTAAATTAATGAGCCAATCTCAGCCGACAGGGGTTACCAGCTCGGCGTATATTTAACAAGGTGGTAATGTATTTTACAGTAGTGCTTAAGTCGCAATTTTAGTAACAATGCTTCTCTGAAATTACTCCATAAAGCTCAAAGTAAGATTTATATTATTGGTATTATTTATTACAAAAAGATGAAATATATATCAAAGATATTATAATCGGTACGATACTTATACTTTATCGATGCATAAAAACCAAGTGCTGCAACTAGGCTTCCCCGTCGAGGATTTGCCTCAATGGTCACACTTATCCGGATTGATATGTTATAACTTAACTTTCCCCATCGCTGGTCGATTTTTCGAGCTACATAATCGACTCATTGCCTTAATGATCCGTTGTGCTTTACACAGAGTACTTTTTATGTACCTAGGTTACTTATGTTGCTGCGAATATTATCGTTACGGTGATCTTAATCTGCTGTATGATGAGTGTAGAGAACCGGTTACCCTTTTTACTGGAAACGGGACATGTCATCTCAGTTTTCAGGGGTGACAACGCATCTGCATTTTGATTATTAATAATTATAAAGATAAATGTAGATGTCTATGGGCCACAGCATCCACTTACCATCAGGGGCACTGTGTGATCGCTTGTCACCCTTATTCTATAAAAAAAGAAATCCTTCAAGCTTAGACTTCTCTATAGCATTACATTAGAATAAGCATTATTTATTAACATTATTATTTATTAACATTATTATTTTCCATTACG